>OZ007589.1:219714935-220914935 GCA_963931845.1 Maratus michaelseni | reverse complement strand
ATATATATATATATATATATATAATGTAATATCTTTCGAATAAAAAAAATAGCTTACAACTTCTTATTACAAAATGACCGAATTCCTTATTTACAAATGGCATTTAATAATATTTTACATTAACTGATACAGTAAAAAAGATACAGAAAATATCTTTACAAATAATACCTACTACGAAATATCAATATATTAAGAATCATAAACAATATAAAGATAGATGATGCAAACAGCAATGGAAATAAGAAGAATTTAATTTAAAATTGAACAGAAATGGTATAAAAAATATGGCTATAAAAAATGAAAAACAAAACGACACGGGAGTGTTTTATCATCAGTCGGCAAGAACATCAACGTGTCACAAAAATGCATTATTCATATAATAGACAAGCGGATGGAAAAGAAGTCTCTCTCTCTCTCTCTCTCTCTCTCTCTATATATATATATATATATATGAAAACTGAAAAATAAATTGCTAAGGAAGAATTTATTATAAATATGCAATATTTCCCAAATTTCACCTGTATAATATATAACCAATTAGTCAGTCTAAATTATTCATTATTCATAAATACGAATGCTTGTTCTCTTAATTTTTGTGCATCTTTAGTTTAGAGATCACCAGTCTTACATAAAAATTTATTTCGTTGGGAGAAAAATCTCCTTTTCTTACTCCCTTTCCATCTTTTAAACGATGCAACGATTTCTTGACTCCTTTTTTTCAAAACCGTTCGACCTTTCACGAGTTTTCTTTCAAAAGCTATTCATTTTAACACAGGAGAAGAGAAATTGCAAATGTATTTCAGAAATCTTTTCAACTTATCTAAAACTATTTATATCTAAAGAACTTGGTTTGAAATATATAGGGGATTTTCTGTCAAGATTCGCGAGTAAAAATTGCCTTAAAAATAGATAAATCTAGCAGCATTAATCAAATTCGTTTAAATAAAATTTAATATTAATGTTCTGAAAGAATTATTATTTATTAAAATAAGTTATTTTAACTTAAAATAAAAATTAAATATACATCTTATAATCCCAAATTATGTTTTGTACAAGCATAATAAATAATTTATTTTTTAAGCTGTTTTTGTTTGTCGCTGTTTGTACATTGTTTACATATTGAAAATATGTGTTATGTTTGACTGAATAAAAGTGGATAGTAGAGGAAGGAGGCCTAAAATGATCCAACCGGGCAAACGATCAACATATGTTTTCTTCCACAGAGGTCGCGCTATGTACGTGGTTACACATAGAGTCGTTGAGCCAAGTGAAGAAGAAGCAATGTGCAGTATTTAAGCGATTGCAGTATTACACATCTGAATAGAATTCTTTGAAAAATTGGGTTTTATAACATCTGTTATAAGGTAAGCACTAACTTTGATATTTATTTTGATATACAGTCTTTCATGTACAGAAATATGACTTGGTTTAATTAATGGAGTATGTTTTTAGATTTGAATTACACTTGCTAAATTTGTTATGTTTCTCTGCGGATTTTTGACCTAAAATGGGCGGCCATGTTGCCGGGTAAAATGATCCATTCCCCCCAAGTCTTTCTCTTTGAGTCCACGTGATATCCTACCATTTCCAAAGATACGGAATCAAGCAGTTTGAGAAAAAGAAAATCAATGGGAAGTGCCATTTTAACAAACAGTCCTTATAACAATCAACTGAGCTTGGAAACAAAAAATAGAGAACATAAAGAGATGATAAAACAGGCTGCAGCTAAGAAAATTCAATTAAAAAATGCTAAATCTAAAACGAAATATCCAGAACAAGCAAAGAAGAGAGTATGGAGTCAAAGTAAAGAAGTATTCCCATAAAGAAGAAAAGGGAGCCTAAAAACCAATATTTGGAATATAGTGAAACAGATTTAGAAGATGAGTACAAGTGTATTTATTACGATGAACTATTTTCCTGCATCAGGTGAAGTACCAGTGTCACAAGTGTCGTAAGTGGGCCCATGATGCATGCGCAGGGATAGATGAGAATGAGGATGATGTGTATATATGTTCAAATATTCCAAGTTTTCGGATGGGGCGGAATTTATTTTCATAAAATAAATTATGTATGCTATTTGATTATACAACTTATTTTATTTCATTATGTATTGTCATAATTACTTTTATATCCTTTATTTTGCCGATAAAAAACAATTTACAATTATTCTTAAATGAAGGATCATTTTGCCCTTTAGATGAGAGTAAAATGATCCTTTGAACACTTTAAAAAAAATTATTTCTTTCATCACTCAATTTGGGCTTAAAATAATTATTAAAATTCATTTATAATGCAAAATATAGTGTAAAACATACTAGCAAAAGGACAATGTTTTATTTAAACAGTTATGTCATTTTACACAAGTTTTTCCCTTAAGGGAATCAATATAGGCCATCTTCCCCTAATAATAATAATGATAATAGTGATTTTTTTTATATATAATAAAATTAATCTGTAAAAGGGGGGGGGGGGATGGCAAAAGGTGAAAGGAACGAAATAAGTTTTTAAAAGTAAGAGAGAATAAGTTTGAAAATTAGATGACTGTTCTGGTGCATATTGAAAAAAAAAACAATTTATTATAAAAATGCCATATTTACCATGTTTTATGATAAATAACATATTACATTGCGTTAATTATTCTCAATTCGTAATACGAAGAAATAAAATTTCTTAATAATATTCTGTTAGTGTTGGAAGTGTTTCATAATCTATGAATGGTATATCATTTTCAGTTCTTGTTTGGACTTGCTTTTCATCTGTTAAACGAAAGTTCGATTCGTATTTCCTTTTTAGGAAAATTGTCGTTTTTGCACATTTTCTTTGAAAAAGTATTTATACAGTATTTTTACTATAGAGTAGAATTGAAACGGTAAACCTTTTTAAAAAACCTTTTCTGTTAGATCTGAAATTATATGTTACTAGAGAACTTCGTTTGAAGTCTTTTGCTCTTGATTGAATAAAATGGTTCCCAATCCAGTTTCGACGGCGATAAAACTTATTGAGATATTCATAGAAATACTTTTACACAAAAGTTTAATAAAATATTGTACAGTTGGTACAGTTTAAGGTAAAATAGTACAGGGTGATTACAAATGAATATCCCAACTTTGAAGGGCTATATCTTCTGAACAATGAAAGGTAGTGCTCCATGTTACACATCAACTTTCATAAATGTAAAGGTTCGTTTTTTGGCGATAGATGACGCAACGAGCGGCGGATTGAAAGTGAACCGCCATGTTCCGTTGAGAGTTCATCCAAATACGAGAGTTTTTGAACGAGCAACTGCCGCAAAGGTGGATTGGTCGCAGAACAGATTTCGACGCTGCTCTTCATCCGTGGCCTCTAAGAGGCCCGGACTTAACTCCGTGTGATTTAATTCTTTGGGGATGCATAAAATATAAAGTGTTTTTTTTTTCCGCCTCTACCAGCTGACACTGCTGAACTGAAAACGAGGATAACTGCAACTATTGCAACTATAACACCCGACTTGCTGAAAACCGTATGGGAGACGAATTCTCCTACAGAATGGATGTCGTTCATGTTTCTGCTGGTGGTCACATTGAACATTTATAAATTTTTTCTATTAGTAATTTCACAATCTTCTTTTTTATGTCTTTTTCACAAATGCGTGTATTTTCTATACTTTTGTTAATAAAGCCCTTCAAAGTTGGGATATTCATTTGTAATCACCCTGTATATTAGATTAAATGTTCTCTTAAGAAAGTTTTATTTGTTTGATAAAGAAATGATTGTTCTTTTCAATTAAAAAAAATATTGTTGAATAAAATATTTGTTAAAAAATGAACAGATAGTTGAAATAAGCGCGAAAATAAGTGCTATGTCGCGCATTTCTATATATATATATATATATATATAATATATATATATATATATATATATATATATATATATATAGATTTTATAGACATGACACTGACTGAACATGAGTTGAGATAGACATGATAGACATTTTAGACTGAACATGATAGACATTTTATTAATTAATATATATATATATATATATATATATATATATATATATATATATATATATATATATATATATATTAATTCTATAATTAATGATAAAAACTGTTATTTTCCTATAAAAAATCTTCAACTTTCAAAGACATTTAAATATCCTACTACAATTGGAAGAAAGATTTTTAACTATAATGCATTTTCAAAAAATACATCTGATGCTAATACTTTTCAGTGTAATTGCAATGACACCACTCTAAAAAAATTCATTAATAATGATCATGGACATATAATCACTGGTAATCTTAATATTGTGAATGATTATAAACTGCAAAAACTCATGTTCAGTCAAATGTTCTCAACTCATGTTCAGTGTCATGTCAAATGTTCTCAACTCATGTTCAGTGTCATGTCAAATTAAATATAGACTTCCTTCTAAATTTAATGTAAATTCTATTATAAAACAGTTTATATATGATATAGACATTTTTATTTATAAAATTTCAATTTCATATAGTAAACCTATTGAATATTTTAATCAATGGAAAATACTGGTTACTGAAAAATTAAGTTCGTCTTTAAAACAAAATTTATCGAATATGGTTAAAATTAACACAAAACATTTGTTCCAGCAAATTACTAAATTACAAAAAAACTATGTAATAACATATATTGACAAATCTCCTAATAATTATGCAATCATATGTAAAGCTTATTATTACCAACTACTTACATCCTGTATTTCTACTAACAATTCTTTTAAAAAAACTAATGAAATTGTAATTGTAAACAATCGTAAAATTCACAGTTATTATAAATTATTAAATATTAATTCTACTAACTTTAATTATCCTTATTTAGTTCTTATACCCAAATTTCATAAAAATCCAATTAAATTTAGGACTGTAACTATAGGATGCAATACATATAATAATATAGCCAATAAACATCTATTAAAAATTCTCAATCAAATTTATACACTGACAACATCCACTGATAACACACATTGTATAAAAAATAGCTATCAACTCGTCAATATTTTGAAAAATCTTAAATGTGTTAACAATATAATGACATATGATTTCAAAGATCTATTTAATAATATAGATTTATTAGATCTACATAATATTATAAATGCATTATTTTATAAGTATCAACATTCACTTAATTTACCAATTCATATAGATACAGCTTATTTTAAAACTTTAACAAATTTCATTATATATGATAATTATATAATGCATGATAACACGTTATATTTACAGAAAGTCGGTATACCACAAGGGGGCTGTACATCTAGTATACTTTCAGACTTATACTTGTATCATTATGAACGTACATTTATTAATAGTAATATACATTTATATCGTTATATTGATGACATTATTTTAATTGCCACTGATCACACTAATATTTCTATATTTCCAGTTGATTATCCTACTAATTTAGAATTAACGGAAAACCTCCTTTCTAACAATACTATTAACTTTTTAGATCTTAAAATTACACTAAAAGAAAACAAAACAATAATAGATCTATTTGATAAACGTAAAGAATTTAAATTTAAAGTTAATTCATTTACTAATTTTAAATCATGTCTTCATAATTCTGTATATCGTAATATACTCTTTAATCATATTTATAGAATAAAAAGTTTATGTTCCTCTCAACTTATTAACAAAAATATTAAAAAACTTATCTATGAAGCATTACAACATGGTTTTCCAAAAAAATTCATATATTCCTTAATATATAGTTAGTTCCTATTTGATCTTTACAACCAAATTAACACATGCGTTTCAAAAATGTATAAAAAAATCATATAATCTTATAAATATTTACAAGAAAAAAAAAAATTATAATAGGACGGTTGGGTGGGTAGACGTTGGATTGAGGAGGTGTGTGGCGGCGTTGTATGGAAAAATACGCATGAAAAAAAAATAATAATAATAAAAAAAAATGGGGGCATTTTGATTTACACAATTGTTTGATCATACACATTTTATAATGGACTGCGATGTGTTATTTTTATATGTATATTAATTTAGTTAGATTTACTTATTCATTATTTAATTATTTTAAATGAATTTATATTAATTAATATTAAGAATGTATTTGATCTAATGATTTGGATTAATACCTTTGGTGGACAATATCATATTTACTCCTAAGATAATGTTTACTTTTATACAGTGTTAATATAATATGTTTTAATTTTATTAAGTGTTTTTATTTAATTTAACTTTGATTGAAGCCACATTATTTGTGACTAATTCATTTCAATATTTAATCAATATTAATTTTAAATTCTTTGATTCTTAATTCAAATCTTTAGTATTTTAATTTAATTTATTTTAATTGATGTTGCATTTTTAGTACAGTTATTTAATCGTTGTTGTCATTTAATGGTACATTTTTAATGTTGCATTAATTATTAATTTTTTCATATTACTACTTATTTATAACATAGTATTATTAATTTATACATCCATTACTTAGATATTATTCAACATTCTATTTATTAATTAATTTCATTTATTTATTATTTAACTAATGGCTATCATTAAGATAGTAATTTGGTTTAATTATTAAACACTAATTTCCATCCATTCCTTTATATTTACTTTTACCACTAGAGGGCAGCACTATTTTAAGTTGTTTTTTATTATTAATTTTTCCATCTTAATACTTATTTATAACATAGTATTATTCATTAATACATCCTTTAATGTAATTCGATTTTCTATTTATTAATTAATTTCATTTATTTATTATTTAACTAATTGGTATCAATTAAGATAGTAATTCGGTTGAATTATGAAACATTTATTTCCATCCAATTCCTTCGATTCAGATTATATTCACTTTTACTAATAGATGGCAGCACTAATGTTCCTGTTTATTTTATAATCCATTATATTTTAACATTATTTCTGGCATCACTGCAAAGCAATTTATATTTCTAAGCAATTTATATTTCTAAAATTGGCAACATGTTATGATTTTTTATGCAATTCATTCCCCAGTCATGTTGGAGTTTTCATGATGGTTCATGAACTGCAAGGTATCTTATTTATATCTCTTTTCATCTTTATGGATTTTATACTTAATGTCTCTATTAAATGTTCTCTCTGTAATTTATAAGTATGGCTTCTTTCCTTTTTAATATTGTATTTTATTTTTTATTTTATCACTGATTTGAATCATTGTATTTAAGATGTAGTCCCAATATCATATTTTTTAGCAATGTATGGCTAATATGATGATAAAACATCTCATTTCATTTTATTTGTGGTATTTAGGCAATTGGGACTTGATAATTCTGTCTAAATTCCACAAATTTCATTTCATTTAATTCCATTTATTCAATTTTTATTTAATTTCTTATTCTTTCAATGTTTTTGATTCCATATTAAGTGTGTTGGATAATCTTTCATTGTCAACTAATTATTTCATACTTAATTATTTCATTGTTTAAGTTGGTGTTATGATAATGTTTCATTTATGGTTATATATATATATATATATATATATATATATATATATGAAAGGATAAAAATAAACCCTTTTTAAAATGCAAAATTAAAAGTTAAAATCCTAAAACATTTTTTTCTAACTTATAAATCTAATGCTTAAATCTAATCTGCCCCTGTGATCTTTGTTTCTCAGCCTCACAAATATTACTTTCATCTATCAATTTCGACATCTCTTTAAGTTTTAAAAGTGATGAGTTTGCATTTCTTGCAGCAGTCTGTGGCGTGCAGTTCCCAGGCCCGGCCAAGCCTTGGTGTCGGCATAAGACCCCAGACATCAGTCAAAAGCTAATTGACCAATTAAAATAAATGATCCTCCCAATTTGACTCTTTCTCCCTCTGCTGGAAAATATCCTAAATTCTAATTAAAACCTCATGCAAGGTCAAAGAAGACAGTTTTTTGGCACATTTGAGCGGTCAGCCAAACCCTCGGCCATGTAGTTCTCAAAATTTAACGTAAATGGCTCACGGGACCTCCGACTGAACGCGCGAAGATGTCTGTACGAAGAAATGCTTCAATAAACGAGTTCGATGTGTCTAGAGGTCCCGAGTCCAACTTATTTCTCTGTTTCTCTCAAATTATTAGTCTCCCAAGTCGTCCCCGGATAATTCCTTACATTTTATAAAGTCGGCATGACAAGTCGCCTACTTCGGGAAAATCCCAGCCTTTCTTCCAGAACTTGATAAAAGAACTTGAAAAATAAAAAATTCCACTTGTGCCATGGAAATTAAAAATAGTATCTGTGTTGTGTCAGTGCAATCGGCCCACGAACAATCTCAAAAGATTGCAAGCAATTAATGAGACTTCGATTAGTCTTTCAAGAAAGTGCATTTTACCATCATGAACTTTTATTGTGTATAAAAGTTGAATATAGTCACCTAGAAAAGAAAAATACTTTTCCCCCCGATGGCCGGTAAAAAAGAACTTTTTTTTTTCTTCAACATCAAATTATTTTACTTAGTGTGCTTACTCGCCAGATAACATTGAAATAATTTTCGTATTCATCTGAGAAAAACTGAAAATAAACATCCTTTATGCTGAAATTTATTTGCTATATTTCCGGTCCTCAACCAAGAAACTTTTTTTTTTTTTTTTTTTTTTTTTTTTTTTCCTCACTCTGTTATCGTCAAAAAGAAACTTATCAATTTGCACAAACCACATCAATTTATTAACTTTAGACTCACTGAAGATCAAACTGAATCTTTCGAAAAACTCTTTTATAACCTCAACATATGTAGGTCAAAGAGACAGCTGATTTTCAAGATCGCGCAAACTCTGATACAGAACTGAAATATTTATCTGTGTCCTTCGTTATCTATGCGATCTCGACTTTAAATTTTTGTGGTTAGAACTGAGTAAGAAAAGGAAAAAACATTCAGTGTTCATTTATTTTTTAAAGTTTTTCTTTTCTTTCAGTTGAGCACGTTAAACTAAAGTGATTCATGATGCACTGAAATGACCACCGGAAAATGTTATTTATGTACCTTTAGTGAACAAATAACGATAATGATCTGGGTCAGAAAAAGCCCTGTGTTTCATTTTATTTTATTTTATTTTGTTTGTGTGTGTGTGTGTGGGTGTGTTAAAGCAAATTGGATATTTTAATCCACAGGTAAGTTTTATTGCTATATAAATTTCCGTCTTAATGGTTTTGTAGAAAAAAGTATAAAGTTTGATTACATTATTTTTAATTTCTTCATTTAAGTGTTTGAAAGTAACTGATATTTTTTAATTGAAGCTTAAATTTTTTAATATTTTAATAAGTTTTTGTATTAAAAGTAATTAAGCCACACTACAGATTTCTTTTACGTTATTTCTTTTATGAAAAGGTGTTTTTAAAAATCAATTTTGTTAAATTAAACAATATTTTATTTACTTATTTGCTTAACGAATTAATATTGAAAAGTTACTTCTGGAAATATCAAGAATGAAAAAAAAAAAAAAAAAAAAAAATTGCTGTTATTAATGTGTAACTTTTAAAAGTTTAACAGTAGATTTTTCTAAAATATCACAGTTGGGTTAAAGGGATTTTAGAAGTTTTAAGCAAATTTAAATTTATTATTTTAAAATTTTATTAGCTTTATTTTTTCTTGTAAAGTTGAAGTTATTAAAGTTATAAGAAATTTGGTAATGACAAGCTATGCATATTAAAATTGTGACAAGTTTTGATAACAGTAGTTTCTTTTCTTTTTCATTAGGTGAAGCATACGTGCGATCACCCAAAAAATAAATGCAGTTGAATTTAATGTTTATGGTATTATAAATAAATGGGTTGAACTAGTTACTTTTATGAACGCTTTCCAGTAAGAAGACTTAAACATACAACATTTTTGTTTATTTTTACAACTTTTTCCATATAAGAGTGAAACAGGAAAGAAAATAGCTATGAAGATATTAAATGATACATTTACACCGTGATCGTTCAGTGTTTCATCATTTTATTCACTAAGTATTTTTCATCAAGTTTTTACCCAATTTTTCCAGGTGTATTTTTTTAATTTGTAAATATATTATTATTATTATTTTTAGATTTTGTGTGTGTTTAATTATTACCTATTGTACTTATTCATTATTACAGTTCATTTCTTTTTATATGAAAATATATTTTTATTGAACTGTTGGAGATACCAATCAGATTGCCAGTATTTTTAAAAATATTTCATGTAAGTAAGTATTTATGTTGTGTTTCCAGTGCATTTATTCAATATTTTTATATTTTATATTATATTATTTTTACCATTTCCTTTTGTATTACTCATATCACCCCTTTATTACCCATATCACTTTTTAATTCAAATATCGTGACCCATCATTCCCTGTGTTGGTTAAACCCCAACCAGTTTTTAAAGGTAAAATTTGAAGGCCCCGTCCTTACCATTTTAAATATTCAAAATAAATTCAATTCATTAACCAATCTGTTTAGGCATGACCTTGGTGAACCCACTTTTGCCGTGGTAAGTCCAATAGTGTCTAAATCCACCCATTCAATTTTTAAAGATGACCATGGTTCCATTCCATTAAATCTTTAAGCCCACAATTTTTTAAAGTTTTTGAGTTGGTTAAACTCCAACCAAAAACACCCCTGTGCAATCAAAGAGGATTCAGTGATATTCACGTGCAAATGTGGCGACTGCTGACATTTTTGTAAGAATAGATCCATTAGTAAACAGAATTGTCACCAGGTTGCCATGCACTTCTAAAACGCTGTCCTTTTTGATTCATACCAGGTTTATTATTTTTTGTTTTATTAATTAATTTTTCCTTTGCCAGTAGTAAAACCCTTAAAAATAAAAAAGTTTTTGCTATTTGCGTAAAAACTAGCAAGGAAAATTCGGAGCGTTCTGGCCTCAATTTTAAAGGGAAAATGTTCTGTGATTTATACTTGTCTAGAGCAGGAATTTTTTTTTTTCTTTGAGCTCACAGTGAGATGTAGTTGTAATTTATTATATTGCTGATCGGATTTATTGATGCCACTGGGGAAAACAAATACACCTCAGTCTGCAAAACAGTAAATTCCATTGCTTACAATTAAATTGCATCTACATCTTCATCCAAAATAAAAATATCATGCTCAATTTTCTTTTTTTTTAAATTTTTGCTAAAACCTCCTCGAGGTTTAGGATCTGCTAAAACCTCCAAAGGTTTAGGATACAAATAAAACTACTTACCTAACCAGTAGTCCCTGTAAATAAACTCTATATCTTACACTTGTTTTGTCCATACCTGTTTTGTCCATTTTACAGTATATTTCACCATTTTTAAATATTTGCATAATCTTTTTAATTTTAACAATTTTATATTACTGCAATTTTAATATTTTCACGTTTTGAAAAAAATGTGAATAAATAATTTCAAGTTTCTTTTTCATAATTTAACATTTTCAAGTAGTTGTCTAATGTGAATATTTTACATATAAAGAACATATATTTTTCACAAATATTTTTCACATTTATTATTATTATCTTATTATATTGATACCATATGTTTATATATTTTTACATAACTATTTTTATATTTAATTTTTGCACTTTTTACCATAAAGTTATAATATTCAGAGAACTATATATTTTTTATAAGATATTTTGAAATTTTGTGCTGTAAGGACTTGAACAAAAATAGCACAAAAATGGCCAAAAAACTTTTAATCCATACAATTATGGCCAAAAGACAAACAACAAATTTATGGCTATTATTTTAATCTTTATCGTATTAGTATTTTTTTTCATATAGTTTTGTGGTAATATTACTGTATTATTGTTTTCATAGATTCCGTATGTTTTGTGGTATAATTATTATATTTTTCAAGTTTTTAATGTAAAGTTCGGTCAGATTGTTCCGAGAGCCATATCCCAAATTTAGAACTTTTTAGCATAAAACCATAAGATCTTTAATTTTTCCTCAATTTTTATGCGTTGAAATTTAAATTTTAAATATATTTTTCCAGCAGCAAAATTCAGCCCTCACTTTTTACCAATCTTAGTTGTAAATTTAACTTTAACATTAACTTATTTTGAAGCCTCACTCAATTAAACACTTCTTTTTAATTCACTTTGGCATTCTCAGTCTTCCAGGAGAGTTCCCCCAGTTTTGCAGGCAAATCTGGTGGATCTCATCTTGGAGGGGGGGGGGGGGATGTGAAAGGATAAAAATAAACCCTTTTTAAAATGCAAAATTAAAAGTTAAAATCCTAAAACATTTTTTTCTAACTTATAAATCTAATGCTTAAATCTAATCTGCCCCTGTGATCTTTGTTTCTCAGCCTCACAAATATTACTTTCATCTATCAATTTCGACATCTCTTTAAGTTTTAAAAGTGATGAGTTTGCATTTCTTGCAGCAGTCTGTGGCGTGCAGTTCCCAGGCCCGGCCAAGCCTTGGTGTCGGCATAAGACCCCAGACATCAGTCAAAAGCTAATTGACCAATTAAAATAAATGATCCTCCCAATTTGACTCTTTCTCCCTCTGCTGGAAAATATCCTAAATTCTGATTAAAACCTCATGCAAGGTCAAAGAAGACAGTTTTTTGGCACATTTGAGCGGTCAGCCAAACCCTCGGCCATGTAGTTCTCAAAATTTAACGTAAATGGCTCACGGGACCTCCGACTGAACGCGCGAAGATGTCTGTACGAAGAAATGCTTCAATAAACGAGTTCGATGTGTCTAGAGGTCCCGAGTCCAACTTATTTCTCTGTTTCTCTCAAATTATTAGTCTCCCAAGTCGTCCCCGGATAATTCCTTACATATATATATATATATATATATATATAAACTTATTGCAAAAATTAACCATATATATATATATATATATATATATATATATATATATATAATTATAATATCTATGAATTTCAAAAAACATATCAAGTTCTCTTCTACTTAAATCTCCAAAGAGATAATCAATGATACTGTATATACAGAATACCACATAGCTAATAATTAACATGTGCAAACATAATATTACCATAGCTGATGCTTCAATGGTAATTGGCCAAATTTTACTCATACCAAAAGAATATTGAAAAAAGAAATAGAGAGAAAGGGGAAAAAAAAAAAAAAAAAATTATAAATTGGAGTTGCAATTAAGTAAACACAAATGGATTAACAAATTAAATATGAACCATACACAATGGAAAATTGGACCACATGAGAATTAAATATGAATTGGACATGGAAAAACACATGCACATGTACTCATCAGCCTGGATGCACCCACATGTGTTTTAAATAATAATTCAGTGTTTCATAATTCTACTGGCATAATGCTAAGATCAGTAGAATCATCCAGGTACACTGAATTATTACCAGACAACAATTGGAAATATTACTCCATCCAATTTTAATTCCTGAAAGTAAATTCTACTGATCTTAGCATTATGCCAGTAGAATTATGAAACACTGAATTATTATTTAAAACACATGTGGGTGCATCCAGGCTGATGAGTACATGTGCATGTGTTTTTCCATGTCCAATTCATATTTAATTCTCATGTGGTCCAATTTTCCATTGTGTATGGTTCATATTTAATTTGTTAATCCATTTGTGTTTACTTAATTGCAACTCCAATTTATAATTTTTTTTTTTTTTTTTTTTTTTTTTCCCTTTCTCTCTATTTCTTTTTTCAATATTCTTTTGGTATGAGTAAAATTTGGCCAATTACCATTGAAGCATCAGCTATGGTAATATTATGTTTGCACATGTTAATTATTAGCTATGTGGTATTCTGTATATACAGTATCATTGATTATCTCTTTGGAGATTTAAGTAGAAGAGAACTTGATATGTTTTTTGAAATTCATAGATATTATAATTATTTAACATTCTATAAAATTATGCTGCATTGCGCAAATTGGTATGGAATGGTTTTTACATATTCTTTTCAATATTCTTTTCAACAATTAGCTAGTTAAAATATTGATTTTTATATGATACCATAATTTAGCCTAATTGGGTCACAAATCACTTTGATTAACTTCTATATATATATATATATATATATATGTTTTATTTCATAGATGAAGGCGTTATGAGGTAAACTGTCATATGACAAAACTGAAATATTTTAATTCTAATTATTCTTGAAGGTATAGTATGTTAATTTTTAATTTTTAATATCTAATATTTTTATGATTAACAATTTAAATAATAATAATAATAAAAATTTTAAAGGTGCAAAAGTTTTTCTTAGAGAGCTTAGTACCAACTTTTAACATTTCAAACGTATGCTATCAAGGAGAAAATAAAACAGTTGAATTTACAACAAAAAGCTTTCATTTCAAATTTTCTTTTTCTCTTTCTTCTTCTGTTTAATCTTTTATTTATTATTATTTTTTTTAACACAGCTTTTTTCATTTTTATCTTTAATTATACACGTTAAACCTTCAAATTAAAGACATGCGCTTTTAAAGTAATTATAAAATTTGAAATTATTTTTCTAGTAATTCATATTTGTTTTATCAGATTAATAACACAGAATTGTGTTTTGCTAAATAAGTGTAGTAAAAAGTAAATTAAGAATAACTTTTTTTCCCTCAAAATTTTATTTTATTTTTATGTTATTTCGGTAGTTTTTACTGCAAACTTGTGAGCTGCACATTTTTATCTTCAATCATATATTTTATCAATTATATTAATAAAAAACTTTTTTTGTGTGTATTTACGTGTGCGCGCATGTGCACATACGTAAAAACAGATACAAAGAAAGAAGGCCTTTTAATATTTTTGCTGATTACAAAATGTTCTGAATAAAAATTTCAGGTATGTGTGCGACAAAAGGGAAACAAAAATCTAGCACCCTGGCGTTAAAAAAAGAAAAAAAAAGAAAGGTAGAATTTGGAAGAAAAAAAAACAAACAAAACAAGCTTATATATCATAACATTCAATCAAAATACATTCTTAGCTTAAGTGTGAAATTTAAAACGAAATATTTGGAAAACGAAAAAAATAAAATAAAATATAAATAAAACTGTTACGCAGCCGGCAGTTTTGGAAAGAAAAAAGAACACAATTTTTCCAAAATATCTTTTTTTGGAAGATTTATGATTTGACGGAAAATCGAAAGTAGCGTATTTCTTTTCGCATATGAAATTTAGGAGGAAATGTTGTTTTCACTTCGCAAACAGAATAAGAAAACTGGAAGCAGAACAGAGTATTGATTAAGATAATGTTTGTCTTTTTATTCAAATGACATTATTATATTACAAAACTTTCAAGGTTCACTGACATTTGGTTGGGAAGTGTGAACGAACTTCAGAATGAATAAATTTTATTTTGGGTTTCTCATAGAAATAAAATATGAAATAAATTAAAATAATGTTTTTAACCCAACTGCAAGGAGCTTAATTGGCCTACTAATTTCAAAATCGAGTTTTTGAAAATACTATTTATTCTATTGTCGCATTTCTAGAACATTGTAATTCAAACACATCATAACTTATCCAATCATAATTATACAAATCGTAACCAGAGCTCAATTACCGGCTGGGCGTGCACGGCACTTGCCCACCGCCCATATTTTCTACTCTTCAATAATAATTTTATTAAAAAATGCGCTTTTGTAAAAAACTTTTTTAATTTGCTGTATTCATTACACGATTTATGCAAATTAAGACTATTACATCAGAAAGTATGTACAAAATCTGCTACAATAGACATTCAAAAGAATTATATAAATAACATTTATGACTTTTACTTACATATTTCTTGAATGTTAAAGCATTCTAAGTTTTTCCTAATGTGCCCAAACAATTTCTGATTTCTTTTTATTTATATATGGTTTGAAATTTTACATCAGTGATTTTATGACTACTTTATCTGTGCGACTCATTTTTTCTTTGGCATACACAGGTTTTTGAAGATTGTACAGTTAATTCATATTTTTTTACTTTATCATATTTTACTCTTTTTTTATAGATTTTTTTTAATACAATAAGCAATTTATGTGCACAATGATGTACATTTTACACGCAGTTCCTGTTTAGTTTTTGTATCGTTCTTTAGTAGAAGTGTGATAATCTATGATTAGGGGCTAAAATATTTTGTTTTGCCAAAAGCCCCAAATTTTCATGATCGGGCCCTGTAAGTTAGTTGTAGAATTTTGTAGAGATGCTGCTGCTGTTTCATATAAAAAAAAAGGTTCACTTGAAGATAGATATAGTGTTTTCCAAAATTGTAACATTGGCCTTAGGTAGATTAAAATATTTGGTAAATCCAAAAAACAATACACCCCAGCGAGTCTCAAAATGATTTGAAAGTTCAATAACAATTATACAGTGGCAGCTATTGAGTCAGTACTAGCTATTATAAAATCTCAATAACAATTAAATTCAATGAAAATTAAACGATGACAACTATTGAGTCAACATTAGATGTTATAAAAGTTCAATCGCAATGAAATGCTGACAGTTATTGAAATTACCCGTGATCACAGTAATGTGTGAAGTGAGGAATTGCTTTACCACGCTTCCTTGACTTGTTTCCAAATTTCACCGATAAATGGCTTTTCTCTGTTTGAGTTAAAACGCTCATACTAACGTATAAAAAGTGATCAAAGTTCACTCCGATGTCAGCCATAATTTTGTTAATTGGTTATCGTTTTGAAACTGCAAGATTACTTTGAGCAGTATTACAGTTTGAGACAATGCAACGTGCCATCTATTAGTGATATTTGTAACTAAAACAAGGAAGGGTAGTTTAAGAAACTCGCGACTTCGTACAGGAATAACTTCTATATCTGTCATCGTTTAATAGCTATTGAATTCTAAAAACGTTCGCTTCATTTCAGGATACCCTGTAAATGAAAATTCTATCCATAAAAGCACTTCTTTCTCAAGAAAATTATTAATATTTTACAGAAATATTTAATTTTGATCAATATATTTTTTCTCTTTGTTCAATAAATCCTTATTAGTGACAGAATAGCTTTATAACAAGGAAACAAACATATGGTCTTGATAGAATATTTTTTGAAAAAAAAAAAAAATAAATAAATAAAAAGAAACAATTTAATGATCCAATTTGTTTAGTATTTTTCAATATTTTTATTTATTTAAATTTCCATTCTTTAATTTACCCAATAAAATAATACAAAATTTCTATTGCACAAGCTTACAAAGTTATTTTCATAGTTTGTATTGAATGAAAATCATAGCGTAATTAGAGAAGAAAACATTCTAACATCTCATTAAATCAAGCAACAATCGAGTATACTTAAAAATATATATATATATATATATATATATATATATATATATATTTAAACAAAAGTTGTTTCCCTTGAACAGAGTGTATTTGAAAGGTTGAGAAACATTAAAATGATGTATGGTTATTCTTGATTGTTGCTTGTATAGATAGAAGTTTTCAAAAATCTTTGACAGCAAGTACCTTTTGTTAAAAATTAAGTTAGAAACTTGGTGGATAAAAGTGGATAAAATTATATATTTTTAAGTGTAATGTTATTTTTTTAATATTCATGATAAGAATTTCAAATATAAATTAAAAATCTAATGAAATGAATTGAGTGATGAAAATATTTCAAACTTGCTAAAAACGTGATTAACTACGATTAATGTAAGAAAAATGTATTAAATTAACACATTAGAAATACTGAATTAATTTTCTTAATTAATATTCTGAGTAATTGGAACCTGAAACACATTTTATAAAAATATGTCAAAACAGATTTTTAAAAATTGTGCTTTAAATTATTATTGAATAACATTTTTATATTACTTACGTAGTATTTAATGCAGCTGTAAATATGTGACTTGCACATTTTTATGGTCGATCATATATTTTATCAATCAATGACAATACTAATATTTTATCAATCATATTTATATTAGTAAAACTCTTTTTCAAATAATATTCGAAAAATCAATGAATGTCTTTTGAGAAAGACTGGTCTCTGAAAGATTTAAAAAAAAAAAAATGTATTATAAATCTTTAATTAATGTAAATTGATCCACATGATTTAAATATAAATAAAGCAAAATTATGCAAATTTAAAATGCTAATCTATCTATGAATATTAAATTAAAAGTATGGTGTAATGCAAAGAGAAAAATGCTGTAGCATCTCATTAAGGCAAATAATTTAACATGCACCTTTATGTGAAATAAGTTGTTTATCTTAAAGAAAATGCATTTGGAGAGTTGAGAACCATTAAATTGATTTATGGGTTTTTATTTATTATTACATATTTAGAGAGACTTTTCTGAAATCTTCGACTGCAATATCTTTTATGTTTAAAATAGATGTATTTTGAAAACTTGCACACACAAGCTTTAGAATTTTAAAACAATATTTTCAAAAAATAATTTTTGAACTATTTTTGATAAGATTTTCAAATATTAATTAAAAGGAATGACGGGAATATTTTGAATCTGTTAAAACTATTTAATTATACTTAACGTAGTGCAAAATATAATGAATTTAGTACATTAAAAAATTAATTATGAGAAATAATTTTTTTTAATGAATTTGTGAATAATTAGAACCTAGATAATTTTTTTTGAGAAATCGTTTAAAATTTAGTTGAAGAAATATATACAGAATATGTACAGAAATATATACTTTTTTTTTTTTTTTTACAATAATTTTTGTGGTTATAAGCATGTTTTCTAAAACAATTTTGTCCTTATTTATTCATAGTATAAAAATCTCTTAATGAATACAATTAAATGAAGTAAATATCGTCAGATTGCCATAATAGAAATGTTGTTTTTCGCAACGTCTTGAAAATATTTCCCCAAATAATCTCTTTACAAAAACTATCTTCAGTTTTTGCTTGAAAATGTTAGAAAGCCCCAAAATATTAAGTAAGATTAATAGTAAAAATAGTTCACTGTGTTTAATTATTTCTTCACTTTGTAAATAACTTAATTTTAACCCGTTTTTAAGTAAATAGCTTTTTTGAAAGTGAAACTTAGATTAAGCGGCGTGGGAAATACGAAAACCTGTTTGTCTGCGTAAACAATATCTTCATGTCAAAGATGTTAAGAATTATGTCAAGCTTTTCGGCTAATAAGTGTTCAAGAACGCCTTTTGTTATTATTTCAAATGAAACATGAGCAACATCAAAGTATCCTAGATTCAATAGACAATGCAAAAAAGAATAAAGGGATCAAGACACAACTTTATATTATTTTGTATTTAGTAGTCATTGTTAGATTATTACATGCATTTTCTTTTATATGTTTTGTTTTTGAAAGACTGAGGTAGTTTCTCAATCACAAGTAAATTTGTAATTTGTATGAACTCTAGATACAAGATTTATCGACATATTTCCTTAAATTTTAATTCAATGAAATCGAATGTGATAATAGTTTATTTACTCTTTCTTATCTGATATTTTATGCTTATAGTTTAAGCATTAAAATAATAGAAATACAATTTTATATTTGAAAAATATATTAAAAGGAATTTAACTGAAATATTGATAAATTGTTTCGATGAAAATTTTCTTGTTTCTTTCTCTGGACAATTTTTAATCATAAATGTAAATTTTTTGTATGAAAGTTTAATTAACGCTAGATATAATCTAAAACTGTTGCAAAAATATTTCCTTTTTAAAGGTTATTATTTCATCAAACTCAACGTAAAAGTTCAGTTATACAAAAGTGCAATGCTTCGAGGTTTATCTGAAAACAGTACTGGATTTTGACGCATATAGTAACAATATTGTACATTTTCCTTATGTGTCTAAAAAAATATATATATATATATTTTTTTTAAATTTTAAAACTCTGAGTGAATTTCGTGTATGAAAGTTTTAATTAACGCTAGAAGTGATCTAAAACTGGTGCAAAAATGTTTTCTTTAAGAAGGTTGTTATTTGATCAAACTTAAACGAAACAGTTCATTTATATAAAAGTACAATGCTTGGAGGTTAATCTAAAAAAATACTGGATTTTGACGCATGTAACAATATTGTGTCCTCTTCCTTCTGTGTATGTTCATTCAAAAAACATATTTAAAATTTTAAAATGCCGAATGTATCAATGCTGTGGTACTGTTATAGCTTTAGCAGGAGACTTTTTCTTTAATGACGACAAGCTAAAAATCTTCGAGTCATGTGTGAAGATAACTTTTACTACAGATGCTTTTGCATGAACAATTTAACCTCCTCACCACTATGAGGCATACATATTCCACAGAAAATGTTCTGTAGCAGAATTTATAAATATCTCTTTTCAGAAAATGTGTTTTACAGAACATATTTTTGATATCTTTATTACCAAGACCTTTTAAAAAAAAGTCATAATAAAGGGGAGTGGGGGGTGGCGGAGGATGCAATGTACCCGATTCTTATAACGGCCTATATAAAAAAAAAATCCTTCAACGAAACTAAAACGGTTTTTGTTTAAACCTTTGAAAAACAATAGCAACAACGACAGTGAAATTAAGAACCTAAACCCCAGAATGTATTGTTTTCAAGATTACTTATATTTAACTTGGCATATCTAATATTTTATGAGAGTTAAAGTTATGAGACTTTGTACAAATATTTTCAGTTATGTATTCATCAAGTTTTTTATGGTGTTTTATTTCGAGAGAAAATTTCGTAGTAAAAAATAAAAAATCACTTTTTAAATTATTAATTTTTTGATTCATATTTATGTTCATCCGGAAGAAAAATTAATGTTCATTGTTTTTAGTATTCAAAATAACAATAAAAAAGTATGCAAAAAGATTTTTTTCCTTGAAGATTTATTAGTTTTTAAATATGGCTAAAACTAATATATATATAATATATATATATATATATATATATATATATATATATATATATATATATATATATATAAAGAATTTACATTCGAAAAAGAATACATATAATAAATATACAGTTCAAGAAAAAAAAAAAGGCGTAAAAATATTCACAAGCAAAATGATAAAATTTTGTGTCCCAGACCACAACACACCCTTCCCTATAAAAACACATCAAAAAACCACACCTTTCCCTATATCCACCTGGTGGTCTTGGACACAAAATTTTATCATTTTTGCTTGTGAATATTTTTACGCGTTTTTCTTTTCCTTTTCTGGAACTGTATATTTATATGTGAAGTACCTGCTGCATTCTGGTAGTCGTTGTCTAAACTTGATTCTCCATTAGTAATTTTACTCTAGTATCATATCTGCTGCTGTAGGGAAGTGTTGTTCCAAATAGTGAAAATTTCATTTTTTTTTTAAATTAAAAAATATTTTTTAACTTTATTTTCAGAAAATTATTAATATACAAAGGTAAATAATAAAAGTTTTGAAGTGTTATCGGAATTTTGTTATTGATTCAAATTTTGATTTTTTATATTTTGATTGACTTATTATTTCCTTGAAATTATCAAATGACGGCCATTTATATTTTTGTTTATATGATTTATCCTAATGTTGCAACCCAATAACTATTCCAAATTTAATTAATTAATTTAAAAACTTTTATTTGTGAATTTTATTTAGAAGGATAGGTGGATTTTAGATTGTTATTTTAAGCAATTTATTTGGTGCCTATTTTTTATTTTTATTTTATAAAAGCAAGTCAAAAAATATCCAATTAAATCACGTTTTTGACAACTTGTTTGCTTATAATTAATTAAATATATATTCCTATAGACAATTAATTTTTTGTCTGAGCAAAAAGGTTCTTCGTTAGTAACGTTAGAACTCATATTTCTTACAAAATATTTTGAAAAGAGTGAATTTTATTGGGGGTGCAATATTAAGAACACTTTTTGAAAGTTGGTACTAATGCGTTTTGCATATTTATTTGCCAAATATATATATATATATATATATATATATTGGAAACTATTATAAGCGAAAAATGTTTTAATACAATATTTTATGAAGTCATACCATACCGTCAATCAGTTTCAATTTGTTGTGCAGTCAAGCCGAATTAGATCAACATTTCAAAATGGGTGCGATATTAAGCACACTTCCCCTATCACTTAATAAATCCTTGGTCAAAAAAAAAAAAAAAAAAAAAAAAAAAAAAACAAGAATATGTATTATATAAATACTTACCTGAAATGATTCTTGATTAAATATATCCAATACATTAAAAAACATCTATCGCATTTCTTGAAAATCACAGAAAACATTGCAACTTTAAAAGCATCCACCGATTACGTAGTTTAAAACTGCACTTCAAAAGAAAAATAACAAAATGCAACATCTTAAAGTATTACTGACTGAAAACAATGAAATCAAAGTATCTTTTCTACTCGATTCGATATCGGTCTCAGGTGTTTTCCGTCCTTACGAATCTGAGCGTCTTTCCTCCATCCACGAATTGAAAGCCGTGCTCTAATTCCCAGGAAACGGTCAACGGGGACTACATCAGGGGCCGACATCAGGGAAATGTATTTCCTTTGATTCTTGGTGAAGGTTGCATTTACTTATTTTTGGTATCATATAGTGAGGAGTAACACACAAGGAAGGTGTTTTGTTCTTTGATCGCAGACTGATTAAAAGGTTTTGTCTACGAATCTTGAAATAGTGTGTAATAATTCTTATTTACTTTATTCTGTTACACATAACTTTAAGTGCTTTATTATCATAGCTATTTGTGTGGTATACTTTAACAAGATATGCTACAGGTCATAATAATTTATGAACGTGGTTATAAGTCAGTAGACACATGGTTCATATCGAATGTAGTTTAATGAATGATGAAGGAATGATAAAAGAGCGCTATTTTAAATTGCATAGTTTTATTGCTATCTAAGGATTTTAAGTTCATAGCTTAAATATTGGGTGTTTCAAAAATATAATAGGTCTAAGGTTGGAAGAGAGTTGCGGTTTGCGGATTACCATTCATCGCAATACGATATTTTGTATGGACCGAAAAAATAGGGCATTTCTGCAAGTAATGCCATGGAAATTTAGTAAGTCTGCTTATAACTTGCACAAAGCAAAATTAGGAACTCGCGAAAACATATAATGTGATTTCTGGTTGTGACGTTACCTAAATTAAGATTTTTATAGAAGAAATCTTTTAATATTTACAAGCATTGAAAACCTCCATACATACAACAGAATATAACAGTCATTTTTTCTGATGTGCTGCTTCATGCTGTACAAGGCGTAATACCGTAGCTGATCTCAGTACTGGAATGTTGTATTGGAAAAACTGAGCACTTGCAGCTGTGAATAACTTTAAAAGAAATTTATCATTACAAAATTATGACCTTTCAATGTTTTCTTTGCAGCAGCGTTCTCTGGAGTCGATATTTTGAAGTAAACATTATTTTCATGCCATGGAAAAAAAAAAAAAATCCCGTATTATGGTGAATATTAATCTGGAAATCGCAAGTCCCCCAGACTTTTTTTTTTTTAATCGCGTTTTACTTTTGCAACGGACATTTGAAACACTCGGTATGTAATCGTGGAACTATGGCTAACTTTTGATGAAATTTTGAATTGTTCTTGTTAGACATTTCATTCACACAGTGTTTTTAGCATATATATGCATTCATATTCACGCATGTGCATAGATGGGCAATATTGTTTAAAGCAGTGTGAAATGCATGAAAATATGCAAATATATCTTTAAAAATATCAGAAAATTTTTATTCTGCGACAGATTTAACTTTAAATGCTTTGAAATAATTTTCCCATCAAATTTAGATACTCGATAGGAATGTTCAATAACTGAATTGTATTCGTTAATTTCAACACTGCAGAAACTAAATGGTCTGAAAATATTAAAAAAGCATGTAACAAAAGACAGAATTTCAGATGCTCTTGATGTAGATATACATTTTTCTAGGTAGCTGAAAATTTTATATATAAACCTTCATTATCTTACACCGTAAACAATAATAATAATAAAAATCGCATATACATGGATAATTTTATGTGAATTTTCCGCCTTTTATCGGAAACTACCTATTTTGAATAGAAATTGTAATTTTTCTCCGAATAAACGGATTTTTTTTTTAAATATTTTTTATTCTTACTCGTCGAATGTTAAAAACAGAAATGTTTCTTCCAAGACAGAGAAATACAGGGTGTTTCACTACGAGACCGACAAACTTGCAGGAGGTGTAGAGGGCACAGAGACGACTAGGAATCACATAGGAATACAGGATCGAAAATGCCGTAGTTGCGAGCTATGGTTCAAAGAAGCAGATAAAAAGAACAGAAACAGCAGCACATTAATGGGATAGAAAACATTTTATTGAAAGGTTGTACTACAGAAGGTGTTCGAAATTACTACTAGAAGTCGTCAGGCAGACTTGACACTGGTGTCGCATGGATTCACTTACGTTCTGGAAGATTCCTGGTGTGTCGCGTATTCTGCGACCTTTCAATAAAATGTTTTCTGTCCCATTAATGTGTTGCTGTTTCTGTTCTTTTTTTCTGCTTCTTTGAACCATAGTTCGCAACTACGATATTTTCGACCCTGCATTCCTATGTAATTCCGAGTATTCTCTGTGCCCTCCACACCTCCTGCAAGTTTGTCGCTCTCGTAGTGAAACACCCTGTAGAAATGTTCCCTTTTAGTTGAGAGAAAACGGAAAAATTCGAGTTAAATTGTCGTAATTGTTATGAATATGAGTAATATGAAAATAGATGTTCTGACCTATAACCAATGGATGTGGTCAGTTAGTGTAACGTGTAAGGGAACAGAACATTCATTCTTTAAGGGGACAGTGGACTTTCAAAATCACGAAATTCTACTAAAAAATCGATTATTTTTTTAACTTTGGTGAATTGTGGAACTAGATGTTCAAATTTATCTGATGCAAAAATAATTTTTCAATTCTGACGCTTCTTCGCAGAGATATAAGCTTTTATATTTGTAATCTCTATATATTTATACAGTTTCTTTTACATAAAATCCTGTTTTCTCAAAATTGAAAATTTCACATATTTCTAACTTTTAAAACGTTCCATGTGCATTCCTAATTATCAGATTCTTTTGAAATTTATACTTCATGTACTCTATACTATAATAAATATATGCTAGCATTAAAAAGTGCATTTCAGGGGAATTTTAGGGTTAAAATTCATGTGCATCTGGAAATACATTGCTACTTTTTTAGAAAAACAATGCATAATTATAAAAATAGTTTTTCTGATTATACATTTAACAAACATTTACAATTTACGCCAATTTTCATTGCAATATAGAAAAAGTATCTCATAAATAAATATTGTCATATTTTAAGCAAAATAAATTCGCATGGGACATTTTAAAATATGAAAATTATTCGTTATTTCAAAAATTAAAAAATTGATTAGTTTTAAAACTTTTTATTATTTTAATACCAAATTTTGAATATAACTATTTGAGATTGCCAATGACAAGCCTGCCAATTTTCAAATGAATATTTGAAAATTGAAAGATTTGTTTTTTAATGTCCACTCTCCCCTTAATGTGGAGTACCGAGATTTGAAACCGGAGAAAGGCAAGGCGATAAAAATTGTGTGCGGTAGTAATCAATACATATGTCTGTTCCGAGTAAATATGCATCAGCATATATAATATATAATTATTATTTTTTTAATATTACGTTGTTGCTCACATTTATTTTTAACAACAGAAACTTCCCGCCTTGAGTAGCGGAAATTTTCCATCTTGAAAACGGGGAATACCAAAACGAAAGATTTGTGAAAAGACAGTGAATAAACGACGGCAACTTTGCTGCCAGTACATTTTCCGTTTTTTCACAGATTTTTTTTTCTTTTTTTACAGAGTAGAAGTTAATTGGCTTAATTCAATGGAAAATGACTAATTCTGGGTTATCTAGGATCGCTGTCTGCAAGATTAAAAACTTGAATTGTTAAAAATGAGTGTTCATAGACAAAGAGAATTCCGGAACAATGAAACTATTATCGATAATTATGAGTCTTGAAAAGAAAAAAAAACATAAAGAAATTTAAACTATGGATGTGTATCACAAAATAGGCATTTTATGAGCATGTTCCTGTGATGAAAATAACCATGGTAAATAATAGTATTGCAACGAAATTGCAGAACTGAATTATTTGAAAGTTCAATTCTACTGATGTAAAACAAGCAACTATTAAAGGAATAGCTGATTCTAATTGCGCTTTCTCAAACCGTTCTACTTGGTTTTGTGTTGACATCCTATCAAAAGATTGTTATTTTATGCATGAATTATGTATTCAATGTTCTTTCTTAATTTATGTTGCGTTTATATAGATAAAGATCACAAAATAATAAAAGTATGTAATAAATTTTACATGCAATCAGAAATTAATCTTTATTGCTGCACTACAAAAATACCAGCTGTCAGTATTATACCGTAAAATTAACAGTAATAAACAGTAAAATCAGCAGTAATATCCTGCCGCTCATGCGGTAAAATAAAAAAATTTTGTAGTGTGTATAGGAATGCCGCAAATACAATTTATTTTTAATTCGACCGATGGCGAAAGAAATTTTTTATTTCACAGAAACATGTATTTTTCCAAATGATGGCGTTTTCAGCTTAATCTTTAAATCTTCCTTTAAGAACATCGAAAATATAAAATGCTTCAATTTTATGCTTACAAAATATAGTGGACAAAGACTATTCAAAAAGTATCTAATTTATACAGTTCCACAATATAATTTAAACCCTAAAACAGATCCCTGTAAAAAACAATATCACGTATAATTTTTTTTCGATTTTTATCATAATACTTTTTTTATTTATTTAGGTAAAGATTTTTTTTAATGTATTAAGCACGTTCTCAGATCCAAACGAACGAATTTGGCTTTTAAATTTTTCCGGTGGGTACTTCTGTGATCAGGTCTGCTACCGTTCCGAGCACCGTTAAGGATGTTCTCAAATCCAAAAGACACATTTCTAAATTCATTTTTGCTCGGAAACGCATGAAATTCGCAGGTGTTCTTATTAACAAACTGTGTAATCGAATGGTGTTTTCCATTTTTTAGTAAAGTCAGAGATCTTTCAAAAAGTACTGTCAAAGTTGGCGTTTTGAACCAAATTTCCGGACGCGATAGCTCGGAAAAGGAGAAAAATCTGTCGTCACATGACATCAATCACTAATAACTCGATAAGTAAATCATTTATAAAAAAAAAATGGAAAACACCAGTCAATGAAAAATCGCTTCAATAGCCAAGATTGCAAATTCCAGGCTTTTACGTTTAAAAATGAGCCCGCAAATGTGTCAGAAAATTTCGTGTTTATTGAGCAGGGGAAAATATTTTTTTTGAGAACTAAGGCTAGAAAGTTTTTCATGTTTGTATAAATAGTTTATTTCTTTAGAACTATCTAAAAGTATGAATATCACTATAATATTTTAGATTTCTTAATAAGTTGTAAGATATAGATTATTTTTAAGTATTTTCTCGATAAAGTTTTTTACTCTGTGTTATTTTTCTAGATATTCACCCTCACTTTATCAATAAAATGAAATAGAATAAAACATTACGCGATAGTAGAAAAAAGTCACCATTTTATACTCAGCGCATTGTAAAATATTAGAAACAATTGAAATGGAAAAAGAAAATAAGAATTATTATTTTAGCAGGCATGTGTAATCGTTGGTTACTTATAGAAATGCTGCAATGTGTTTTTATGTTTAAATGAAAATAAAATTTATTTTCGTAATTTTCATCAAGAATAGTTACATGATTCTTGTTATAAATGTTTTAAAAAGTGAAATGAAATGATGTACAGTTTTCTTATTTTAAAGTTGTGATATATTTTTAACCTTATTAACCTGATTGTACTTAAAAGTTCCGATTCAGTTTATTAGTTTTAATTAACGAATTGTATTTTAATTTTACATCGTTAATGTGTACAATTTTAATCTACTTTAATAACATAACAGAAAAAATTTTAAAGGGATATGTATTCTTAAATTCATAATTTGGAGCATAAAGAGTTAATTATGATATTGATAATAATGATAAATGTGATAATGATTATTTAATATGTTCATCAACTACTAAAACTTTTTTATAATACATGCAAAAATTATAATCTGATAAAGAAAAAAATATTTTTTACTTTGTGTGAGGGAAATTTGCGCAGCACTTTTTTAAAATAATAGTTTACAAATACAAAAAAAAAAAAAAAAAAAAAAAAAAAAAAAAAAAAAAAAGAAGATTAAATTAGACAAAAAAAAACCCTTTAGTTAAAAAAATTAATTATGATATAAGATAATGATGATAATTATGATTACTTAATCTGTGGATCACCAAAAACACTTTTTTATAATATTACAAAAACTATAATTCGAGAAAGAAAATGTATTTTTTTATTTTGTGTGTAAGAAATTTGGGCTATACGTTTTTTCCTTTCTTTTAATAATAATTGCGAAAATACGAAGAAACATATTAACTATTAAAACTATTATACAGACTTAATAAAAACTATTGTATTATGTGTGAGGGTACTGCGCTGTACCCCCTTTTTTTATAATAATTACGAAAATGCAAAGAAAACATACTAAGAAAAATCTTTAAGAAAAAACTTTAATTTTCCTTGTTTAAAAAAAATAAAAAATAAATTTGCCTTACTTTAAAAAAGTAAATTTGTTTCTAAATTCCAGTCTAATTCCATTATTCCCCAAGTCACGTTCTGAGTCTCGCCAAACAACGTTATGATCATTAATTTTAAAGAACACAAAAGCAGTTTTAAGCAGCGACGGACAGCATATATAATTCTGAAATGAACTTTAAATCCACTGTGCTTTCTAGGATAATCTGAGTAGTGGGTGGGGGTTATATATAGGTAGGTCAGTTAGAGAGTATGGATGATAACGTTGATAATCGTTGATATGTCTGGAATAATTAGATATAAGTAAAGGTAATAAGATCATGGTAAAGTTGTGAAGCAGTTTTCGTGATTTTTTTTTATGAAAGGAATAGTGGGCGATAAGTTACTTTTTAACACTTTCTAAAGTTGTCTAAAGATGTTTAATATTTCAGGCATGTGTGATCATCAGTCTGCTGTCTAACTTTCGTAAATGTCTTCTGAGAACCATGAAATCGAAATTAGACACTCGATAACATGTTATCGAGGTAGAGACATCAATAACATATTTATAGAAAAATATTGCTACATTTCACATTCACAATATTGCTAGATAACAATATTGTTATCTAGCTTTATTAGAGTCCTCCACGAGTCGGGTTGTATCCGACCCGAACTCGAAAATTCTGTTTAAAGTCAACCCACAACCCGACTCAAACCCCACAAACTTCAATTCGAGCCCAAAATATTTAAACCTGAACCCGATGTGATAGAAAATTAATCTATATTTTAATACAATTATGGAAAAGTATTCTAAAATTATAACTCTAATATCAATTATTTTTTATACAAAAATAAACACATATACACTCATTAATATCAAATAAATATTTTTACATTTGAAAAATACCCAGGACTTTCTTTTGAAAAATTGGATGAACTCGAGCACAAGCCGAAAGTGTCAAGACCCAACCCGAAACAGAAACATTTAAAGTCAAAACGACCTGAACCCCACCCGCAACGAAAAAAAAATAGCGTCAACCCGACCCGGGGTTCGGGTAAAATCGGGTTACCCGACCCGATGCAGGACTCTAAGCTCTATTGAAAATTATGTCTGTTTCATTGATGGTTGATTTGCAAAGTCACGCATAAATTTTCTTTCCCTACATGGTTTTTATGATTGTTTTACAGGATTGTAAATATAGTCTGGTAACGTATAAAACAATGTTATAAAATTTGATAAATTACATGAAACTAATTTTCGAAATAGCTCTGAGTAGTGTAAGTATTATTTGCCATACTTTAAAATAGTTGAATATTTGTAAAGGAATGTATTGCGCTGTCTTCTAATTAAAAATAAAAAAAAAAACATTTTTGGAAATTTTCTCTATATAAAGTCTAATAAAGAATGCAAAAAAAAAAAAAAAAAAAAGAAAAAAATAAATAAACATTGCTAATTTTTTCCAGCATGTTCTGAGTAAGATTTTAATGTTGAGCATTTTCCATTTTAACACTTTATTACAAAACGGCAGCAAGTTAAGCAAGAAATTGAAAAAAAAAAAAAATAAAAAACACTTTTCCAAAAAATAGTCCATGTTACCTGAAAGAAAAAAAGTCCTTCCGGCATGTACCGGGAGGAAAAGGTAGCTTTCATAGTCCATGTTTTTAAAAATTCAACTTATTTTACTCAAACACCCGAAGTTAAAATGCTTGGAACCCGATTATAGAAGATTCAATCCCGGGTTTCGTTAATACTGAATTTGAATGGGAATTGCAGCATGACAGTTACAGCACAACAAAAATCAGATTGTTTCAAAATGTCAGCCGCCCTAGAAATTCAAACCGCCATATCTCAGCCATTTTTTAAAATAAAACCAAAGCAAAAAATGTTCCGGAATCCTTGTATAACGATCTAACAATTAACGGAAACAACTTTTTCAATTTATAATTTTTTATACATTTTTTTTTGAATTTTTTAAAAAATTAAAAAACTTTAACTTGCCGCCATTTGAAACAAGATGGCGCATGAAGCTGGCCAGCGAACTCTGTCGAGACCTAGGTATGTTCTGTACACATAACCAGTCACGTTCATACCGGTTAATAAATACGAGAGTTACAGCATATCAAATATCGGATTGTTTCAAAATCTCAGCCACCCTAGAATTTCAAACTGCCATATCTAAGTCATTTTTTAAGATATAGCCAAAACAAAAAATGTTCCAGAATCCTTGTATCACGTTCTAACACTTAACAGAAATATTTTTTCAATTTATAATTTTTTTGTACATCCCTTTGAATTTGTAAAAAATTAAAAACATTTTAACTGGCTGCCAATGGCAAACAAGATGGCGGATGAAGCTGGCCAACGAACTCGGTCGAGACCTTGATATGTCCTATACACATATTCAGTTACATCTGAATCGGCTCATAAATAAGAGAGTTACAGCATGACATATGTCAGATATATGTATATATATGGATATATGTAAATCAACATTTGAACGGAAGGTGGTTTGGGGGTCTGGCGGTCATGATCGGTGAAAATATACCAAAATTTTTTGTGATTGCTTTCCTCCGAACGGCTGCAATAGGTAACTTTTTGTAATGAAAGCTACCTAAGACACACCTGACATAATCAGCTGAAAATGAAGCATTTTATTACATATTAATGGTTTACCATATAACAATTTAAAATTTATGTAGATCATTCTAAAATTCTATTATAACAAGAAAATCTGTAAAAATAAAGCACATGTTTTGCCAGATTTCTGGAATTGTTAGTTTAAATTACTTTAAAACTAAACGTGTGGTCACATATCACGAATCTCTTATAATTTGATAAGTAATTTATTTATATAAAAAAATGGAAAACTCATTTCGATTCCAAATTGCTTCAATAGTCAGGTATACCAATTTTATATCTTTGCATTTAAAAATTAGTCAGAAAATGTATCAGAAAGTATTAGTTGTTGAGCATATCCTTTAAAAACCACTTTAAATAGGCACGAATTTCTACTCCAAAAGGAAATACCTATTTACTTTCCTTATTATTTGAAATATCTTATTATTTTCCTTTATACATGTAATTTAATCGTGCTACTAGATGCGTATAGTATTTAAATGAAGGATTCAGAGGCCGAAACAGCATGAATCCTTAATATTAAACTTTAAGAAAACAATTTAAATTTGAAATTTATATTGCTTATAAAGAATTTCTAATTTTTTTTTTAATTAGATAGGTCTGTTTTCTTACTAAATGACATTATAATAGAATTTCAATTAAAAAATAATGTATTATGGTATTTTTTCTCTAAGATTCTTCATTTGTTGCTTTGTTCAGTTAGTTAGAAATGTTCTTCCTAAAATAATAGATTGTTTTATATGCTTAGAAACTTAGAACTAAATAAATGAAAATCATTTCGAAAGAAAAAAAAATATTAATACAGACATAATAAAGTAAAATCTGCTAACAATCTTGTATGATTCAATGTTTCTAAAAATAAACATTTCAGCTTCCAAAGTTATTGTAAAAAATTCTGATTGACATAACATAATCATTAATTTAAAACAATATGCTTCTTAATTATCTAATGCAGGATACTTTTCAGGCTTCTCGGAACAAATCTGCCATCTAATTAGGTCAACATTCTTCAAGCTATAAGAAAATGGTATAACAATCCAAAAGAGTTTCTGTCTTTTATCTACAGTGAGGTAATGCACGAGAGTGTTAAGATTGACAGTCAATTGTCTAATTAGATATGAATAGAGCTATTGCAATATATATATATATTTAAGTAGAATGATTTCAGTACTTTTAAATATTCAAATCGTTTAGAAGGATTTTTTTTTTTTTTTTTTTTTTTTTTTTTTTTTTTTTAAGTACAGATTGTTTACTGGATGAAAAAAATAAAATAGTTCGAATACATATTTTTGATAAGGAATATTTAGAATCTGCATGAATTATGAAGAAAAACTTTGTTTTATTAAAGAAATAGTGTTAGAGATTTAAAATGACAACTAATTTAATTTTTTTTACTTGACATAATGGGAATTAAACCACAGTATATATTCTATTTTCGATTTAAACTGCATTTTCATTTTGAGTTACGCTAATGTCTAATTTAGAAACGCATTAATGTGCCCCCTGAATCTAAGTACTTTTTTTTTAAAACGTTTAAAACAAAGTCGAAGCAAAAATACAGGGCAATGAAAAACAATAATGTTAATAATGTTTTTTTTTTTTTTTTTTTTTTTTTTTTTTGGTAAAACATTACTACACTTACACATTACAGTAGAATAAAGATTGAATAAATGTGAAGTGAAAGTAAAATGATGATTAAGTGGGAAAGAATAAAGCGCCAGCTGGAAATATTTAACAAAATTTAAAAAAAAAAAAAATCAATCATGTCAAAAGATTTAGAAACTTATTTAAAAAAAAAAAAAAAAAAAAAAAAAAAAAAAAGCCTTTATTCATAAAAATGCTTATATTGCAAGAGTAGATAAATATCTTAATAAAATATGTGCTTATTAAGTCAATTCAATTTTAAGGATGTTAATTTGATAGATATTTTATTTTACGTAAGGTAAAAAAGGGTATTAATGAGCATTAGAAGAAGTACAAAAATTTTAATCAAAATTATCTAACTTTAAAATTGAGTAATCCATCACTCATAATGTTACGTGGGATATTAGTCAATTTATATTTTGTTTGTCTGTATGTGTGCTATAAATATTATATGTCTGATCTATTAAAATAAACAATCCCCGTAGTAAGAAGATTTGTAGATATTATGTATTAATTATCTTAGTCACCCCCCCCCCCCAAAAAAAAAAAAAAAAAAAAAAAATGACGAATATATTCATTATGAATGACGAAAATATTCATATAGCTTTGTAGATATCCTCTCAATGTCAGATCACGGAATTTCTTTCTTTACTTTTTTTTTCAACGGGGTTAAAGAATGTTTGAACCAAATCTGATTATTATTTAGTGGGAAAAAAATGTGGAACCCCTTGATTTTGGTAAACTTTCAATATAACTTTTAAATGAAATATTTTTATTTATACATTTATTTTTGTTTATGAATTTATTGATAATGAAGATTGACGGGAAAGAAGAATTTGATCCAAGCAAACTGATTTTAAAAAATAAAAATAAAACTTTAAAAAATCAAATCGCTACGGGACCATTGAGGTAACCAAATTATTACATCAGAGAGAAATTTTTATTTAAATTCTGTTTTTCTAACTTTAATTGAGAGAATTAACTTCTAATACTTTAGGCAAAAGATTTAATGTTACAACATTTGTTTTACTAAAGTGGCAATTTAGTTTATGAAATGGGTTGATTTATTTAGGAAATTTACATAAAAAAAACAACTAAAATTTGAATGCTAAAACGCCTTGTTAGGAAATGAATTTGTGTAAATTAAATAAAGAAAAGAAAAAAAAAAGATTTTATCATCGAAACAGGGAAGAACAAAGTGCGGAAATTCCCCATTAAAATAAAAACTGAGAAACGATGTTTCTTTCCATAAATCCTTTTATGTAGATCAGAAAAAATGTGTCATAATTTACACATATTACTTCTGTTAAACATGCAAATATCACATCTAAAGGAATTAATGATACAAGCTTAAAATTCTTTCGCAACTGCTTTGATTTTGTATTACTGGTGCAACGCTGTTGTGACAATCACTTCCTATAATCTTAAATTTAGAACAAGTATATAATTGTAATCATATGCTTTTCGAAGAATTCAACTTTCGCGTGTCTGCTTGTACGAAAAATACTAGCCTCAGGAGAAGATTCCAAATAGAAACTAAAATATAACTACATAAGAAAGAAAGAAAAAAAAAACTGTTTATCCTACATTAACTGTCATTGCTTCCATCTAACGGAACCACTATCGGAATGGACTGTTTAGGGTCCTTATTCCTATTAACTCCAAGATAAAAGCATACCCAAACAAAATTCTTTCTTTATCTGGGTTATCGTTTTCCTGTCTAATTTTTGTAAACAGAGCGCGATAAACACAACACAGGAGGACCAAATCTACACAAAATACTGTTTTAAGATATTATGGCGTAACTAAGTGGATGATTGTGTAAAACAATTATTTGGTTGTAAAAATCGAGAATTATCGTGATCGAAGAACAACAATAGGTCTGACAACTTTTTTGTAAAGCTATGACAAATGGAATGTATGTTTAATCTTACAAAGTGCGTTAGTACTCAAATATAATTCAGTGATACTGTTAAACATTAAGAAAAATATTCAACAGAAATCGTGTTTTAGGTTTATTTTTTCATAATTTATTTTTAAGAGTTTTGGTTGGCCAGATATTCAAGTCCCCTCACCAATGTTAAAGCTATGGGCACAGAATGCATTCGCATTTTAAAAATTAAGAAAAATATTCAACAGAAATTGTATTTCAGGTTTCTGTTTTCACAACTTATTTTTAACAGTGCTGGTTGGTCAAATCTCCAATTCCCTTCGCCAATGTTAAACCTAGTGGCATAGAATACATTCGTATTTTAATAATTAAGAGAAATATTCAACAGAAATTGTATGTTAGGTTTCTTGGTCGGCCAGGTATCCAATTCCCCTCTCCAATGTTAAATCTATGGGTATAGAATGCATACTTATTTTTAAAATATGTCTTCAAGAAATTAATATTTTTAACTTCTTTTTTCTGTTTACTCTTCTTAAAATCTCTCTCTCTCTTTTTTTTAATAGACAAAATATTTCTGAAATATACACTTAATTAAATATTTTACGTGGTAAAGTCTTAACTAGATAAATTTTTTACGCATAAAAAAATAATAAGTATGTATTTTAGTCAACTAAAAAATAAAGAGACATCCTTTAATAGGGTAAACAGAAAAAGAAAGTTAAAAATATTAATCTCCTGATGAGATATTTAAAAAATATGAATGAATTAGATATTTTTAAAATATGAATGTATCCCACGCTCATAATTGTAACATTAACGAGAGGAATTTGAGATCTGCCTGACCAATATACATTTTATTTCTTGATTGTTTGAAAGTAAAGCGGCAAATAAAATATAATTATCCATTTCTGCCATAAAAAATTGCAAGTGTATCACTACAAACCGAAAAATGATTTTCATTCATAAGTTTAACAATATTGAACAGAGTTGAGTCCATATATTTTTCTCCGGGAGAGATTTCGGCAGCTCTGATGGAAGGGGCTTTATGGAGTTCTGGGAAGGAATTTTCAATTCTTAGACATTAATAAGTATAAAATTACAAATCTTCCGGAGGTATGAGGTGTTGTCTTCCGTCGCTTCCTGAATTCCTACTGATAATGAAGATAATTCAGCGAAATTTTCAACAGACTAACTTTTGTTTTATTTTAAATGTCATAACATCACGAGAAGTGCTTGAAATTCACTGTAATTCGGCAAGTGACACTGTACGTTATTGTTAGTTACACCATCAAAGAATCCGTGAAGTAAACGAATTTTTTCGTTGATTATATTTTGCTAAAAACACGGAAAATTTCCGCTTTGTTTTGCCCATTTTCGACCAAAATACAGAAAATTCTCCAATCCAACGTAAAAATTACATAAAATCTTCCAATCAAAAGCTGCATTTTCGTCAAATCACAGCGGTGTTCCGGCTTGCTTTACTGTGCTGCTTTAGTACTTTTTCTTATTAGAAACGGAATTTTTATGCATGTCCTTTCCCCCTCAAAACACGAAAAATTCACAAATCTAAGCTCAAAATTTCCTGAAATTCTTCAGTCAAAAGACAAAAATTTCTTCAAGTAGCAGAAAAATCTTTTCCAATCACAAGGATTTTCCAGCAACTTGCTGTTTGTAATTTTTACGTTTTTTGACGATTTTTTTGTGAGTGTACATCCTGAAGCAGCTAGCCATGTTGTTTTTACGCAAGGAGTGGCTATTTCAAACACTTCTTGTGATTTCATCATATTTAATAGAAAGAAAAGTCAATCTATGTAAAACATCGTTACATTATTTGTTACTGTTCGTTATTGTTAAAGTTATCATTTCATGATTGTTAAAGTTATGAACGAAAATCAGGATTTGGTTTGTTGTGCGGTACTCTGTATTTTTTACTAAATAAGTGGATTGCAGTTCTGCTTTTCTTTGCCAAAAACGTGCATCATCGCAGCTAGACGTGTCTACTAATAGTTTTCAGATAGCCTGTATATTCATAAAATCGTATTTCCAAAAGTTTATTTGTGTAGTTAGAATTGACATAAAATTAAGTAAAGCTGAGCATGAATTTTTAATAAATTCTTTAAAAATAGCTTTTTGCTCAATTATATAGCTTCTATTATAGATACAAACAGATAATAAAGATCTATAACAGTATCAGAATAATATTTAACGTTTATTTTAATTTGAACACATTTTTCAGCTGCAAGTCATTTATTTTAAAAATATAGAAATTTAGAAAGATAATACATTTTTTTTAAAGGGAAGTTTATTTATTTTGAAAAAAGTGCAATTAGTTTAGCTTTAGTTACTTTTTTCTTTTTGGCAAAAAATCAACTCATGCTGAAAAAGCAATTACAAAAACTATTTTATTTTGGTAAATTTCCACTGTTATTGTGAGTTTCTAGAAGTTACTTTAAGTTTTTAAATCTTTTGTATAAATGAAGATGTTTAAAAAGTTAATAATCTTTAGTTTTTTTATTTTTTTAGTATTTTGAAAAATGATAAGGTCGATGCTTTATTCAGTAATACTGTTTATTTATTTATTTTTTATTCAAGAAAGGAGGTTTATCTTTCTTTTTTGTAAATTGAATCTAAGTAAAACTTCGGTTTGTCTTTCGTTTCAATTTTTTTTTTTTTTAAATCACGATATACATTTTGCTGCATTTCCCATCAACAATGAGAATGAAACTAAAAAGTAGACATTATATCTTTACTATCATTAAATAAAACGAAATAAATTTTTTCTGAGATATAAAGCTGAAATCCTACAAAGAATCAGTGATTTATTCTCTACTTTGTAGTATTTTGAATAGAAGTTTAAGTTTTAATGCTGTTTAAGTGCTTTTGATAATAATTATACAAACATATTTTATTATTTTATAATCACATAAAAATTACCGGGTTTTAGATGTCTAAAAAAAGTAATGTGTAATTTTACTACAGAAATTCGTTTTTGAAATTGCTGCACTTTGAATTTAGTTGCCAGAGCCTTTTTTTTTTTTTTTTTTTTTTTTTTTTAACAAGATATTAACAGTACGATATAATAAAAATTTACATTACTAGTATCCGTCAAGCTGAAATGTCGGAACATTGATTCGCATAAACTTAACAGAAAGTATTTATTTATTTTTTTAAAATTAAGTATTTACTATTAAGTGGTATAAGGTTTGCGATAAAGGCTGTTGAATCTTCATTCTCTTAAGTGTCTATTCAGTTGACAGTTGCCAATGCTCAAATGCTAATCGATCAGAGAGTCCCTCCGTTCTAATTTGTTCAAGTCTATCCTTTGCGAATGGCACTTCGTTAAGAATATCCTCTATGGACAAATTCTACTAGGCGATATAGTTGTTGCTCCAAGTGACAAATCGTTTGGACCAATGTCCATAACAGTTTGTGACAAAGTTAAACCACGGGATTTGTGTATGATGATAGCGTATACAACCAGTGCCGCAACAACGCTATTCTTGGCACTTCGTTAAGAATATCCTCTATGGACAAATTCTACTAGGCGATATAGTTGTTGCTCCAAGTGACAAATCGTTTGGACCAATGTCCATAACAGTTTGTGACAAAGTTAAACCACGGAATTTGTGTATGGTGATAACGTATACAACCAGTGCCGCAACAACGCTATTCTTGGCACTTCGTTAAGAATATCCTCTATGGACAAATTCTACTAGGCGATATAGTAGCTTCAAGTGACAAATCGTTTGGACCAATGTCCATAATAGTTTGTGACAAAGTTAAACCACGGGATTTGTGTATGGTGATAGTGTATACAATCAGTGCCGCAACAACGCTATTCGGCGCAGAAAAATTTTGTTTCTACGCGAAATTATTTTTCTACTATAGTCCGTGTAATAAACAGCAGCAATGAAGAGCCTGTCCGACTTGACGCCTGGTGCTTGCGTATCACTGGCACCACTCTTGCTGTGGCACTGTAGGTTGACAGGAAAAAGTCTTTCAGTTAGAAATGAGCTTGGTAATCCTCAAACCACGAAAGAATTTATCTTTTTATCACAGTCTATAAAATTTCGCCTATAAGAAAACCAATATTAGTTTCTTATTTGACAAATATTCCATTCGTTAAATTTACATTAGAAATATTTAAGATGTAAATCCTATATGAGGGATTTTCAACAAGTAAAACCGCGGGCTGCAGAGTTACCACTTTTTTCGTATAATAATATTCACCATATTTGATCGCAAAAAATTAATTTAAGTTCTGCGTTTAAATAAGGTGAATATTACTCTATAAGATTATTGGTTGTACTACTGCATGCGGCTGAGTTGTTGGAAACCCTTGGACTATGTTATGAAGGTATTCGAATTTTATTTTAAATATACTGAATATAATATATTTATAAAATTTGCATCGAAAACATTTTAATATTGCGCCATCATTCTCCAATGTTACATTACCATTCGTTTTTGACATTAGCCATGTTTTCCCACTATGAAAATGCTCCAATACTAATCATATCACCAAGCAATATTTTACAAAAGCATAACTAATATTATGTTGTACTAACATAATTTTGTTTTCGGAAGGCAGGAATTTGATATTTTTAATGATATTCTAAAAATAGCTTTTCTATACTAGCCATAATGCAAATATATTAAATTTGAAAACTGCAACATCTTTTGGAGAAAAAAGGAAAAAAAAAATAAAAAGCAAAATAAAACATATTATTATATAGAAGAACATGAGTAAAAGGAAATTCGCACGCAATTTATACTTCTTGTCTTTTTAGATGAAATTTAATTTTAGATTGGGTTAATGACAGACTTCAATATCTATAAAGAAAGAATTTGTAGACAAGTTATACTGCAAATGAAAAGAAGAAAAAAGAAAAAAGAAAAAAAGAAGGAAAAGAAGCGAAAGAATACAGACCAAATGTATTGAAGAAATCAATTGTCAACATGAATTAAAATCCCTATTTTCAGAATACATTTATAAAAAGGATGGTATCTTTAAAAACGTATTCTAGAAATCGTCTGGAAAACTCCAAAAATTCGAAAACCGTAGGAAATGAATGAAATAGGAGCGCTTCTGAGTTCACGAGATGAAATATCGATCAGATTGTAAACTTTGCAAAATTTGAAAGGAACATCGAGAGTTTCATAAGTACTATATAATTGAGATCAAAATTATTGTATTTAATTTAAAAACATAATCAAAACAGTTTTAACAGCCAAAGTCTGTACATATTTTTAAGGTCTGTATTTTATATAACAGTAAACTATTCGGATTTTTATATCTAAAAATATTTTTCTTCTTGGCACAAATCAAACACAAGTAACTGTAAAAACAATGGATTATGTTCGCTTACAAAATGGTCAAAAGAAACTCATAAAGTGTCAAACTTGTCAACTTCTTTTTCCAAATCTGAAATATCAATTTTTGCTGGTCGGAATTCCAATCACGTGTTGTTTCGAACGTAGGTAGCTGACTTTCGATTAAGATTATGTCGACAAGTTTGTAATTTTTATTTTATTTATATTTTTTTACGGAACTTTAATCTGGAAGGATTTGACCTTGTTTATTACTGTTTGAGCCGCCAGAGTGACTCTTATTTCAAAATACTATCAAGCTTATTCCCACGCTTTTTTTTTAGAATTTATTGCTCAAAGAAGATCTGGACTACATAGAGATAGTGATGATCTGGATATTTGTCAAGCAGTTTCCGTTGTCTTTACATAAGTCAGGAAGATCTCAGAGATTTGAAGAAGATTTAGGTGAACTTGGTATAAAGATGACATTTGTTTGAAAAGGTTTGTATAAATATGTCATGTTAATGAAGAATTACAACAGTTTTATTTCTCTTTTTATGTAAATAAGTATTTCTTCTTTGAAGGCTTTATTTTATAGAGATTTTTTGGATGATAAATAGCAAATCACTCGGTTCAGCAGCAAAATAAATATGAAACATAACAATACAAATGTACAAAAAAAAATGCTTTGTATCAATAACATTAAAAAAATATTTGTCTGTTACTTATAAAACTGAAGTAATTTTCGAAAGATCCGTTAAACAAATATGCAATATCACTATTATTTTTTCAAAATATAGCCAGCCCGACAAGGTTCAGAATGAGTTAAGTCCGGGTTTACGGTTGGCCCAAATATAATGAAAGAAAATTGGCCAGAGCCCTTGCAAACTTCTGTTTCTGGTGTTTCCATTTCACGTATCTATGATTTAGAAATGAAATAAGATGAACATTTTTAATGTTTCCAATTTGAAATGCTTTCAATTGGTTTCATAAGATTTCTGTTGTTTTTTGCTGTTGTTGTTTGTTTTATTTCCACTTTCACAATACATTCACGAATATAAACTTACGCTGTTTTTAGTCGATGGATGTGACGTTACGTTGAAAATATTTTAAAAGGAAAACGTGATCAATACGTACATACAAAAAGAACAATTAAAATCGTGTTGACACATAACAAAGTAATATCCATATAATAAAGCACAAAACTTTTCACCATTATTGCTAAACTCAAAAGTAACTCTAGATGTTGCGTTCTGTGCAATCGCTTTGATTGCATATTTCTTCGCTTCTAAAAATCCCATAAAATCAATATTTATACTCCATCGAATAAATCATAAATATACCTTCAAACAAAGTTTGTTTGGAAAATGCAACATGAAATTGCCAATTTTTGCTGATTTTTAAAATAATTTTTAGGCACAATTTTTTTTTAATCTATCAACACGTGGCTTAATAATAAACATACGTCTACTACAATAATGTAAAATAATAAACATATAATGGAACGCAAATAGAGTTTCAACAAAATATGCAAAAATATGAAGAAAGTGACAGAATTACCTATTAAAACATTTTTAAGTATTTATGTCATATGTCTTCTGTAACTATTTTTTGCAATAAGATATGAATGTATATTTTATAGAATATGTTATTTATTATGCCTTAATATATTAAAAAAAAGGTCAATAAACATTTTGTTTAAATGAGTTTTGGGTTCAGGTATATTTTATCCTTCTACTACTCTACTAAATTAATAGCTTTACCTATACATACACACACTTGTACACAGATAGATTATGAAATATTATAGAATTTACTGCCCTAAGATAATCTGGAGTATACAGAGATTCTGGTGATCTGGCTATTTTTTACACAATTTCTGTTGTCTTAACATAAGTCTGGGAGTTATCTCAGAGGTTTGAAGAAGATTTGAGTGAACTCGGTATGAGGATAACATTTGTTTGAAAATGTTTGTATAAATATAGCATGTTAATAAAGAATTACAACAGTTTTATTTCTCTTTCCATTTAAAATGCATATTTCCTCCTTCGAAAGCTTTATTTTGAGATTTTTTTAGATGATACATAGTAAGTCATTCGGTTCAGAAGCAGAAGTTAAAATGACATATAACAATAAAATATACAATAATAATAATAATAATAATAATAACTCAATACTTTGTATCAATACTATTCATTACTTTATACGAAAATAGTTGTTTAATTCTGCATGAAAACGAAAAGGAACTTTTCTAATTACATACTTGATATACATCGCCAAAAATTATAATTTAACACAATTTCATATTAAAAAAAAGTGTAATATACAAAGGTGGATCAATTATGAAGGAAAATTTTTTAATACATTATTTTAAAATATTATTTGCCGAAATTATGCCGATGCTATTTATTTAGATAGTTTTCTTTTAACACTTGAACACATTTCCCAACACATTGGAAGTTTTTTTTATTCTGCTATAATATAAAGAATTAGGACGTGTATGAAGTCAATTGTACAAACATTCTTTGACTTCTTCATACGATAAAAATCTTTCACCTCCTAATGCTTCATTAATGAGATCAAAACAAAAGCTATTCCGAAGATGATAAGTTTGGACTGTAAGGAGGATGGTCGAGTACCAATCAAATTTTGTGTGAGGTTTTGCATTGTCCCGGAGAAGAAGAACATTAGGATAAGAATAGAGTGTTTTTAGGACCTACTGGTTTAATCTTCCCTCAAAATTAACATTATTATACTGCATTATATGTACATCTTTCTTAAAGAATAGTGATGTACAAAACCCCCATAAATAAAAAAAATAAATAATTTTTGTATTTTCTCAAATAGACCCCCCATGGAGTTGCAACTTATCTCATCAAATTTTACACTTTTTTTTTCTTTTTTTAATGGAACTTTGCAATTGGAAGTATGTGCATAGGGGTAATATTTAAGGAGATAACCTATTGTTTCGATATTTATGAATCACACTCTATACATATAATGCATCTTACACATAATTCAGAATACACTTATTAAAGATTAATATCGATATTTATTGCGCATAAAGTGGAAAAGATTTATAAAGTGGTGTTTAGAAAAATGTAAGATTTAAAACTGATTTTACCTAATGCAGAACTATTTAACATAGCAGAACTATTTTAATCATAGATCCTCTGATACTTTGCATTGTCTTGAAAGTAGTATTTGAGAATTTCACAGGCGTTTAAAGATATTTCATATACTTTACAATATTTGAAAATTTCAAGAGCGTTTGGCGTCTATTCGTACTTATTACGACACTTCAAGTATTTGAAAGAGCTACTGAAGATTGTTCCTGCTTCGAAAATAGCAGAAACTTTCAGTTTAATGATCCACTTAAAAATTCTAATAAATTTACAAAATAGCATTGCGGCATACGATCATAAATCAAGATTGATTCCCGTATATTTCTTTTCCAACTAAAGAAAATTGTCAGTGAACGAATTTTTTTTTCAATTTAGAACTTTTCTAAAGTTATGAATTATTATCAAAAGCATATTTATTTTTTTACACCACATATTATCTTTGTAAATCTATGATATATACACATTCATAAGAAGAAAAGAAAATAGATTGTATTAGAACATAATGCATTAAAAAGGTATGTTGCATTAGAATGACACGTATAATAAAAATGTTTTGTTTGGTCAACTTAAAAACCATTTTTATTCAAGTCTTTATGACTATGAATTATCACGATAATTTAATTAATACTCCACTGTATTCGAAGATTCCAGTAGAAGATCTAAGTTTTGCTTAGTTTTTAAAGTAGTAAAATAAATAATTTTGGTGCTATTAGTTTTTTTTTTTAATATGTAAAAAAAAAAAAAAAACTAGTATGTTGCGATTACAACAAAAATGTCTTCTATATAAATCAAATAAATGATTTAAATAGTACAAAAATTACATAGATGTATGCAACCAAAATTGAATGACATTGTATTCCCATATTCAGGATACTAAACGTGAAGTTTCGTTGAAATCTGTGCATTTAAACTGGTGGTATGAGCTCTCGAACAAATCATCGAATTTCGACACCCTTACTTACATGACCGCAACCAAAATTGAATAACGATCTATTCCTATCATGAGGATTCTAAATTTGATGTTTCGTTGAATTATGCGCATATAAACTGTTAATTTAACTCACACAAAGTGATCAAATAATATATTTGCCGTACCCTCTCTTGGGTGATTTTACCCAAGCATTAATCAGCACCAGTTAAGAATAGAATTTCATCCTATTCTACGTGGTAGTTCATAAGTTAGAGTTCAACCAAATTTTTGTCACACACAGACAGACAGACACACAGACTCATGGACAGACATTTTATAAAAACTGTCAAATCGTGTTCAGGACCTTCTAAAACGCACAAATCCGTCGAAACCAGGAAGTCGATTTTTTTTTTTTAAAGAATCCATTACTTTCTTTTTGTATAAATAGAAGAAAGTAAAAAAAGAAAAAAAAAGGGAAATTGGAAAATATCATATTTTTTATTTTAAAACTTGCCTTGATGCCATGTTGCTAATGATTTTTTGTCTTTCCTTATATTTTTTTATACATATCAGGCTATAATTTTAGAGCATTAAGTAAACTCATATTTAACTTTAAAAACAACAAAAGAATTTCCTAACTTCATTTAATAATACCTAAATTGCACAATATTTCAGTATTAGAATTTGAAATATGAATGAAAATGGAAAGCTACACTCCACTGAATTTCCCGAGGCTTTGAAGGGCAAGAAAGAATGGTTGTTTCTATGGGAATATTTTTCTTTCCAATGTTAAGTCAAGGACATTTAGTTCTAAAAAATAAATAAAGCCTTTTAAAATGGATATGTTTGATGCATTTGTTTTAAATGCAGATAATAAATTTCTAGAAATATACAGGAAATTTAATAAGAATTTAAAAAAAAAAAAAAGTCCTTATAGGCAGACTTTTTTTAGGCACCAGAGTCGTTAAGATTAAAATACCTTTTATTTTTTTAATTACCTTCATGCTGCTACATGTTCTGTATTTAATACATTTTTTCCATATTTACAGGCATCTTTTCCTTATTTAAGCACTTACATAGAGCAAAAGAGGGCACATGAGAACTACGTCCATTTCATCTAATTAACTTAAGACTAGTAAATCTGCAGATCAGGAACCTCAACGTCAGCTCTGCAAGTCATTGATTTTTAATCTCACTTTTCATAATACATCTTACAATCCGTAATTTAATTTTTATAAATTACACAGATATTTATAGTTATATAAAATACTTCGTTGGTTTCGGAAATTAGAGGCGTTAAATTAAACTCAATGTTACGCAATGACATTCCGATATTCTTACAAACTGCTTATTCTTGTGGTTTTTTAGATAAAAAAGTACATTTCATCCTCGGGCCCTGCCTCCTGAGCCCCCCGTAATCTCATTAAATTTATATTCGTGGTTTTCTTTTGATTGTGCGAATTATTATACTAATCTTGGATTTCGTTTTACACTGTGGACAAGCAACAGTTTGGAAAATAATTTCATGTTATCCTAATATCCAAATAGCAATATTTACTTACCTGCCAACCGCGAAACACCTGCATCTGATGGACAAGTTGAATAAAATCTCATGTACAAAAGAAACTTATGGAAATATAAACTGAATCTAGTATATTTCACTTATATCTATTTTAGAAAGCTAATGTTTTTACAATTTTTGCTTCGGAAAAACAGTTTTGATGACCATTCTATATAATATCTGGATGTAAAATGTATAATATTTGGATGTAAGATCTTATCTAAGTACATCCTGATCTTCTCGATAGCAATATCATACTAAAATCACGTTAAAATAGGCATATTTGGAAACTTTTAAAACTACTTGGGTAATCATTCATAATCATGTCTACTGAAAATTCACTGAATAGCAAACGTGATTTGGTGCTATAAACTATTTTTTGTGATAGTCTTTTACGTTATCAATTTTCAGCAATTGTGCTATTCAGGATTTGACAATATGTGTGGATGCATTTTACAACTTTAATTTCTTTAGATTAATCATCTCGTTGTAAGAGAGATTTTATTCTAGTTTTAAAAGAATACTAACTTTTCAACCATAAAACATCCACATCTGTTGCAGAAATTGAATAACATCTCATGTAAGAAATACACTTATACAAATGTAAACTTTTACTACAAGACTTGAATCCAAATTACCCGTCCCACGTTATCATAATTTTCGTTCGGTTTGGGAATTATGTTTTGGTGATTATTCTAAAGTAGTTAAAAGAGAACTTTTATCCAAATAATACTCATCTATTTTAAGAGAATGCAAAAAATCTCCCCAAAATAAGCTATTTTGCTAAAACAAATATTGCGGTAAAATAGTACAAATTACTTGAATTTTATTACTTTAATATGCTTTGCAACATAATTGTTAGGCAACTATTAAATTAAAGAGGAAAATGAAAATAAATGCATTTGCAAATTTGCAAAAAACGAGAAAATAAAATGCTTTTTTTTATTCTAACATATATATAAAATTGCACCAAAGTTACACTTAATTTAAAAAATTTGGCAAATGTATTAACAAAATTTCTAATTAATTGGAATAATTTAAGACCCCACTTGTTAAATTTTAGCATACATAACTTACTGTTTAAACCCATTAATCAAATGCGCCATTTTCTTTTCAACGAATATAAAATTTACAAATTTTTTGAATTCCCATAGGAAAACATTATGACCTGAATAGAAATGTTCCATATTTTTCGAACGAATGAACCAAATTTAACCAAAAACTATACAACTAAATCCGGGTACCTCACCAACGTACCTACCAAAAATCAACTTAATGGGATGTTTTTTTGCGGCAGTTATCGCGGGACAGACAAACAGACAAATAGAAACGAAAAACTTTTCAAGTCTCAACAGTGAGCTCCAACTGACGTTTCGGCAGTAAAATTCTTTTTTGAAATTGTCAATAGTTGATATTAATCATTAATCCTATAAACTATTCATAATTAAAAAGAAATATATGTATTTGATGTTAATCCTTTGTGTTCTGACGGTACTTTTAATTACCAATAAATAAAATTTAGTATAAATTTTATTTAATCCGTCTATTAATAAAAGTAGATCATATTTTTCATATAAAATACTTTGTTCGATGCCATTTAGAAAGTACAGCGAAACATGCTGAAGAAAATATTTTTTAAAGTGGTTCTTTTCTGAACCATTTACATAGGTGTAGCTTTCCTTTAATTAAAAAAAGTCGCATGGATAATTTGCAGCTACAGAAATCTTACCATTTACAGATACCATCCAACAAAGGACACCCTGATTTTAAAATTAAATGACTCTTAAGAGGAGATCGATAGAAGAATGAAACAAGTGGTGGTATGTTTATTTTGATAGTCGTAAAAATTTGATACAGAAGTTTCAAAATTATTTAAAAATTTTGTTGATAGCTGACGCTGTATGCTATAGTTTTAGTACAGAATCCAAGAATTAGGCTTCAAACTGTCCTTTGGGAGCAGAGGTTGCAAGAACATCACAATCGATTCAAAATGTGCACAGCACTAAGATGGCGAAAACGAAGAATGAAAGCTTCAGTCACCCTCTTCGTCACCTTCAATCACCCCTCTTTCATTTTTCGTTTGCGCCATCTTAGTGATCAAAAAGTGCACATTTTGAATCGACTCTGATGTCATTGCAACCTCTGTTCCCAAAGGACAGTTTGAGGCCTAATTGTTGGATTCTGCACTGTATCTACACTACAGCATACAACGACACCTATCGACAAAATTTGTAACTAATTTTAAAACTTCTGTATCAGATTTTTACAGCTTTCAAAATAAATAAACCACTTGTTTCATTCTTGTATCGACCTCCTCTTACGAGTTATTTAATTTAAAATCAGGGTGTCCTTTGTTGGACACCCTGTATAATCACAATGTATATAATTACATTGTTTTTGTAAGAATTGTGAGATTTCCATAACAGTATTTTTTGTTAATTAATTTAATTATTCTTGTAAATATTTTACAAAAAAGCTATTACTACCGATTTATCAAAACAATTTTAATGAAAAAACTTATCCAAATTTCATATTATTATTATATACATTTTCTAATATATCTTCAGGCAATTAAGGGGATTCTTCACTCGATTTCCGACCTGGTCACTTTTTTACTCAGTTGGAAAAACGTCCATTTAATCTAATTAAGCTTTTATGTCCCAAATTATGAATAAACAAATTTACAATAATTATCTTACTTAAGGGATTTCTTCACTCACTTGAAAACATCCGCTCGCTAATGTTAAACCTATGGACAGGTTGTTTTCGAATTTCTCGTTTAAATTTGAATAGTTTTAAACGATTTTTTTTTGCATAGTTTAGCTGAGGTCGATCCCTAATATGGCTATTTTTTACTTTTCGATTTTGGTTGCAGATCTTTTTTAATAAAGGTACTTTTACTTTCGAAACTGGTTCCAAAAGTGAAAGTATTGCTTCCATTAAAGAATGGACACGTAGATACACTTTATTATTTAACCCAATCATACTGATTGGTAACGATATAAAAAAAACTGAAAATTTTCCAACTGAGTGAAAAAGTGTTCAGACCGGGAATTGAATCCAGAACCTTTGGCTTAAATTGCCAATGATCTTCTAATTGAACTACCTGGAACGACATCTTAACCAATCAGAAAATGGGTAAAGATGTCTGTATAAATTGCCTGTGTACTCCATTGGTAAGCTGATGTATTTACCAATCAGTGTGATGTGTTAAAATAATAAAGTGTAAAATAGACGTTATTCACACATGTCCCATTATTCGCCTCCGTTTTTGCTTCACACATCTTACATACTTACATTCATCCCATACTTATATCCATCGTTCAAGGCTGTAGACAAAGGTATGACCCAAGGTTCCGACAACCCCTTACCCTAAATAAGGTAAAAAAGGTGTATTTATGTACTTTCATTTAAAAGAGGGGCATGTAGCTTAAACTTTATACGCCACCCCCCCCCCTTCCCTCGCCCCGCTAAAAACATTCTGGCTAGTTCTTGAATTACATATACCATCCATCTTATTGAATACTTACAAACATAAATAAATAAATACATACATATAAACGTAACTACATGCATGCATACATACATATACATACATACAAGTGCATACATACATATACATACATACAAGTGTATATATACATACATGCAAATAAATATACATACATATACATACATACAAGTGCATATATACATACATGCAAATAAACATACATTACATACATACTTACACACACAATAAATCGTAATCTATATAAGAAATATAACAGACTTTTTTTCAAAAAATGAAAGCAACAGTGACTTATGAGGCACTTTCAACAATACTTATTTAACTATAAAAGCAAATTTGTTAAGTTAATGAAAAAATTGAAAGCAATAATTCTTCAAATATCATATAGAAACGAATCTCCTCTACAACGCGGAAATGGCTATAATAATTGTTTATTTTCATGATCGGTGTGCTTTTATCATAAATGAAGCGGCGTTTTCCCGATGATTGAAAGTAATAAGGAACTCTCTCTCTCTTAAAAATAATTTAATATTCTTTCTCATAGCAAAGCCAAACTAATTTATTGCCCATACATATGTACAAACTAAATATTAAATTTACAAATTTATAAAGTTTTTTTTTTTTTTTTTTTTTTTTTTTGAGTTAAACCAATAATTTACTTGACACAAAATATTTTAATCATGTAAAATAAAAACTGTCTTATCAGAGTGGTTTAAAAAAATTATTTATTTTAAAAATTAAAAATACCTGCGAGGATAAAGAATATATTATTTTATGTTTCGAGTATGTAAATATTATTTTCTTAATTAATAAGATGCAAAGAAATAAATCTAATGAGTTTTCAATAAACTTCGAGTAAGAGCCTGAAAAAGTAGTGTTTGTATCCTTGACTGCTATTGCACATTCTGAGCTGCTTATCTCCTTGATGTATTAAAGGAAACAAAATAGGAAAGTTTAAATATGAAACCTTCATGGATATTTAAAACTGACATCTTAACTACTGAATATGTATTGTTTTGCTTTTAAATTTCGGAAATGAAAAAATATTTTAAATTATGTTTTACATTTTATCAACTGTGTATAAATTTATATTTTCTAAAAAGCTATTAAGAAAACGGTCGTTTTTCTGCAACAATAAAAGTTTCAGTACCTCAAAAGAAAAAAAAAAGTTACATTTAAAATTTAAATTTGTTTATTAGGCTATTATTATATAAAACTTTAAAAAATTAGCAAAATGTGAAAAAAGTATCAAAAAGAGGAAATCTCTACTCTGAATTTAAAAATGTTTATCCTGTTTTGCATATCTATTTTTATTTGCTGAATTTTTACTATGTTGTCAAAAATAAAATAATAAAAATATCTAATAAAATTAGATTTATAGAAAAGTAAATTTAAACAGCAACATATACAAACAAGTAGAAGAAAATCCGGAAAAATGCCACATTTGATTTTCTTAAAGAGTTTTCTAATCATTGAAACCTCAACCTTAAGTTTCTTATGAATTATGTAGTGTTCAACTAGAAATTGAGTATTTCGTTAAACAATGCGTTTTCCTCACCATATGTATCTGTTAGCTACTTCCTTTATCTGTAGCATACCGAATTTTTCAAACTTGTCAGGCATCTATCTTATCGTGGTCGGACTATAAATGTATATTATAAAGCAAAAACATGTCCTTGAGTAACGTTGATATCATATTGACGGTGGTAACAACTGACTGCTGAGAAGACATAATAATTAATTTCGCTATTACTTATATATATTTTTTAACTTCAAAACATCGCGCAATTTCCATTTTACATATTCAAATAGGGAAAAACATGTTTTTTTTCAATGCAATTTCTTTGAAAACAAATTGCAACAATTTACTGAGTTTTATGATATTTAAAATAGTTTTTAAGCATATATTTTTTTTAAAAGCTATCTCCTTCACGTGCAGTCCGATTACGAAAGATGACCCAGTTTGCACTTAAAATAATATAAATAGCTCAACATTTATTTTTGGTTAATATTGCATAACAAAATTAAAACTTTATCAATAAATAGATAAAGTAATATAAATAAAACACAAATTTATGAGACATGTAATCGAACTACGCGCTTAAACCACTCAAATTATTAGAAACAAAAATACTTCTATATGAAGTGAAATCTTTGGCGATTTCTTCGGCAATTAATTCCTGGCATGCGGCTAACACGAAAGTATCATTTTTAATTAATTTCAAAACTTTATTTGAATAGATTATTGATAATTTTCATATAAAAATGCTTTTTATTGTAGATATTGAGCAATATAAAAAATACATTAAATGTAAAAAGTCTATTAGAGTTTTCAATATTAAAAAAAAGATCGTTTCACCCGGTAAGCCCGGATGGGATTCCCTAGTATAATTAAAAAATAAATAAAAAATAGATACCAAAATATTTGACAAAAAATAGATTCAACCTATGTTCAAAATTTAATATTCTTCCCATGTAAAATTTTGAACCTTTTATAACGCCGTCTGTACAATATTAGAATTTAGATCAATTCAGAAAGGTTATTTTTCAATTGTAAAATTTACAAATTATTAAAACTTCTCTAAATGCGTGAAAACAACCTTCATCACGTATTTGCTGTTTGTTTCTTTATAAATTATCCATCATTTTCTTGCAACAAAATTTGAGTAATTAATGAAAAATCATCACAAAGTATTGATATTTTTTCTTAATAACTAGCAAAATAAAATACTGATATTTTTTTAAATATATTATTGAAGGGTACAGTGTTTGAAGTGACCAATAATAATAATAAAAAAAAAAAACTTTATAAAAACATTTCTAATCTGATAATCAGTGATCAAAATAATCATTTAGAATGATGTTTACATTGTAAGCTTCAGTGCAAATGCATCGAACCAAGGTAAATTCCTTGTCAAATAATAATCATGTTTTGTTAAATTGACTACCCTTTTCTTCTTACTTCTTTTTCAACTCTTATTCAATGGTTACGGAAACAAAGCGTTAGAAAAAAAGGTACTAATATTATAAATAAAATAATGAAGATGAAAATCAAGCTATAGAGTGAGATTAATTTTCAGTAGGATTAAAATCCAACTATTGTAAAGTACAAACTGGAATCCCCGATTGGAAATGCATCATTTGTGCAGAAGTGCTCTTTATTAGTAAAATCTCAAATTCCTTTAGTTAATGTTAAACCAATGGGCTCGTGATGCATTAGTATTTTTAAAATATCTCCTTAAGAAATTAATATTTTTAACTTCTTTTTTTCTGTATACTCATCTTGAAGGATGTCTCCTTTTACTTACCCACCATACATAGTATAGGGTAAGTCTTGTAATCGTTTTGAAAATCGAAAAAAAAATTTTAACGGATTTACACGTTCAGACACTGGAGATTCCGAAAAACATATTTTTAGAAATATTTTTTGCCGTCCGTCTGTCTGTGTGTAAACGCTCTATCTCGCGAACAAATTGAGATAGAGGCTTGAAATTTGGTATGTACTTAGTATGTAATAATGGGAAGAAGCTTATTGAATTTCAGTAACCTCGATTATCCGGAACTATTTTTTTCGGACTCTCGAAATATTCGTTCTGATGAAAGGTATATAAATTTTTTTGAAATTGTTTATTTTAAGAAGTGAATATAAAAGACAATAAAAAAAAAAAAAAAAAAAAACATAAATTTTGCATAAAGAATGAAGTCGATCGGATTATGAGTTGCCGAGATATTTGTAATCCTATTTTCCACACTCTTCGATTTTTCATGATCCTGTATTTCATTCAAATTTCAATTCAAAGACATATTTTAATCGGAAATGAGACGCTTAATCCGACGCAGTAAACCGTTAGTTAATATGATTATCAATTTTGGAGTTATAAGGATGTTTCTTTTAAGAAATTCAGTAATAGAGCATTTAAAGTTTATGACGTCAGCAAGCCACGATTATATTCGAATTGCAATGCATTTTATAAATAGTTTACACATGTTTTATTTTCACATTTTATATTATGCATATCCATGATGCATAAGTCTTACAGTGGCCCCCAACGACTAGTTTTTTTAGTTGTCAAAATATTTTTTAAATATGTGCTTAATTGTATTTGAAGTGTTAAAATCTTACTCAGTTTCGCTAAGATTTTAACATATAAAATTATAAATTAAATATATATTTTAGAAATAATTTGACAACTAAGAAAGAACGACACACCTTTTAAGATCAATACGCAGAAAAAAGAAGTTAAAATATTGATTTCCCAAGGAGATATTTTAAATATACGAATGCGTAACACTTCCATTGGTTTAACATTAGCGGGGATTTTGAGATTTTACTGATTAAGAGCCTATTTCGGACGGGTTCATGTTTCTCGCCAAGATGTAGCTTAAGTAATCGCCAATTCCCCTTAACTGGGTTCGATGCACTTTGAATTATTTTTCTAGTTGAGTATTTTATAATATCTTTTTGACAAATTATTAAATGGTTTTATGAAGAAAAATTATTTAATCTAGAAAAATGCAATTTTTGTGGTAAAATTTGGATTTTTTTAAAAAAATGTTAGAGAGTTTTGAAACTGTACTTCTCTCACGATTTTATGCTTTTCGAAACTTTTTTTATTTTGTTAGAAGGCTTTAAAACTATACTTCTCCCACGATTTATAATTTTCGAAGCATTTTTTTAAATGTTAGAAAGTTTTAAAACTATACTTCTCCCACGATTTCAAAACTTTCGAATCATTTTTTTTTTAATGTTAGAAAGTCTTAAAACTATACTTCTTCCACGATTTTATACTTTTCCAAACATTTATTATACTTCTCCCAAAATTTTATACTTTTCGAAACATTTGTTTTTTTAATGTTAGAAAGTTTTTAAAGTATACTTCTCCCACAATTTTATACTTTTCGAAACATTTTTTTTCTTCATATTTTTCTTACAAGTGTGCTTTATAACATCAATAACCAGATTTTTAAAAGGTTAATTAGTTTGAGAAAAATTAAATAAAATTTCACAACAGATGTAAAAGTAAAAATGACTTTTTATTTAAGATTTCCATTTTTAAGAAATAAACTATTTACATTAATGAAAATCTGATCCTTAATTTTATTAAGTTCTTCCTAAAAATCGCCAGTAAAAAATAGTGAACCAATTAAGATATATTGTTGAATTTTTAGTATTTTGCTCATACTTATATACTGATTATGAAAAAAAGACAAATTGAGAAAAATAATTGAATTTAAGTATCGCAACTCTGAATCAAAAAAAGGCTTTATTTATTTATTTTTTTTTCTTGAGAGAAAATTACATAATAAAATAGTAAATGTACAGAAAATCATAAAAGTGGCTTTTTTTTTGCCATTTTTTTTGCCATTTTTTACAGTTAAAAAGTCATATAAAATCGGAAAAAAATTCATTACTTCTAAAAATTACTAGGCGTTACTTAAAATGATTCACTTTATTAAAAGAGCATAAGATATATGTTATTAGTAAGAAATACATTTGCTGTAATTCTGTGAACTTTTATTTTACCAACTGAGAAAATATACAATTAAAAATAAAATGAAGACTTAATAATTTCGATATCGTGATTCAACATTTCGGTATATTTCGATTAAATATTATTTAAATAAAATATGACAATAGTTCATTGAGAAATCGTCAAGAATAGACTCATTCACATTTTTGTAATCATATAGGCGTGTTATTATACTTGGAATAAATGTCCTATCAATGTTAGAAAATAAGTATAACGGGGCATATAATTTACAGTATAAGAAAATTAGAAACAAAATAATTAGAATTTTTAAACACATAAAATAAAAAAAAACAGATGTCACATTTTTTTTTTTTCAAAAAACTCTATTGTCACTCGTATCAAACAAAACTGAAGAAATTTCTGTAACATAAATAGCTAAGAATTTATTTATAAAGATCACATTTAAAATTTTTAGGGGGGGGGGATATTATTCAACTTTGCATCGTTTATATTAAAGAGTACTTTTCAGAAAGCATTTTAAATTATAACGGACAATGGAAAATAATAATAAATTGAGTACTAAGTTTGTGCTAATTACTGTCATAGAAATATACATGCACTTTAATTTTATTTACCATGATTATCTAATTTTTAAATATTTTTAAATCTATAGTCGAATTAAAAAAAATTAATGATTGGCTAAATTACCCCAAAAATTTTAAAACTATATTCAGGTAAAGGTATTGAGATAAAGGACAAAGTTTTTCCATGTTCAGATGAGTATTATTAAAAACTATTACGGATAAAATAAAATCGGTATTTTTTGGTTAGCCGGGCGCCAGTGATATATGTACATGTATATATACACACTTATATACATATACACATATATATACATATCCATATATATACATACATATATATATATATATATATATACGCATATATGCATGAATATATATATATATATATATATGCATATATATTTATATATGTACATATATCACTGGCGCCCGGCTAACCGAAAAGTACCATAAAATCTTTTGAACAAAATAACAATCTGTGATATATTACATATAATATATTCATCGTTTTTTGTAAATATCAGTTCCTCTGCCATTATATTGTCTTAAATAAAATGACCATATGTTAAGCTGTCAAAGCCAAATAAAAAAGCTTTTTGATTGTGTTTTCTATGAGAATATTGCAATTTAGTTTAACAAGAGGGGAGTTAGATGGAAGACAGTCGTGATAAGATAATTCTATGACAACTAGCTTCGATTTTTTCCCCCAAAGAATTAAAGCTATATAATATTATCTATCTATTTATTTATTTATTTATTTTTGCATAAATTAGAGCATACCATGTATATTATTACACTATTTTACATCCAAACGACAATATTACTGAACCAACAAAATTTCTATTGATCATATTTAAATGCAAAACTTCGTTGAGGTAAACAAATGTTTTTTTTTTTTTTTTTTTTTTTTTTTTATCAACGATATTTTGGTTCAATGTGCCAGATTTAACTGTAAATATAGCGCAAGAAATTTTACTATTAACTTAATATTTCCACCCCTTTTTTAGAAAAGATTTCTCGAGAAATAGTATTGTTAATTTTTAAGTGATCATATTTGTTATGAAAAGTGAACACACTCTTAAAAATCTGCAGCAAACTCTCCAGTCATTCGAAACGTTTTTAAAGATAACGGTCAGTTGACCATATTATGAAGCGTATTTGACCACATTATTGACCCTATTATGGTCAGAATAGAGTTAAATTACGGCTATGTAACCGTTTTCTATAAAAACAGTCGAATGACTGGACAGTTTGCCGCCAATTTTTAACAGTGTAGTTTATGCATTAAATTTAGCGATGGAACACTGTTAAAAATTTGCAGCAAACTGTCCAGTCATTTGACCATTTTTGTAAAAAAGCGGTTACAAAACCATAATTTAACTCTATTCTGACCATAACATGGGGAAAAATATGGGCAGAATAGCGCTAAATTACGGTTATGTAACCGTTTTTATAAAAACGGTCAAATGACCGGAGAGTTAACAGCAAATTTTTAACAGTGAAGTTTCTAACTAATAACTGATTGAGAAGTTCGGTGATGCAATAGGTTATTAAAGGATGTTAAATGATGCTAAATAAATGTTTATTCGATCAACAAAATTTCTGTTCAATCCAACACAAATTTGCATGACTTAACAAAATTTTCTAGTTAAATACGATCCATACAATAAGAATTTCGTTCGATCAACAATATTTTTTTCTCTGTAAAGAGAAGTAGAGCTAATTCACAAAATTACTGTTTACAGACTTTCATCAACAATGTTGCCTTTCGGCGTTCAAAAGAGAAAAATATTGAAATGAGACTTACCGGAGCAAGACGAGATTTAATCCAACGGAGCAACAGGTGTGGCGGACAGGTGGAGACTGAAGACAGAAGAAGAGGAGTTCGAAGTTCCGAACCTGCCCCCGCAAGGTCCGAAAGGGAAAGCCGAGACTAACTAACAACCGGTTGATGAGTTCGGTGACGCAATGGATTATTAAAGGATTACCGGCCGGCTTTTAGGTTCCGCTCTGGAAGAAAATACAATTGATTATGCATATTTCGTATTAGCATACAAATATATAAATATATTTAATGGATTCTTATTTATGAAGCTGATAGTTTCATACACAAGTATACATTTGCGTGTCATTACAAGGGCGAAAGTCCAATGTTAATTAAGTCGTAATAACTAGTCAGAGAAGTGTTTTTTATGCCATAATATATTATCAATTAACATTTGTAAAATACAATTGTAAATATAAAGAATTATATTTTACTGTTAGCGTAATGTATTCTTCTATTGTTCCACTATTAATATCTAAATGTTAATAGTTATAATGAAAGGAATAATGAACTACTTACTATCTCAAACTACTATTTTTGAACTAATTAATATTTTTATTTTAAAAATTTTCAGGTTATATTTATATTTTTAAACTGAACACATTTATTTTTATTTATTTACTTATTTTTTGCTATTTTATCTGATAATATATATATATATATATATATAATTATAATATCTATGAATTTCAAAAAACATATCAAGTTCTATTCTACTTAAATCTCCTATATATATATATATATATATAAACTTTCTGTACAAATAAACCATTGAAACATTTAAACATAAGATAATGACCAAATTTTATGAAATCACTATAATAAATAGCAGAGTCAAAATACAAATTAAATTATGTAGTCCTATGAAATAAAATATTCAAAATTCAAATGAAAAAAAATTATTTACATTTGTATGCATGGGCTTTAATTTTTTGGAACCAAATGTGGAATACACTCAACTTTATTTTAAAAATATAAATTTTGCTAAAATTTTTACAGATTGAGGTATTACTTTGAATATTACACTATTTCAAACAAAATGAAATTTATATGCATTGAGGTAGAGGACAAGATATTTCCTGTAAAGTATAGAATAAGTAGCAATTATAGCTCGTTTACAGGGATACTCAAAAGTATTCTGTTACATTACGGTCAATGGGGAAAATCGTTCTCAGTGCATTTTAATATTGTTATTCTGTTTCAAAAATAATAAAATTGATATGCACCACTAAAGTGGATGGCAACATGTTTTTTATAGAATAAGTAGCAGTTGTAGTTCGTTTACAGGGAAGTACAAAAAAATTTCATTGCATTATAATCTATGGGAAAAATTCGTTTGCAGTGTATTTTAATGATGTTGCACTATTTGAATAAAATTAATATGCATTATTGAGATACACTACAGGATGTTTTCCATAAATTATTGAGGACGTAGAATTTATCGTTCACGTACAGGGACACTTAAAAGAATTCGGTTACAGGACTGACAATGAGTCATAAATGCTGAATGTGCGTTTTCAGGTGTGATTATGCATTTTAAAACTTAACTAATTTTCAGTGTAATACGAGGTGTGTAGATAATATACAGGGATGCACGAATTAATTTGGACAAATTATGGACAGCAATTGCTAAAAATGAATTTTTACTACGCTTTTTTTTCCCCCTAATGTTTATTTAGATATTTCATTTCATTGTATGGACAAAAATGAAATTCCATAACAATATTATTCCGAAAGTGTGAGAAAGTGTTTCATAATCTATGCCGTGATGCATGATTTTTCTTTCTTCTTTAAAATTGGTCACAAGGCATATTTTGAACTATTTAATATTTTTATTTTAAAATTTCCTAGGTTATATATATATTTTTATACTGAACATAAATGTGTTTGCTGCTTAATATATATATATGCATAAGTTACAATTTTTTTTGGAAAAAAAGTAAAATACATGAAAAGTTTATTTTAAAAAATATAAATTTTGCTAAAATGTATAGACTGAGGTTGCAAATCGAAATTATTCGGATCCTGGTATGCTACTAAGACCCAAAAGAAAAAAATGTGTTTTAAATCAGTCATGGATATACCGTTTGAGTGCATTCATGTGATTCACGAATATACTCTATAGGTACACTGAAAAAAAGAAAGAAAAGAAAGATTTTGCAGTATAATACTGAGTTCCCAGCTACCAGTATTACACAGTAAAATTAACAGTAATAAACAGCAAAATAAGCAGTAATACGTTACCTCGTATGCGCGGCAGCTGGCGTGCTAGTATTATATACTGCAAAAAAAAAAAGAAAAAAAATGCAGTGTAATAGAGCACAGACTAGTGACACAGTACACACATAACTGGTTTTAAACACTTTTTATTTTGGGTCCAAGTAGCCCTCTCCTGAGTCCAAGAAACCCAAAGTTACGGTATACCGATATCTATATTATAAAGCAAAGACATGTTTATGAGTAACGCGGATGTCATATTGTCGGTACCACGTCCTAAGCAATTAACTTCGTTTTATCACGATTTTTTAACTTATCAATATGTCACAAGTTCAGAATTTGTATTCGGCTAATATTCCATAACAAAATTAAAACTTCACTAAAAAGTAAATAAATAAATAAATAAATAAATAAATAAATAAAGCTTTTTTAAAAAACCCGATTACAAAAGATTTACCCTTTTGCCTTCGAAACAATGTAAATAATTCGGGATTTGTTTGTTTGTGCTGTGTGAGGTTTCATAACTAAATTGCCAAACGAAATTAAAACTTCACAAATAAATAAATATATAAATAAATAAAACACGAATTTAACAGATATGTATTTGAAATTCGAACTACGCATTTAAACACTAAAATAATCAGAATCATAAATGCCGCTATAAATAGTAAAATCTTTCGCAGTTAACCGCTGGAATGCGGCTAATACGAAAGTAACAAAAATATTTTTTTGGTTAGTTGGCGAACAATCTCAGTAAATATGCTAAATGTAAAAAATCTACCAGAGTTTCCAATTAAAAACGATTTTTAGCAACGTTCTATACACGTGACAGTATATCGGACATCTTTAGCTTTAACCCGGGTAGCCTGGGGTTGATCGTCTGATATTTATAAAGCATACTTTATTTATTATCCTTAAAAAGAAATGTCGTTTTAAAGTATGTATATTGTGACCATAATTAAACTTTGACAATACTCAGCGTATTCTCTAGCGCTATCTAATTGCGAAAGTGGAGAGAAATTTTGTATGATGATTTAACAAGATGGGTGATGTAGTCCAGGCATTTGGTAGAAAATAAAGGAAAGTTTTGGTGTAGTTTTTTTTGGGGGGTCCCTTTATATTTTTTGGGTCGCTGAACACGAATCCGAGGTTTTCCAACAAAATTTTTTTCGAGAAATATGTTTTTTTTACAAAAAAAGTGTAAAAAAACGGACTTTTTTCCGTTTTTTCAAAATAATTCCAAAATTATGCATTTTACGTGAAAGTCGGCAATATATGAATTAAAGAAAATAAAATTTCTTACATTTTATGTATTAAAAGTTTTTCTCTCTGATCAATAGTTTAGCCGTGAGAGTGCCTCAAAAATGGGTGGAAAAAACTAAAAACTGTTAAAAAACGGGAATTACGGTACTGTATGTCAATGTAACATAGAAACTAATCCTTTTACGCAAATGTTAACTATTAATGTTACTAAAGATTATATGTTTGACTATATTTTATGCATTTGAGGTAGAGGAAAAGCGCGGATCCGACACCAGGGGAAGGTGGGAGCAGTGGGGCAGATCCAGCTACTCTCATGAGTCGAAGGTGCTACTCCTCCGGAGAGCTCGTATTCTAAGAGGCGGTAACATCGTAGTCCAGTAGAAATAGCATTTTACCTTACAAAAATTCGGGTAGTTCTGATTTTTGGGTTGTTGTAAAGGTTGACCCTCTAATAAAAAAAACAAGTTTTCGATCTTCTAGACCTTGTGCGTTTTTCACAATATTGAAAAAACCAATATTTTTCGGCACTTTTTTCGATTTTTCTTAAATAACTCAATTTTAGTGCATATTACAGAAAAAAGCACCGTTACCATTTTGTAGAGCATAAAATTTTCTACAACATTCAGTATTCAGGTTTGTAAATTGTCCAAATAGGGGGTAAGATACGGAGCCGGGAAAATAGGGTATAAAATTTGCAAAAATCCACTAAAGACGTTAGTTTTTGCTTAATAACCTACTTTTAGTGCGTTTTAGAGACAAAAGCACTTTCAACATTTTGTAGAACATAAAATTCTCTACAACATGCAGTATTCATGTTTGTAAATTGTCCAAATAGGGGGTAAGATACGGCAAAAACTAACGTCATTTGTGGATTTTTACATTTTTTCCAAATTTAACCCTATTTTCCTGGCTTCGTATCTTACCCTCTATTTGGACAATTTACAAACATGAATACTGCATGTTGTAGAGAATTTTATGCTCTACAAAATGGTAAAAGTGCTTTTGTCTTTAAAACGCACTAAAAGTAGGTTATTAAGCAAAAACTAACGTCTTTAGTGGATTTTTGCAAATTTTATACCCTATTTTCCCGGCTCCGTATCTTACCCCCTAGTTGGACAATTTACAAAACCTGAATACTGCAAGTTGTAGAGAATTTTATGCTCTACAAAATGGTAACCGTGCTTTTTTCTGTAAAATGCACTAAAATTTATTATAGTTTTTAGTTATTTAAGAAAAATCGAAAAAAGTGCCGAAAAATATTGGTTTTTTCAATATTGTGGAAAACGCACAAGGTCTAGAAGGTCGAAAACTTGGTTTTTTTATTAGAGGGTCAACCTTTACAGCATACCCAAAAATCAGAACTACCCGAATTTTTGTAAGGCAAGGCCCTTTTTTGCGCTATTTCTACTGGACTATTGGAACTGCTGCACTGCTCCCACCTTCCCCTGGCACAGGATCCGCACTTTTCCTCTACCTCAAATGCATAAAATACAGTCAAACATATAATCTTTAGTATCATTAATGGTTACCGTTTGCGTAAAATGGTTAGTTTTTATGTTACATCGACATACACTACCGTAATTCCCGTTTTTTTACAGTTTTTTGTTTTTAACACCCTTTTTTGCGGCACTCTCACGGCTAAACCATTGATCAGAGAAAAAAACTTTCATTACATAAAATATAGGAAATTTTATTTTCTTTAATTCATATATTGCCGACTTTCACGTAAAATGCATAATTTTGGAATTATTTTGAAAAAACGGAAAAAAGTCCGTTTTTTTACACGTTTTTTGTAAAAGAACATATTTCCCGAAAAAAATTTTGTTGGAAAACCTCGGATTCGTGTTCAGCGACCCAAAAAACATAAAGGGAAGGGACTCCCCCAAAAAAACTACAACAAAACTTTCCTTTATTTGCTCCTTTTTATCCCCTAATGCCTGGACTAATGAAAGATTCCTCGAACGTAAAAAAAAATAGTTCAAAAGTTACCACTAGGTATATATGTGGCGCTGTTTTTTTCACGAAATCCTTGGTCGCTCGTTTCGTTTACTCATCTTACAAAATTTGGCACCTTTCTCGAAATTATATCGCGCTAGAGAATACGCTGAATATTTTCAGTTTAATTATGGCCACCTTGAAAAGGCGCCGTCCTTGGGAAATCACCTTGAGGAGAGCCATGGAGAACGATCTAATTGCGAGAATGGAGCCATATTTTGTAAGATTAAAAAGGACTGGGGGCGATGGATTCGCCGGAAAAACAGCGCCATATATCCCTTAGTGGTGATTTTTTGAACTATTTTTATTCGCGGAATCCTTCGTCCCTCCTCTAGTTTAATCATCCCACAAAATTTGGTTCCGTTCTTGCAAATTAGATCGCGCTACAGAACATGCTGAGTACTGTCAGATTAATTATGGCCACCTTGCACTTTCCAGTATATAAAGTGGAGAAATCTATGAAATTTTTTCATTTTTTCATTTTTCAACAGTCGCATGACGCCTGATATTGTACTCTAAAAATTGTAGTTTTAAAGATAGTTACTCTAATAAGTTTAGTTACGTTTGTGTCACACGCATTTTATTTCCTGTGACGGTTGTCCAATCTTTTGTGGAGGCGATCATAGTGTGAAAGCTCTAAACTTTTTGGATTTGCCAGCGAGAAAATGACCAGGCGTGGGATGGCAAGGTTGTACTCGAATATCATTCAGCTGTCTGCCAGAGTTTCTTTGTAAGAACCGCATCGAATGCACAAATGACAGAAGTTGCCAATTAACGTATGCAATGCACAATAGCAGAATTATGAAGAAAGGTTTTATCAGATCGGATTAGTGTTTGAACTGTCCCGCGATTTATTGAGTCTTTGTCAAAGGATATCAAATTCGTGCAAATGAATAAACATTGAATCAAATGTAGTGCATTCGTCAGATTTAATTTTAAAAATTTCCGGCATATGAACAAAATAAACGTTTAACAACCAGTAATATTTCAAAGCAAAAAATGCTTTTAATAATTAGCAAAGTATATTATTTAAAAAAGGTTTAAGCAACATGACTTCAAGATACTAAGAGAGAAATGAGTAAAATAAGTTCAAATGATTAATAAATAAATTAAAGTTTTAAAAGTTCAGTGCAATCTATCTTTTAAGAAATTTAAGTAGACGTTAGACGAGTATTTAAAAAAAATATTTTAAATAAAAGATACACATGTAAATGAGTGGTTTTATCTTTTCTTTACAAATTGTATTCATGGTTACATTTTTGTGTATATTTCAAATTAAAAGAGAGGATTTGTTTTATTTTTATTAAAAAATATATTACTCATTTATTATTTTTCCTAGTCTCGAGAAAAGTTTCTAGTATACAAGTTAGTCCGTCTTTTTTTAAATTATTGATTTATTATTATTATTATTATGATAATAATAATAATTATTATTATTGTAATAAAACTATTATCAGATGAAATATTTAATTATTGTTAATTTAAAAATACATATCTTTATCATCACAATAATTTACTCTAGTAATTCAGACTTCTTTGTTAAATTAATACCTTTATTTGCTTATTGTATTAGATAAATATTATTTAAAGAAATATTAATAAAGATACTAGAAATACGATATTAGAAAAAAAAATAATAACATTTACTATGCAATATTCCTTATTTACATATGGAATTTGTCTTTCTAACATCAAATATAACAAACATACTGGCTGTAGCAAGTAATGCAGTATTGGTAAAGAAAATAACGTTTTCTAGAAAGTAAAATTTTTTTGCAGTCTTCTCGTATTTTGAAGAACTGAAAAAAAAAAAGTAAATTAGAATCGCTTTGATTTGCATAGCATAGAATTGATTAATTGGAGGATATATTTTAAGTAGTTTAATAACGTACTAAACACAATATTTATTTATTTATTTATTTTATTTTTTAAATTGCATGTTTTTAATTATACACTCTACAAAATCGTTCTTTGTAACTTTTTTTTATTTCATTAATTTCTATTTTAATATTTATTGAATTAAGAAAATAATAGCTAAAACCTTTGTTAGTCTTATGTATGGTGTAAATTACAGATTTTCTTTCAAATATAAATAATAATACTGTGAATTCCTTATTTTATATTTGAATACTTAATTAATTAGCATAAAAACAGTAAAAAGATTTGTCGATATTTTATATGATAATATTTTAAATATTTACAACTATATGTTTTTTCTATCTCTGAATGATAGCTTATTTTATAAAAATAAAACTCATTTCCTTTCTTGAATGTAATTTAATTTAATTTAACGTATTTACTTTAATGAAAAAACGCAGTTTTTTTTTAATGCTTGGAGAATCAACAACAAATGTATACATAAAACCTGTTTTATTATAGCATGCTTTAAAAGTTTTAAATTTATATAAAAAGTGTGATACTTGTTATTAATTATAAGAAATTACAGAAATATTTAATTTGCGTTTCTGAATATTCAACTGATTTATTATTATCAAACAGCTTTATGCTGCTAAAATGTAGGCATAGTAAATGCAAAAATGCTTTATTTTACTATTCATGATACCAAAACACGATCCTATAAAAATAGTAAAAAATATAATTTAGAGCACATTCTGATGCAATGTATCTTTTAACCAATTTTACTTATCTTGATGTTATTTTTATCTTCAGCATAAAATGAATTTTTTGTTGACGACTTTATTTTAACGCCAAAATGTTGTATCTTATGATTAATCTAACTTTATGGTTATTTTTGTTGTTGTTAGTTTGCTCTTGGTCAAATGTTTCCAACCTTTTTTACATTATTTTATTTAATTTGGTTTTTGTGTGTAAAGAGGGAATTTTATAATCGATTTTTCACTTACTTCTTGATAAGCTAGAATTATAAAAATTATGTACACAGGTGTGTTTCTGTGATAATACAACATTTCAATATTTTTAGAACTTAATTATAAAAATAATATTAATAATAATAATTTTAAGGCATTTTCTATTAATCGACCTCAGGTAATACATCGCCAAATATTATTTATAGTTACAACTGTTTATGAGTTTATGAGTTGAAAAAACAATGGAGTTTATTATGCGCCAAACTATGCCAATTGGCTGTGAAACTAACTGCAATAACGGAACATTTTAAACTCTAAAAAAGAAGAAAATGTAAAAAAAAGTGTGTAATATATATATATTTAATTTAATAGTTTAAGATTAATTAAATTATGACTATACGTTAAGAAAACATTTTAGAAATTCTAGATAGATAGTTTAAATCATGTTTTTTTTTTTTTTTACTTTTTGTTGCCATATTTTAAAAGAGAAACAGAGACAAAATTGTAATTTCTTTAATAAATTCAATAATCCGTGCTTTCTATTAAGCATAAATCAATCATTTTCAATAATCGGGATCCATGCCAAATTAACGTATTGTAACGAAAAATTTTCGGAATTACATGGATTGCAATCATAAAATTAGGCGTGGTTCAACACTGTTTTATAAGATTGAATGCTTATAAAAGAGTGTTTTTAAGGAAACTATTTTTACTTTTATAACATCCCTGGGCCATATTTGAAGAGAGAAATATGTCTCGGGCTGCAATTTTGGCGAAAAATTGTTTCGGGTCTCACATACACTGTACTTATATTAAAGGTTGTCGTTAAGCGAAAATGGCTTGTAATCTTTGATTTATTTTCTAATAGAAAAGATTTTTAAATCAATGAGCAGATGAGCCAAAACATGAAGACTAGATATTCTGTTGATTCAAATTAAGCATGTTAAATCATTCGCATTTCTTCTTGAAATGGATACTATGTAACTTAACAAGTGTCCAAAGGTATTTTATACCAAATGTTGGAGCATATCGTACTCAATTTTGGTACTTTACAAAGAGGTAGTTCTCAGGACAGCAAGCTTTAAATATGCAGCAGTCGGACAGAAACTAACCTTTATCGAAAACATTAAAGTTACAAATCTTCTCATTTAGACCAACACTGATTCCACAAAATTATAGCCTCATATCTGCAGGATTTCTTATATGTTTCCCCAAATATCAGGCAAAATTATACACTATATTGCCAAAAATCAAGAGACACTTTTGATTTTACACGTTTTGTCGAATATCTACAGTAATATTTTACAAAATCTTCCGGAATTTTGGAAATACAAATAAAATGTTTGGCCTCATACTTTGCAGCGAAAGTTTGATAACGAGGGCAATTAGGAGACCAGCAAAAAATTGAAAAAAAAAAAAGAATGTTTGGGATCACCATGTAAAATAAAATGCTCCAAATAATCTGTAGCTGCAGCACATGACTATGTGGATATTGTGCAATATTTGTGTTCATTTGTGTAAGAACAGCATGTGCGTATTTACGGAAATAAAAAGGATTCTTTAAAAATTTCAAGAAACTTTCGCATTTTTTTTTTGTATATAGCATGCAGGCCCATAACCAAATTTAACACCATTTTCAGAAAACTTGACAAAGTACTGTGTAAACAACATAGCACAATTAGAATATATATATACATATAAAATATTTGATGAAATATCAGCAGTTGTAGAAAAAAAATTCAATGCGCACGCGCGAACAATTTCTATATATATATATATATATATATATATATATATATATATATTAATGATTTGGTAGTCAACTCAACAGAGCAACGCATATAAAAAGACTAGTCGAATATCATGGAAATACAGAAAAATATCGGCGACAGACTGAACTGAATTTCAGTTGCTTTCTAAAAGTAGTTGGATGATAGGGAATTTTCCACAAATTGTCATTTTTAATTTTTTATTATTTTATTTTTAAATCATGTAACAAAGGAACTGGATTTAAAAAAAAATATTTTTAATACAGTTCCTTTGTTACATGTCCCAATGACATATTGCTCATCATATTATTTTTTATTGATAATATTTCAGCACATTTTACAAACAATATTCATAAACCAATTTTTTCATCAACCCATTCACAAAAAAATGACCTTTCGCTGAACAATGATCAGTCAACCAAAAGTGATGGAAGTTTGGCAAAAAACAGTCAAGGTTAACTCACAGAAATCATTTAGTTGTCTTCCGAAACACAATTTGTGGGTGTTCTTTTGCTCTAAACAATGTAGTTCTGGCTGGTCAAAGTAACCCAATAGTTATGAGATCTTATCATGAGAGTCTGATTGATAGGGTCCACATGTGAGCCACATCGTGAATAAGAAGGTGCTATGAGAAAGTAAATAGATAACGGTCAAGTGGAAAAGATAATTTACCGTTTGCGGTGCATAGTCACGATTTTCCGTTATATAAGTAATAGTATTTCCGCCTTTGTTGTTTGGTTTAATTTGAAGTGGAAGAAGAGAGGCAAGTCAAAATGTCAATGAGTATTTCTTATGAGTTGCATATACAGGGTGATCGGAAAATAACTGGCAAAATTTTAAAAGGGGGTCGAGGGAATCTAAACAAGCATTTTTCGTCATAGAACGTGTGTTCAAAAATAGCGCGTTTAAGCCCTGGTGACGAAGAAAATTGTGGAAGGTACAATGAAAAACAGTGTATCCGGACACACATTCTATAACAAAAAATGTTTGTTTTGGTCCCCTCAACCAGTCTTTAAAAATTTGCCAGATAGTTTCCGATCACCCTGTAATACACTATATGTCCAAAAGTCACCGCATATTTTCGATTTTAGGCATTTTGTCGAATATCTAGAGAAATACTCGACGAATTCTTCTAGAATTTCAAGAACGCAAATAACATGTTTGCTTTAATATTTTTTAGTGAATCTTTGGTCATGAGGACAATTAGCGGACCAACAACAAATTAACAATAAAAACCGATATCTGCGATCATCCTATAAAATAAAATGCGCTCGAAATGAGCTGTAACTATGCGACATAACTATGTAAGTCCCGTACAACTTATATCTTGATTTCTGTACAAGTAGCACGTACACTGCAAAAAAAAAAAAAAAAAAAAAAAAAAAAAATGATTTTACAGTATAATAGTGACATCCCAGCTGCCATGTATTATACCGTAAAATTAACAGTAATGAACAGTAAAATAAGCAGTAATACGCTGCCGCGCATTTTTTTTTTTTTTTTTTTTTTGCAGTGTATATTTAAGGAGATATATTCTCCAGTCTATTAAAAAAAATCAAGACATGTCCACATGTTTAACTAAACATGTCGTAACATGTTTTTAACTAAATTTAACACTACTTTCAGGAAACGTGACGAAATACAGTAGAAACGATATACTGCAATAAAAAAAATATATATATTAAATATTTATTAAAATGTGAGCATTTGTATGAAATAATTTTTAACTGCGCATGCGTAAATGATAATAAAATATGTATATTTTTTTCATAATTTAGTAGTCAACGGCCAGCTCATAAAAAGACGAATATCGTGAAAATTCAGAAATATATTGGCGATATAGTGAGGTGAATTTATGTTGCTTTCTAAAAGCAGCTTAATGATAAGGGATTTTACGCAATTTTACATTTCTTTACTCACCGACAAAGGAGCGTGTATTTAATGCATTTCCACACGTAGCTTTTGAAGAAATGCTTTGATTTTGATAAATTAAGGTCACTGTATAGCCAATATCTTTCTGAATTATCACAATATATTCAATTAGTCTTTTTATTGACATGAATAATTGATTATTAAATGATGTATATAAAAAAATATCGTTTGCGCATGTGCAGTTAATATATATATTTTTTTCATACAAATGCTCGAATTTTATCAAATATTTATATATTTGTATTGTAATTGCAGTATATTGTTTCTATTCTACTTTGTCAAGTTTCCTGAAAGTTGAGTCAAATGTGGTTAAAAATCCTGCTTGCTATAAACAAAAAAAAAAACTTGCGAAAATTTCGTAGTTTTTTTTTTTTTTTTTTTTTTTTTTTTTTTTTTTTTTTAAGAAACGTGTAATGAGTATACGAGCTATTCTTACAAAAATGAACACAAACATTGTACAATATCCACATAGTCATGCTCTGTAGCTGCAGATTATTTCGAGAATTTTATTTTTTGGGTGATCGAGATTATTATTTTATTATTCTAATTTCATTTTGGTCTCTTTATTGACTGACCAGACCCCCTCTTAAAAAAATGAGTCCAAACACATTCTTTATACTCTTAAGTCCCGAAAGAATTCGTAAAGATATTTGACAAAACATCTAAAATCGAAAGTGACCGGTGACGTTTTCCCACATAATGTACATTCCGCAAAAAAGATTGCTATTTTTAGGGGGTTATAGTCTTGTCATAATAATTTGTTTAACATCATTACAAAATTAACTTTAGATTTGATGATGAGAATAATAATCGTGGTCCGTGTTATCTATTTAGCGGATTTTTTTTTTTTTTTTTAAATTATAAAACGTATCACTAATTCGAATAGTAATATTCTTATTAAATCTATCATTAAAAAAGAGGAAATTACTCTTATTTCCAATATTCTAGATTTTTTTTTTATAAAAAAAATCATCTAAATTTGCAATATGATGGTGGTATGACAATTTTCCTATAATTAAAGATATAAAACATTAGCGTCCTGCTGTACTGTCAGTATGTAAAAGAGAAATATATATATATTTATACATGCATATAATACATGTCTTTATTCATAGATCCTTTACGGTAAAATTACAACAAGGGTGTCTTTAGGCTAGAAATGATTTCTTTTTCAAAATATGAATGCATTTCTTAAAAAAGGGGTCGTCTACAAAGTAATTATTGCACCAACTTTGCTGTTTTAATATGATAACACCCACTTTTTTAACCATATGTGAGTTACTTGGATCCAAGGCAGCCCGGAATAAAGCATATATATATATATATATATATATATATATATATATATATATATATATATATATATATATATATATTAATAAAATTTTTATAGAGTTATAAAAGAAAATATATTAGAGTAATCCACAAATTGAGGAAAAATAATTGAAGATCGAACAGGAAAATTTCCGGTATCAAACCAATAAAATTGCAGGAGCAATCTATGTATAAAATAAACTATAAGAAGCTTCAAGTTTTATTTAACAATATTTGTAACATAAATTTCCAGGTTGATGTTTTCTTTTTTTTTTTTTGTGGAATTGAACGATAGCAGAATACAGCCTCATCAGAATTTCGAAAGGTAGAATTTCGCTATATCTAGAAAAATAATGTTTGGAATGAGCATTAAACTTACACGCCTATGTTTTTACGATATCCATTCTGTTTATGTAAAAATTGATGTAGGGAAGAAATCATAAATTTTTAAATATGAATTTATTAATAATTTTCATAATTAAAATTATGTTTTGAGTAAAAAATATATATATATACCTAGAATATGTTTAGGTCTATTCCATGTATCTCACTGAAAACAAAATTTTAAATCGGATGATTTTTTGGAAGATATAAATTAAAGTTTGCCACCTAACTTTAGCATTAGCAGCCTTAACTTTTGAACTATTTTAACTCCATTAAGATTTTTTAAAAAAATGCATAAACTATTTTCCGGTCTGATTTCATCAAAGAATTCAAATAAAGTGTGAAAAGTGAGTATTACCATTGTAAAGATCGAAGTTGGTACAATTTTAAATATGTAGGCGACCCCTATTTCAAAAAATGCATTTACATTCGGCACGAAGACATTATTCTGAGTCTAATGATACCTTCGGTGTGATTTTATCGTAAATGGTCTACAAATAAAAGCAAATGTATCTTTTTTTTTTTTTTACACTGATGACTACAATTATTTGTAAAACATTTATTATAATCATTTTGATATAGATAAAGAATTTAAAAATGTTAGGAAAATATGTATTACATTTCTCACAGTATTTCAGCTCATAAATAAGAGTTAATATGCAAAGTCAGTTTCAAGATATACAAGATTATGCATCTTCAAGTCATACTTTTTGTAACGCATTTGCACATTTTTATTTCACTTAAACGTCGCCTTTTATTGTAGATCTATTCTTATAAAAATAAATTTCGAATTTTATGTTATTATGACAAATTGATGTCATTGTTTCTTGTGTTTTCTGTCAATCTGCATGATAAATAACTGTATAATTTGTTATTTAAAAAGTAAAATTTTCACAATCGCTTTAAAAAAAAAACTTTGTTGTATTTTTATGTATTTTTTTAACCGGTTTTATTAATATCGTCAACTGTCAAGAATATTTACACGTCAAAAACTATCCTTTTTGAGATATCTGTAAAGTTATCTTTTAAATTAAAGTTCTTTTTATCTGGAAAAGCATTTTTTTTAAAAGTTACCTATTGTTAACATTAATTCAGATTGTTTATATATACATATAAAACTAATATGCCATAATCTATAAATAAAACTTTACAACGTTTTTCCTCTGAACGTTAATTTTTTAAATATGTCACTTTTCTCGAAAACTGATGGTACATGTTTTACTTCAATTTGAGAAAAAGATATCGTAATAAAAATTTCCACTTTTGTATTTTTCTTAATTTTGAAGAAACTGTCAATTTGAAAAAAAATTCTTACTAAAAAATTAATTGCTAAAACACGACGTTAATTTTAATTATTTTTGTTTATTATTAGATAAACGTGTTGGTAAAAACTTATATATTTCAAAGAACTAATAATGTGTTCATTCTAAATCAGGCAGAAACCTATCATCATCATAATAGCTTCTTACAGCTAGTAAAAATATAAGATAGTAATAAAAATTTCGGAAACCGTAAGTGAATTGCGCGAATTTAATTGTATGCTTTTGTATGTACTTAATTAGTTTTCAGCGTCCTATTTGATTCTAATATTTCATCAAAGGAAAGTAAGAAAAACTTTAGATCACGTAAAGGATGAGTGGAAATGTCCTCCTTAATAAAAAAAAGTGTCTTTAATTAGAATTCATGTGATGCATGACAAGACCAATTATGGCACAAAGAAAACGAAAACAGTTCCGCTTGGAAGAATGTTTCTAAGATTTACAATGGGACAAGTTTTTGTTTCCTGCCCTTTTTTAGTACTAGAGTGTATCAGTTCAAGAAAGACAAATGGGACAATAATTCATATTAATATAATTTGGATGGGATACTTAATACATCAAGAATATCACTGACAATTAGCAAAGATGTGACTAGCATAAAACACAGCTGCATGCATTCGACCTTAAAACGTTATATTTTAGTTTGACAATTTAAAAAAAATGTTACGTGAAAAACTGATACATGGAGAAATGACGTTATGTCAAGGTGTTTTTGCCATAAAAATAATCGTAATTTAATTTCCAACAATGCTTTAGTATTGTTATTTATTGTTTAGTATTTATTGTTTAGTATTAGTTTAAATAAAAAAAAAAGTATAATTATTTTTTTTTATACACTGTAAAAAAAGACGGACGATGTTTAAGCTAGGAATGTATAATATAACACTGAGCGAAGGTATACAATAACTTCCCCCAGGTTACTCACGATTCTGAAAAGCATTCTTTATATTTAGAAACTGAGAAACCAATATATTTTCGAGATTTACAAAAGCATTTATTAAAACAAAGTTTCCTTTGCTGCCACTGATTTTCGGAAACGTTTCCGAGTAGTTTTTTAGTGTATGAATCAGTTTTCTCAAAACGGAATATCGGTTTTAGGATACTATCAAATCGGAAATAAACATTTGCACGTTCAACAAACATGTTTTACAGACAAACATGATAAATTAACAGCATTAACATTAACATTAAAATTAATATTATTTTGTTACTCTTGCAAGTACAAATTCAGTTACGCAGCTGAAAATATTAATTAATAATTAATACCAGTCTAAAAACTGATATTTCGGTTTAAGAAACTGATTAATACACTTTAAAAACTACTCGAAAATGTTTTCGAAAATAAGTGGCAGCAAAAGAAACTTTGTTTTTATAAATGATTCTTTAAATCTTGAAAATAAATTGGTTTCTGCGGTTTCTAATAATAAAGAACGCTTTTTGTAATCATGGGTAACTCGGAAGAGGTTATTGTATATTCTCGTAGATTATGAAACAATTGTGTTTTTACATCATCAATACATCAGCAATACCACTGGCAATTAGCAAGGAAGTGACTAGTATAAAACACAGCTGCATGCATTCGACCTGAAAACGTTATATTTTGTGAAAATATTTCCTAAAAGAAGTGGCAGCAAAATAAACTTTGTTTTTATAAATGATTCTTTAAATCTTGAAAAATCTATTGGTTTCTGCGGTTTTTAATAATAAAGAACGCTTTTTGGAATAATAGGTAACTCGGAAGAGGTTATTGTATATTCTCGTAGATTATGAAACAATTGTGCTTTTTTACAGTGTAAATAGAAGTTTTTGGTGTTTTTAAATAGAGTATAGATCTGTCAATAATTCATATTAATATAATTCGAATGTACCTACGTATTTGAATGTGCTATTACTGACAAATAGCAGAGATGCGACTAGTCCTCTCATGTATGACTTATGAGGGTGGATCAAATGTAAAAGGGACTTTATTAATATCAATATAAATTGTATATATTTGTTGTCATGACAATTATGATTAGCTGTTAACGGTCTAAAAATTTATTTGACACCTATTCTTCATACTTTCATTTATTTAGTCGCTATAGAATTATGAATAAACACAAAATGTTTAGTGCGGGTGTGCAATAAAACTTTCAACAAATCAAAAATTCACAGCTATTCAAATTGGACTGAGATTGAATGTACAATTCGGAAATGACACCCTAATCCTTAAATACTATTATACAAATCTAAAATACTTATCACCAAATGGCGGACCACGGTCCGCATTTGGACCTCAAGCAAGTTTTATACGGACCGCGACGAAATAGTGAATGGAAACTCTTGGGGGTGACCAATTTTGGATTAAAAACGTGTGAGCAAAAAACTATCCAGAACTAAAAGCTTTAACCCTAAAATTATGTACCACATTTACACACATGCTCAACTTATGTATGTGGAGCATCATTCTCAAAAATGAACTCCATTAAGAGCCTACATCAGTCATGCGAAAAAACGCTCAAGCTAATGTTAAGTCTATGGGAAGGTTCTAGCGCGATTTCTCGCTCGCATTTTAATATTTTTAAATGCTTTTTTTTTACATAGAATATCTGAGGGCAATCTCCATTGTTGTTAGTTTTTATTTTTTTGATTTTGGTTCCAGTTATTGTATATAAGGGTACTTTCACTTTCAGAACCGGTTCCAACCGGTTCCAAAATTGAAAATGCCCGCTTATAAAAAAACTGCAACAAAAATCGAAAAAGCAAAAACTAACAATGTTGGAGATTGACCTCAGCTATCCTATGCAAAAAAAGCATTTAAAGATATTAAAATGCGAGCGAGAAATCGCGCTAGAATCTTCCCATAGACTTAACATTAGCTTGAGCGTTTCTTCCCGTGACTAGTGTAGGTGTAGATAGGCTCTTAATAGGGCCACTAGATATAATTGTAGAGGCTCTAGCTCTTAAGAACCGGTACAGATCTCGGCTTTCAGATGATCGCCTTAATAGCTTGATGAGAATCAGCTGCACCAACTTAACCCCATATTTCAGGCTGGTTGTGCAAAATAAAACTTGCTATTTTTCCCTTTGAACATTAACCACAATAAACTTTAGTGAATAGTCCTTTTAAATTTATATGTACTTCGTATTGATTTTCTTGTATTCTAAAAATCACAATAAAAACTATTCATTTGATATTTGTGCACATAATTTCATTGGTTTCCATTGTGTTTTGCATGTAAGATAACAATAATAAAAAAAAATTAAACAAAAGTTTTACCAAGCAAAGCAGGTAGATTAGGATAGTAGAATAGTTGGTTGCCTGAAGGTGAGGAGTGGTGTAGGGAGTTGGAGTGGGGAGGCATAAGTTTTCTGGACCGCGAAAGTTTGACAATGTTTTGATATGGACCTACGGGAAAAATAATTGGTGACCAATGATCTAAAGTATGTAAATGGCACAAATTGTTTGAAAATGGCTGTGTAAAAGGTGAAACAAGGCGATCCAGTATGGAATATTGCACACAAAGTGTGAAACTGTTTCACTAAAAAAAATCCTGATAATGTTGGAAAGTACTTCATAATTTATGGTTGATGCATAATTTTTCGTTCTTCCTTAAAGACATTTGAAATAAAAACTACAACTAGTACGCTTAGTTATCTTAAGCAGAGAGCTGATTAAAGCTTAAATAAAATATATTTCCTTTTGCTGTGTTTAAGTTTTATTATTGGGGGCAACAATACTTGGGAAGTCCGATGCAAAACATGCAGTATTTACTCATCTGTAAGTTTTTTAGCACGTTCACTGTGAAGGTTAAAATTTCCTGAATTTTATTTTATTTAGAAAGTTCGAATTCATACCAGAAAAAAATTATAGCAATATTTACTTTATTTAATTACAGACATTTCGTGATCATTTAAAATAAAAAAAATTTCTTTCGAAATTTCGGTACGAATTTGTAATTTTAGATTGAAAAACCACGAGTATACTCGTGGTTGGCAGCGAATGGGTTAAAATTAACGTTGCTAAAAATTAATTGATTTTCCAGAAAAACAAAACAATCGAAATATAGTTAATTACAATATAAAAAAAGGAAAAAATATACTGAAATCACTTCAATAATTACCGTAGAAAAGTACATCAATATCAGTCGTTTCCCATAGGCTTTCACAACTGTTGTTGCTTTCTTTAGAAGCTATTTAAAAGTGCCACTCTTAGTTGGTACTGTTTTACTGGTTATGTACTGAATAAAGGCCCAAGAAAAATCACCATAGTTACAACAAAAATCTAAAATACGAAACATGTTATAAATTATAGTAATAAAATATTCAAACATTGTTACCATCCATCTAAGTATTTTTATAAAAGAGAGATAGATGAATGGACAAATTGGAGTCAGATAAGAACTTTTGAACTGTGTTGAAAAGTGTCAAAAAGTATGAAAAAAGAGCTGCAAAAAGGCATATTTTTATTCGAAAACTACTTGAGAAACGCCGATGACGGATGGTATCCTGAATTTTCAAGTCTGAACTCCATAAATATTAAATAGCGCAATGGAGAATGACCCAACCAAAGTAAATAATTCATGAAGAGAAATCTGAGAAATCCTGTGTAAATTGAGCAATATATATGAATGCATTGCTCTACGAGGCCTAGAAAAAGACAGATGCATATATGAAGAAGACAGCTTCAATAGCTTTTGCATTACTGAAAGTAAAATACACCTTTGTCAATGCAGGCTTTTGAAATAGGAGATCCATCTGCAAACATCATTTATTCGAATGATTTCAAAACTTTTTAAAGTTTTTGTAGTGTGGAGATAGATTAAATGTTTTAAGTGGATTAATCGAAGTTTCTTAATCAATTAATAGAGCGATTAATCATATTTTTAACCGGTTTCTATTTTGTTTTACATAACTTTAATTTTAATTTAATTAATTTAAATTACGATAAAAAAATTACTTTTTTCCCCCCAAGTAAATGCGAAGATATTTGAATTACGTGTTGATAATATAACAATCCGAGAAGCAACCACAAAAAGCCTTACATTACGGAACCAACGACTTTATAATATTTTAATAAATACATTTCCTATTGAATTTATCTTTCATTATGAGGTTGTTTGATTACATAGTATTTAACACAGTTGTCTTTTGATTTTGGTATATATAATCATTAAAAAAATATAACTTATACCCTTATGAATATTGTACAACATTAGTTTAAAAATACAAATTTTGCACACACACACATATATATATATATATTTATATATTATAATGAAAATTCATAATTAAGCTTACCCTACATGTTTATTTTTAGATAGTATGGAACAGTTGTTTAAAAACTATATATTTAATCAGCAAGCGAGAAAATTTCATATTGCAGTTTTTGGAGGGTTTTATTACATCATTTGATGCAAGCATTCAGAATATATATATATGTTGAAACATTGGAAGAAAGTTATTTTGCAGATAGAATTTCATTTTTAATTTTTACCCCAGTTCATTAAATAAAAAAGATTAATAGTTATTAACTTTTTGAAAATTTTAATCGAAATAATCGACTGATTAATCGACTGATCGTAACTGATTAAAAAGATTAATCGTAACTTAGTATTGATCGATTAATCGGTACAGTCCTAATTTTTTCATATAAAAAAGTATGCCGCCTTTTAAAAAGTAAAATAAACCTTTAAGGCATATGATGTGACAAATCATATGTAAATTGAGCCATATAATGTGAAAGAATTCCTCACCGATATCTAGGAAAAGATGAATGCATATATAAAGAAGATAGAGCTTCGACATATTTTGCATAACTGGTATATATTGTGTTATTCAGAAAGTAGTTTCGTTTTTTCCCAACAGATGTCGTAATTGTATTTTATCACAGTCAACTTCACACTTAATCCGCATTGTCATTATATTTTTTGACATCTGATATAGTAAGGCTTGTTTGCTAAAAAAGTTTATTTGATTCTGTGCAATAGTTTTTGTTTGATGCTCTATCAAATATGGTAATTCGAAAGAAGCACTTTCGGCATACTTCACTTTTTTACTATCGAAAAGGTAAAAATGCTGTTCAAGCAAGAAAAAACTTAGTCGATGTGTATGGAAAAGATGTATTGACCAAACGCCCAGTGCCAAAATTGGTTTGCAAAAATTCGTTCAGGAGATTTTGATGTTGAAGATGCACCGCGTTCTGGAAGGTCAGTTGAAGCTGATGAAGACAAAATAAAGGCATTGATTGATGCGATTCGCCGAATAACAACTCGTGAGATCGCATCGTTTAATTTCAAAACTCGACATATGGGTTCCACATGTTCTTACAGAAGGAAATTTGCTCTGTCGCATTGACGTCTGTGATTTGCTTCCCAAACGTCAAGAAAACGATCCGTTTTTGAAGCGAAGCATTACTGGGAACGAGAAATAACTAATCTACAACAATATTAAATGCAAGAGATCTTGGAGTAAAAAAGATGAACCGTCTCAAAGCACTTCAAAACCCAATATTCATCAAAAATAGGTAATGTTGTGTGTTTGGCGGGATTTTAAAGGAATAGTTTTTTTTTAGCTTCTACAGGACAATACCATGATCAATTCTGAAGTGTACTGTCATCAATTGTACAAATTGAATGATTCTCTCAAGGTCAAACCGTGCGGGGAGGTATACCTTTCGGCTTAAACTCAACTATCCCCGCTAGTGTTCCATCAAGATAATGTGAGACCTCATACAAGTTTGGTAACTCGCCAAAAGCTTTTACAGCTTGGATGGTATGTACTACTACACCCACCATATTCTCCAGATTTGGCACCTTCAAACTATTATTTGTTCCGGTCTCTACAAAAATATTTTGATGGCAAAACCTTTACTTCAAATGAGGATGTTAAACATGACTTGGTTCAGTTTTTTGCCAGCAAAGATCAGAAGTTTTGTGAGCATGAAATCATGCAACTTCCAGAAAGATGGCATAAGGTATTGGAACAAAATGGAGAATATATAATCCAGTCAAATATTTATACACTATAAGAAAATCGTCTTTCATTTTCACCTAAAAAGAAACGAAAAAATTTTCCAAACAACCCAATATATATAAATATGTAATAACTCTTTTTCAAAAAATGCTTAAAAATAAATTTTTCAATAAATGCTTTTTAAATGGAAGATCCATCTAAAAACAGCTCTTATTAAAAAGAAAAAATTCAAAAGTTTCACAACTTTTGATGTAATTTTTGAATTAATAAAATGAATCTTCAAGATATGGAAAGAAAAATAAAGGATTTGTCAGTATCTAATTAAGATAATGATATCTATTGATATCTTTATTAATGAAAGATATTTTTTGGCTTTTTTAAATTGAACGAAATTCTTCTCAAAAAGAATTATCATAATGAATCAATTATGTGGTGCATAAAAAAAGCATGAATTTGTAAAGAAAACTTTCAATTCTGTTTCTACAAAAAAATACATTGTCTTTAATTAAAGAATGACATTTGTTTTTCATTAAAAGAACATAGAATGCTCCAAAATATTTGAATTAAAAAAAGAACATTATTCACTTGAATTTTTATCAGTATCAGGATTACAAAACTCCATACTGAATTCTGTTTTGGTTTTTAGAAAAACAAAACAGTCGCATTGTTCATTCCATGCAAGTTTCTAAAGCAAATGTCAATCAGCGTTACGAAGACAAAATAGTGTTCAGATTGGAAAAAAGGAAGAGAAAATTTTGAGATTGAAAAAAAAAAGTAAGAGAAATGGGGAGATTTGAAAAAGAAAAAAAATCTCTGTGATTTACAAACGTTCTAAAATAAAATAAAAAGAATAAGACAAAGTAGAAAAGTATAGTCAAATGTAAAAGAGAAAAAGATTTTTTTAGATTCATGCCGAATTTTTTCTACATTTTTGTTTCTTATGCGTAAAAAATGACATCGAAGTATCATAGCAATAAAAAATATATCAAATAAAATATTTTAGAATCATGGCAAAGTTACTAAATAAGTATAAAAATCTAACAAATGTTAAAAATAGTGCAACCAAGCGTTTTAGAATTTAAATGAAATTTAAATGTCTTGACCAAACAACTCAATGTTTCCCAAAGTCTAGCTGGGAATGCATGCCTTGCGTTGAAGACTAATACAAAACTGACATAAAGGCTCATTTGTATTTGCTTTTCAAACTAAATTTAATTTGTTTTGTTCAATTTTTTAAACTTAACTATGAAGACAACGGGAACATTTAATGACAGATTGGTACTTCTTCGTTGCAGCGGCTTCCAAAATTATGATTACGCCAAGTTGCAGTCTATTTCGCCAAGGTCGTATAGCCAACTTCGTGAAGCATGAACGTAGTTCGCACGTATAATAGAGATATAAAAATAAATATCATGGCATTAAATAACATAATATTTTATGTAAGTAAGAATGTATTACAATGTTTCATAACTTATTTCATCCTTACAAGTATTTTCTAACCACTAAGCCAATTCCCATCATAGAGACCTTTTTCTTTTTCTTTTTTTTTTTAAGTAATTTTTTACGCTGCATCCCAATGTAGCTTCATCCCTATAGTAACACACAGTTTCATATCATGGCCATTTTCTCATAGCTATTGGGTATTTTTATTGGGTATTTTTATTGGGTAAAAGCGTTCGCTTTTTGGGGAAAAAAAAAGAGATTGAATCCATCTCTGTACAATACAAATCAAAGATTGTTTCCATATTTTTAAAAAGTAAACACATGTAATAAAAAAAAAAAAAAACTATGAAAAATGTTTAGGAACATCAACGAAAATTCAATATGACGATTCCACAAACACACGCTGTTTCTTTAGGACTGAGAACCATTTGGTGAGATTTTACACCCAACTGGGCGATATATCTATGTTATTTGGTAATTCATCCTTGTTGGCTGCTATAATAAAGAAGTACCGAAAAATTAATTAAAATAAATTAAAGAAACCATATAACCGAAGTACGAGGAAAGAATGAAAAGTATTCAGTATCGTCAAGAACGGGCATTGCACGTGGATTCACATTCTGTATCAGAGGATCTTAAACTGTGGTCCGAAGGATTCGCAGTACGTCTTCAGGGGGTTCACGAGAATCTCGTGACCCAAAATAATCTTGTAGATAAATTGAAAAATAAAAAGAATATTTTTAAAATACAGTATACTTAATTTATGTATATGTATTAATTTACGTATTCGATATTCTATATTCTAAAGAATAGTAATTTGTTTCAGATCCTAGGAGTTAGCGAAGGAAATATTAAAAGGGTCGGTATAACTAACAGATTACGGTCCGCCGATCACTCAGCCTTAAAATTAAGTTATTAATTTATAACTAAGTTCTAAAAATATTAAAATGTTCTATTGCAATCGGAAACACACCTGTGAGCATAATTTTTATAATTCTGGGATATCAGGAAATGAGGGAAAAATCGATTATAAAATTAAATCTTACATACAAAAACTAAGTTGAGTAAAATACAAGAACGAAAAATCATGCTTTAAGCATAGATTATGAATCTCTTTCCAACACTTCCAGAATACTTTCACAAAACTTTACCGCAATTCTAGTAATTATTGTTCATAGATAATAAAATATTATCTTTCATTCTATAACCGAATTATTTTGTATGTGTCCTTGCAAATGAACTATGTATGCTATGCCTATCATATTCTGTAGTAAGCCTCTTGTAGTGCACCTCAGTGATATACATGAATTTCAATATGTTTGAAATAGTGGTAACATTATTAAAATGCACCTTAAACGATTTTTCCCCATCGAGCATAATGCAACGGAATTCTTTTGAGTGTCCCTGTAAATGAACTATAAATGCTACACACTTCATTTTTCATATCAAACATGCCATAATAAACCTCAATAACATATATTAATTGCATAGAAATACGAGTATATTTATGAGAGTTAGAGCACGGAGAGACAACAGACAGACAGACAGACAAACCGAATTCAGAAACACTTTTCAGCTATGTTGGAAAGTGTTAAAAAGGTGTAAAAATAGTGAAGAAAAAAAGTTATTTTCATAGACTTTTGCTGTCTATCATAAAACTATGTTCTATAATCCTACAAAATCATAGAAATTTGCTCCAAGTCTTTTCTGTAAGGTTAAAAACTTTTCGCCCTTTCTTCGTAAAAATTTTTACAATCTTCATTTTATTCCCCCCTTTTTTTATTATTGTTCATTATTCTCAGTTCCTTAATAATGTAAAGTTAAGACTTTGGCAACGAAAAGTAATTTACTTCTTTTTACTATTGGAAATGCGTTCTTACAAAGAAAGTAAATGTCGTGATGTTCATTTCACTAAGTCTTTTGTTATTACAAAAGATAAGATTATCAAGGAATAACTACTTTATTTGATATTAAGTTTTCTTTTCTTTTCTTTTTTTTTTTTTTTGAAATATGAATCTGAAGAAAATTACCAAGAAAATGTTGCCAAGTCAAACAAGTCCAAAAATACTTCTGAATGGGCAGTTCTTTCTTCTTCTCTTCCCCCTCCTCCCCTCACCTTTTTTTTTTATGTGTTTATATATTTATAGAAACCTTGGAACAAAGTACTAGCTACATCTGCAAATTTCGAAACTTTAATATATTTTCAGCAATAGTTAATGAAAACATGCTGAAAAATCAGAAAGAAAGGATTTTTGATTTCTTCAGGATTATACATTAGAGAATTATTGGAAATATATATATATATATATATATATTTTTTTTCTCTTACATTTTTCAAAATGTATTTGGAAATGAGAAGTAAAAAAATTACAAGGAAAAGGGAAGCAAGGCGTGTCATTGTTATAATGCACATTAAATTTAACAGAATTTTTTTTTCATAATTAACCTCGATTGAAGGAAAATACGTTACGTAAGATATGGTAATAAATATCATGTGTAGTTTCAATTTCACTTTCCTTAGGGAAAATTTAAAAATTTCGAAAATATATTTTTCACGAACTTTTACTAGTTAGGAGATATTTTAATAATTTTTTCTTAAACGATATATTTGAGAAAAGGATAAATTTAGTAAAGATATTATTTTGTTGTCATGTTCATTCCAATTGTTGTTTCATTACAGAGGAGTCAGTTATTATTTAAAAAATCAATATTTGATTTGCCGTTAAGTTTTTAACGTGTATTTCGAAATATTAATTAAAAAAAATCCCTGACGGCTCGGTCTACAGGCACAGGTAGATTTTGAAGACGCAGACCGTGGGGCACCAGTTTATTGCGGCTTGTAGAAGAAAGACCTAATTGCCATGATGCGGCAGTTGGGACCACCCACTTCGAAAGATACCTCTGCCTGTAATAGAAACCAGCAGAGATTTTATTATTATTATTATTTTTTTTTTTGCCATAAGAGTTGGACCTATAAAAAACTTGTCAATATAAAAGTTTTAGATAATATTAAGAAGATTTATAATAAATCTAAGCGGATTTGATATCTTGGGAATTGACGAAGTTATGAATTTATTTCTTCTGAAACCCCTATTTTTTCCCCCTTGGGGGCATGTAGAATGAAATCAAAAATACATAAATTTTTGGCCCTTTTCCTAGAAGTAATTATAACTTTAAACGAATTCTATGTGTATAAAAATTAAGAAGTTATGGGTTTTTTTCTGTTTTCACAAAAAGCCCCCCCATTTGTCCCCTCTCCCTTGGTTCGATTTTGCCTGTTAACGAACTTGACCGAGATTTTATGCCGCTTGATTTTATGTATCAGTTTGGAAGAGATTTGTGCAGAATTATGGAAGTTATCGTGTCCATAAAAAAGTGACATATATGTATAAAATTTTGAACTGGGGGTATGGTTTTAGGTTCAAGGAGACATGATCGGTGTAGATCTGCAAAAAAATTTCAGGAATTCCAACTTAGGGGTGAATGTAATAGGTAATATTCCTTACGAAATCTACCTAAAAAATATGAGGGAGCGTAGTCGAGTTTTAATACATACCAGAAACTGCGTATGTTAAATTAAAGTTGTAAAAACTATAATATTTCCTCTCAAAGTTATGCACGATATATTTACATCAAAAGTTCCCGCTGTAGAAAAAGAGATACTAACGTATTATCCGCGCCAGGAAGATAGATCTCCAAAAATGGTTCTTAATCGCCACTCATGTTCATCATCATAAAGGGCCAATCGCGTTCAATGCTGTAATTTAATATGCATTTATTAGTTGAGTTCGTAATTATATAAATACGTAGCACTTATAGTCCTTGTCCGTCCGTCTGTCCATCTCTAAGCATATAACATCGCAAAACTACCCAACCGAATGATTTAAAATTTAAAATATATAATCAATGTAGAATTTTGTCGAGTCATTACAAATTTTATGAAAATCGAATCAAAACTTAAAAAGATATTAATAATTTTTTTCTTCATTTTATTAAATTCTATCATACGTAATTATTTCAATGATATCCAGTGATAGGTAATGATTCTAGGTTGCCATGGTGATTACCACATATTTAAGATGGAGTCATATTATTTCCATATTACTGAATTTAAAAATCGAATACTTAAATTATTTATTTATAGCAATCATATAATCTACCGACAATTTTTTGGATAGATGTTTCAGGAGAAATAGATATTAAATAATAAAAAAAAAATAGTCTAAATATGGATTTCAAGTTCTGAAATTTTTAAAGCTAGGCTTAAGTTTCCCATCAGAATTTTCAGTATATGTCCTCAAAAGATGGATAACACACATGGATAAACCACAATAAATGTTGCCAACTTAAAATGTACTTATTTTATTACGGAAATTAACAATATCATAATAACAGACGATATATAATTCATTTCACTGAAATAATAACAATGATTTTGTTTTACATTGTCTTGTATTGGATATTTGCGCATAGTATAATTTTAATGTAACAAAATCGTAATTAATTGCTCGTAAAACTGTATTGAAACTTAATTTCATAAAATAAAATTAATGTCTATAATAGGAAAATCTGCACGTAAAATAAATTTTGTATTCATACATTTTTTGCATAAGAGTGCAACAGCATTGCACCAAGATCTGAATATTTATAATAATAGTTATAGTACGAATGTATCTTTTTTGTCAACGTTTGACGTACAATTTCCAAATTGTTAAATACATAAACATCGTTAAAAATGGTAAATAATATAAAAGCCAACTAAAGTAACACAAAACAATGATTTAGTATACATTTATTAAACAGATAACATTAAATTAAACACTTTAGCTATAAAATATATTTACAATGGTAGTTTTATTTTGATTGTAATATGTTGTACCCACCGAAATGAATATGATATACATATTGTTGTGAGCTCAGGGTTCGAAAGGACTGATGCCAATATATAAGAATAATCAAAAGGCTTTATTCACTATAAACAGTGCAATACGAACACCAATATCTTCTGAAAATTACAAGATATTCAGTAATCTTCAAATCCAATAAAAGCACAGCAAAATTTCACACAGAAACAATGCGTTCAATACGACGTATCAACGACAAAATCGATCCGAGAAACACAGTTCTCAATGCAAAGCCTCTCGTATGAATTCAATCGCAGTTGACAGACAACTAACTAACTGGACTGGTGGAGGTCCCTTATATAGGCTTCAGAGATCTTTCCAGATTATTCCAGAGCTTTCAGATGCTAGAAATTACCAGAAAGTGCTTTAACTTTCGATAGAGAACCAAAGCGAGAAAGGATCCCAATGTACAGGTATAAGGGGGGGGGGGGGGTTGCACAAAAAGTCGCCAAATCCGTCGCCAACTTGGCGACATTTGGCGATATATCGCCAAATTTGGCGACAAAAATAAGTCGCCAAAACCCTTGCCAACTTGGCGAAAAACCCATTCCTTGGCGATTTCCCAATAGAACTCCATTATAAAACCGATGCTGTAAGGTTGTTTTTCTTGCAAAGCACCTGAGGCCTTTAGCATTGAGTTACATGATGCTCAATAAGAAATACATTAATAATACTGCAATTTTCACAATAATAAAATAAAATAAATTAAAAAGAATGAAATATTTACAAAATTCATAACATTGCCCCCCTCTCAAGGACTGCACGTCCCGGGCAGTTCAACCTTTGATCGGAAAGCAAACCCGTTACCAACAAATGCTATACTATTCAAAGCACTTAAAGCAAATATGGAAAATAACAATTAAACACATTCATAATGCTGAATTATAAAGCATAGACACCATTACATACAAGTATTTAAATAATAATAACAATAATAATGATAATGCTAAGCAAAATAAATAATTACATTAATTTATATACAAGACCATGGTCATACTAATTTACATTATTTACATTACACTATTTACAATCAATGAACTAAGTACTATGTGAACTATGTACTATGGCCATAGTATGGAGCTAGCCTGTCGTAATGAACGACTCTAGGCTTCGAATTTGGTGACTTTCGGATCCGAATTACGACATCGTTCAGTCTGTTTAGGACTGTATAAGGACCGTCCCAGTGTGATTGCAGTTTGGGAGAAAGTCCTTTGTGTCGAGTCGGATTATAAAACCAAACCTTGTCATCTTCTTTGAATTGATGTCCTGTGGCTTTCGTGTCGTACCTGGTCTTCATCTTCTCCGTCTGTATATTGATCCGCTCTCGAGCCAAGTTGTGGACGTCTTCAAATCGTGCCTGGAGATTCTGCACGTATCCCTCTGGCGATGAAGGCGCATCTGGAGGACGACCAAAAATCAGATCACAAGGTAGACGAAGATCACGACCGAAAAGCATCTGAGACGGGGAATAGCCGGTTGTTTCATGGACGGCGCTGCGATAGGCGAGAAGAAACAAGGGAAGTTTTTGGTCCCAGTCTTGTTGGTTTCTTGAGGCTAGCAGTGAGAGATTGTTGACGATGGTACGATTAAATCTCTCAACCATGCCATCCGACTGTGGATGTAAAGGCGTCGTCCTAGTTTTGTCCATTCCGAGAAGTTGACAGAGACCCTCAATCACAGCAGAGATAAAATTTCTCCCCTGGTCCGAATGCATTTGGAGAGGGACTCCATACCTTGATATCCACTGGTGTACCAAGGCATCCGCAACCGTAGAAGCTTCTTGATCAGGGATGGCATAAACTTCAGGCCATTTTGTGAAATAGTCCATGACAACAAGGAGGTATTTGTTGCCATCAGCACTTCTTGGCAGAGGACCTAGGATGTCAAGGGCGATGCGTTCAAAAGGTGCTCCTACATTGTAGAGATGTAGTCTTCCTCGGCTACGTTTCTTTGGTCCTTTCCGAGCTGCACATGCATCGCAAGATTTGCACCATTGTTCGACGTCAGCTCTCGCTTTTCCCCAGAAGAAGCGCTCTCGGACTCTGTGTAATGTTTTCATGACTCCAAAATGGCCACCAGTGGGACTGCCATGTAATTCCTTGAGGACGTCTGGGATTCGGGATCGAGGAAGTACCAACTGCCACCGAGATGTCTTCCCATCTTCCGATTCGAATTTTCGGAACAGGACACCATTCCTGACGTGGAGAGAGTTCCAAAGAGCCCAATATTGCTTCGTCGTAGGACTGCAAGTCGAGATGTCTTTCCAACTGGGCTTCGTGCTAGAAGATTCTAATAACTCCAAGATTGGTTTGATCTCAGAGTCTGCCATTTGATCTTCTCGAATCTTCTCATCACTCCAGGGATCTGGTGGCGTCAATAGTGAAGTCTTCGTATGGCGTATGACATATTCGGGATTATACTTGCTCTCCGCTCTGGAACAATAGCGACAGCTCTCGGGACACGGTCTTCTTGATAGGGCATCGGCGTTTCCATGCGATGAGCCTTTGCGATGCCTGATGTCAAAGTCGTATTCCTGGAGTCGTTGTATCCATCTGGCTACTTGGCCCTCTGGGTTCTTAAAATTCATCAGCCATGTTAGGGATGCGTGGTCAGTACGAAGGAGAAATTTCCTGCCATAGAGATAGTGATGGAAGTGTTCTATGGCTTTCACTATAGCTAATAACTCCTTACGAGTGACGCAATAATTCCGCTCTGGTTTCGATAAACATTTGCTCCAGTATGCTACGACTCGTTCTTGGCCATCTATTTCTTGGGAAAGTACAGCGCCGACACTTTCCTGACTGGCATCCGTGTCCACAATGAATTGTTTGTCGGGGTCTGGATAGGTAAGGACTGGAGAGGATGTGAGAGCTTCTTTCAGCAGCTGGAATGAATTGTCGCATTCTTGTGTCCATAGAAACTTCTGTTTGCTTTCAGTGAGCCTATGCAAGGGTCTTGCGATGTTGGAGAACCCCTGTAAAAACTTTCTGTAATAAGTGCATAGTCCCAGAAAGCTTCGCAACTGATGGACATTTTCCGGACGTTTCCAGTGCTTTACTGCAGACACTTTTTCAGGATCTGTTCGAACACCTTCAGCTGAGATGATGTGTCCTAAATAGTTTACTTCTCGTTGGAAGAACTTGCATTTCAAAGGGTTCAGCTTTAAATTCGCCGCTCTTAGTTTCGTTAACACTTTTCGAATATTCTCTAGATGTTCTTCAAACGTGCGGCCACCAATGATGACGTCATCTAGGTAGATGAGACAAGCTTCAAAAGTCAGACCTTTTAACACTGTCTCCATGAGGCGCTCGAACGTTGCTGGAGCATTGCAGAGCCCGAACGGCATAACTTTAAATTGCCAAAGTCCTTGTCCAGTAGTAAATGCGGTCTTCTCTTTGTCATCAGGATGGATCTCTACTTGCCAATATCCACTCTTCAAATCCAGCGTGGAAAACCATTTATGTCCTGAAAGAGTATCTAGCGTGTCGTCTATTCTTGGTAGAGGATATCTGTCCTTCTTCGTGATATCGTTAAGTTTACGATAATCCACACAAAATCTTGTGGAGCCATCTTTCTTTCGGACCAACACGATGGGAGAGGCCCACGGACTTGATGACGGTTCGATGATGTCACTATCCTGCATCTCTTGTAAGAGCTTAGAAACCTCTTCTTGTTTTGCGAACGGCAAGCGTCTTAGATGCTGTTTAATCGGTGGATGGTTGGCAGTATCAATTCTATGACGTGTCAGTGAAGTGCGCCCTATATCACTCTCGTTTTGTGAAAACACATCCTTAAATTCCTGGAACAGTCTTTCTGCGGCATGTCTCTGTTCAGGAGATAAATTCTCATTTCGTCCAATTTCAGGTGTTAAACTTGTAGGCGGCTCCGATAACGTCAAGCTCGGGTCTTTGCAAACACAGGTGACTGGAGCACAGGTTGCAAGCACTTCACCTTTCTGGATAATTCTAGACTTTTCACTTACGTTCGCAATCCTCACGGGTATCACATCTCTCGACAGATCTACCAGCGCTGATGCTATTAGCACTCCTTTTGGGCTCTTCTCAGGATATCCAACCAAGCCACATTGAAAACTACTTTCGTTCTCAGTTAATCCAGGTATCATCATTTCGGTCCGAGGGGGGATGATAAGATCTGCCTTGGCTGTGATCCGTTGAATAGACCCGGACTCATTTCCAAGTTTGAAAATAGTGACATCTTCTTGAGCAGAGCGTAACTCATTATTCTTAAAGTCCAGTGTAAATCCATGCTCTTTTAAAAAGTCCAGTCCGAGTATGAAAGGGTCTGAAATATCGGCCACGTAGACTGTATGGCGATAAGCGGCGTTCCCAAACTTTATTTTCAGTGTCATTCTTCCATGTATCTCGATCTTATCTCCGGTCACAGTTTGAAGAATAACACGCGGCGGGGTCCAGAAGAGTTTTTCTTTCAGCCGCTGAGCTAGATCTTTCCGAATGATGGTCACATTGGCTCCTGTATCGATGATCATATTACAGGGCAAATCATTCACACTTCCGACTAGAAAAACTCCGTTCTCGCCGCAACTTCTTGCAGAAATTTCACATACTTGAAAATGGGGCTTCTCAAAATCTGGCAACCTCCGCCCCGCAAGATGGCCATTAATCAGTTTTCCTGCTCCTCCTTTAGCGGGAGAGATATTACCTTTGGTGCTGGGTCGTCTTGGGCAGTCGATTTGGATATGGCCTTCTCCACTGCATTTCCAGCATTTGATCTTCCTGTAAGGTTTGTTGGCCATTAAGGAGTTCATCTTTCTCATTATGTCATTCATCTGCTGCTGTAAGCGCTCCACAGCTCTATCCGACGTCTCAGGCAGGTTGGCTGCTCGCACAAAGTGTCGATCTTTCCTAGTAGCTTGCTGGGCTGCCTCGAATTTCAGAGCGTAAACCAAAGCCCCTTTTAAATCATTGAGATCTGCAATCCGGAGTGCTGTCTGGATCTCAGGGTCACGCACACCATCGATAAAATGCTGTAGAGCTAAGCTTTCTCTAATTTCAGTCGGACAGTCAGGATAAGCAAGATGGGAAAGTCTCTCGACATCCGCAGCAAGATCTTGCAGGGATTCAGTGGATTTCTGCTGTCGAGATTTGAGCTGGAGTCTGCTATATTCCTTCATGCATTTCTCGCCAAAGCGCAATTCTAAGGCACTGACGAGCGTTTCAAAATCCAGCGGTTCATTTGCAGGCAAAGTCTGTAAGACGTCGGCAGCATCAGCTCGTAGAGAAGCAGCTAACTGGCAAGCTTTTGTCTGGGAATCCCATCCATTGGCGTCCGCTACGATCCCAAATTGTGTCTTAAAAACTGGCCATGAGGATTTTCCGTCATAGGTCGAGAGTTTAATAGAGGCCCGAGGAAGCATAGCTTGATACTTGACATCTTCGGGATAGTTTTCGGCAGTTATCTTTTGTTTCTTCACATTTTCCAACTCCTTTTCTACACTCTCAATCCTTTCTTCGACAGTCTTGGCGATCTTTTGAACTTTTTCTTCTACTCTTTCTTCAACGGTCTCGGCGATCTTTTGAACTTTTTCTTCTACTCTTTCTTCTACGGTATTGGCTGTCCTTTGAATTTCTTCTACTTTTCCTTCTATTTGTTGAAATCTTCCTTCAACTTTGTTTTCCACGCCGTCAATTCTGTCATTTAAAGATGTTATTTTATCCTCTATTAAGTCTTTCAACTCTCCAAGGTTGGTTGACATATCCTTCTTCATTTCATCTTTTAAGTCGCCAAGGTTGGCAGTCATTTTCTCATCCATCGCTGACATATCCTTCTTCATTTCAGCCTGATTCGCAGTCATTTTCTCATCCATCGCTGACATATCCTTCTTCATTTCAGCCTGATTCGCAGTCATTTTCTCATCCATCTCTCCTAATTTCTCCAATAATTTAGTCAGTTGCGCTTCCATTGCTCTGGTAATCGGCATTCAATCCCACTTCTGACACCAAATGTTGTGAGCTCGGGGTTCGAAAGGACTGATGCCAATATATAAGAATAATCAAAAGGCTTTATTCACTATAAACAGTGCAATACGAACACCAATATCTTCTGAAAATTACAAGATATTCAGTAATCTTCAAATCCAATAAAAGCACAGCAAAATTTCACACAGAAACAATGCGTTCAATACGACGTATCAACGACAAAATCGATCCGAGAAACACAGTTCTCAATGCAAAGCCTCTCGTATGAATTCAATCGCAGTTGACAGACAACTAACTAACTGGACTGGTGGAGGTCCCTTATAGGCTTCAGAGATCTTTCCAGATTATTCCAGAGCTTTCAGATGCTAGAAATTACCAGAAAGTGCTTTAACTTTCGATAGAGAACCAAAGCGAGAAAGGATCCCAATGTACAGGTATAAGGGGGGGGTGGTTGCACAAAAAGTCGCCAAATCCGTCGCCAACTTGGCGACATTTGGCGATATATCGCCAAATTTGGCGACAAAAATAAGTCGCCAAAACCATCGCCAACTTGGCGAAAAACCCATTCCTTGGCGATTTCCCAATAGAACTCCATTATAAAACCGATGCTGTAAGGTTGTTTTTCTTGCAAAGCACCTGAGGCCTTTAGCATTGAGTTACATGATGCTCAATAAGAAATACATTAATAATACTGCAATTTTCACAATAATAAAATAAAATAAATTAAAAAGAATGAAATATTTACAAAATTCATAGCAATATATATAATTTACAAACGTTTTATTATATCTATATATATATATATCCTAATCACATACTATAACTATGAATATAATATATGTATCTATATCTATATCATATTATATATTATTATGTTATATATAAATGTTTATGCAATTGAATTTAATATTTCTAGTACACAATATTATATATAATATTACAATGTAGAAATAAAAAATAAAGGTTACTTGTAATTAGTTTTATAGGCGCCCTTGCTCGCGCGGTGTATTTATCTGGTACGGATAATACACATGTACCGAAAAAAATAATTAAAATCATGTATAACGTATAAGTGTAATCAGAGTCTCTGCATATAGAATTTCTTGCTTTGTTTAAGAGTACAAAGTATCTAAAAAGAAAACAATGATAAAAAACGTTGAAGGAACAGCGTAATACTTAACTTTTGACTAAAAACCCTCTTAATAAAAAAACAAATGCAGAAATGAATATCATGTGAAGTAATATTGCCAGCAGATGACAAATTTAAAAGCACATCAAAAATACATTTTGCATGATGTTTATATTTCTGAGAAAATTTAAATATATATAAAAATTTTAAATTTAAAAAACATGAAAAACTTGCAGTTGATTTATGTTTTAGGAAGTTAGGTTGGAATTTATATTAAAACTGTGGCCTCTGAGGCTTCGAATGTTTCAGTTAAAGAGAGATTCTGAAAAAAAAAAAGAGACAATGAACATATAATGAACATAATGTCTAGCTTGCCTTTTTACATTTGTATGCTTTAGCATTTTTCTTCAGAGAGAGATAGATAGAAAGGTTAAATCAAAAATCCGAATTAGGGTAAATTATTATTTAGACATTCAGTGTCTCTAGAGTTATAGATTTTTCAAATTTATTTAGGAATGCAAAAAAAGGAAACCAAAAACAATCACCGAAAATCAAAGACGTCGAGATAAAATAAATCACCATTGTTTGGGAAAAGTTTCTTCTAGTAACAAAACAACTGTGGAAATTATAACATCACTCAAAAATAATGTCATCGGCAGATTACAAATATATAAGCAATTTCTCTTGAGTCTTCAGAGAGAGAGAAAAAAGTTAAAACAAAAATATGAATTAGGATAAATTGTTATTTAGACATTGAGTGTCTCTAGAGTTATAGATTTTCCTGTTTTATTTAGGAATAAAAAACATATAAACAGAAACAGTCATCGAAAATCTAAGGAATAAAATAAATCGCCATTGTTTGGGAAAAATCTCTTCTAATAACAAAACAAATGTGGAAATTAACATCATACAACAATAATTTCAAATATATGTATTACCTTGGAAAATACATTTTATTTGTTAGGTAGCATCTATATTTAAAATTCTTAAAGTTAACTTTTGTGAGATGTTTAAATTTTTCTCAGAATCAATAAAAGTCTTTTTTTTTCATATTGTTTCGTATTATATTATTATGTTATTTAGTTGAGGTTTCACTCAAAATTGAATTTACATTACTACAGATTTTTAACAGTAGATTTTGAACTAAAAGCAAAAGGGTAAAATGTTACATAGGAAAACGCATTAAAAAGCTTTTTTCAGGATTCACAAATAAAATCAATATTAAAATCAAACACTTTTGTTCACGTTATTATGTTCAGAATATTTTAGTTAAAGGAAAATTTTGAAAATTTTACATTTGTTTTTTACATTTTGCAAAACAATCTGAGGTTTTGAGATAAAATTCTTATTATTAGAAAGAATTGTTATTTGCACATTCAGCGTTTGCAAGTTGATAGATTTCCAGTTTTGTTTAGGATTACGAAGCATGTAAACAGAAGCAATTAGAGAAATTCTAAGGTAAATTTTAAAAACACATCCCTTTTTAAGAATATATTTTAAATTTAAATAAATAAAAAACAAAAAAAACAGAGGAAAGCGCATTTAAAACTTTTTTTCAAAAGGTTATATTAGAGTTAAGTTACACTACACAGTCTTCTTTTCACGGAACTAGACACAGGATACTTCAGTTAAAGAAAAATTCTAAATGAAGAAGATATAATGTGTAACTTGCATTTTTACATTTGTATACTTTTTATCTAGTGTTTTGTGGAAAAGTAAATTAAAAATCCTAATTATAAGAAATTGTTTTTTCACGTTTCGTGTGTAGGATTACAGATGTCCCTGTCTTATGTATTTATATAGAGAATGTTAAAACAAAACAACCAGGAAAACGCTAAGACCATGGGTGTCAAATGAAAGGGGAATTTTATTATCACATCCAACAGTATATTTTAAAATATAAGTAAAAAAAAAATACAAGGAAAACTCAATTAAAATGTTTTTTGATGTTTATTAACATTTAAATTAAAATTATAGTCTATTTCTCATGCAATTATGCTCAGCATGATTCACTCAAATAGGGAAAAAAAAAGATGTAATGAACATGAAGGATTTTTTACATATCCAGTCTCTAGGGCTATAGGCATGGGGCTATGTATATATTTCCCTGTTTTATTTAGGATTACAGAGCACATAAACAGAATCAATCAGGGAAAGTCTAAGATGAGTTTTAGTATAACATCCCTCTTTAAATGTATATTTTGAAATTTAAGTTGTATTTTTTTTTTTAAAGTTCAAGAGCAGTTAATTTTTTTTTTCAAGAGGTTATATTAGAATTTATGTTAAACTATAGTTTTTTTTTGTTTTTGTTTTGTTTTTCAGGGAATTAGGCTCAGAATACTCCAGTTTACGAAAATTCTAAAGGAAGAAGAAGATATAATGTGTAACTTGCATTTTTACATTTTTATAAACGTTTCTAACGTTTTGTGGGACAGTAAATTAAAAATCCTAATTATAAGAAATCGTTTTTTCACGTTTTGTGTGTCTAAGGTTACAGATGTCCCTATTTTGTGTATTTATACTGAGCATGTAAAAACAACCAGGAAAACGATAAGATTCTGAGAGTCAAATGAAGAGGGGTATTTTATTATTGCATCCAACAATATATTTAAAAAAATTATAAACAAAAAATTACGAAGAAAACTCAAATAAAATGCTTTTGAGGTTATATTAAAGTTCAAATTAAAACTATAGTGTATTTCTCACGCAATTATGCTCAGAATGATTCTGTAAATTAGTGATAAAAAAAAAGAAGTAGATATGATGGACATCATGTGTAATTTTTTTTTTTAAATATTTTTATGCTAAGCATTTTCTAGTGTCTTGAGAGAGAGTAAATTAAAATTCCTAATTATAAAGGGATTTTTTACATATCCAGTCTCTAGGGCCATGTATACATGCATGAGGCATGTATATATTTCCCTGTTTTATTTAGGATTACAAAGGACATAAACAGAAACAATCAAAGTTTTAGGCAAATTTTAGTACAACATTCCCCTTTAAAAGTATATTTTGAAATTTAAATTGTAAAAAAAAAAAAAAAGTGTGTGTGTGTGGGGGGTGGGGGGGGGGGGGAAGCGCAGCTTAATATTTTTTTTTTATATGAGATTATATTAGAATTTAAGTTAAATTATAATCTTTTTTTTTCATGGAACTAGGCTCAGAATACTTCAGCTAATGAAAAATTCTAAAAGAAGGAAAGTATATAATGTTTAACTTGCATTTTTACTTTTGTATACTTTTTTCTAGTGTTTTGTGGGAAAGTAAATTAAAAATCCTATGTAGAAGGAATTGTTTTCTCGCGTTTCGCGTGTTTAGGGTTACAGATGTCACTGTTTTGTTTATTAATACAAAGCATGTGAAAGAAAAATAAACAAACAGAAAAACGCTAAGACCCTAGGAGTCAAATGAAAAGTGAATTTTATTATCACAAGCTTTTTTAATAGTATATTATAAAATTTAAATTAAAAAAAATATGAGGAGAGCTCAATTAAAATTTTTTGAGGTTATATTAAAGTTTATATTACGACTATAGTCTACTTCTCAGGCAATTATGCTTAGAATAATTCAATAAAATAGAGATTCTAAAAAATAAAGGATAAGAAGATACAATGAACATTTGCATTTTTATATTTGAATGCTAAGTCATTTCTAGGGCCTTCAGAGAAAGTAAATAAAAAATCCTATTTATAAAGGGATTTTTTACACACCCACTCTCTAGAGCTATAGGCATGGGGCTATGTATATATTTCCCTATTTTACTTGGAAACACGAAGCATATAAACAGAAATAGTGTGGGTGAAATCTAAGATGCTTAGGAGTCAAGCGAAAAGGGAATTATAGGACCACAACTCTTTTTATGAGCATATTTTAAAATTTAAATCGTAAAAAAAAAAAAAAAAAAAAAAAAAAAAAACCTAGAGATACTCAGTTAAAAGTTTTTTTTGTCATGCGATTATATTAGAGATTATATTAAAATAATACTCTTTTCTTCACTTAGTTATGTTCAAATTTAGTTTAGCTATTGAGAGAGACTTTTTAAAAAACTAAAAAGGTAAAAAAGAAGAAGATATAATGAACATCATGTGCAACTGGAATTTTTACATTTGTATTCTAAACAACTTCTTTAGGGTCTAGAGTCTACAGAGATCAAATAAAAAATCCTAATTAGAAGGGATTGTTACGTGCACAACCAGTGTCTCTAGGGTTGTAGTTTTATTTCCCTGTTTTATTTTGGAATACAAAGCATGCAAACAGAAGCAACCAGGGAAAGTCTGCGATGGTAGGAGTCATATGAAAGGTGAATTTTAGTATCACATCCCCTTTCAAAAGTACATTTAAAAATTTTAAATATTCGAGTCAAAATACGAGTAAAACGATTTTAAAAATATGAGTAAAACGCAGTTGAAACGTTTTTTTTAAGAAGTTATATTAGAATTTATATTCAAACTACAGTCTTTTCTTCGTGTAAAATGATGCTCAGAATATTTCAGTCAAAGAAATATTCTAAAAAGAAGAAGAAGAAGAAGAAGGTATAATAAACTCCATTAGTAACTTGAATTTTTAAACTGGTATGCTAAGCAATTTTTAGGAGTCTAGAGCAGCCATACTCAACCTGCGGCCCGCAGCCCGCATGTGGCCCGGCGACCACATGCCCGAGGTACATAATCATTAATCTATATATATAAAATTAATTGAGATGTGCATAAAAAGTACTTAAAACATTCACCGTTGTTTTATATATTTTCATGGGAAGACAAAATCTGTCCTGTCATTTATAATTAACTTAAAAATACGTTAAAACCATTTAAATGCCGTTTTCTTAGTCAAAATTTCTTTTTACGCGTAGTCCTTTGCGTTTGTTACAGTGTTGTATACATTTCTTAATGTTCAACACTATCAAAAATTATTTCAAATTAATTAAATTTGCACTATTATTTGCACTACGATTTTTACAATTAAAAGAAACTAAAATTTTTGCATTGAGCAAAAGACTTATGTTTAGATAAAATATCCTGATTTTTTTCTTTAGAACTTGGAAATTCTGCATTGTTATACTATAACATTTTATGCTTTTAAATGTTTGTGGCTGAAAAAAATTGGCACTAAAATTTTTTTACATTACTATTTCCAAACAATAAACTTCGCGACATACTTCTAGAACATTTGCAATAGAAATCTACCACGAAGTGTATTGTTTGGAAATAGTGGTGTTAAATTTTTTTGGTAACATTTCTTTTACGACAAACGTTCAATCATACTGAAAATATTAACTTTATGTTATATTGCTTTGTCATAATACTTTTGCTATCGTAGTATTTAAATTACCCTTTTTTTAAAGATAAATATATTTTGTGTGTTGAGGCAATCTAAAGTCGCATCGCAAACATATGGTTGCGGCCCACCAGAAAAAAAAAAAAGGTTGAGTATAGCTGGGTCTAGAGAGAGAAAGATAAAAGGAAAAACCCAAATTAGAATTTATTGTTATTAACACATTCAGTGTCTCTAGGGCTTATATAGGTTTCCTAGTTTTGTATAAGAATTCCAAGCATGGAAACATAAACAATGAGGAAATGTCTATAAGAGGATGTTGACTAAAGGAATAATTATTTTTAATAAAGATTATTTTAATAACAAAACATATGCAGAAATGAAAAGTATGCCCTTTTAAAGATCATATTTTGCGGTTTAAGTTAAAAATAAATTGCAAGGAAAATGTAGTTAAAAGCTTTTTTTAAATTTTTTCCCCTCAAGATATTATATGAGAGTTTGATTTAAACCTATAGTCTTATCTTCACGTAACTATATTCAGAATATTTCCATTAAAGAAAGATTCTAAAAGAAGAAGAAGTTATAATGAACACAATCTGTAGTTTGATTTTTACATTTGCATGCTAAGATCTCTCTAGGGTCTACAGAGAGAGAGAGACGTTATTTTCACATACAGAGTCTTTAGGGTTATATATTCCTTGTTTTGTTTAGAAATATAAAGCATGAAAACAGAAACAATCAGGGAAAGTCTAAGAAGTTAGGAGCCAAATGAAAGGTGAATTTTAGTATCACATCCCTTTTTAAGAATATATTTTGAAATTTAAATTTAAAAAAATGTAAAAAAAAAATCAGAAAAACACAGTTGGAAGGTTACATTTAGGAGGTTATATTAGAGTTCCAATTGATCCTATCGTTCCAATTTTCTTCACGGAGATAGGACTATTCTAAGCTCAGAATATTTCAATTAACGGCAATTAATTATTTAAATTAATTCTAAAGCCATCAGCAGAAGATGAAGATATAATATGTAACTTACATTTCTACATTTGCGTGCTAAACAATTTCTTAAAGGTTTTCAGAGAGAGTAAATTAAAATTCCCAATTCAAAGAAATTTTTCTTTGCACGTTCAATGTCTCTAGGGCTGTAGATTTCACTGTTTTGTTTAGGAATACAAAGCATGTAAATAGAAACAACCAGGGAAAGTCTAAGATGATGGAAGTTAACTGAAGGAGAATTTCAGTATCACATCCCTTTTTAAGAGTTCATTTTGAAACTTAAATAAAATAAAAGGGAGAAAAACACAGTTAGAAGTGCTTTTTTTAGGAGATTATATTAGAGTTCAAATTAATCCTTATTGTCTATTCTTCACAGAGCTATCTTCATAATATTACAATAAAAGACAAATTCTAAAGAAAACAGAAGAAGTAGATATCATATAATATGTAACTTGCATTTTTAGATTTGAATGCTAAGTAATTTCTCAAGGATTTTGAGACAGAGTAAATTAAAATTTCTAATTAGAAGGGATCTTTTTATTTGCATGTTCAGTGTCTCTAGAGTTATAGATTTCCCTGTTTTGTTTAGGAATACAAAGCATGCAAACAGAAACAATCAGGAAAAATCTAAGATGATAGAAATCAAATGAAAGGTGAATTTCAGTATCAAATCCCTTTTTAAGAGTTAATTTTCAAATTTAAATAAAAGTAAAAAAAAACAAAAACCCGAGAAAAACACAGTTAAAAGTGCCTTTTTTTATGAGGTTATATTAGAGTTCAAATTAATCCTATAGTCATTTCTTCTTGGAATTATGCTCAGAATATTTCAATTAACGACAAATTCTAAAAGAAGGAGAAGTAGATATAATATGTAACTTGCATTTTTACATTTATATACTAAGCAATTTCTCAAGGGTTTTGAGAGAGAGTAAATTAAAATTCCCAATTAGAAGGATTTTTTATTTGCACGTTCAGTGCCTCTAAGTTCAGTGTCTCTAATTTCCCTGTTTTGTTTAGGAATACAAAGCATGTAAACAGGAACAATCATGGAATGTCTAAGATGATGGAAGTGAAATGAAAGGTGAATTTCAGTATCACATAACTTTTTAAGAGTTTATTTTCAAATTTAAATAAAAGTAAAAAAACAAAAACCCGAGAAAAACACAGTTAGAAATGCTTTTTTTTAATGAGATTATATTAGAGTTCAAATTAATCCTATAGTCATTTCTTCTCGGAACTATGCTCAGAATATTTCAATTAACGACAATTTCTAAAAAAGGGAGAAGAAGATATAATATGTAACTTGCATTTTTACATTTGTATGCTAAGCAACTTCTCAAGGGTTTTGAGAGAGAGTAAATTAAAATTCCTAATTAGAAGGATTTTTTATTTGCACGTTCAGTGCCTCTAAGTTCAGTGTCTCTAATTTCCCTGTTTTGTTTAGGAATACAAAGCATGTAAACAGAAACAATCATGGAATGTCTAAGATGATGGAAGTGAAATGAAAGGTGAATTTCAGTATCACATAACTTTTTAAGAGTTTATTTTCAAATTTAAACAAAAGTAAAAAAACAAAAACCCGAGAAAAACACAGTTAGAAATGCTTTTTTTTAATGAGATTATATTAGAGTTCAAATTAATCCTATAGTCATTTCTTCTCGGAACTATGCTCAGAATATTTCAATTAACGACAATTTCTAAAAAAGGGAGAAGAAGATATAATATGTAACTTGCATTTTTACATTTGTATGCTAAGCAACTTCTCAAGGGTTTTGAGAGAGAGTAAATTAAAATTCCTAATTAGAAGGATTTTTCATTTGCACGTTCAGTGCCTCTAAGTTCAGTGTCTCTAATTTCCCTGTTTTGTTTAGGAATACAAAGCATGTAAACAGAAGCAATCAGGGAAAGTCTAAGAAGATAGAAGTCAAATGAAAGGTGAATTTTAGTATCACATCCCTTAATGAAGAATGGCAGGCTAGATTAAAAGATAACCGGTGCGTGGCGTGAATGGAACAATTGGCTCAAAAGTAAAATTCACGCAATGTTCCTCTTGCGTGATCCAGAATTATTACGTCATATCCGGTCCTCACAAAATTATCCTTGCGTGACACTTCTTAGCTTGTCGCCATAGTATGTGGGGCTTCTTTGACAGTGGGCGTTCGGTAAAGTAGTGGTCATCATCAGGGAGAACGCTTGGATGAAACGGAATAATTGGTAAGAGAACGATCCAATTTCATAGAAGGGTCTTGTTTAATAGGGATCAATACACTACGTAAAAAAATGCTGAATATTCAGTAAGCATGACAGCTAAACAATCAAATGTTAAATTTATTGAATGTCATTTAGAGGATAACAAGAAAGAAAAATCATGAGGATCGTATAGATTATGAAACACTTTCCAACACATTCAGGATGATGTAACAACAAAACTTTACCCTTTTAATAAGGTGAAAGGTGATGTTTATGTAAACAATTTGGGAAACGCATAGCACATTTGAAAACCCAATTTTAGCAATTACCATCTAATGTCGGAAAAATATCTTAATTCTTTTGTGAAGCCCGAATTCTTTGGTATATAATCTATAGATTTGCATGTATACTACATCATATGCAAAACATTAGTTCAGTTAGGAAACGCATAACACAGTTGAAGATTCCCCTTCAGAGATTTCCGCCAGTAAAATGAAATGCACTCGAATAATTTTGTGCAGCCCTGTATACGATGTATTGAATTTGTACACAAAATTTAAATATTTTTTTGTATTAAGAAATTCTCTGTTTTTATCCGCTTAAAATGACGTTTAAATCATGTTTCTATCTTAAATAGAACAGGATATATTAATTTTTTATTTTAAAAATCTAGCTTTCAAGTAGTGGTTTTCATGGAAACGTTTTTGCGTTTTTCTGCATAATGGGTTCTTTCACGCATTCTCGTCTTTAAATCGCTATAAGTCAAAAACAGTTAAAGATAAATGGTTCAAACTTGGAACATGTCTTTTTCAGTTATTTTACTTTAATTTTGATTCAGCAAATTAAAAAATATATATTTACTTTTGAAAAAAAGATTTTTTTTTTAAGTTTTTACTTTAAATATTTTTTTAAAATTAATATTTTTAAAAATGCTGAATCAAAATTAAAATTTATATATTTCTGTTTATTTAAATGAAAAAAAAAATTCAAATTCTACAAATAATATTTCGAGTTATAACGATTTTAAATTACCCCACTTTTTAAATAAATTTTAAATAATTTTTCTTTTAAGTTATGAGAAGTTTTATCATGTGATTTTGTTTACAAATAACATGGTTAACCCTCACAAAAAAATTCAATAAATATATATGTATTTTTTAATGTGTCAAGAACCCCCTTAACTTCAATATGTTTGAAAAAATGTAACATCATTAAAATAAACTGCATACGATTCCCCTCCTTATACCATAACGTAACGCAATTCTTTTGATTGTCCCTGTAAACGAACTATAATTGCTACACTGCAAAAAATAATTGTTGATTTTACAGTATAAAACTGGCATCCCGGCTGCCAGTATTATACCATAAAATTAACAGTATTAAACAGTAAAATAAGCAGTAATACGCTGCCGTGCAAGCAGTAATACGCTACCGCGTATGCGCGGTAGCGTATTAAACAGAAAAAAAAGAATATATATATATATATAATTAAATGAAATCCCATGTGTGAAAATCAAAGGAAAAGACAATGTCAAAATTAAAAGAAGTGATACTGTAAAATTTAAACATGATAAAGTGAAAATGCAAATATGAGAAACTATAAATATCTTATGTATTCGTCAGAGGAGCTTCATATAATTCATAGTAAAGATATGTTATTTATATATAACCCAACCGAATTTCACCTCCCTCTTAGTTCTTCCTCTAATCCGCCGTACTAACTTTTACGGTTAAATTAATTATTTTTGCTAAAAACTTTCTAAAATTTACTAAAATAACAAACTGAAGTGAAGTGTCTTTTTTTTTTTTTTTTTTTTTTTTTTTTTTTTACCTTTTTAATTCTGATATTGTTACGGAAGTTAAAGCGCAAATATGCAGATAAACGGAAAAACTGAAATCATAATTGCTTTTTAGCAACACTTAAAAATTTTACAAAAAGGAATATTCATTTTTACATGATGTAATAAAGGATGCCAATGAATATATGAATACTTTTGAAAGAAATTTCCTGCCATTATTTAATTCTCCATCCTTTATGTGATAAGTAAGAAAAAAGAGCTCAAGGCCGCTTTTGATTTATTTTGCATTATTGTATCTGCTTATTTTGTATTTTGTTTGGCAACAAAAATACTCTTGTTTTCTATCTTTTAGCTATAAAAATAAATAAGGTTAAAGCATCACAATTTTTAGAAATACTCTTCAACAATGAGAGAAAATGGATTGAAAACAAAATAGGAATTGTTGGGCATACGCAATAAAATATATCAATGTTTATATATAACTTTTTTTTGCAGGATATGGTTGATCTTTGATATTATTTTATTTAATTTATGCAAGTGATACATACCGGAAAAATACTTACATTATCAATATACAGGGTGATTATAATTAAAGTTGCACTTTCAAAAGGCTGTAAAAAAGAACCACTGGTCAGAATGACCTGATATTTCATCTGGGTATACGTGAAGCAATGGGAATTTGTTTTGCGAAAGAAAAAAAAAAGAGCACAAAAGTTGACCGATAGATGGCACTGTACTCGTCATAAAATGCCAAATAAAAGACGTGATGTGCTATTGTGGCACTCTTTGCCCAAAGCCTATCCATCACGACTTCTTACACCCAGTAATGTCCGGAATTTTTTCAGTGCAAGTGCCGCACAGTCATCGTTCTTGTAAAAAAGCTTCACAAGCAGAGCCTGTTCCTTCAATGATAGAGTTATGACTGCCTTCTCAGAAGAAGAATAACAGGAACTGCATGTTCCCGCCTTTTTATCACAAATGTAATGTGCGATGCGCGTGTCACGTCTTTTAATTAACATCTTAGGACGAGTACAGTGCCATCTATCGGTTCACTTTTTAACTTATTTTTTCTTTCGCAAAGCAAATTCCTATTGCTTCACGTATACTCAGATGAAATATCAGGTCATTCTAACCAGTGGTTCTTTTTTTACAGCCTTTTGAAAGTGCAACTTTAATTATAAACACCCTGTACTTACATACATAATTAATTTTGTAATAATTATATATATTTATATTAAATGCTGCTAATATTATTTTAAAAACTTAAACTCTGTGGCTCTAGAACCCATTAAGAGGAATCCATTATATCTCTGTTTACTAGACCGTGGGCCCCGACGCACTATACAGCCTATGTCCCGGTCAGGTGGTCAACCCAACACGGAACCTATCAGTGTTTTGTTCTCAAGCAAGCTTGGTGCTCATTTAAAAAAAAACCTCAAGAGATGAAAGGCTGACTGAACAGGCCCCAAATCTGGAGTCAAATTCTGGACTTATAGCATGGTACGCTGACCATTAAGCAGCTGGGCTTCGCTCATATTATTTACAATTTATAAAATTAATTGCATGTAATATTAAATTGGTGATATTGCTTACAAATCGATGATTTTGCATTAATAATTTATTTATATTAGACATGTGACTTCAAAAAGAAAAGTGCTGTCCTCGATCTCGCTTCTTTTGGCTCTCTTATCCGATTTTGGATCTTACAGGAAATTTAGCGGTACAGTACCACTGGTTTAAATAATGTTTTTGTTTATTTCCGGCTGTCATATCTTACAGGGAAAAAAAACCGGATAATTTTTTTTAAATGTAATAAATACTACTGACTCGTTTGTAACAATGATGTAACATTTGTAGTAATATAAAACTGTTTTTTTTTTTTTTTTTTTTTTTTTTTTTTTTTGCTGTCATATCTTAAAAAGAAACTGAACTACTTTTTAAAAAATAATTCAGTAGTTTCTACCTAGCATAAATAAAATCCACGAATTTTCCATAATAGGAGCCCATGACAAATTCATATATAACGGACATATTTTCAAACAACATGAATTGCAGTCATGAAATTAGACGGGATTTTTAATATAAAAAAGCATACTTAAAAGAAACGATTTTAACTCTTATATATTCTTTTTCTCTTATTTTCCGTCGTAAGTTGTTTTTGCCGACGTACCTACATTACATGCTTGAAATACTTTCGAACTTAGTCTTTTTCTTAAGATGACTTTTCTGACATTTTATATAATATGTACTTTCAAGAACAGCTATGATGAATTTCCTATTAATTGCAATTCGACGTTAACAATTTACTTTAATATTCCTTGCATCCTATCATTTAGTAGTTTTTAAGATTACTAAAATTGATTTTTTTAAGAGACGATTTTATTTAGTTCTATGGGATATTTCTATTCTCTTTCTTTCTTTCTTTCTTTCTTTCTTTTTTTTCTTTGTTTTAAGCAAAAGGATTTGTTTAGGAAGAGATTGGGTCCTTTAAAAGACCTTTCACATTTTTTTCCCATTTTCAAACAGGATCCTTCACAAAATTCTTTGTCATAAAAATAGATCTTTTCACAAAACTTTCCCACTCCGAACTCCACCTTTCACAAATTTAATCATTTAAAATTAAAATCTGATTCACACAACATGAAGAAAAACTGTATATTTTACATACATATATCTTCTTGAAAATGTATAAACAAGAACTTGAAGATTATGAAGATCATTTCAAATTCACAAAATTATGACTAGATTTTCACAAATGTAAAAAGCTGTTCACAATTTCACAAAAACAGGACCCTGGGAGATAAGTCTGGACAGAGCCCTGAAGGCTATTCTAAAATCAAAATTGGCTGATTTCTGACAGTTTCTTTAATTCATTTTTGTTCATAAAAGTATCAAATTGGCAGGTTAACTTATTCAGAAACAATGTAATCAAACTGTTTTTTACGTTTTCGGCTTAGGCAGAAGATTTTGCAGAAAATTCTGTCAAAGTTGGCGTTTTGAACAGAATTTCCGGACGCGACAGTGCAGTAAAGAAAAAAAATTGACTTCTTCAGACAATATTCGCTTATAACTCAAGATATAATTCATTTCTCGGAAAATGAAAAAAAATCGGTTCGATTGCAAATCAGTTCAATAATCATGCCTGCAAGTATGATGCATTTACCTTTAAAAATGAGTCAGAAAGCTTCGTGTTGTTGAGCGGAGAAAAATATATTTTTTAAGAATCTCCACGGCGGTTCTTAAATTCCCTGCTCAGCAGCGTGAAACTTTCTGGCACATTTTCTAACTCATTTTTAAAAGTAAAGGCATAAAACTGACAGGTCTGACTTTTGAAGCGATTTGGAATCGAATAGCGATTTCCATTTTTTGATAAATAAATTACTTATTGAGTTATAAGCGATTCTTTTCACGTGATGACAAGTTCCCGCCTTCCCCTCTTTTTCGTGCTGCCGCGTCGGGAATTTGCTTAAAAAAGCCGTCTTTGATAGTATTTTCTGAAAGGTTTTCTCCCTTTACCAAAAACTGGAAAACGTCATTCGAGTACATAGTTTCTGAATAAGAACACCTGTCAATTATTTTTTTTATTCTCCCCCAGTGAATCCATTTGTACATAGAATTTAAATAAGACAACCTGCATCAGTATTTAGCATGTTGCACAAAATGCCTAACGAAATTCTGCATTATCATGACACCATCAAATACAAAAAATCCTTACATATTGCGGCCCCATCAGTGGCTGAGAGGTTCTGTTCTCAAAGCTGGTAGACGGGGGGTGCTGGGTTCAAACCCCTGCCGCGCTCGTCGACCTAACTGTTCGGAGTTCTCCGTGGTTTTCTTCTAACTTTGCCGTAAATACGGGTTAGGATCCCTTAGAAAAACCCCTACGGAGGCACTCCCTCCTAGAGCCTATATCCCTCGTGTAGATAATCGGCCGTCATAAAATCAACCAACCTGCCAATTTCATGCGTTTCCAAACAAAAATGAGTTTAGAAATGTGCCAGAAAGTAGCAGTTTTGGATTTGAGAACAACCTTAAACGTTTTTACCGAGTTACCTACATTGTATTTAAGTCAAGTACTCTCAAACTTTTAATGTCGCATTTTATAAAGCCAATCCCTTTTCAAATCACACGAGTAGTTCGCGTGTTGCACGCCAGTCCCTCAATTGTAATGGCTAAAGAAAAAAGAAAAAAGAGAGCGAGAAAGAAGAAAGGAAAAATATAAGAGGAGAATAAAAGCCGGTAAAAGCACTTTGTTCAGAGACTGCCCCTGGGGTATTCTGTATCAGTCGCGTGACATCCTTTTGTTTTGAGGATGCACAGCAGCTTCTTTCGGCTTTGTTAAATCGAATTTATTCATGGGTTGTGTTTTAGAGGTCAAGCCCTTGAAATCTGCCATCTTTTTTTATGTTTAAATACAAAGCGAAACAAAGAAAGAACTTGTTTAACATGTATTTTAAATATGGAATATTTTTCTTATAGAAAAATTCAAAAAGAGTTTAAGGCTGAATGTCACATTCACCTTGAGATAAATAATTATTAATTTACTAAAAAGGTTCATAAAATTTATTTAAAACCATTCCATTACATATAGGTACATTTTAAAAACATATGTAAAAAGATGTTGTTTACAGTCGTAAAAAAAAAATGTGAACCCCACCCCCCCCCTCCCTGCACTCCCTCCATCCCACAGGAAAGTTACTGGTACCAAACTATTGGAAACAAAGTCTACTTTTAAATTATGTATATAAAATTTGCTGAGAGGGCCATCTGCATATCAAAACCAGCCCAAACATTGTTTTTTTTTTTTTTTTCAATGACAACATTCAATTTTGATACAATATTTTAATCTTCGGTTCAAACTACGCCTAGATACCAAATGTCAACTCATTTGGATGATAAATTTTTGAATTATAAACATTTAAAATTTAGCGCTTTTAATGTTAAATTACAATTTCATATTTTTATTAATATCTCCTGAAATTATAATCCTAATGTGCTAATTATTTGTTTGGTTATAATACTAAAGAAAAAAAAAACAAATATAAATACATTTGAATTTGTAATTTTTATAATTTTATAATATGAATTATGAAATTAATATTCGAAAAAAAAAATATGAATTGCAATCTAAAATTTTTTTGTGATGGATTTATATTTATTATCTTCTGCTTTACGCGCATTCAAAATTTGATATTTTTCTTCCAAGTAGTTTGCAAATTATGCTTAAAAAAGTCAAGGTGTTGTTTTAAAGGGCCGTCTACGATATGCAGAAAAGCATAATTTGAAAAATTATTTTATTCATTTTATTGTTGATTAGAATAAGATTTGTTTTTTAGAATTTTAAATTTTTTATTAAAATTACGTAAATCGCATTTCCATGAGATATAATTTTACGTCAATTACATAAATTAGTTTCAGTTTCATTTTTAAATAACAAAACTCTTTTTTTTATGAACAGTCCTACCGTCGAAAAAAAAAAAATCTCACTCATTATTTTTGTTCCTTTAATTGAATTTCTAGTTTCTTATCCCAGTCTAATAAACCTATTTTCTTTCTAATATGTTTGAAGTAACGTTTCTTATAAATGCAAATGTGTTGTGTGTTTGCTAAAAAAGTTTGAAAATTTTGCCATTAGCAATCGAGTTAAGATTTATATTCGGACTGAAAAACAATGTGTCTGGGTTTTTTCTTCATCGTTTCCTTATATTGTTTCATACTATTTTTTATTCTAAATTTTGTATTTGTCGATATTCCTCACATATAAATTTAGACAATAGCGAGTAAAATAAATTCAAAATCTGAGAAAAAGCATTATAAAAACACAATCATAATCACAGACTAGATGGAACTCGTCAAAACTTGACAGCAAATAACTTGATGATATAAAAAAAGTTCATAGCCGCTTTAAAATGTTTGAAATTTTTGCCTATTGAAAAAAAAAGTTTGGGTTTGTTTTGATATGTAGATTGCCCCCCCCCCCCCAAGAAAATTTAAATACATCATTTAAAAGTAGACTTTATTTCCAATCGTTTGGTACCAGCAACTTTTTCATACAATAAATTATTGCAGAGTTAGTAGGGGGTGTTCACTTTTTGTTTTTTTCAGCCCTATGTTTTTCAGTCACGAACGTCCCCGATCGCGAAATGCCCTGTTAACCTGTGGGAAAACTTAGAAGCTCGATTACTTATTACCTCATATAATTATTAAAATAAGGTTTTAACCATCAGAAAGTGAACGTCTGATGGTGACGATGCGCGTTTTTAAAAATTGTCTCCTTACACTTTAAGTATTCAAAAAAATCCCTACAAACTTTAAAATTTTCACTTGATGAAATTTTATCATATTTTTAAAAATACTTAAAATTTATGAAGAGAATTTTTTAAAACGCACATCGTCGATATTGAAGCATATCTCAGTATGTTATAAGATAAAACATCATTGCATGCGCTATTCCCTTTATTCAAAATTTCTAATGATTCTCTAATTTTTGAAGTATAATAGTTCGCTGTTGCTATTATAATTTTTGCGTTTTTTAAATCTATTTTTATATTCTGCCGCTGCTGCTTTTCATTTTAAATGAAGAGTATTATTGTGTGTAGAAAATATGAATAAATGCAATTTAAATTTATTACCACGGTCGCTTACTTACAAGTTTTACAGATGAATACATTTAGAAAAAAATTACATTTTTTGGAAATGAGAGGAAAGTTAAATAATTGTTTTCGAAGCTTTAAATGCCTCCGTCAGTTCTAACTACCTAATAGTTAAATTCTTTGAATTTGTAAAGTCCGATGCTGTCATGTCAGATTTATAAGGCCTTTATTTTACATTTTATTACAAGAAAAATCATATAGACAATTGTTTATAAACATTGAAATCATATGATGTTTGGTACATTAATTATGCTTTTTATGACAAATGCTAACTCATTAGCAATCGTTCTGGGACACATGCTTAACCGGTTGTTATACTCATATTTTCTTTAGAAAAGTTAATACAAACATTCTTTTAATTCACCAGAACCTGTATCTTTTTTTCACAAATCACGAACCATTCCAATCATATCTATTCAAAACAAATAAATCAGATTCTCCCCTGTATATCTGTGGTGCTTTATTCACTTTCATTCATTACATTATATTTTATGCCCCCTAATATCTCATTTTCATATCTATAAATCAGCTGTTATGTCTTGGACTTCATGCATAATTTTCAAACCTTTTCTTGTCAACAAAATTATTGGCTGTATGAAATTTATAAAATGTAATCAGTTTGTTTTTGAAAAACAATTCGATTCTTCATCGTCTATAGCATCTCTTATTGATGGAGATTTTTCTGATTAATGTCATTCCTTTTTGAATTTTGTATTTTGTATTTTCCTTTATTGTGTTGGTGTATGTACTACGTTATAATAATAATAATTATTATTTTCTGTATAAATTACTTTATTTTTTCACAACCATGAATGTCATTTAGCTGCTTGAGCTCTGTGCCTGTCTACTTTAGCAAGTTCTGGTAATATATATATACTAGCTGTTACCCGTGACTTCGTTCACGCAACAGTAAAAGAAGAATAAATACATTAATTAAGCAAAATATTTCACTCAAATAATTAAAAACGTTAATAATTAACTAACTATTTATCACATTTCATAGGTGACAATACGGTATTTTTTGTTATAGGGACCTTGACATAACTCAGTCTTTAAAAAGTGAAATTTTGGGCCAAATAATCGCGAAAAGAAAATTGCAACCAATGCAAAAAGGAGGGCCAAATAAAATCGTGGAAATAGACGAATTGGATAAAAACAAATGTCAATTTTACCTGATAAATAATTTTACTTTTAACGCCTTTGTGAAACGTTTTAACAGCCATCCTTCAAAAAAAGATTAATTGGAAATAGTATATGCTTTTTCTTTAAATTCAATTCTGCCTCCCTGGTTTAATGTATAGCTGAAACAAATCTTGTTTTCTAAATGATAGTATGTTGACAGGTAATTTTTGTTCTCCAGAATAAATTCATTCATAAAGTTTGAATATGTGAAATATGTTTTTATTTTTCGGATAATTTACTGAATTTAAGATTTTGTTTTCACCATCTATTCAAAGTGAAAATAAATTCTGTTTTTCCATTTTAATGAGAAAATGGTGTAAAAAATATACTGAAATGTTTTATTTCTCCTTTTTTATACACAAATATGGAGTAATTTACTTTCCGTTTTTAGAAAAACTTCGTTAAAAATCTTGGCATCTAATTTAATTTTTTAAATTCTGAGAGTTTGTGTGACATCCTTGGATCAATGATAACCGGTATTAAGTAAATCGTATTTCCTTCGATAGTCTAGGAGTAGTTGCGAAATACAAACACACGGTCAGATTTTAATATAATAGATTCGTGTTTATTTTCCTTTTCTTAAAATTATGATGTGATTTTTAGCAGAAAACTCTCTGTATATAACGGATAATCATGCTTAATAATCAGTATAAATAACAAAACATTTAAATTTTTCGTTATAAATATGGCGTGAAATTCATCTACTTTCAATACTTACTGATGCTTGTATTATTAATGTAAGGAATTACTCATTTTAAAACATATTGGAAACTTCCCGTTTTATTTCAAATATGATGTATCTTTTCCCCCAGAGAAATCCCTTTTTGAAAACATAATTCTTGTTAATTTTCTTTTCCAGGCAATTAATTTCAATACTGGCATAGGGGAAATTAGGTTTTATCAACAAAAATGGAACTATTAACATTTTCATTTTTTTTAGGTAAAAGAGTTATTTCTTTTAGTGTTCAGAATGAAAATAACTACTTCTTGCTATCCATGACATCATTTTAGACATGGATAATTTTGCGGAGCATATTATTGACATTTGCTAACCATTTTGTTTTGAAACATCATTTTACTTTTTTAAAATTTAAATAAAAAATACGGTATAGTTATATTAGCCGTGCTCAGACGGTAAAACGCCAAGTATTTTTATCATACAAAAGAAAAAGTGAAGAAAAACCCAAGATCATTTTATTTCACCAATCAAAGCATATCCGCTTTATTTTCGATGTATGACGTCATATTCGCCTGTTTCCTATGGTTACGCATATTGAAACCTTGTATTATTTTCAAAAAATAAAAAAAGTACGTTTTATTTCCAATAATATTATTTAATCTTCTTTTTAATTCTTTAATTATTTTTATTTCATTTTCATTTTTCGCGTGAAAATTTTTCAATTGAAACTAAATTGTTGAGTAAAAATTTTTATTCCGGGTTTTGAATTAGTTTTGGCATCGGTAAAGTATTAGCAACGGTAAAGTAAATTTAACCATTTTAAAAGATTATACGAAAAAATGTCCATTTATTCTCTATGAAAATAACGAAATTTTGAATTACTAAGAAAAATATTTGAATAAAATAAACAAAAAACCAGACTATGTTCATTTGATTGTTATAATCAACCTATATGCAAAGATACAGGATCATTAAAAGCTCCATTTTGACGCTGGCTTCAGCCTAACATTTGCACACAATGAGATTTATAATATTATATAGGATACAATGTACATAATATGTATGAACGGTAATTTTTTAAGCAGCATATGTATATAAGGCCATCTGATCCTGCGGATTGGCTGCCTTGGAATTGTTTATGTTCATAATAATAAAAATTGGAAGCCATAAACCACTCAGCGGCCTGTACCTGTGGTATTGAATTATTGATTTATGCTTTTTCATGTTAAAATATTTTTGTAAGATGGACAAAAAATTTTGCCTTAAAAAAAGACCTGTATATTTAATTATATCTTCTACAAAGTGTTGTAACTTTCATTATTTACTTTAAAGAGGGATGTGTCTAGCTCCCCATTATCTTCTCAAGTGATTCCCTTTGAAAATAACTTGATGTAAGCATGGTCTGTTGCACTTAAATAAATAAATTCCATTTTAAAAACTCCCATTTTTTAGCTCACAGGCTATCAAAGCCTGAGAGCTTATGTGCCCGCCCGTTCTGTATGTATGTATGTATGTACGTATGTACGTACGTAACGCGATAACTCTTGACAGAAATAACCGTTTTGCTTCCAATTTTGTTTATAGGTTCCTTGTGATAAGGCGCTTCCCTGATTAGTTTTGGGGATTGATTGTTTAACTATAAAGGGGAGAACGGGGGGGCTAACCCCCCTTAATTAAGATAAACGGTTTTTTCATGCAGAATTGTCCAATTTTCTTCAAATTTTGTATATAGGTTCATTGTGATAAGGTTCTTTCCTGATTAGTTTTGGGGGTTCATAGGTTAAGTATAAAGGGGCTAACGGGGGGGGGGAATCCTCCCCCTTAATTTAGATAAATGAATTTTTCATGCAGAGTTATCCGATTTTCTATCACTTTTGTTTATAGGTTCCTTGTGATAAGGCGCTTCCCTGATTAGTTTTGGGGATTGATTGGTTAACTATAAAGGGGGGGGAACGGGGGGCTAACCCCCCTTAATTTGGATAAATGGTTTTTTCATGCAGAATTATCCAATTTTCTTCAAATTTTGTATATAGGTTCATTGTGATAAGGTTCTTTCCTGATTAGTTTTGGGGGTTCATAGGTTAAGTATAAAGGGGGTAACGGGGGGGGGGGTTAATCCTCCCCCCTCATTTTAGATAAATTATTTTTTCATGCAGAGTTATCCGATTTTCTTCAAATTTTGTATATAGGTTCATTGTGGTAAGGGGCTTCCCTGATTAGTTTTGGGGGTTCATTGGTGAAGTGTAAAGGAGGGAAACGGGGGCTACCCCCCCCCCCCCTTAATTTTGATAAATGGGTTTTTCATGCAGAATTATCCAATTTACTCCAAATTTTGTATATAGGCTCATTGTGGTAAGGCACTTCCCTGATTAGTTTTGGGGGTTCACTGGTAAAGTATAAAGGGAGGAACGGGGGGGACTAACCCCCCTTGATATAGATAAATGGGTTTTTTAAGCAGAATTATCCGATTTTCTTCAAATTTTATATATATGTTCATTGTGATAAGGCGCTTCTCTGATTAGTTTTGGGGGTTCTTTGGTTAAGTATAAAGGGGGGACGGGGGGCTAACCCCCCCCCCTTAATTTAGATAAATAGATTTTTCATGCAGAATTATCCGATTTTTTCAAATTTTGTATATAGGTTCATTGTGGTAAGGCGCTTCTCTGATTAGTTTTATGGGTTCATTGGTTAATTATAAGAAGGAGAAACGGAGGACTGTTCCCCCCTCTTAATATATTGTCGATTTCTTCATTTTTCGAGGGCTTATTTCAAATTTTTTGAAATAAGAATATAATTTACAGTTAGTGTGAATAGCCTGTGAGCTCAATGCCGTCAGTTTAACTGGGCAGTTTTCTTTTATTTTAATGTGTTTTACCAATAATCTCTTAATATACTCATTTTTAAAGATAAATATAGAAACAACGTCAATGTTTAACGCTTATTTAATTTCCTTTTGTAAAAATGAAAACTGAGAAAAATATCTGAACTTTTCTTAAATCTACAAAATATAGAATCATAAAACTGATTTCATGCTTTCTTTTCGAAGTCTATTTTTTATTCTAGTGATATAAACATGGAAACTTTCAAAACTTTAGTAAAAATATTTTTCAGCATATTTTGCAGATACATCAATCTCTATGTACTTGACAAGCAAATAGAAGCGAACATGTGATCATTCACAAATTTTTCTCCATATTTTAAACTCGAGCATAAGTTTTTAACGGATTTATTTATGACTAGCTCGCTTTCAGAAAATTTATTTCTCCTTCCTTTTTGTCCAATCAATTGTTTAGCAATAAATTGTTACAAAGTTTCTTACGCCTGTATCACGTGAACAATCGAAATTCCAATGTTTTATTTTAATGGTTTAAAATTTATTAAATATCCTTATTACATTTTATTTTTGTATTTAATATATTAATTTATAATGCGAAACATTAATAAATTATTTTAATGATAACAATATTGTTAAGTGGCATAAAAGAATCAATCTTATAAAACCCAAGATTTAAGATTTATAATAAAACGTACACGAAGATAATCCCTTTCCTTTAGTATGAGAAGCTAATAATTTATGCAAATGTTTTATGAATTCACCTTTGGAGTTTTCTCTTAATAATCTATTTTGTGGTTTATAAAATTAATTATTTTTATTTTTTAAAATACAATTTGTGATACAGGAAATATTAATAGAAATGTTCTTTGGATTAACATTTTGGAAATTTTCGTGCAAAAAATCTGTAAAATAAATAAATACGAGTTTCCATTAGCAAAATATTTATCCTTATTTATTCTTTCTCCTGAAAGTTAAAAAAAACAAAAAAACACAGAAAACCAAAAAAACCCAAACTTGTAAGTCTGCATTTATTTAACAATATTTTTCTCTCATGTAAATGTTTCATTCATTTTAAGTTTGGACATATATGTGTGCATGAAGTTATCTTTACTCAAAGTAAGTTTTAATTTATTTATTCATATTTATATTACCACTTTGTAATTTAATGTTCCGTCTCTGTATTGAAAGAAACGTTTACCAAGGATAAGTAACAATGAGAAAAGCATTTGTTGCTTTTTATTTCAACGAATATAAAAAAAGAACTCATTTGTCTGTGGACAAATTCGTGCTTCTTCAGTAAAAGCACATCAGCACGGTAATGTGTTTTAGGGAATCACGATTTCTTCAGTGGAGATCCTTGAAGCAATTTTTTACAAGATCTCAGTGAGTAATTTCTATTCAAAATAGGTCGTCTAAACAAACAATATCACTTGCCTTGTTATAGAGATTTAAGAGTATTTTGTATTTACATCTTCATGCTAAGGACAGGTTAGTAATTATAGTTCCGTTTAAGTTTTCTTTTACGTTACTTTTCTTAAAAGTATATTCTAAATAAATATATAAGTCATTCTTAAAGAAAAGGCAAAATTGGCTACCAAAAATTGTTTTAAACTGTTGAATTTGTAGAATGTAATTTTCCGAAAAACAATGCCCATCAGGATTTCATTACTTTTAAAACTTCTCTTTGTATTTGATATCTCCTTACACTGCACACAATGTTTGATAAATGGCCGATAAACTAGACAATATCAGTAAATATGGATATGCAAAGTCCACGAAGGAGACAAAAATAAAGTTTGGAATTTTTAACAACTTTGGTTTTCAAGTTTCTAAAATAGTGAATTTATTTATATTAAATGCAATATTAAACCCGCCTAAAATTTTTATTATAATTATAAATTAACTTTTTGTTGCCTTATTTATATGATGACCACGGAGTATACACTGAGAACTTTGCCAAACTCCAAATGGAACTAATAAATTGGAAAAGATTCCATAATTTCACATCAAAACACAAAGTCACAGCTAAAAAACAAAAAGAATTTCTTTCTCCTAAACTACCTAATAATTTGGCATATACTCTCATCTATGGTACTTTTCTTTAGTTATTTTCAATGTGCACAAACAAAGCCATTTTTAAAAAAATTAAGTTAGAACTTAACTAAAGACTTTTAATTAATTATTAGTGAAACATAATGTAAATAAAATATAACTTTTTAAGCGTCAGTGAAATAAACTTTGTGTTTTAGATGTAGGGACGTCCACGGAGAAGTCTTTTGACTTATATTCATTAAAAAATTAAAGTTAAATACTAAAATTATTTTGTCAGAAATGTATTTAATAGCTTTCTTAAAACTTAAATATACATATGAATGAAAATATTACGAAATTTTCCACATTTCCTAACATTTATTCCTTTAGGACCGTAAAAAATACATTTTCATGAGAATGACCAATATGACTTAACAAACAGATTGAAGGGGGAAGAAACGGACTTAAATTATTTTCGGAAACTAAATAACAAAAAATGATTTTCGTACTTCTGTCTTATTTTCACACGGAGAAAATAAATATCTTGTCCAAACTGTTTTTATTCATTAACTTTACAACAATAAGGGATGAAAATTGTGGCTAAAATAAATAAATCATCTTGTTTGATGTCTTTGTTATTCGAAAAGTAAAAGTTTAACATGTGTATAGGTGCACTGTTAAAAATTTGTAGCAAACTGTCCAGTCATTTGACCGTTTTTATAGAAAATGGTTATACAACCGTAATTTAACGCTATTCTGAGCATATTATTGCCCACGTTATGGTCAGAATAGAGTTAAATTACGGATATGTAACCGTTTTGATGTTGGAGTTTAGCCGCAAAACTGTAATTTTGCTAAATTTTGTTTCTCCTTATTTTAATTTTTCAATATATTTGGTTTTCTTATAAGTTAAAAAAATTTGAAAGAAATACAAGAAAGAAAAATCATGAATGGATTATAAAATACTTTCCAGCACTAACAGAATATTGATAAGAAATTTCCTTTTTTCGTACAATGAAATGAGATATCTATAAATAAATAATTAAAAAAACACATAACGCAGTAAAAATCCATTTTCAGAAAATGCTGTCCATATAAGGTAATGTGTGAAAATTATTTCATGCAGCTCTGTCATCATCCATAGAATTTACACATACCACGTAATACATTAAAAATTAGTTAAGTTTAAAAATGCATACCACAGCTGAAAATTCACTTGCAAAAAATAAGTGTTGATTTTACAGTATAATACTGGCACCCCAGCTGCCAGTATTATACCGTAAAATTAACAGTAATAAACAGTAAAATAAGCAGTAATACGCTACCGCGCATGCGCGGCAGCATCCATAAAATACACCGCAAACAGTTTTCCTCCATAGATCATAATGTAATGAAATTATTTGTGCGTTCCTGTAAACGAACTGTAAATGCTATTTATTTTATACTCCACAGAAAACATGTTGCAGTTCACCTTAGTTATGCATATCAATTGCATTATGTTTGAAGTATCGTAACATTATTAAGATGCACCGCAAACGATTTTTCCCCATATAGATAATAATGTAACAGAATTCTTTTGTGCGTCCCTGTAAAGGTTACATGTTACACAACTATAAAGGTTACATTTTCTATATTTCACATTAAGTATGTTGTAGTCAGTCCATTTCAGTGATGCATATCAATTTTATTATGTTTGAAGTATCGTAACATCATTAAAATGCACCACACAGAATTCTTTTCCATAGACCAAAATGTAATAGAATTCTTTTACCAACGAACTGTAAATGCTACACTTTTCAATAACAAAGTTCTATAGTAAACCTTAATAAGATATAAAAATTATCTTGCAATCCGAGTATATAAAAATTACCTTGCAATCCGAGTATATTAACGAGAGTTAGAATACGGCCAAACAGTCGGTCAGACGGTAGGCAAACCGAAGTCATAAACACTTTTAAATGACGTTGGAAAGTCTTAAAAGTGTCTATGTCATTTGTTACAGAAAAAACATAAAAATTAACTAATTTACTCCAGTTTAAAAGATGTTCAAGATTGGGACCGACTGTGACAATTGGCGTTCCTAAGGCACAGACTTGACATAGTAGTCATAGTTTCTTATGTTGTCAAGTGAAGCAATTTTCATACATCTAACTCTTATATAACAGTAAAATGTAATTATAATTAGACATTTTTAAGGCCATACGCAATACTTTTTTTTATGTGCAGAATATCAGAATAATACGTACAAGTATCCAGTGGCGGAATACATTAATAAAAACACTAAAACTGGTGTAAATGAAATATATGTCCCGTATTAAGTGAGCTTTTTAAAACGATAAGATTTAGTACCGTTAAGATTAACAGTATGCAATACAGACCATACTTTTAATAGGAAAAAATAAGAGTTTAATGAGCTAGTATTCCCTTCTTTATATGGTAGCATATAAAACTATATAAATAATGAAATTCTACTGTGGTTTCAAAAAATATTATCTACAGATTTAGGGGCCCTCTAATTGAGGGCCCTGGGCCTGTGCCCCATATTCCGTGCCTTAATTTGGTCCTGGTTCAAGGACCAATCTAAGAAGCAATGATGACGATCATGGTACTTTTTTTTTAACTAAGAAAAAATGTTCACAAAATCACACATTTTATTAAAACACGCATTAGTATTTGAAAAATACTTCATTAAAATATGTGTCCCTCGGAAAAAAAAAAATCGTTTCTTTAAAATTGAACGACGAATTCACCATCTTGGCTGAAAGCCACATACTCATAATTTATATAAATCCATTTATATTAACTACCAACAGAAGAACATTTATACTATCAACAAATAATTCTAAAATAGAAAAAAAATGTGAAGTGTTTGAACTTCATCGTCTGTCAGGTATGTCGACATTTATTATAAGATTAAAATACTCACATCAGATTATATCGTGGGTAAAATAGTTTAAAAAAATACTATAGTTCTAATCTGGTTTAGTAGATTTTCTGGTTTCTTATATTATTTTTTTGCTACGATACATAGAATGTCAAAAAAAAAAAAAAAAAAAAAAAAAAAATGCTGAAATCCAATGGTCTGTTAATCTTTACATATAGTCTACACTCACATTATTCACTGCATTTAAAATAATAAATATGTATAATTAATTAAGACATTTGCAGCGCGCGGACAAATACAGGCATGACAAGAAAACCTCCCCTAATAATATATTCAAAGCAGAAAATATGTTAATGATTATTTATGTTGTGATGATTTAAATGATGTTTTGTGATTATTTATTTTGTGATTTAAATTTTTAATGATTATTTATTATAGTTTCTATAGACAACCATTTTTTTCTAATGTTACTGCTTTTATTTGTTATTAAAAGCATTTTAGATTTGATAAAGTATTATTATTATTATTATTTTAAAAGATGTATAGTAAGGAACATCGAAATAACGGTAAAAGTAATCACGGATACAAAAACACGGTAAAAGAGTCACGAGACTTGGCTACATTTTTTACATGTGATGTTTTTGATGGGATTATTTTTATCAGTAAGTCATCACTGGTGTACGGAATATACTGGCGGGGATTTATATGTAATTTATTCTATTTTTTTTTCTTAATTAAAAACTTCTTTTTATAAATGTGATGTCTATTACATTAATATTATTACTAGACATTAGGATTAGACGCTACTCTCCTTCAGCATCAAATGTTGATATTTAGGCTTTAAAAAGCGTTGGTGCATAGAGTACGCCACCCGTGTCTTTATGTTACTACAAACCGTCAGTGTTATATTAATTCTAATTAAATAATTCTTTTTCAACAATTTCATATTTATTAATTTTATATTACTACTCTAAAAAAATATATCATTAAAAGTTGTTATTTAGGCTTTAAAAGATGATGGCGCACAGAGTGCGCAGCCTTTGTACTTATGTTACTACAAATCGTCCGTATTATGTTAATTCACTAAACAACGATATCATTAAAAGTTGATCTTTAGGTTTGAAAAGTCGATCGCGCATAGAGATCGCCGCCCTTATACTTATGTTACTGCAAACCGTCCGTATTAAATTGATTCTAATTAAATTACTTTTTTCAACAATTTCCTGTTTATTACTTTTATAGAATTACTGGACATTGCACTAAACAACGATATCATTAACAGTTGATCTTTACGTTTGAAAAGTCGATGGCGCATAGAGATCGCCGCCTTTGTACTTATGTTACTACAAATCGTCCGAATTATGTTAATTCTAATTAAATTAATTTTTTCAACAATTTCATGTTTATTACTTTTATATTATTACTGGACATTTCACTAAATAACGATATCATTAAAAGTTGATCTTTAGGTTTGAAAAGTCGATGGCGCATAGAGATCGCCGCCCTTGTACTTATGTTACTACAAACCGTCCGAATTATATTAATTCTAATTAAATTAGCTTTTTCAACAATTTCATGTTTATTACTTTTATACGATTACTGGATATTGCACTAAACAACGATATCATTAAAAGTTGACCTTTAGGTTTGAAAAGTCGATGGCGCATAGAGATCGCCTTCCTTGTACTTATGTTACTACAAACCGTCCGTATTATATTGATTCTAATTAAATTAGTTTTTTCAACAATTTCATGTTTATTACTTTTATATACTAGTACTGGACATTGCACTAAACAACGATATCATTAAAAGTTGACCTTTAGGTTTGAAAAGTCGATGGCGCATAGAGATAGCCGCCCTTGTACTTATGTTACTACAAACAGTCCATACTATATTAATTCTAATTAAATTAGTTTTTTCAAGAATTTCATGTTTCTTACTTTTATACTAGTACTGGACATTGCACTGAACAACGATATCATTAAAAGTTGATCTTTAGGCTTTAGAAGCCGATGTGTCATAGAGTACGCCTTCTGTATCTTTAAGGGATATTACAAGTCTGAAATCTTAAAACACTAAATATTAAATAAAGTTGTCACTGTTATAGAATCTGAAAGGTAACTAAAGATAAAAGAATATTTTTGGATGCGTTACAGAAACCCAAAGAAGAGGGTAATGCATGATAGATGAGCTTCACTCTACATCCCGAGAGAGCTTCTTTCAGTTCTCTTTTACACAATGGGGTTAAATGGAATCGAAAAAAGAAGAGGCAGTAATAAGTGGGGCTGGCAGCAATCCTGAAAGTCAACGCCCTTGCATAGCATTTCTATGTGCCATGCAGAGAGGCCCTTGAACAGTTATTTCTGAATTCTTCGAATACTTTCTCAGTTATAACGCAGCGGGACGTGATATTGTGATATTTCTCTGTTACGCAATTATTCATGTTATGAGTTTAAATATATATGCTACGCGGTGCAGGTAATTTTTAAGGGATCACACGACAGTTAAAAACAGAAAAAAATGCAAAAAATCTTAATTTTTGACACTTTGTATCTTGGAAAGCACATACTTTAAACACGAATATACAAGGAAATCAGAAAATTTAAAAGAATATATTTTATATATAATTTTTACTATAACTTTTTTCCGCAGTATTCATAGTATTTTGTATATTAGAATTTTTATATAATGAAGAATGAGGATGAAGGATATTGGTTGATTTTATTGGTCGATCATGTATTCTATGAAACTGTATCTATGAAGTAAAAAAATATGTTTTTCCTGCATTAAAAGTCTTTATTGCCCGCGATTCCATAACAATATTATTATGCGTTTGAATATATAAAAAAAATCTATTAGCTGCGAATCGATGTAATTTCTTGTATTATTTAATTTGATTTATGTAGGAGAAAGTTTTGTGATGGACGCAACATACTAGTAGTTACTTTTAAAACAATTGTTAACAATTATTTCTTGCAAATTTTAAACTGTGCAATACAACTATAATTTGTATACAGGGTGGTTCAAAATAGCATGATCAAAATAAAAAGGCAAAACAGACGTCCAGAAACAAATAATCACAATGGAACAATTCATTCATTTAGTAAAAATTACATGGTCTCTCTCTCTAAGCTAAACTTGGATTTTCGTTCAATCTGTAGCGATAATACCGTTATTGTAATAGTATGTTCAACAGTATGTCTGCTTTGTGTGAAATTTGATGACATCACGAAAATTGCTGCAAATGAACAGAAATTAGGTCAATGATATCGTACTATCAGCTACATTCCGAATTATAATATGGAGCGTTTGCTTCAGCGCTATGGTCACCTCTGGTCACTACATTAATTTTCGATTAATTCCACATTAATTCACCCCATTTCTCATGATATCATTGCATTTTGATCAAAGCAAGATATGTCTGTTGGAATTTTTGTTATTATTGTAAAGGGGACTCACTAACCCTTCATTTGGCGAAAAGTAACGAAAACACATCAAGTTTTCCAATTCTTTGCTTAAAATCCATTTAGACATCCCTAGTATATTCTAAAGAAGTTACGTAAAGCTACGATAATTATAAATGTCTGAAAAAGGATTTTTCATTTTCCTTTACAATCTTTAACTTCATTTTTCTCACTTTGTGTTTTTTTTTTCAATATATTCAAAATACTAAAATTTTAATATATATTTCTCAAATTGCTTGATATTTTTATTGATATTTCTTATGGTGAGTTTAACCCCCTTAGGGCGTGAATTTCTAAAATCGCTGAAATATGTGTTTAGTTATTTTTGTATGTGTTTAACCATGTGTTATCCTGAATTCCGAGGTCCTACCTAAAACTACTGCTGAGGTACGGCGAAGTCACCAAAAATGTTCGATCACCCCTTTAACCCCCTTCGAGGAGGCGGGGTGGAGATTTTTAAAAATCCTTTCTTATTGCTTGCCTAGGTCATAAAAGCAATCTACTGTCCAAATTTCATGATCATAACTTTAGTCGTTTCAGCTAAGCGTTGATGAGTCACTCAATCAGTCAGTCAGGCGTTCTCTCTTTATATAATAGTATAAACTTAATAATATGTTAAAAGGGTATTATGAAATACTTAAATAATAATAATAATAATAAATAGTACAGAGGGCACTGAATCCTCTTAAAGTTATAAAAGAGTAACTGGGTTCGAATTAGAGTTAAGCAACTTGTATTTTTTAAAGAACAAGTGGATTGTGATACCATGTTCTAATGTGATTTTTGATTCGGTACGTCTTATTTACCCTGTCATATCACGGAAGTTATTTTAAATACCCTGTAATATGACAAAAAAAGTTATCGTTTCAATGAAAAATTATAGATTAACCCACCACAGTTTATATTGGTTGTAGTAAAAAAAGATATATTTGTATATTTAACAAATAAATAAAATCAGCCTTAAACATTGATTCTTAACACTTTCCAATATAGTTGAAAAGTGTCTATGAATTCAGTCTATCTGAGCTCTAACTATCGTAAATATATCTCGGACTACCATGTAATTCTTATTACTTATTGAGGTTTATTATATAATGTACAGTATTGAAAATGAAGTATGCAGCATTTACAGTTCGTTTACAGGTGCACACGATAGATTTTTGTTACATTCTAATCTATGGGAAAAATAATTTGTACTGCATTTTATTGATGTTACGATATTTAAAACGTAATGAAATTTAAAAGGAAAACTGAGGTGAACCACAACATGCTTTGTCAGGAGTATGGAATAAGTAGCATTTAGAGTTCATTTACAGAGACGCACAAAAGAATTTCATTACATTATCATCTATGGGGAAAAAATCTTTTGCGGTTTATTTTAATGGTGGTATGATACTTCAAACGTAATGAAATTTAAAAGTATCACTGAGATGCACTTCAAGATGTTTTCTATAGATTATGGAGTGCTTATCCTTCAAGTACAGAGACGCACAAAATAATTAGGTTAAAGGATAATTATGATCTATAATAGCTAAAAGTGCGTGTTTCGTTGAGATATACAGATTTAAACTTATCTAATTTTGAGTGTATTACACGATGTGTATAAATTCTTTAGATCATATACAGGGCTGAACAAAAGAATTCGAGCACATTACCGGATACGAACATGAATTGCTGAAAATGGATTTTTACTGAGTTTGTTTAAATTGTTTATTTAGCTATCTCATTTCATTTTATGAAATAATAAAATTTCTGAATAATACTTTGTCAGTGTTAGAAAATGTTTCATATCCTGTGCCTGAAGCGTGATTTTTCGGTGTTATTTTTTCTTTCATCGGGTTCTTTTGCTCATAGAAAAGGGCGTTAAAAGAAGAAAAAAATACAATAGAATAGCTCTATCTTCGCTGTTGAACCAAATCGACACCTTGCGTGTTGGGAACGATACGATCACAACATTTGCTGCCAAAGAAGCTCTTGATATGTTGTTTCTAATCCTAGCAACAGAAAGTTTTTGACTTAATTTTTTTTTTCTAATAGCAGCTCAGGAAGATTTAACGACTTTGTCAACAACAACGAAAGATGTCAACGGCCCGGCTAATGAGGGTGATACAAAAAATTACCTTTGAAGTTTGAGATAACAAGTAGGCTTTATCTTTTAAGATAAAGACACTCCTATAGAGTAGAATTGACAGCAATGAATTTGTATGAGGTCTTTTGAAGTTCAAATTTAATGTGTAGTTTTCATTATTAATCAAGGAGAATTGTGAAGAAACAGTGTTTGTAATGCTGTTCTGTTACTTTCTTTTAGTTTCGCTCTTAATTATAACTTTTCAAGTTATAAAAACGATAACAACAGACGAAGGAAGCAATTAACTTTTATGGAAATAAAAAAATAAACATGTTGAATGAAAGCATTAAGCATGACAACAGCAAACTGCGTCCCGTGGAGGCTTTTAATTTTATGAATGATAAAAGACAAATATTTATTACAAAATATTCAACGATTCAGTTATATTTATTAAGTACTGAAGGCATTTAATTGCATTTCTTTTTATTTGACTTGTAGAAGAAAGTGTAATAACGTTGATTTCCCACTGTTATTACAGTAGTTTCTTTTGAGATAAATATATTGAAGTATAAAAATATTGTACATAATATCTGTTCAGAATAAATTCGTTTTTTAATTTTTATCATAAGCTATAAAAAAAGTCCTTTCTTTTCTTCGTTTTTGGAAATCATGATTACGCAGATGTAAAACAGAAAAAAAATATTAATTGCAGGTATCTATTTTTAACTAGTGGTTTACAATTGCTTTTTTCATATATGTGAAATTCGGGGTCTTTTTGAAATTCAAACTTAATATGCAAGTTTCTTTATATATCAACAGCAAAAAAGAAATATGATGCCATCCTGTTTTTAATCCTGTCCAGTTACTTTCTTCTATTTTCGCTCTTAATTATAACTTTTCAAGTTATAAAAAATATAACAGCAGACAAAGGAAGTAATTAACTTTAATGGAAATGAAAAAGGAACATGTTGAAAGAATGTGTTGAGCATAACAACAGCAAACTATGTCCCATGGAGGCTTTTAATTTTATTAATGATTAAAAAAAATATTTTTAACAAACTATGCAGGGATCAAATCATACTTAGTTATTCAAGCTAATTGCATTTCTTTTCATTTGACATGTAAAGAGAAAAAATAATATCTCGTCGTGGGTCCCTGCTCTGATATGACAGTAGTTTCGGTTTTGAGAAAAATAAACTGGCATTAAAACATTCATATTCGACTGAAATTTAAACAGTCATAACATCTATTTCCATGTATGCTTAAAAAAATAAAAACCCTAATTTCTGGCGTATTATAATCAGAAGACCAAACAAACATGTTTTAACTCAGTAATTTTAATTAATAAAATAGTATTACTTATTTCAACGTAGTACTACTTAGACAACATTATTTTAGCAAAATTTTTCTGGTTCAAAACAGATCAGCGGATTATACGACGGAAATTCGGATATATTTGTTTTGTTTTTGAAGATTAATTATGATTATAAAGATGTAAAACATTATAGTTACTAAAAATATTCAAATGCGTTTTTTCTTTTCTTTTTTCTTTTTTGAAGCTTTATTCAGATTATGATGTAAAACATAATAGCTGAATTAATGAAAATATTAATATAATTTTTTTTTGTTTTTTGCTTTTTGAGGATTAATTATGATTTTACTGATGTAAAAATGATAATAGCACAACTAGTGAAAAAAAAAAAAAAATTAAATCTAAGAGAAAATTTTTCAATAATAATATATACAGGGTTGTTATAATTAAAGTTCGCCTCTAGAGCCGGTTCTATGGCTCCAAACGAAACAAAATTTGACTAGTACGTAGTTGAAGAGATGCGCTCTGCGAAAATCGAAAAAAAAAATTAGTTACATTTTTCGTCAGTAGGTGGCGCTGCGCCAATATTTAAGGCGATGTTTGCAGATTCATTATAACAATTTCAGTCAATCCAGACGAAGCACACAAATTTAAAAGTTTCAACAAACTTCGAGAAACTGCGAATTGTTATAATTAAAGTTCACCTAATCAGACAGCTCTAGAGCCTGACCTATGACTCCAAACAATACAGAAAAATAAATATATAATTTCATATGATGTAATCTGCATCAACAAAAATAAAACATGTGGCTCGGCAGCGAGGAAATAACGAAGAATAACATTACGCATGCTCAATAAATCCTCCACCATTTTCAATAACGCATTCCATTCTCATTATTGTGCTTTCTACAGCATTGCGTAAACTGCCCTGTGAGATTGAGCGAATATGAAGTCTAATGCTGTCTTTCAGATCAGAGATTGTCTGACATCTGTCTTTAGATACAGAATCTTTCAAAAATCCCCACAACCAAAAATCGCATGGTGTTAGATCAGGCGTTCGTGGTGGCCAGACTGTTTGAAAATAACGACTTATGATGTGGTTTTCTGTAGAATGGCTTGTTAAGAAAGTCCGAACTGCTTTAGTAATGTGCGGTGGTGCACCGTCTTGCATAAACACGATATTTTGAAGGCAGCCTCGCTGTTGCAGCTCGGGAATCAGAAAATTTGACAACATATTGAGATACCTTCTCCCATTTACGGAACATGTAATGGGTCCTGTGGATGTTAGTTCCTCAAAAAAATATGGCCCTATCATAAACGTAACTGTGAAACCGCACCACACCGTCACTTTAGCTGCATGCAATGGAACTTCTTGGACAACATTAGGATTCTCTTTCGCACAAATTCGACAGTTGTGTGTGTTCACTTGTCCGTTTAAATAAAAATGCGCTTCATCAGTCCATAGAATATTCCAGGGCCAAGAATTGTCCACATTCATTCGTGCAAGAAACTGTAGTGAAAATGATAGCCGACTTTCGGTATCAACCTGTATTAGTTGTTGCACCCTCTGAATCTTGTATGGATAGTAGCGCAAAATTTGACGCATCACGTTCCTCACAGTGGAAATCGGCGTATCGACTTCATTCGCAATAGCTGGCACACTTGCATTACCAAATGATGACTGGCTTGCTAAATCCACGGCAGCAGTAGCAATATCTTCAATGCTAGAAATGTCTACCTTTTTTCGTCCTCTGCCAGGAAGAATGTCGAGTTTTCCTGTTTCCTCGAACATTTTAATCATTTTGTGAACTCCACGATCCGACATTGGTCCACGTCTAACATCTTTTAGTTTCCGGAATTCTCGAAGAGCTACAGCTGCGTTGCTGTTATTTTGATAAAATAACTTTACAAGAAGTGCATTTTCTTTCAAAGTTACCATTCTCCACAAAGCGTAGATTCAAATGCTTTTCAGAAACAATCAGCTGTTCGAGTGTCAAATAAATCACAGACACACTTTATCAACAAGTTTTAAATCGTCAGGGGGTTAGAAGGGTATTTCAAGTTTTCGAAGTTGCGACGTCACTTTGACGTCGTTTGTCGAAAATTTGAATAAAATGTGATCTTTTTCAAGTGTTGGGTGAAATTTTGTGATTTTGTGTGTTTCATCTGGATTGACCGAAATTGATATAACGAATCTGAAAAAGTTTACTTTTACCAACTGTGAAATAAAATTTTCTGTATTTTGTTTTTTACAAAATAAAGGAATCTGCAAATATCGGCTTAAATATTGGCGCAACGCCACCTATTGACAAAAATTTTAACTATTTTTTTTTCGATTTTCGCTGAGCGCATCTCGTCAACTACGTACTAGGGAAATTTTGATTCGTTTGGAGCCATAGAACCGGCTCTAGAGCCTTCTGAATAGGCGAACATTAATTATAACAACCCTGTATATATATATATATATATGTGCAATCATAATATTACCATAGCTTGTGCTTCAATGGTAATTGGTCAAAAAATACTGAAAACATTATATATATATATTAGTGTCTATTTTTAATTGGTGAGTGCATAATTTCAAACATCAAGTATGTTCTCGATATTGAGAAATAAAAAGTAATGGATTAATTTAACTAGTTGCCTGTTAAGTTTCCAATTCAATATGTTGTTTCTGTTTATTCACAGTCAGAAGGATTATAACGTAACCGTATTTTAATGCTGCTTTGTTACTTTCTTTTTCCAGTTTTGAAAAAAAAAATAGATTGGAATTAAATTATCTTTCCCAACATTCACACATAACACATCTATCTGCTTTCGTACGTGATAAAAAAAATTACTCTTTTATTTGTTGTTGTTTTTTTTAGGATTAATAGCATTATTCTGATATTAAGCATAACAGCTGTTTTGAAAATATTTTTTAATCTAACGGGAAAAATGTTAAATAATACATTTTCTTTTTGAACGTGTCTTTGTGGGTGTTTTTAACTGGCGCGTGCATATTTTTGCATTAAAGCAAATGTCAGTTTAAAGCATGCTCTTGACATTGATGATTAAAACTTAATTGATTATTTTAATCGTCTATTGAGGTTGAAATTCAATATGCTATTTTTATCATTTATCTGCAATAAGAAGCAAATCAACCATATTTCGTATATTTTATACAGGGTGGTCCTAAAATACATGTCAAAAATGTAAAGGTAGGTAGAGGGGACCTAAATAAGAAGATTTCGTATAGGAATGTGCATGCGGAAATCCAGCGTTGAGGCAGTAGAGGGCCCTGATGAGTTCGGTGGATGAAAGCATTTCGCTGGCTTGAATCGTCATTTTCTGCATGGTTTTTGAGCAACGTGCATCGTTACACCAATGCGAAGCTTGCTGACATGCATTTCATGTATGGGGCTACACAAGGAAATGGAGCGACTGCTCAAAGGATGCGCGCGTACAAAGTCTCTCAAGCCTGTCGAATGATTATAATCTACTGTGCGTAATACTTCTTCTACTGCAGGAATTCTGCGATATCTTCCAAAGCCCATATTACGCCTGGAAGCATAAAACGATCCACTCGCGCACAACACCCGATGAAGATGATCAAATTTTAGGCGGTCCCGCAGATTCCTACGCGGGAATAGTTCCATGTGCATCCTTTGACCAGCCGCTCCATTTCCTTGCACAGCCTCATATATGAAATGCATGTCGACAAGCTCCGCATTGGTGTAACGATGGATGTTGCTCGAACTCCTTGCGGGGAATGACGATTCAAGCCACCGAAACGCTTTCATCCGCCGAACTCAACAGCGCCCTCTACTGCCTCAACGCTGGATTTTCGCACCCACATTCCTATACGAAATCTGCTTATTTAGGTCCCCTCTACCTACCTTTACATTTTTGACACATATTTTAGGACCACCCTGTATAGTCGATGAACAAAATATCTTGTTTTCTTAATACCTGTATTATAATTATATATTATATTAGTATACCAATTCCATCAGACATTAGCACATATTGTTTGGAGAGCAAGATTCATATAGCAGCATATTTCATATTATTTTTTCTTTAAAACATACTATTTTTTATTTTTCTAAACTTTTAGTTTCTAATGCTGTTTTGTTAATTTATTTTAGTTTTTCTTGTCATTATAATTTCTTAAGTGATAAAAAAAAGGGTAACACAGACGGAAAGAATAATTATTTTAAAGAAAAAAAAATATATAAGGATTTTGAACGAAAGCGTTATGCAAAATAACAACAAGCAAGTATATATTTTTAATTTCACGTTTAATTAAAGATAAACATTTTAAATAGAACCTGTGCAATTTGAACTCGATTGCAATTATTAACGCTAAAATTGTTTAATTGTATTTCTTTTCATTTGAAGAGCAGGGGGAATGGAAGTAACTCAGTTTCCTATGATATTATGATCTCTCCCCCATCGGTTATTTACTTATATATTAATTATATCTCATATTTTTACGCATTAGATGCAGAAGAAAACAAATCATAATGTTATTTTTTATGTATATTCTGATGTGTGTTAGAAGATTTCTTATCAAACGACTGATTGCAATTCCTACTTATTCAGAAACATTATTTATTACAGAAAATATGCATTTTAGGTAATATTTATATTAATATAGTATATAAAGTTTATAATATATTGATATTTTAAATAATATGTATATAAATATTTTCTCTGGAAAAAATATATAAACATTTCTAACAAACTTGTTATTTACGCTTTGTTAAACTATAACTTTCTAATGTATATATTTTTTTACAGCTCTCGCAGAACTTATTGTTTTAACATAAGTTACTACTAAACGCCTCCTATACCAAATATGGACAAATAAAACAAATATAAAAGTGTTTAAAAAATCTTCTTCTTTCCTACTAGTAATTAAACAAATCAAATATAATGACTTAAATCAACAATGCATAAAAATCGATGTCTTACACATTTTCAACTTAAAATATGTAATGATATGTATATAAATATTTTCTCTGAAAAAATATATATATAAACATTTCTAACAAACCTGTTATTTACGCTGTGTTAAGATATAACTTTCTAATTTATATATTTTTCTATAGCTCTCGCAGAACTTATTGTTTTAACATAAGTGACTACTAAACTCACCATATACCAAATGCGGACAAATAACCAAATATAAAAGTGTTTAAAAAAATCTTCTTCTTTCCTACTAGTAATTAAACAAATCAAATATAATGACTTAAATCAACAATGCATAAAAACCGATGACTTTCATATTTTCAGCTTAAAATATCTATTACTATACAAAATAAATTGAGACACTACTTTTTTCGATATTACATATTGCAGTAGTAATATTTAAACAAAAAATTTAATATAAAACATAAATGTAATTAAAAAAAATAATTAACAATTTTTATTTGTAATTATTGTTAATTTTTTATTTGTAAAATTTTTTCAGAAAGTGAAGAAGTTTGCAATAAAAATTTCACATTCTTCTTAAAAAGTAAACAATCCGAGAATGTTAAGAATTGAATATTACATGTTATTTCGTGCGTCAAGAAATAGTTTACATACAAATATCTGTTACAAAACATATTAATTTTCTCTCAGCTATCTGTAGCTCGAGGGTATTTGGAAGAAATAAGATATCAGGCGCATCCTTGGGAATGCGAAGGCAGATAATCGCTCAGTCAGAAAGAATATGCTTTCCAACCAATGCAATAGATTTGCAAATATATTTGAAACACTCTCTATTCGTTGCGGATTAAATTATTTTGGAATAGGCAATATATACACGTAATTTTTTCTGCGCAACATAAACAATTTTTAGTAAGCGTAGTTTGCATCATAGTCAGCATTAAAATTTCTTTATAAAAATGAACCTGGCAGAATCATATACGATTCAAAGCAAACATATATTAATACTGCAATGTTTCGGAAAACATATGCAATGCATGCCAAAGAAGTTTTATATTCTATGGATATATTAATCCTAAAACAATCATATAAATTTTAAGGCATACATAAATACAAATAAATGAGATTTGTACCGATTCTGAAAAACTTAAAGTGTCTAATATGCAAAAAAATATGAATATATTTATATTAAATGAATAAAATCCTGTATAAAACATTAAAACAAATGTCTTGCATGGCTTTTATTTTACCTATAATTTTAATTTGCATAATGAATCAAGCAGCTTGTCAAATTTTATTACATTGCGGTGTTTTTGAATAAATTTTTACTGAAGACCAAGGAATATTTGGAACCTAAAATCTGTGGATCCTAAGCAAGTACTTCGTATGCGCTGTCGATTATAGGACACTGGATACACACATAAAAAGCAATCTGAAAGACATATAAGATAAAAGAAAAATGTGTGTTTTGAATACGTAAATTAAATTAAGTTTCCCAAAGACTACGCTAATTTAAACAGTGCAAGCACATGACTGAGGAGGCAACAGATAACACAATGCAAATAAAGATAATACTCTTACATAGACGCAAGATTGATATCAATCTATCAATATAAGAACAAATTTAAGACTTCCGAGATAAGACACCGGTAAAATTATCGTAACAAATGTTAATGCATAATTGATTAAGTAAGAAGAGCATACAGTTTTGAGCACAAGAGCGAATGTAGAATTGACGAGTTAAGATACAAACTAAGCAATTAGCACATCAGCACAATCAGATTAATCGCTGAAAGCACTGCTGCTTTTCCATGATTTACACCCGAGATAAAATTATTTACAATTTCAAAGACAGTTAGTTAGTTTTTTTTACTTTTGTGTGTGTGTGTGTGTTTTCTCTCTCTCTCTCTCTCTCTCTCTTTTTTTTTTTTTTTTTGGTTTATTTTCGTTCCTTTATGTTTATGTTTTCAATCAGTTTTTTGGATGTTTTCTTGAATTTTCAGATGTTTCTCTCTAAATTATGGATTTGTGTGTACAGTGCCTTTTTTTGTTGTAAATTATCAATAATATTAATAACTATTTTATTACCGTAATTTCCGTCGTATAATCCGCAGCTCAAAGAGTCGTTTTTCGACCCAGAAATATTATTTTATAAAATGTAACTTAAAAGATCGCTGTAAATATTTAACTACAATTATTGAATAAAATTTCTGGGTCGAAAAACGACTCTTTGAGCTGCGGATTATACGCCGGAAATTACGGTACATCATTTTTAATCACTAATCAATGAATAACTATTGAATAATTCTTCACCAAAGCTATCAAGTACTAATTAAAACAAATCATTTTCAAGTTTTATATGCTCGTAACACAATAAAAAACTACCCTTTCAAAGCAACTTTTCAACAAATAATTTATAAATATCAATAAAAATATAAACTTTTATATAACCTTTGAACTCGCATTTACCTCTATAAATTCGAACACCAATATAGGGGAAATTATTTCTTTTCTGATTTCATGTGTATTACATTCTTCAACATTATTGAAAGAAAAAAAATCTTAAAAACTTGATGGACTTTGAAAAGCCACATTTTTGGGAGCTATCAGGCAGAATATTAAATATTTTCTGTTTTTACAGCCTGTTAATCACAATAACTCGGATATTTAAAAAGTTATATTCATATAAATATGTGTAAAAGACGATTATTTATTTTCTAAAAAATGAAAAAAGAACGTTATTATTTCAAGTACAAAAAAGAATATCCCGAGGTTTATTATGTAATATGAAAATTGTATATATGCCCATTCATTTATAAATTACTTATAACATTTTTTATTTCATTATTTTAGCTTATTATCGGATATTATAATACATTGTCAAGCATTTAAAATGTAAATTTCATATTGATTTAACAAATTTTAATAGGTCAATAATGAAAGTTAGGGAAAAAATAAGTTGTTTGTATTTATAATGTATAATTTCACGACAGTTAGTACCAGGATTATTTGTCAAATGTAAATATATAAATAAATAAATAAATAAATAAAAATAAAAGAACCCTAACTGTTTTATCATATGACGGCGGAATTCAAAAGTGTATTTTGAGATGGTGTATGAAACAAAACGTTGACAGAATAAATTGGTGCTATATATTGATAATATACAATTAATTTATGTTAGATCATTTTTTTTTTTTTTTTTTGCTGCAATTGTTTTTATCTACTTATATAAAATCCAAGTGCAGGAAAGTGTAGGTAACCATTCGGCGGCTAGCCCATCCAAAGAATGGAATACTTCCATTGTTGCACAGAAAAGAGAAATAATGAAAAATATTCAGACACGTGGCTTTTTGGTCGTATATTTATTAATTTGCAGCTTAAATGTCGGTAAAAATATTTCTGCACGTGTACTTTGTTTTTATAAGTGAATAAAAATTCATATTGACTGTGACGTCACAAAAATAGCGTTTGTTGGGTTTATGTTAGTTTTATGCATTATAACTTTATTAATGCCATTTTTTTTTTCATTACAATTAAATATAAAATGTATTTTTATTTGAATTCATGGTGTTTAAGCATAAAAGTACGTATATAAAGCAGGTGTGAAAATTTTGTGCCGGCAAAAATGATGTTATGCTTAGCTTGAAATAAGAAAATCGCCACCATCTTCAAAATAAACGAGCTCAGATCAGAGCCAATCATAAAATTGAAGCTTACAAAATTTTAACGTTTTGTGCTTCTTAAACCATTTCAGAATTTGCGTTTAATTTTTCTTTATGTAACCAAACGATGAGTTACTTGGTGAGTCAAGTTCTTTAGAAAATCTTTGATAACACTTTTTAACAAAAACGTTCGCACATGGATTTAATTTTTAATATTTAATTTAAGTTTTTTTGTTTAATCGTTGAAATATTTCAGAAATTGAATATTGAGTAAAAAAAAAAATATGTTCGTCATTTGTATAGAAATCATTTGTCATTTTTAAAATGTACTTTTCTACTATACAAACCTCTAAATAATGAAATCTTCATGCCGTTTGTATGAAGTCTTATTAAAATGAAACGCAGGTAAACTTTCCGTCATTTTTGACGTATATTTATAAATTATAACTAATATATTTATAAATTATGAGAAGTTATTGTCACATTTGTCGTTTTATATTTTTCACTTCTTTTTCTAAAGCGTCTTCTGATTGAATCTCTCTCTCTCTCTCTCTCTCTCGTTCTGTCTTTTTTTTTTATGAAATGCTATAAAAAAAAAGTTATAAGAAAATTCCTGTTCAAAATAGGACGAATATTTTAAAATCATTTTAATCATCAATTTTTTTTCTTTCAAATAAGAGATAAGAAAAAATCGAATTGAGTATAATCAAACAAATGAATAAGTTGAATAATTTATTTCAGAAAGAACTGTCCAAATATACTAAAAACCCAATCATTACTGACATGTTTTGATAATAATAACCTTATATTAAAACAAGTAATTCCACAGTATTAAGAATTTTAACGCATGAATAAACTATCTACAAATGATAAATTGAATTTTTACAATAAATCTTGTTTATGTAAAAATAATATTTTTGAATCGAGCCATAGATAAACCTTAAGCAATTCTTACGAATATTTCCTCTATTTATGTTCATCATTACATACAAAATTTTATAATAGATAATGAAACTATTTTTTGTGGGAAAATAGAGTAAAACCTTTTTATCTGGAATCCCTTAGAAACAAGAACAATTTCAAGATATACGTTTTTTATTCTTCTTTAAACACATGTCAGGGATTTTCTTTTAATACTTAATATTTAGATCAAAACTGAAGCCATCCATACATAAACCTTAAACAATTCTTACGCATGTTTCCCCTATTTATGTTCTTTTATTACATACGAAATTTTATAATAGATAATGAAACTATTTTTTGTGAGCAAATAGAGTAAAACCTTTCTATCTGGAATCTCTTGGGAACAAGAACAATTCCGAGATACGCAGGTTTCGAGATATACGTTTTTTTTAAAACACATATCATATTTTATCCGAGAAAAAAAATTCCGTAAAACTACGGAAAATTGTACTGGCAAACAACGTATTTTTTTTTTTTTTTTTACAGTCATGAATTGCGAATATCAAAACGGAAATAACACTGATGAGAGGAATTCGACTTATGCAGGTTTTTAAACGGAATTATAAAATAAATCAAGATGAACTTGGAAAATACATTAGATTTTTCATGAATTGCAGGGATATCAGTATATTTTGAGATATAACAAGTTTTTATGATATACAGATTTCAAGACTTGTACAAGTTTGACTGTGACTTATAAAAGCTCTACTTAATATCAATATAAAACTTCTATTAAAATTCTAATCATCTCAAAAATAAACAGTCATTCATCTTATTTTTGACGTTTTCTGAGTGCCAAAATCGTCCGATTTATATTTATTTTAAAACTCGCGTAAATCAATAACGAATTCCACACGTAAGAAGCATATTATAAAAATGATGAAATAGTAGAGATTATTCCGAAGGGATTATTTGAACGCATTCAGCAGCTGAAAATGATAGAACATAAATTTCAGAGAACACAAATACCTGCACGATATTGTTGCGAATGATTATAAATCATATTCAACGAATAATACGTTAAATGCAAAACAAATTATTTTTCCACTCCATGGGTTTTTGCGTTAGATCAAAAACTGTGTTTTTTATGAATAAGATGCATTATCGACTCCTGTGTTCCTTTTTAAGTCGAGCTTTGACTAATACAGTTTTGACTGTATGCAGTATTTTTCACCTTACTGAACTAGAATAGAAATGTTATGCCTTACGAAGTTGAAGCACACTAAATTGAATTAGAACATATGATAATTTCACTAAAATCTCCGCGTTTATAATTATTAATTAATTAATCATCATTAAAACGTAAAGTGCATTCAATGATGTCATTACATTAAGAGATTAGGGGTTGTCAGAGACGTGTAAAAATAGGCATTTCATTTTTTTTAAAACTCTTGTATAATGTCTTTTATTTTACATATAATGCCAAGTTTTTATACTATGCTTTAAAAGTAAACTTCACGAACATTTCAAATCTGACATATTAATTCTGGTCCAAGTTATCTGCTTAATTGTTGGACGCTATCTTACAAATAGTAATGATAGTATAATACATTGCGCTGACGATCAGTACTTCTAAATGGTTTATCTGAAACCAATACAACAACAAAATTATTAGTTTAATACTTTATCTAGTGTTTAATCGAAACTCTTTTTTTTTTTTTTTTTTTTTTTTTTAAATTAAGCAAAATGGCGGTTTCTGAAAGTTTACTTATGAATTTTAAGGAAAAAAGCGCTTATTTATTGTTTATATATATATATAAAGTACTGATAAGAAAAAAAAAATCATTACTTTTTTAGGCCTACAATGTACTGTTTAAATTCCATTTAAATCTGTCAAGCGGTTTTTAAAATATAGTGGTCACCGTCTTTGAAAACGTAGTATTGAGAAAAATGCATTTAAAGTTTCACACTAATACGATTGAGGTTCTACTACGCTATATTCATGGTTACAGAAAATAGATTCTAATACAATACATAACAATACATTTCGATGTTTTCAATATGCAGATAAATTATCGTCTTAACAGATTAACTCCGATAAACAGCTTGCCGTCAGCTACCTGCTGTTAGTAAAAAGAGCGTTAAAACTATCCATTGGATCAACTTGAAATTTTTACAGAATATTTTCAAAATAGTATACCTAAGAAAAATGAAAAAAAAAAAAAAAAAACATGATTTTTTTACAACCCCTCATCTTTTTGCTTCCTTTTGGGAACAGCGAATTTCGAGCTTATTCTATCGACGATTACTATCCGAATTTTCAAGCTATGTTTTTGAGACTTTCATAAAAGTTGGTCTAGACATTTAGCTAATATATTATGCACAGTATATTTTGATTGAATTCGCGCATGCGCAGTGAAACAATATTCAGTAAACCTGCTCATATTTCATACAATTTTTATTATTTTTTAATTCTAATTGCAGGGAATTGTGTACAATTTTGTTTGTCATATTTTCTGAAAATAACTTGTTTTTATATAAAAAACTCTGCAAATTATAAGCAAAAAAACTTGGTAAAATGTGGGAGTGTTTTTATAAAAACCTGAATTTCTCTTTGAGTATACATGCTATCTTCATAAAAATGAACCCAAATTATTACAATAAGCCACTTAATCATAATCTACAGTTTGAATGTTTTTGCAATATTAGTTTTTACATGGTTATCCAAAAGATATTCGTTTTTCTTCAATTTGTTGACTGCCCCTTATGGGGTGTCGGGAAAAAATCTTCGCGGAAATATATGACGTCTAAAATGTTGTTTACACTCCTGAAGTTTCAGGATAATTCCTCATGTATCTTTCCAGATATTTAACAAAACGTCTAAAATCGCAAGTGACCGGTCATCATTGGAAATATAGTGTAGAGTTACGCAAGTGTAATTACAAGAAGATTAAGCATATTTTGAAATAAGTTTTAAGATTACTGCCTACGCATAACGTATTCTAGATTATCTCCCACAAAATTCATAACAACAATAAAGGTATCTTGATGAAACTTGTGTAAGTAAAACCCACAATAAATATTTTATTATTGTGTTATTATTTTTTTTTAAAGAACAGCATTATATAATATATTTTCATTCAAGTATTTAAACTCATTCAAATATTTAAAATATGGATTCATTTCCGAAGTATTGCCCTGCGGTTAGTTTTTGCAGTAAAGTTACAGTTTTTTTTCCAGTAATGCGATTACTTTTTAGATTTCTTCCGCAAAATTCCTTTTTACTTCGTACAGTTGCCTCGAACAAAAGGTAATTGTCGGAAATATTATATATGCCAGTAATAACACACTTTATTTACATAGCTTCCGAAACACAATGTTTAATCTTTGCAGTATATGGCTGACAGGTTAGAACAAATGCATGTTATTGGTAGTTTTAAAGTAGCTTCCATTGAAGTGCTCGCGTGAGTAGAATGGCAAATAGCTTTTAATACCTATCGGAAGTATTCTTTATTTCTTAAAGTCTGTAATTAAAAAGCTTCGAAATGCTTTTAAGAGGACAAAGTGTTTATTTAAAAAAATTATTATTTTTAAAGATACAGTAGAGAGGTGAACTGAATGAAGGCAATTCAATTTACAGTAAGTTTACATTAAGAACAATTAAATTAAGTTAAATTTTTTTCTGTAATACTGCAATACTTGTGAAAACGCTTTTTCAAATTTCGAAGCCTAATTATTAAAATAATATGAAATTAACTTTCAAATCTGTCTCAATTTACATAATACATTTTTCAACATTAAGAATTGGAAAATTTATAAAAATTTGAATAATGTTGTATTTTAACCGCTTCTTTGAGAAACTGATCCAGTGTTCTCAGATTAATAAGAAAGCGTGAGTTCAGTCATATTAACACTAATTACGTATTAAAATGTGTATGGAATGATATAAAATTTAAAAAAAAATCTCGAATATTTCACCTACATCTTAACTGTAAGTTTCACTGTTGTTATCTGCAAGTCTGTGCGGATTTTAGGTGTTTGTTGAATTTAGGGTTGCGGATTTGAGGGAGTCTATTGTATAGTGATTAAAATTTCTTCGTAACTTTTTGTTTTGAGTGAAAATTTTAAAAATATGATTCTAATATTAAAAAGTACCCATAAAAATAACGTTTTTTCCCATTTAAAAATTATTAATTTTTTTTAATAAATATTTTTGTAGATCCTGAAGAAAAAATATTTTTTATTCTTTTCCGTACTTAAAAAGGAAAAAGTAGTATACAAAAAGCGTTATTCTATAAGAAGATATGACTTTAAAAAAAATGACTAAAATAAATATTTTTTTAATTTTTAAAAAGAATTTGCATATGAAAAAGAATACATATATAATTGTAATACCTTTGAATTTCAAAATACATTAAACAAGTTCTTACAACAAATCTAACCCAATCTCTTATTAAGATAGGTAATCATAAAGTGTATACATAATACCATTAAGTTAATACAAAAAATTAACAAGTGATACATAAGACTACCAGTGCGGCATTTCAGTTATGGTACGCAGACAAAAATACTAAATGTTGTAAAGAAAATTTATACAATAATTATATAAATAACATATAATGTAAGAAAGTTCGAGTTTGGACACCAAATAAAATTAAAATTGAATTTGAAATGAAGAAAATGGAATTCGAAATGAAGAAAAGACGTGTACAGCTTAATCATCAGCCTGGCAGAGCTCTACACATGTCTAAAAAATAATGCAATATTTCATAAAGTATACTTATATACAGGGTTGTTATAATTAAAGTACGCCTATTCAGAAGGCTCTAGAGCCGGTTCTATGGCTCCAAACGAGACAAAATTTCACTAGTACGTAGTTGAAGAGATGCGCTCTGCAAAAATCGGAAAAAAAAGTAGTTACATTTTTCGTCAGTAGGTGGCGCTGCGCCAATATTTAAGGCGATGTTTGCAGATTCATTATATCAATTTCAGTCAATCCAGACAAAGCACACAAATTTAAAAGTTTCAACAAACTTCGACGAATTGCGAATTGTTATAATTAAAGTTCACCTAATCAGACAGCTCTAGAGCCTGACCTATGACTCCAAACAATACAGAAAAATGAATATAATTTCATGTGATGTAATCTTCATCAACAAAAAGAAAACATGTCGCTCGGCAGTGAGGAAATAACGAAGAATAACATTACACATGCTCAATGAATCCTCCACCATTTTCAATAACGCATTCCATTCTCGGAATTGTGCTTTCTATAGCATTGCGTAAACTGTCCTGTGAGATTGAGCGAATATGAAGTCTAATACTGTCTTTCAGATCAGAGATTGTCTGACATCTGTCTTTAGATACAGAATCTTTCAAAAATACCCATAACCAAAAATCGCATGGTGTTAGATCAGGCGATCGTGGTGGCCAGACTCTTTGAAAATAACGACTTATGATGCGGTCTTCTGTAAAATGGCTTGTTAAGAAAGTTTAAACTGCTCTAGTAATGTGTGGTGGTGCACCGTCTTGCATAAACACGATATTTTGAAGGTAGCCTCGCTGTTGCAGCTCGGGAATCAGAAAATTTGACAACGTATTGAGATACCTTCTCCCATTTACGGAACATGTAATGGGTCCTGTGGATGTTAGTTCCTCAAAAAAATATGGCCCTATCATAAACGTAGCTGTGAAACCGCACCACACCGTCACTTTAGGTGCATGCAATGGAACTTCTTGGACAACATTAGGATTATCTTTCGCCCAAATTCGACAGTTGTGTGTGTTCACTTGTCCGTTTAAATAAAAATGCGCTTCATCACTCCATAGAATATTCCAGGGCCAAGAATTGTCCACATTCATTCGTGCAAGAAACTGTAGTGAAAATGATAGCCGACTTTCGGTATCACCCTGTATTAGTTGTTGCACCCTCTGAATCTTGTATGGATAGTAGCGCAAAATTTGACGCATCACTTTTCTCACAGTGGAAATTGGCATATCGACTTCATTCGCAATAGCTGGCACACTTGCATTACCAAATGATGACTGTCTTGCTAAATCCACGGCAGCAGTAGCAATATCTTCAATACTAGAAATGTCTACCTTTTTTCGTCCTCTGCCAGGAAGAATGTCGAGTTTTCCTGTTTCCTCGAACTTTTTAATCATTTTGTGAACTCCATGATCCGACATCGGTCTACGTCTAACATCTGTTAGTTTCCGGAATTCTCGAAGAGCTGCAGCTGCAGCTGCGTTGCTGTTATTTTGATAAAATAACTTTACAAGAAGTGCCTTTTCTTTCAACGTTACCATTCTCCACAAAGCGTAGATTCAAATGCTTTTCAGAAACAATCAACTGTTCCAGTGTCAAAGAAATCACAGACACACTTTATCAGCATGTTTTAAATCGTCAGGTGGTTAGAAGGGTATTTCAAGTTTTCGAAGTTGGTCGAAAATTTGAATAAAATGTGATCTTTTTCAAGCGTTGGGTGAAATTTTGTGATTTTGTGTCTTTCATCTGGATTGACCGAAATTGATATAGCGAATCTGAAAAAGTTTACTTTTACCAACTGTGAAATAAAATTTCCTGTATTTGGTTTTTTACAAAATAAAGGCATCTGCAAATATCGTTTTAAATATTGGCGCAGCGCCACTTATTGACAAAAATTTTAACTAATTTTTTTTTTTTTCGCAGAGCTCATCTCTTCAACTACGTACTAGTGAAATTTTGTTTCGTTTGGAGCCATAGAACCGGCTCTAGAGCCTTCTGAATAGGCGAACTTTAATTATAACAACCCTGTATATACATTTGAAGGGGAAAAAACAGAGTAAAAAATATATATAAATAAAAAACATAAATTTTGTGTTTCGGACAGCTTTAAGTTTGTAAGTTTGTTCTCGAATGACCAAACCAGGATGATTGTGTAGGCGTAGGATGGCGAGCGAACGTATGGCACGCGTGCCTAAGATGGCGCATAAGGAAATTTTTTTGGCACGCCAAAAAAGAAATAAAAATAAAAATAGAAATATATAGTCATTTTATAGATAAAAGCAATTTTTCTTTTTGTAAAAGTAAAATTGTGTTTAACATGTACAGAAAAACCCAAATAATACAATTCTTTTTGTGTGAAATAACACACTAGAAAATCTTCCTTTTCTCTGACGCCTATGCATTGGTTTTCTCGAGTAACCACTTTGAATTTCTGCATAAATTTTAAATGCTTTATCTCTGCAAACGAATTTCATAAGACAGTCACTGCAACAAATCGACAAGTGGATTCAATATTACAATGTATGTTACTGTCGTAACAAAACACGACTTAGGTATAAAGCATCCTCTATCAAACGTACAGCAGAAAAAAAAAATTATTAATAAATTATTTTTCAATGCACTTCAGATTATTGTAAGTTAGATGTTGTGTCACTAATAACTAAAAAAATTACTAAATTAAAATTCATAAAATGTTTATCCTTATTACAGTATACGTATCACTTAAATGAATATTAATGAAGCACTTATTACCAGAAAATTTGTTAAATTAACAGATATCGAAAAAAATCGTATTTTAATTTTGTTCTTGATTATTTAAGACTTGAAAACGACTCATCCTGTTAACCAATTGTTTCAAATAAGCATCATATATTGCAAACTTTTTTATGTTAAAGTTTGGCACCTTACAAGATTTGATAGATATTGCTTTCAAATTTTTAGCACGCGCACGTAAAATGGTCCGCCATTCCTGGGGTAGGGATATTTCGTCTTCCCAAGAACCAATCGGTTTATTACTTTCTTAAGGCTGTTTTCAAATCCAAACTGGCTACTTCATGAAATATTTTTAAATTCATTTTGTTTGGAAACGCAGGAAATTGGCGAGTGTTCTTATTCAAAAAGTTTGTAATCGAAATGCGTTTTCCCTTTTTTGGTAAAGCCAGAATATCTTTCAGAAAGTACTGTAATAGTTGACGTTTTTAACTGAATTTCCTACACCACAGCACGAAAAAAGAAAAAACGTGTCGTCACATGACACGAATCGCTTATAACTCGATAAGTAATATACTTATCAAAAAATGAAAAACTCATTTCGATTTCAAATCGCTTCAATAGTGAGTCCTGCCAATTTTATGCCTTTGCATTTAAAAATGAGTCAGAAGATGTGTGACAAAGTTTCATGTTGCTGAGCAGATCATTTGAGAATCATCTTATGTAAAAGGTCATCCATGAAGGCATTCCTCCTGCGAGAAAATTTCCAATTTTTTCTTCTTTTCCCTTTAAGAAAAATTCTAATTATAAAGTAACAAAAAAATATCATAAAATAATATCAGTTTTATTCAAAACCATTCAAATTCGTACATAAATTACATATAAAATAATCTATGTCATAGATTAAGCAAGAACGAAAAATTCGGCATCAGACATATATTATGAAATACTTTCCAGTAGTAATAGTTAGTAATAATTAATAAGAAATTTAATTTTTTTCATAAAATGAAATGAGATAGGTAAATAATCAATTTAAATAAAATGTAGTGCAAATTTCCATAGACCATAATATAATGGAATTACTCAGTGTGTACGAATGGAATTCTTCTGTGTGTGTCCCTGTAAACCAACTATAAGTGCTATACATTTAATTTTTAATAGCAAACTTTCTACAGGGAACCTCATTAACATAAAAAAGTACATGTCATCACGGAAAGACGGACATACAAACAGGCCAACTGAAATCATAAACACTTTTCAACTATGTTGTAAAGTATATTTCTTTTAAATGCTAAAAGGTGTAAATTAACAACATAATACAAATTAAAATTTGTATTATGTTGTTAATTTACACCTTTTAGTATTTAAAAGAAACATAAGTAGTAAGATAGTGGGGGTTCACCGGCAGCAGGCGCAATCCGCAATGAGGAATGGGGATTCCAGACTGAGGAACGAGGATTCCTCAAGGAGGAATGGGAATGTGGGGGTAGGAGGTACTTTCTCAACCGGAAGTGCAATCTTCAGGGGATCAACCCTCTTTTTCTCACAATAATCTTTTCATCTCATTTTGTTGGTACATCTGATATTTTGTTAAAAAGGTTTGCGTGTAAGAGTATGTTTTAAAAAGCATATATGTCTTATAGTTATTATAAATAGCTGTATGTGTGTGTGTGTGTATCAAATAGTTCTCTTTATGTGTGTATATGTGTGTGTGTGTATGTATGTGTGTGCGTGTGACACATAGTTCTCTTTGTGTGTGTGACTATCTGCTTGGTTATCAAAAAATATTTTTCATGTTTTTATAACGAAAAAAAAAATATGCGTTAGTTAGTTAAAAAGTTTCACTATAGTTAAAAAAAGTTTTCACTCATTTTCGATTTAACTACAACAAAAGTTTGTGTATAAAGATAACGTTTCACTAGTAAGGTTTAAAAAAAGTACTCAATAATAAAATCAACAATTTTTATTATAACAAAATAATTTACAGAAAGGTATTTACAGATCAAAATATACATCGCGATTTTGCGTTAGCAATACAAATCAACATTTTCTTCTTTATTACAAACGGTATTAATGTCATAATGGCCATATGCTAAACTGCTTATTCCATCATCCAATAAGTAACGCTTGTCGTCAAAGGGACTTAAGCTAATTTTATTTTGAGTTAATGTATATAGGCGATGGTCATCTTGGGCAATTCTTACCTGTTTCTCCATACTTGTTTTTTGTTGTTGGAGGCACTCCAAGTAGTCTTCATGTTTAATTTTCTGCCGAACAATCTGCGTAGATACGCCTTTTGCACGCTTCTTTTCATCTTTAACAGATTTTAGAGAATACATTTTTGATTTCAGTCCGACAAACTCAAGGGCTAATTCACCATTAAGTTCATCCTTAAACTTTCCGAGCGTCTTCTTATTATCCTCAGAGTATAGACGATGAGATTTCGGGTATTCAGAAAAGTCAAACAACTCACGATGCTGCTCCAGATCCTTATAAATATTATTGGTTTGAATATGATACGTTAGGGAATCTGTATCCGTAAAGAGTAAAACTGCACGATCTTTGTATGTTTTCTTTATAAAATTGTAATGGAAATCATACATACAAAGTTTAGATAGTTCGAGTATAGAAAATCCAACATAGATGGGTCGGTTCATATGTATGCTAGTTTTTAATCTCTCAACAGCAGTCAAGTCTTCATCATAAGTTTTAAACGATTTAAAAGTAGGCGATGCTACTAATTTTTTGGCTCTTTTTTCACCGTTACAAAGCACAATATTTCTTCTTTTTCGTAGATTTTCCATGGTTTTACCAAAAACAGAATTGTTCATTAACTTAAAAAAGTCTTTCTCAAAAGAAGATTTTGCTTCTTTCCTTTTTTCGGTGTTGAAATTAATATATTTCTGCAACCATGGTCCCTGTTTAAATTTTAAAGCTTTATGCACAGCTGTAATTTTTAAACCAAGTTCTAAATAAAATTTGAGATTACGATAATGGGTTATATAATTTCGTTTATTATTTAAATTTGGTATAAGTTTAGGAGTTCCGACGAATTTTCTATTGTTGAGTAAGCTTCTTGCATGAGAAGATAGCATCTGATCCTCTACAGTTACTCTCTCAGGGGCGACAGGGTATTCATTATGCAAAGGATGTAAATGTTTCGGGTATTCCAAGTCTACCTCGAAAAGATACCCAATTTCGGAACTATCAGATAAAGATAGAACCCAATCTTCTGTCATATGACTTGTTTCACACCATTCAAAACCGCCGTAGGGTAAAAATTGGCTCATAGCCCACCCGTATAAGTTATTGGCATCCCAATACATAATGTAGCTGGGTGCCTCATTTTTCTTATAATCGGGCGTACCAGGGATGTTTGCTCGGGCATATCTTTTACTTATCATGCTAATGCCGCCTCTTATTCCATTTTCAACCATAAGCAACATATCTATATCACTGAGTAACTCTAAAGGTGTATCAGACATCTTCAAACAAGCCTGCCATGCTAGCCCAGGTGCTGTAAACAGGTGAGCAATGTCAATTTCATAATACTGCTGACATAATTTCCTAAAGTTTTGAAACACGTCAGCAAGTAGTAGAACATCTGTCTTCACATAAAGGTTGTGATAATCACCAAGAGTCTTGATATCAAATGTTTTCCATACATTCTGGGCGTGTTGGTATTCCTTTTCACTTATAGGCTCATTGGTTAAACTATTAAAAAAGGCAGAAGGCGGAGGAAGCTGCTTCTCAGTAAATTTTTCAAAGCAAGTAAAATAATCATAGGGGTAAACCCCTTTCCGTATAAGTAAAGATAAATTATTATTTCGGGGGAAATTTTCTTCAAGAATAGTGAATTGATCAGGTTGAAGGTTTTTAACAAGTTTTTCCAATGACGTAGGCAAAAATTGGAAAGAGTCTATAAACACCATCTGAATATAAGATGTAGGCTTTCTGATTTTAAAGGTGATATAGTTTTCCATAGAAGTAGCAATAACATCGATTTCATGATCTTTGAATTTTCCAAGCTTTGTCATAATATGATGGCCATCGTAGTTTTTCAAGTTATGGAATATAACAGGAATTGTTTTACACTGCTTATAGTTCAAGTTGCATTCCACATGTGCAGCTCCTCTGTATGCACCTGACAGGTGATCATGGTCACGTGTACGTTTCTCATCTAAAGTTTTCTTACAAATATGACAAAACTCTGCTTCTCGAAATGCCTTTTCTTCCTTGGGAGAAAGCTTCATAGGTTTAACATTTAGTAACTTTTGACCTAAAATTTCCTTCTCTTGCATCATTCGGTTTAAAAAATGATCAACACAGTTTCTACCCCGATATACCTGTGCTTTCTTCACACACGTTCCATCGGGTCCAATAACCACATAGGCATAACCACATGGTAAGTGATAGGTTGTTTTCTCGGTATAGGATGCTTTAGAAGAGGGAGGGGCTGATGAAATAGGTATAAGTAGACTCTCAAAATCCGCATAAATCGTATAGGCAACAGGATGTTGTAAACGAATACCTGTAAACTTTAATATATTATCATTTTCACTAGGCATCTTTATAGCTTGTGCAACATGTTGAGAACAATATTCATTATGCTTATCCAATAGATCTTGTCTTGAAAATCGATGTAAACATCGATAACAATAATAGCCAGCGGCTCTATGTTTGGTAAGATCACCTAAAAGTCTTGAAAAACTTCTTATCAAACAATAGTGTTGCTTTTCACCATCACCAACCAATAACAAATTAATCACATCTTTATCCTTCTTTTCAGATATATACAAGGGGCAAACTTCATCCTCTTCATAACCGAACACATTAACCCGTAAATTGTTGAGTTGTTCAATAACAGGTATCTTCTGAAGGGGTACAGGGCATTCTACACTACCTAATTTAATATCATGTTCATAAGGTCGATAATGTGAAACACGTTCAGGTTTTTTTGTATAATCCAAGTTCAGTTTAAAAGCCAAAAGACACCATACTAAACATTTGTTATCTTCGTTTTTTATATTCAGCACTGCTTTTTTATCATCAAGTTTTTTAGACAAAGGAATATAGGAACTCGCAGCGAGAGGATGATATTTAGCAATCTTGAGTTCTAAATGAAGAATTTTTCTAAGTTTCCAGCCAGAACCTCTTTGTACAAATTCTTCAAAGGATTTAATAATCTTCGAAAATCCTTCCTCAATATGCTGTGAGATAGTATCTTCTATAAGTTCGGTCATACAAGAACATCGAAAATAACATTGAACTTCTTCAAACTCCTCATTATCAGTTAGACGTTCAAGTGATATTTTTTCTACCATATACCATTTAATTGCACCTTTTTCATGAATTTCACTTATTAAACGTTCTTGTATTTCAGTTTGTACATGTCTATGAAATACCTCTAAATCATTTTCCTCACGTTCATCAGGATGCAAAATCACTGTTTTAAACACATTAAGTGCATCAGAATACTTTATGTTTTTCGACTTTGCATTAGATGAGCTCATTTTACGTTTTACACTCACAAGAGGTGTGCGGGGGTGTTGAGTGCAAACATGTTGTCTCAGATCAAATTTTCTTCCAAATACTTTATCGCATTCACGGCAAGGAAATGTTGAATTCCGATGCGACTGTAAATGCTGCGTCAAATTATTCCTCCGGGTAAAAACTTGATCACATTCATCACACTTAAATGTAGACTGTCCATCAGTATTATGAATTTTCAGGTGTCTAATCAAGTCTGATTTCCTTCTAAAACACTTTCCACAAGTTTCACAGATAAACGACTTTTCATTAAGATGAATCTTAACATGCTGATTTAAATTAGAATATGTAGCAAAGACTTTGTCACAGGTGGGGCAAACATGCTTCTTTTCCACATTTGTAGGGGTCACAGTCTTTAAAGAAATATCCTCTTCAACTTGTTGATTAAAATTGAAAGAACTTTGAGACATAGTATCTTTTTCTGGAAAAACTTCAGAGAATCCATCATGCTGTATCAATCCAACACTATCATGTGTTTTTAAATGTCTTCGTAAGGTTGATCTTCGTCCAAAAGGCTTCTGGCAGATATTACAACTATATAATTTCTCGCCAGAATGAATTTTCATATGGCGGTTCAGATTAGAAATGCTCGAAAAATCTTTACCACAGGTAAAACAGCTAAACATCTTCTTAGCAGATACAGAATCTCCCACAATCCGGGTTTCAGCAATAGGCATATCAACATCCATAATAAAAATCAATAAAAAAAAACTTTAACTCTTAATAGCAAACAACAGCGATTCGCACGGATAAAAAGCGGGGGCAATTTAAAACACGTTTAACCACTAGCGATATGAATCCTCAAATGATAAAAATCCTAATTTTCCCCCGTCTATTTATACCGACCCGAAGGCAAAGTTGAGTTGTAGTATTGCTTGATATGATTGTTATCAAAACGCGTCATACGATTTCGGGGGCCTATAAGTTTCTTTCCCCTCTTTATAATATAGCATAATTAAACAGATAAACCCGAATGTATACAAATTTAAATTCGTAAATTATATTATATCACAAAATATAAAAAATCCTACAAAATAAAAATAGAATTTAGCACTTACCCCAAAAACACATCCACTTTAGTTGTTAGTCTGCACTTAACTAATTTTTCTTCCTTATCTTTAGTAGGGGGCGCTGCCATCGCCGCGAGAGGCACTGCCCGTCTTCCGGTTTGTGACGTCATTTCCGGTTTGAGATAAGAATAAACCTTAAATACACTCGCACTGTTATTTTTCCTCGCTAGCAGTGGTCAGTTTCTTGTTTAGACGTGTTGGGTGACATCATTACGTGTTTGCGATAAGAACAAGGTCACCCCTTATCAACAGGTAAACAGCTGCAGTGACGTCATAGGTGTTATGACATAGCTGATAACGGTACGATTAGCTGATAAAAATTTGTACTAATCATCTATTTCTCTTCAAGTCATTGCACGAGACGGGTGAGCTCCAACAGCTGTACATAAGGTAAGAGTAATTTATATATTATAATAGGATTTTAAATTAATTTAGTAGATGTTACAATTTGATATTTAAAAAATTTCATGTTAAACGATATGATTATATGTTGTTCATCATACTAAATCCACAAATTTTAATTCGAAAGAAATATTATTAAAATTATAATCTAAAATAAATTAGCGAAAATGCATAACAAATCTCAACAAAAAGAAGCTAATTATAAAAGGAAATGTACAAAGTTTATAAATTTACACATGTGTTAAACGCGTTTACAAACCTTATCATAGGCAAAAGTCTAATTCCACCAGACTATTTGTTATAAGTTTAACTATAAGTCAACATGTTAGATATTTGTGAAAAGGAATCTTATGATTTTTAATTTTCCAAGTTCAGTTTCAATCATATTGTAAAAGGATAATTCAAACTTTGAGATTATCTATAGTAAAATACTTAAATTAAAATGTATTTTTGATAGTTTAATATTTATAAACTACAACTTTGACTACTTTTTAAAATGTTTGCCTGATAGAAAACTGTGATAACATGTCTATGTTTGAATTTTTCTGATAACATGCCAATGCCTGAATTTTTCTGACAACTTGTCTGTGTTTGAATTTTTCTGATAACATGTCTGTGCTTGAATTTTTTGCTAACATGTCTGTGTTTAAATTTTTCTTATAACATGTCTATGTTTAATTTTTCTCTTCTTTTGAAATGTATAAACTTTTACTATACGTGTCTTTCGATTTCATTGAAGAAAAAAGTGAACGATCAACTTTATCAAACCATTTTAATTTTAATATTTTTAAACGAATACGATAATCAGATAAAAATATATGTAGCTAATTCATATTATTCCACTAAACATTGCAAAACAAAAAAATTTTAAAAATTTTTTATACTTCAGCATTCAAAAATTGCCAATATGCACATCCTAATAGTACTAAAAAACAATCCTTATCTTGGAGTATTTCCTGTAACAAAATCTAAAAATTTCATATCAACAAGACCCAAGTTAAAAACTTTACCTCTGAACCTAATACCAATTTTTAATCTCAGAATGATAAAACTCAGAATTTTTTTAGAAAGTTACTTCTAAAACATCTCATAGATGGCGCTGTTGAAAAAATCAACTCAAAGTTGTTTAAAAAACATTAATAAAATAAATCTAACTTTAAACTATCATCAAACTCCCCAAAAATCACTTCCAATTATAAATATTCTAAAATAATTAAAACTTATAAAATCGCTCATAGGGGGCGCTGCTGCGAAAAAATCATTTCGAAACTTGTTTAAAATACATTAAAAAACTAAATCTAACTTTAATCTATCATCAAACTCCAGAAAAATCGCTTTCAATTAGAAATATTTTAAAATAATTAAAACTTCTAAAACCGTTCATAGGGGGCGCTGCTGTAAAAAAAAATCATTTCGAAACTTAAAAAAATAATTCATTACTTGATTAAAACATTTTCATAAAAAAATTTCATCGAAATATCAATAAACAAACAGTAGTAGGAGAATGAGTGTGTAGCTCAGCAGGCTCACTTCCGGTACCCACCTCCACCACTTAGCGCTTAGCCTGCTGAGGCCTAACTCTTGTTCTTCTACTACTGTTTGTTTATTGATATTTCGATGAAATTTTTTTATGAAAATGTTTTAATCAAGTAATGAATTATTTTTTTAAGTTTCGAAATGATTTTTTTTTACAGCAGCGCCCCCTATGAACGGTTTTAGAAGTTTTAATTATTTTAAAATATTTCTAATTGAAAGCGATTTTTCTGGAGTTTGATGATAGATTAAAGTTAGATTTAGTTTTTTTAATGTATTTTAAACAAGTTTCGAAATGATTTTTTCGCAGCAGCGCCCCCTATGAGCGATTTTATAAGTTTTAATTATTTTAGAATATTTATAATTGGAAGTGATTTTTGGGGAGTTTGATGATAGTTTAAAGTTAGATTTATTTTATTAATGTTTTTTAAACAACTTTGAGTTGATTTTTTCAACAGCGCCATCTATGAGATGTTTTAGAAGTAACTTTCTAAAAAAATTCTGAGTTTTATCATTCTGAGATTAAAAATTGGTATTAGGTTCAGAGGTAAAGTTTTTAACTTGGGTCTTGTTGATATGAAATTTTTAGATTTTGTTACAGGAAATACTCCAAGATAAGGATTGTTTTTTAGTACTATTAGGATGTGCATATTGGCAATTTTTGAATGCTGAAGTATAAAAATTTTTTAAAATTTTTTTGTTTTGCAATGTTTAGTGGAATAATATGAATTAGCTACATATATTTTTATCTGATTATCGTATTCGTTTAAAAATATTAAAATTAAAATGGTTTGATAAAGTTGATCGTTCACTTTTTTCTTCAATGAAATCGAAAGACACGTATAGTAAAAGTTTATACATTTCAAAAGAAGAGAAAAATTAAACATAGACATGTTATAAGAAAAATTTAAACACAGACATGTTAGCAAAAAATTCAAGCACAGACATGTTATCAGAAAAATTCAAACACAGACAAGTTGTCAGAAAAATTCAGGCATTGGCATGTTATCAGAAAAATTCAAACATAGACATGTTATCACAGTTTTCTATCAGGCAAACATTTTAAAAAGTAGTCAAAGTTGTAGTTTATAAATATTAAACTATCAAAAATACATTTTAATTTAAGTATTTTACTATAGATAATCTCAAAGTTTGAATTATCCTTTTACAATATGATTGAAACTGAACTTGGAAAATTAAAAATCATAAGATTCCTTTTCACAAATATCTAACATGTTGACTTATAGTTAAACTTATAACAAATAGTCTGGTGGAATTAGACTTTTGCCTATGATAAGGTTTGTAAACGCGTTTAACACATGTGTAAATTTATAAACTTTGTACATTTCCTTTTATAATTAGCTTCTTTTTGTTGAGATTTGTTATGCATTTTCGCTAATTTATTTTAGATTATAATTTTAATAATATTTCTTTCGAATTAAAATTTGTGGATTTAGTATGATGAACAACATATAATCATATCGTTTAACATGAAATTTTTTAAATATCAAATTGTAACATCTACTAAATTAATTTAAAATCCTATTATAATATATAAATTACTCTTACCTTATGTACAGCTGTTGGAGCTCACCCGTTTCGTGCAATGACTTGAAGAGAAATAGATGATTAGTACAAATTTTTATCAGCTAATCGTACCGTTATCAGCTATGTCATAACACCTATGACGTCACTGCAGCTGTTTACCTGTTGATAAGGGGTGACCTTGTTCTTATCGCAAACACGTAATGATGTCACCCAACACGTCTAAACAAGAAACTGACCACTGCTAGCGAGGAAAAATAACAGTGCGAGTGTATTTAAGGTTTATTCTTATCTCAAACCGGAAATGACGTCACAAACCGGAAGACGGGCAGTGCCTCTCGCGGCGATGGCAGCGCCCCCTACTAAAGATAAGGAAGAAAAATTAGTTAAGTGCAGACTAACAACTAAAGTGGATGTGTTTTTGGGGTAAGTGCTAAATTCTATTTTTATTTTGTAGGATTTTTTATATTTTGTGATATAATATAATTTACGAATTTAAATTTGTATACATTCGGGTTTATCTGTTTAATTATGCAATATTATAAAGAGGGGAAAGAAACTTACAGGCCCCGAAATCGTATGACGCGTTTTGATAACAATCATATCAAGCAATACTACAACTCAACTTTGCCTTCGGGTCGGTATAAATAGACGGGGGAAAATTAGGATTTTCATCATTTGAGGATTCCTATCGCTAGTGGTTAAACGTGTTTTAAATTGCTCCCGCTTTTTATCCGTGCGAATCGTTGTTGTTTGCTTTTAAGAGTTAAAATTTTTTATTGATTTTTATATTATGGATGTTGATATGCCTATTGATGAAACCCCGATTGTGGGAGATTCTGTATCTGTGAAGAAGATGTTTACCTGTCTTACCTGTGATAAAGATTTTTCGAGCATTTCTAATCTGAACCGACATATGAAAATTCATTCTGGTGAGAAATTATATACTTGTAATATCTGCCAGAAGTCTTTTTATCGAAGATCAAACCTACAAAGACATTTAAAAACACATGATAGTGTTGGATTGTTACAGCATGATGGATTCTCTGAAGTTCTTACAGAAAAAGATACTATATCTCAAAGTTCTTCCAATTTTAATCAGCAAGTTGAAGAGGATGTGTCTTTAAAGACTGTGACTCCTACGAATGTGGAAAAGAAGCATGTTTGCCCCACCTGTGACAAAGTCTTTGCAACATATTCTAATTTAAATCAGCATGTTAAGATTCATCTTAATGAAAAGTCGTTTATCTGTGAAACTTGCGGAAAGTGTTTTAGAAGGAAATCGGACTTGTTAAGACATTCAGAAACCCATAATACTGGTGGACAGTCTACATTTAAGTGTGATGAATGTGATCAAGTTTTTACCCGGAGGGATAATTTGAAGCAGCATTTACAGTCGCATCGGAATTCAACATTTCCTTGCCTTGAATGCGATAAAGTGTTTGGAAGAAAATTTGACCTGAGACAACATGTTCGCACTCAACACCCCCGCACACCTCTTGTGAGTGTAAAACGTAAAATGAGCTCATCTAATGCAAAGTCGAAAAACTTAAAGTATTCTGATGCACTTAATGTGTTTAAAACAGTGATTTTGCATCCTGATGAACGTGAGGAAAATGATTTAGAGGTATTTCATAGACATGTACAAACTGAAATACAAGAACGTTTAATAAGTGAAATTCATGAAAAAGGTGCAATTAAATGGTATATGGTGGAAAAAATATCACTTGAACGTCTAACTGATAATGAGGAGTTTGAAGAAATTCAATGTTATTTTCGATGTTCGTGTATGACCGAACTTATAGAAGATACTATCTCACAACATATTGAGGAAGGATTTTCGAAGATTATTAAATCCTTTGAAGAATTTGTACAAAGAGGTTCTGGCTGGAAACTTAGAAAAATTCTTCATTTAGAACTCAAGATTGCTAAATATCACCCCCTCGCTGCGAGTTCCTATATTCCTTTGTCTAAAAAACTCGATGACAAAAAAGCAGTGTTGAATATAAAAAACGAAGATAACAAATGTTTAGTATGGTGTCTTTTGGCTTTTAAACTGAACTTGGATTATACAAAAAAACCTGAACGTTTTTCACATTATCGACCTTATGAACATGATATTAAATTAGGTAGTGTAGAATGCCCTGTACCCCTTCAGAAGATACCTGTTATTGAACAACTCAACAATTTACGGGTTAATGTGTTTGGTTATGAAGAGGATGAAGTTTGCCCCCTGTATATATCTGAAAAGAAAGATCAAGATGTGGTTAATTTGTTATTGGTTGGTGACGGTGAAAAACAACACTATTGTTTGATAAGAAGTTTTTCAAGACTTTTAGGTGATCTTACCAAGCATAGAGCCGCTGGCTATTATTGTTATCGATGTTTACATCGATTTTCAAGACAAGATCTATTGGATAAGCATAATGAATATTGTTCTCAACATGTTGCACAAGCTATAAAGATGCCTAGTGAAAATGATAATATATTAAAGTTTACAGGTATTCGTTTACAACATCCTGTTGCCTATACGATTTTTGCGGATTTTGAGAGTCTGCTTATACCTATTTCATCAGCCCCTCCCTCTTCTAAAGCATCCTATACCGAGAAAACAACCTATCACTTGCCATGTGGTTATGCCTATGTGGTTATTGGACCCGATGGAACGTGTGTGAAGAAAGCACAGGTATATCGTGGTAGAAACTGTGTTGATTATTTTATAAACCGAATGATGCAAGAGAAGGAAATTTTAGGTCAAAAGTTACTAAATGTTAAACCTATGAAGCTTTCTCCCAAGGAAGAAAAGGCATTTCGAGAAGCAGAGTTTTGTCACATTTGTAAGAAAACTTTAGATGAGAAACGTACACGTGACCATGATCACCTGTCAGGTGCATACAGAGGAGCTGCACATGTGGAATGCAACTTGAACTATAAGCAGTGTAAAACAATTCCTGTTATATTCCATAACTTGAAAAACTATGATGGTCATCATATTATGACAAAGCTTGGAAAATTCAAAGATCATGAAATCGATGTTATTGCTACTTCTATGGAAAACTATATCACCTTTAAAATCAGAAAGCCTACATCTTATATTCAGATGGTGTTTATAGACTCTTTCCAATTTTTGCCTACGTCATTGGAAAAACTTGTTAAAAACCTTCAACCTGATCAATTCGCTATACTTGAAGAAAATTTCCCCCGAAATAATAATTTATCTTTACTTATACGGAAAGGGGTTTACCCCTATGATTATTTTACTTGCTTTGAAAAATTTACTGAGAAGCAGCTTCCTCCGCCTTCTGCCTTTTTTAATAGTTTAACCAATGAGCCTATAGGTGAAAAGGAATACCAACACGCCCAGAATGTATGGAAAACATTTGATATCAAGACTCTTGGTGATTATCACAACCTTTATGTGAAGACAGATGTTCTACTACTGGCTGACGTGTTTCAAAACTTTAGGAAATTATGTCAGCAGTATTATGAAATTGACCCTGCTCACCTGTTTACAGCACCTGGGCTAGCATGGCAGGCTTGTTTGAAGATGTCTGATACACCTTTAGAGTTACTCAGTGATATAGATATGTTGCTTATGGTTGAAAATGGAATACGAGGCGGCATTAGCATGATAAGTAAAAGATATGCCCGAGCAAACATCCCTGGTACCCCCGATTATAAGAAAAATGAGGCACCCAGCTACATCATGTATTGGGATGCCAATAACTTATATGGGTGGGCTATGAGCCAATTTTTACCCTACGGTGGTTTTGAATGGTGTGAAACAAGTCATATCACAGAAGAGTGGGTTCTATCTTTATTTGATAGCTCCGAAATTGGGTATCTTTTCGAGGTAGACATGGAATACCCGAAACATTTACATCCTTTGCATAATGAATACCCTGTCGCCCCTGAGAGAGTAACTGTGGAGGATCAGATGCTGTCTTCTCATGCAAGAAGCTTACTTAACAATAGGAAATTCGTGGGAACTCCTAAACTTATACCAAATTTAAATAATAAACGAAATTATATAACCCATTATCGTAATCTCAAATTTTATTTAGAACTTGGTTTAAAAATTACAGCTGTGCATAAAGCCTTAAAATTTAAACAGGGTCCGTGGTTGCAGAAATATATTAATTTCAACACCGAAAAAAGGAAAGAAGCAAAATCTTCTTTTGAGAAAGACTTTTTTAAGTTAATGAACAATTCTGTTTTTGGTAAAACCATGGAAAATCTACGAAAAAGAAGAAATATTGTGCTTTGTAACGGTGAAAAAAGAGCCAAAAAATTAGTAGCATCGCCTACTTTTAAATCGTTTAAAACTTATGATGAAGACTTGACTGCTGTGGAGAGATTAAAAACTAGCATACATATGAACCGACCCATCTATGTTGGATTTTCTATACTCAAACTATCTAAACTTTGTATGTATGATTTCCATTACAATTTTATAAAGAAAACATACAAAGATCGTGCAGCTTTACTCTTTACGGATACAGATTCCCTAACGTATCATATTCAAACCAATAATATTTATAAGGATCTGGAGCAGCATCGTGAGTTGTTTGACTTTTCTGAATACCCAAAATCTCATCGTCTATACTCTGAGGATAATAAGAAGACGCTCGGAAAGTTTAAGGATGAACTTAATGGTGAATTAGCCCTTGAGTTTGTCGGACTGAAATCAAAAATGTATTCTCTAAAATCTGTTAAAGACGAAAAGAAGCGTGCAAAAGGCGTATCTACGCAGATTGTTCGGCAGAAAATTAAACATGAAGACTACTTGGAGTGCCTCCAACAACAAAAAACAAGTATGGAGAAACAGGTAAGGATTGCCCAAGATGACCATCGCCTATATACATTAACTCAAAATAAAATTAGCTTAAGTCCCTTTGACGACAAGCGTTACTTATTGGATGATGGAATAAGCAGTTTAGCATATGGCCATTATGACATTAATACCGTTTGTAATAAAGAAGAAAATGTTGATTTGTATTGCTAACGCAAAATCGCGATGTATATTTTGATCTGTAAATACCTTTCTGTAAATTATTTTGTTATAATAAAAATTGTTGATTTTATTATTGAGTATTTTTTTTTTAATTTTTTAAGTAATGTGAAACTTTTTCTAAAAGAATTTTTTTTTAATTTGTGAAACTTTTTAACTAACTAACGCATATTTTTTTTTCGTTATAAAAACATGAAAAATATTTCTAAAACTTTGATAAAAAAGCAGATAGTCACACAAAGAGAACTATTTGCCCCGCATACATACACACACACACATAAAGAGAACTATTTGTCGCAAACACATACATACACACACACACACACACAAAGAGAACTATTTGTCACATACACACATACATGCATGCACACACACACATAGAACTGTTTATAATAAATATAAGACATATATGCTTTTTAAAACATCCTTTTACACACAAACCTTCTTAACAAAATATCAGACACATAAACAAAATGAGATGAAAAGATTATTGTGAGAAAAAGAGGGTTGATTTTGAACTTTGCACTACCGGTTGAGATGGTACCTCCTTTTCCCCATTACGCATTGCGAAATACTCATTCCTTAGTCTGGAATCCCCATTCCTCATTGCGGATTGCGCCTTCTGCAGGTGAACCCCCACTATCTTACTACTAACATATTATTACAAGGTGTTATAATATATTACATGTTGTAAAGTGTTTTAAAAATTGGATTAATGTTATTTAAAAAAAATAATTTATACAAAAGTGCTTTTTGTATAAATGAATACTTTTCTTTACGGATAATTTGTTTTAGAAGAGTTGACTATCTAGACCAAATTAACAATCCTCTATTTTTAATAGTTGCTTCCTAATTAATTAATAAGAATTATCTGGAAGAATCTGTATAACGTAAATTTACTGTTCATTTCTCCTACGAAATGTAATACGTAAAAGAAATTGATAAAAGAAAAATTCCAAAAGACTTTTACATTGTTATGACATTTTATGGTTAAAAAACTAAAAATTTTCACCAGAAAACTTCTACATTATCCTTCACGCCTATTTTGCCTCATAAAAAAGTTTACATGCACAATTAATGACAAGATTGTTTCTTAAAATATCTGTTTCTTGTTCATTTCAATAAACGAAGAAATATATGTAATAAGACATGAAGCAAATACATTAACTAATTTGCATAGCTTGTTCTGTTACTTTTTTCTGGCTGTTCTGAAAGAACATGTTTAATTTTGTTTGCTTATTTATAATCAGAGATTCACTGTTTTATTTTTAATATATTTGTGAACTTTTTCTTAAAAAAAAATAAAAGAATGAATGAAAAAGAACATTATTTACGCTCAAGCAATACTGAATGCAGATGAATTACTTTTAAATTTTGTTTTTAAAAACAAAAATAAAGAAAATCTCGTAAGGAAGTCACAAACTTTTTTTTTTCTTTCAGAAAAGAAAAAAAACTCTGTTTCATTATACGCTTCATTTGCCACCAATACGATTATTTTCAGGGAGTTTTTTCCGACAATATTTCTGAAATAAAGCTGGAACCAATGGTTACTTATAAATAAAAGAAAGCCTACTTAGTATCTTTGTTAAAATTATGTAAATAATAAAATATTCTCATTGGAGAATTATCAGATCACAATTTTATGCCATAAACAAATAAATAAATAAAAGTAAAATGCACACATACACAAACTTGAAAAATTTCTAATACTAATAAATATATATTTTTTAAAAGTATAGTTTTAATATGTTTGCAGATTAAAAGTCTCAATATCTATTGTAATAATAAACAATTTTATTTCTAGATTACTAATGTTTTATTTCTGTGATGCCTATAATTTATTGTACACTGTTGCCCTCAAGTTTATTTTGAGTAAAAGCTTAATTTCTGAAAACTTATTATTTTAGTATATATTATTTTAATGGCAAACTTTTGCATATAAATTTATTCGATGCTTATCATAATTAACACATTAGCTATCGCACTAACAGTGTCGGTCAAATACACTCTTCACTGATAGGCCAACATTTTCACTAAAGTAATCGGAATTAATCCGCTGTATCCCCGGACTTATCAATTAAACTACGTAAATGACAGCCAATGGTCAGTCGACCAGGTTTTTCTGTTAGTTCTGTGAGCTACGGTCATACCTTGCGCACAAGGGCTAAACAGACCAGGGCCTTCACTTAAGGCTGTTCTCAAATCCAAACTGGTTACTTTATGACATACTTTTTAATTCATTTTTGTTCGGAAACGCATGAAATTGGCAGGCGTTCTTATTCAGAAAGTATGTAATTGAAACACGTTTTCCGTTTTTTGGTAAAGGCGTAAAGAGTACGAAGATCTTTCCGAAAATATTGTCAAAGTCGACGTTTCAAATTGAATTCCCGCCAACGGCGCCGCGAGCAAGGCAAAAAACGCGTGACATCGCAAATGACTAACACCCAAGAAGATGACAAACATCACAAGCAACAAGCTAGTGATAATATTTAACCAAGCCAGTGACAAGACATAAATCACTAAGAGAATATCAGAAACATCCCATTAGGGATGAGCCCATAAAACGGCAAAAAGCCTAACAGAAAGAAATAAACACAAAAATGAGACCAGCCCATAAAAGCGGCGATAAACATGATAGTGACAAACCACCATGACAGTGACAAACTAACCTAATAGGGATGAGCCCATAAAAACGGCAAAAAATTCTAACAGAGACGATTAAACACAACAAAGAGACCAGTACATAATAGAGGCGACAAACATGGCAGCTACAAGCTACCATGAAAGAGTCAAACCAGCCAAGTGGAGCGCTGCTACGCGCCAATCATGCACGCTAATGGCGCTTAATGCATGTAAAATCCGTCATGGGCGCAAAGTTCTTCAAGTTCCCTGTGAATTATACCTTTGGAGGTGCCTAGTCAGGTGAAAGTCTCGTCACTTGATCAAGGTTCTAAATTACGAGAACAACTCGCGTAGCGATAGCATGACGTATGGGTGTGCGATGCAGCATGAAATTAATAAATACTCCAGCATCTCACATTCGAACAGCATAACTTCGCTACAACGTGCAGTGGATGTATCGACTCATTCAAACATCAATTAGCAACCGGCCAACTAAGGAAAAGCAATTTTTCAACAAGATGCCCTGAAGCCACGTCGGGCTAGAGGCTTATCAACACATCTTCGCCATGCGGAGATCAGGCAAATTCTCGCCCGTTAAGCTGGACAAAAGCCCGGTCGAGAGGGTCTTGGTCAACAGTCTAAAAAAATAAAAATAAAAACGCGTCAATACGTCATCGAAAACGTTTAAGTGAGTTTTTTTCAAAATGGTGCATTTTGAACTGCTGGATAATAGGGCAAAGTTAGTATTTAATCTATAGTCTTCAAATATGGAAATAAGTTGCATGAGACATGCACTTCTTGAATTATGAAATTCGTCTTTACAATTTCTAGTTTTTATTTATTTATTTATTTATTGTAAACATTGTGTTCAAGAGAGTCTTTCGCATCCCCCCCCCCCTTTAAAAAAACAAAACAAAAAAAAACTTTAAAATTAAATAATAATAATAACATTTTGAAAATGAATGCTTTACCAAATTTCTTCATTCAACATAAATATTTTAAATCCGTGTTTGTTTGTTTGTTTGTTTCAGAACCACCACTGCCAAGCAGCAGGGCCCACCATTCACCAAAGGATGCTGTGATTAAAACTACGAATCATCTTCTTCTTTTGAGCTTCCGTATTATCAGATTAATTATATTTTTATGGAATTTTTTGTTTAAAGTTTCCCTAATTTAATGGCAATTCTCGTTTTAAAATAAGTTATTCGTTTTTTATTTCGAAAAACCATCACATATGTTCATTATTTACTGGGTGTTACATCGACATCCTCCGACAACTTTAATCGCGTATTTTGATTCTGATGGAGAATTTCTCACATAAAATCACCTGAAATTAAGGCACAATAACACAGCATTAATTTTGAAAAATAAATTTTTGTTCAGTCTTGTATCACAGCTTCCAAAGAATCCAAATTCTTAAAAAAGAAAAGTCAAAAATTATTATTTTTGTTAAAAAGTTCAAAATATGAAAAAACGTTAAAATTTCAAATTTTGAATGTAAAACAAAAAGAAGAAAATTTGGTACTTTTCCATTATACCAATACCATTGTCGCCAAGAGTAATAGTTGGCGCCAAATGAAGTAGTTGAAAAAAAAATAATTAACGTTGTTGGTGTGAATGTGATCCTTTAAAAAATATAACATTTAAATTGCAGCTTTTCACGAACTTTTTAATTATTATATCAACACAGATGTATACTTAAAATGAAAGACCAAATAAATATTATACAATAAAATAATGAAATAAAACTCAATTTAATCTGCCGGTATGAAATTGTCATCGTTTCTTATCATTGCAGTAAACATTTAATTTTTTAAATAAAAACTTCGTCAACTCTATGAGATTGGATTGTAAGTAATTACGAACAGTGTCGCTCTGTCTTTTATTACGCCATTTTGCAATGCTCATCTAAAAGAATGGGTATGACATCCAGTGTTAGGGTCAACAAAATTATAATAGTTGTGAAATGTTCGTAGCCGACATATCTCTCACACAAAAAAACTTTATGTATAATACCATAGCGCTGAAACAATTTCATTACAGCTTTCTTTTCATCAATAAGTAACTGTCAAATGGTAAAATCCATGACAGCGTCAGCGAAAAATGTAAGTTATAATTCAATAAAAAATATTTTCGATTCAAAATATAGCAAATTAAGACGTTTTGCGTGATTAGGATTAAATAATAATAATAACAAAAATTATTGACGTTCAATAAATAGCGAGTTTGGCACGGTTTGCAATAAAAGGCCTTTGCTCGGTCAGGGTTGAAATAAAGGGCGCTTTGGTATACATTTTGGCATGGTGTTGGTATAACCGAAAAGTACCGAAATTATTTAGGCAAAAGTTATTTATTTTAAAATCACCTAGGACCACCCTCCATAACTGAAATATAACGCACTAGAATAAAATATCATGTAAGATATTCAACACCCATTAGTTACTCGCACACAGTATCATTTCTATGTCAAAGAAATGTAAACAGCCAAATGTATTTAAAACTAAAGTCAGGTGTCATTCATGGGCGATGCCATGTTTAGTAGTTCCGGCTGCTTTTTTAGAAAATTTTTCATCAATAATTACCGTGGAATGGAAGTAGTATCCGACTTTTGTTTTCTATCCGAATGTGCGTGGGCAAATCTTCAATGTTACGAGTTTAACAGTGTCCACTCCTAGTCAATCAAGCATCATAACTGCTCACCTACGCCCTACAAACCTGGCAAATGAAGATTAAACAAAAGTGGCGGGCTTTCATGGGAAAGAAGTGGGTTGTCTGCCAATGCTAAATACTAATTACGTTTTATGATTTAACTTATCTTTCTTTATTAATCAAAACATAAGGGACTGTTGAAGGTCAGCCATTTACTCACGCATATGGCATGATTTACCATGGATTGACAGTAAACAAATGACAAATTCTTAATAAATTAAGAAGATAAGAGAAGAAAATTGGATATAAGGTAATCAAAATTAATTTATAAAGTAAATTAAATTTATTAATTTTGAATGATGAGATTTTTTATATTCATATTTGAGCTATCTGTAAAAAGAAAGAAAAATGTCATTATAATAATTAATTTCTCTAGAGAGTCCACATAATAATAAAAAATAATTATTTTAACTACAACTTGAAATAAATAACTAAATCCAAATGATGTTTTATAATTTAATATATTGTTCTTCATTAATCAAAACATAGGTGACTGATGAACGTCAGCAGTCTATTTGTACATATGGCATGATTTTTCATGGATTGTCAATGAATAAATGACAAATTCATAATAAACTAAAAAGATAACACAAAGGAAATTGGATATAAGACTACAAAAAAATAATAACATTTTAACATTTTTACTGAATATATTAATTTTCAAGGTTGAAATATTTTACGAAGGTTGAAATATTTATTTAATAGCTATTAGAGAAAAAAAAAAACAGAAAGAATGAAAGCTGTTTCATCATAATGATCACTATTATTTGGAAGCGCCTGAATCCACTTGAATAATAGGTAACTAAAAAAAAAAATTATTATTTGAAATCCACTTGAAATAAATAACTAAATCCAAACTTAGCTTTATGATTTAATATTTTTTATTAATCAAAACATAAGGATACTGTTGAAGGTCAGCCATTTACTCATACATATGACATGATTTCCCGTGTATTGTCAGTAAATACATGACAAATTCTCTATAAATTAAGAAGATAAGACAAAAAAATTGAATATAAGGTAATCAAAAAAGCATTTTTTAAGTAAATTAAATTTACTAATTTTGAAGCAAAATATTCACAAAAATAAAAATTATCTGAAGTCAAATATTCACTAAAGTCAAATTCACTTAAGTAAAATATTCACTAAAATAAAACTTTAGCTAAAGTAAAATTCTTTATCATAAAGTAAAATTCACTTCCTCATAAAGCAAATCGCGTAAATTAAAATATTGCATTAAAAACGTGTACTTCTGTAAATTTGTAAAATCTTGATAGAACTCGACTAATTATTTTTTCGGTACACTTGAGATCTTCATTATGAAGTAAAATATTCATAAAGTAAAATTCACTATAATAAAATATTCACTCAAGTAAAATTCTCTAAAATAAAATGTTCACTAAAGTAAAATTCACTAAAGCAAAATCGCCTCTAAAGTAAAACATTAGCTAAAATAAAATTTACTTCATCATAAAGTAAAATATTCAACATAAAGTAAAATTCACTTCATCATAAAGTAAAAGCATAAATTGAAATATTGCATTAAAAAGGGATGTTTCTGTAAATTTGTATAATTTTGATATAACTCGGCTAAACATTTTGTGGCACACTTGAGATCTTCGTACAACACACCTATTGAAACCCCCTGGTCTAGTCTTTAAGCTATTATTTAAAGCATACACAGTAACTAAAACACGTCAATAAGAAATTAGAATTGAATAAGTTGACATGCGGAGAATTAAGTTCCTCATAGTTTCATCATATCTGAATATGTTCTTAGTATGTTCGAAGATAAAGAAAATTTCTCATTGAAAGTGAAGCTTTATGTATGGCTTTCAAAGTAATTGAAAACGCCTGGTCTAGACGCTATTATTTGAGGCTGTTCCGAAATCTAAACTGATTACTTTCTGAAACATATTTTAATTTATTTTTGTTCGTAAACGCATCAAATTTGGATGTCTTCTTATCCAGAAACTGTGTAATCCAACTGTTTATTCCGTTTTTCGGTAAAAGAAGAAGATTTTTTTACAAAGTGCTGCCAACGGAGGAAAGGAAAAAACTGCCTTCCTGAGACAGCAACTTCTTATAACTCAAGATGTAATTCATTTATTGGAAAATGAAAAAAAAAAACTGCTCGATTACAAATCACTTCAATAATTATGCCTGCCTTTACGTTTGAAAATGAGTTAGAAAATTCGCCAGAAAGTTTCACGTTGTTGAGCGGGGAAATATATTTTTTGAGAACCGCCTTAAGGCATACACGATAACTGAAACATGTCAATAAAAAATTAGAATTGAATCGATTACAGGCAGAGAATTAAGTTCCACAAAGTTCCAGCATATCTGAATATGTTCTTAGTATGTTCGAAGATAAAGAAAATTGTACTTAGAAAGTGGAACTTCATGTATGGCTTTCAAAGCGATTGGATGATAAATGATTTCAAAAAAGAAAATTCACAAAAATTCTTTAAAACATGATTTCGTTTTCAATTTAGACACCTACATTAGAAATACCTTTTATCATTTTGACAAGAACATATGTTTTATATCATACAGTATTTTTAAGAATGTTTGCTGTATTTTATCGATATTTTAAAGAACATTGGCTGAACACATTGAACGTTTACTAGTGCGGAGAGATACTTATCCTTATAACTTGTTCATATCACGTAAAAAATACGAGACTTGAACACTAAAAACATAGAAGCAAAACGATCTGGTAAAATTGTGTTAATGAGGGATTATAGAAATAAATATGAGACGATGAAAACGTGCTATTGATTTACCTTTCTACACTCTTCGTTCGTGAGAAAAAATTTAAAATTATTTAACATATTCAAACAGCCTTTGTAAAAAAAAAAAAAAAAAAAAAAAAAAAAAAAAGCGTAGGGGCATCAAACTGTCATAAGTAAGACAAGTTGAAAAAAAAAAGTGTTACAAAATAAATATCCTGTAGATAAATTCATGAACCTTTTCGACAACAGAAAAAAATATTAAATTATTTTGTGAATCTTCAAAAAGTCAAAAATCTTAACTATCAACATGGGAGAAATTTTCCAAATTTCAACATATAATACAAATATTTAATAACTGACTATAAAGGAGAATAAAAAAACCAATAACAAATTCTTATATAAAAAAATGGAAATTATGCTCATTAATATCACATATATGCATTTGTTTCGTAGAGAGGGGACAAATTAGGATTTATTTAGATTACTCAGATGTCGTCAAAATTTTGAATATTACTATGGGGATTTATGAAAAAGGAGAAATGTTTTAGAAAGTACGAAAATTAAGACTCATTTATAAGAAAAATGACAATCCTTTTGAAAATATATCAAAGATATTTTCTTCATTAAAAAAAACCCCATTAATATGCCTTTTTATAAGTGTAATAACTATTAAATCGCTTAAATTATAACTATCGCATTTTTATCTTTTGAATTAAGTGTTATCCTTATCTATAGTGCATCTAAAGATTATATGGACAGGCGATTTTTTGAAATAACAGTTCAAAAAATGAAGCAATAAACACAAAAAAAAAATCATATGCATATATGTTAAAATTGCACTTTTCAACCATTAAAAGCATCAAATCTCAAATCTTCAGGGGGTGACGTTACAATGCTCCTGGTGTGGGGGGGGGGATGTACCCCCTGAATTCAAAACTGACTGTAACATAAATTTATTACAGCAAAGAAATAAAGTACAAGTTTTACAGATTTTTTGTAAAAAAAATAAAATAAAAATAGGCTGTCCAAAAACATATGGACTTATCGAATATTTTGCATTTAAATTCAAATTTTATTTCAAATTCCTTTTAATTATCTTGAAAACACTATCAGGCATACTTCCAACTAGTGTTTGGAGTATGTGCGGCTGTAAAGAGAGCCAACTCTGCTCTACTTGTTGCTGTAATTCCTGAATAGTAGAAAACTGCCGACCATGGGCATACACATCTCGTTCAAGTACTCCCCAAAGGTTTTCATTTGGATTCAAGTCTGGGCTGATGGCTGGCCAGTCTATAACAGTCACTTGATTCTGTTTAAACCAAGCTGTTGTTGGTGTGAATCGACGCATTGTCGTGTTGGAATTCCCAGTCCCCCGCCCCCCCAACTCAGATGTTTCTGATTGGAAGTAGATTGTTTTTAAGGACATTTTGATAATCCTCAGAGCACTGTCAACCATTAAGAAAAGCAATATCCGTTGTTCCGTTAAAACAAAAAGCACCCAACACCATTAGTGAACCCCCTCCTTTTTGTCGACTAAAGAACTCGCGAGGTTCTTTTCGTAAGTCATGCCAATAATATGCCCAGCCATCAGGGCCATCCAAATTGAATTTTTTTTCGTCATTGAAGAAAACACTTTATCATTCATCCGTCCAATGCATGCGTTTTTGAGCCCAAGGAACTCGAGCCTTTCTATGGTGCACTTTCAGCATAGGTGTCCGACACATTCTGCGATATTTATGATTTTCGCTTACCTGTATGCGACGGTGAACAGTAGATCTGGAAATAGGAAACGCCAAAGTCCTCGCAATTTCACGAACAGACTGTTGAAACTGCTCGCAAAATTTCTCTATCTTGTCTTAGATTTGTTTTTCTAGGTCGACTTGAACGTTTTTTTACAATCGTATTGGCACTTTTTGATAAAATTGCATAAATTCCAGATCTGCTACGCTTCATTTGTTTTACAATATCAGAAACTTTAACATTTTGAGCCTTTAAATGCCGAATTTTAGCAATATCAGCAGCAGAGAATTCAACGTTGCGAGGGACTTTCCAACTATTCGACAATTGAAGAAAGAGCAGTGATTTTATATTTCGAAGTGGTTACGTCACAAGTACAGAACGCAGAAAATGCAAATTTTTCTGATACGGTGGTAATAAAAGCAATTCGTTTCATTGTCCATATATTTTTGAGACAGCTTATTTTGAATTTTATTTTTTTACAAACAATCTGTGATATAAACATAACATTTCTGTATCGTAATAAGCTTATGTTATGATTCCATATGCCAATTATTTTTTTCTTGATTATTGCTTTATTTTCTTAGCTGTTATTTCGAAAAATCGCCTGTACATATAATTTAGAGACGCACCTCATTGAGTTAAGTGATTTAAATCGTGATTTGTTAATACTAAACATAATTTCAGAATGGTAATTCTAAATCCTTTTATGTTTTCTATGTGAATTTATTACAGCATTGAGATTTTCAGATGATAAGAGTCTAAAATAATTAAAAACATAAAACAAATATATAACATCCTGTAGAAAAGCAGTGTGTATCCCCACCCAGAGAGATTTCACCTTTGAATCACACCCTTCTGGTATCTACTCAACTCTAGAAACAGTGACTATTTTTCGCTGCACCTGTTTCATTCACATTTTTCTTTGTCAATGAATTCAGTAGTAAAAAGCAAGCTTCTCATTATGCATTCCGAGTTAGTCGGCCCATGTCCCCAAGTTCAAGACCATGCGCCTCAAAAGGACGGAAGGGTGTATTCCTCCTCCACAACATCACGTTCTAATACCTGATTCCTGAATAAAGAGAGGATTTGTATGGGTCCTGCCCAATGTTACATTATGCGATCATAAGAATCTCGTGACAAGTAAAGCTCTTTTATGAATTTTCTTCTTAAATTCCTCGATTCGCTCTTAATTATTGCTTTATATACAGTCAAAAATAAAAGTAACATATCTGGGTGTAACATCTAGAGCTCGACAAAGTATTTCAAGGTCAGTAAAGGCAAAGACCTTTACTTTTGGATTTCAACAAACTCTAGATTCAACATTTCAGATGAACAGGAGCATTGTTTTTTTAAACTAAAGTTGTTGTTAAAAATATCGTTTCAAAAATATTTTTACTTTCTCTATTAATTGGCTTAATAGCACAGTCAGTCGATTTGACATAAATATGACGTCACAAATTGTCGCGGGTCACAGTCAAAGTGGTGATCAAAATGTGGCTCCTTTAATTTTTCATAGTAAAGAAGTCATATTATAACCATGATACTATTAAGTGTCTATCGTTTTGTAATTGCACTGTGAAATCATTGTGACCGATGTTTTAATCATTTGCAACTCTTCACAAAATGGGACTTGTCAATGCACCAGTTACTTGGTTACGACTCAACTTCTACTTCATGTTATCAAATGACGACAAAAGAGTTACACTTTAGTCACGGTACAATCAAATTTCGGTCACAGTATACTATTATTATGACTTTAATAATTTTCTCTCTCAACGATCACACAGTAGTTGAAATTTTGAAATGAAATATTAAAATTTGTTTTTGTTTTTGTTTTCATACGACAAATCGTGAAACGCTATGATAATTTTTTTTTTCAAATAATGTAAGAACTTTTATGCTACTTGATACCAACACGATGTCGATAGTTATATTACAATATTAAATGTTCTAAAGCTTCCAAATAAAATATTTTTAATCGAATTCTCGGTATTCAAAAACTGCTATTAATATAATATATTTCTAAAACTAACTTCGATACTTATCTCTTATAGCATAATGGTTAAAATATGATATCAATGGATAAAGACCAGAGGATTAGTATCTAGAAAAGTTGCATGCATCTTCGAATATCTACCAGTTCTTATACAAGGCTACTATGTAAGATTAATTCATTTTCAAAAGGCTGTATATTTAAAAGTATTACACGTACAAATATGAGTGATCTATCGAAATAACCGCAAACTCACCAAGTTTTCTGCACACTTTACAATTGTTCTCTACCTTCCGAGTCACACGACATCCATCCAGGCGGTAGTTGAACTCATGGTTATGTTCATAACGGTTAAAATATGATATCAATGGATAAAGACCAGAGGATTAGTATCTAGAAAAGTTGCATGCATCTTCGAATATCTACCAGTTCTTATACAAGGCTACTATGTAAGATTAATTCATTTTCATAAGGCTGTATATTTAAAAGTATTACACGTACAAATGTGAGTGATCTATCGAAATAACCGCAAACTCACCAAGTTTTCTGCACACTTTACAAATGTTCTCTACCTTCCGAGTCACACGACATCCATCCAGGCGGTAGTTGAACTCATTCCACACATTTTGTAGCGTCATCCTGTCAATGGTCATCACTGCAGTATTGATCCGTTCCTTGAGCTCTTCTAATGTTTTTGGTAGTGGGGTACATAAACAATTGACTTTTGTACCCCCAAAGGAAGAATTCACAAGACATTAAATCAGATGACCTGAGGGAGTTGGGGGGGGGGGGGGGGGAAACAAAGCGAGTTCATCCTCACCAACACTCGTGCTGCCAGCTGGTACACACAATATAAACTTGGTGAGTTTAGGCTTATTTTCATATATCAATCATATTTGTAGGTGTAATAACATATATATATATTGAATATATAGCATTCTGAAAATGAATGAATCTTTTATAGTAGCTCGTATATGAAAAACAACCGACCTATATTACGCTAAACTCATCTCTCAATAAACTGAATCATCTCACTAGATCAACTATGGCTGTTTTAGAAAATTAAAAGCGCTGTAGACGAAACTGATTAGAACTGAAAAGGATCAGGGTCCATAAGCCGTGTTTTTGGCCTATGAAATAAGATTAAAATTCGATTTTGTTATACTGACTTAATTATTTCACTTTTTAATACTAGAAGTTTTATCCTGTACGATTTCAACAATATTTTTTGCATTTTGTTCTGATTTATATGACTTACACAAGCTCAAAGTTCGTATTATTTGCAGTTTTTGATGAAAAATACGCAACTTCTCCTAATTTTACCTCCATTTTTAATATATTTTTTAATGTTTTACTATGAGCGCAGCTTTGCAGCACTTTTATTTTTACATGTATTGTACATTTTGATATATTTTATAATATATGTAAAGAAGTAAGTGTTGCACGATTGCGCTCATATAAATAATTGAGGTAAAATTGGGAGAAATTGTGTATTTCTCATAAAAAAATACGAATAATACGAACTTTGAGCTTGTGTAAATCATATAAATCCGAACAAAATGAAAAAACTATTGTTGAAATCGTACAGGATAAACCTTCTAATATTAAAAAATGAAATAATTAAGTCAGTATAACAAAATCGAGTTTTAGTCTTATATCATGGGCCAAAAACACAGCTTATGGACCCTGATCCTTTGTTTGAGTAACTTTAAACTAAAATCCCCCAACCCACCACTTGCGAAATTACTTGCATATTCCAAAAATTCTGATGCACTGTGAAAAGAAGAAATTTATATTTCTTTAATAATACTAAAATGTTTCACAGTATACGATGATTATTTCAGATTGAAAAAATTAACCGGATATTCTTCGGATAAAAAATAACATGCAGTGACAAAGCAAGTGTATTGCTGTACAATATAGAGCAGTGGTACCCAACTGCTCTATATTGTAATGAGCTCTAAATTGCTCTAAATTGTAATAAATGAAGTACGCCTCACAGTTGGCAAACTTCTTTTTTTTTGGGGGGGGGGGGGAATCCAAAATTCGTTACTAAACTTTCCCTGTCAGTTTTTTTTTTGTTTTGTTTTGGAAAACTAATATTGCAAAGTAAAAATAGTACAAAATTAAAAAACAAACCGAAAATGTCCTTTATTGAATTTTCAAAAAGTTTCCGTTTAAAACTTGAAAATCGAAACTATACCGAAAAATTTTTTTAAAAATTTTGAAAGAGTTTTTGATTTTTTTTTTTTTAAATATAATTTTTACAATTTTCCTGGTTATTATCACATTTTACAACTCTTCAAATAATATATTTTGGACTATTTATTAAATGAGATATATGCTATTATTCGTTCTTATTCTTATGTCATACGAAGAAACTTTTACATCTGAAACTACTTAAGGGTATATCTAAAACTGTTTGTCGTGAACATGTTCAATCTAAAAAAATTTTAAGTAGTTGAACGAGGTACAACAAGCCTTATAAATTGTATAAATGCAAAAGGTGCATCAGAAAGGAAATGGATAAATGGTAAATTTCTGGCTTCATGCATAGTAAATAAATAAATGGCACGCGACATATACATTAAATATTAAAATTAGACTAGCACGTGTATTATGTTGGAAAAGAAATATGGCTACTTAAAAGTGACAAAGATATAATATTCAGAAATACTTCTTATTGCTTTACTCATAATGAAATCTGAGTTAGTCCAAAAATATTTCATTTGTTCTTAATGAGTTATGCATAAATTCTATTAAATTTAATATCAAATGTGAGAGTCTCTCCAAGAAATTTCCTGAAGATAAAAATGCAAACCATATAACACTTTTCTTCCAAGCAGAGCTAAGTTGGCAAAACAAAACAAAATTCGATATGACATAAAGACGAAGATGAATGATTTCATTGCATTTATAAAGTTAAGTTAAAAACACATTTGTAAAAAAAAAAAAAAACTACTTGTATGATAAGCTAAAAAATGCGAAATCACTTGTTATTGCAAAGCTCTTTACGCTCCTTCCAAGTTAATAGAATTCCTATTTTGAATAATTAGAGATATATGTTATACAGTAGAGAAGGGAGTGATTTGTAATTTTACATATGTTTCGGTGGGTCGTAACCAATGAAATGTTGGGAACCACTGATATAGAACAATACAAGAAATGTACAGCAATTTAAGAAATCTATTGCTGTACTTGAATTATATTTTTCAGTATGAAACAATCATTGTGTTTTTTCATTATGCATGGTGTATAACTGGTACATGTAGGTGTACCTACCATGTAGGTATCTTATATTTCTGTTATCCGATGTTAGTTTTCTGGTGAATTTTTACTTCATGATAAATTACATTTAGCGCTTGCTACTAAAAATGGTAAATAGATGAAAAACAATATAGGAGGTAAAAGAACACGAATAGTTAACACATTTAAAAATCATTCGTCAAAAAATTCAGTTGTGGTTATAAGCAAATTACAGATCATGGCATACAGGTCATATTGATAAACATTTATTAAAACTTAAAAAGAGAAAACTTTGTTATTGATATTAGGAATTTTAACGTACTAGTGGTCATCACATTTATTACTGAAAATACTGAGTCTGAGGCCAAAATATTTCTTTGAACGCCACAAAAGAAATTAAAATTAACATAAAAAAAAAAAAAAAAAAAAAAAAAAGATTTCGGTACTTCATTTGAAAGTGCACAAAAAATGTTTTGCTTCATGCTTTACATTTTCAAAAAATGTAATTCAATTTTGGAGGTTTGGTCATTTCCCGTCTTTGCAAAAGGAATATTCAATTTATAATCTCCAGAATTTAAATTTTATAATAAAACATTCGCATGGATAATATTTAATAAGTAAAATAAATTAATATACAATAATAATTTCATAGAGTTTCTATTTATTGTTAATAGTATTGTTTTAGGTGGTATATACAACCATTTATCTTGAAAAAGAAAATCAAGAATAGTTTTAAGGTGTGTGAAAAGATACTCAAAGATTTTTAAAATGATAACAAGGTGTTTAATTTATCCAGCTAATTCCTTTTTTCATTAGTGAAAAACAAAATATAGCATCTCGATAATTCTGATTCTGATTCAATGTCAATTGTGTCAATCATTTGCCCTTAATTAACATAACGCGGCTCAATAGTGTTATCCAGTCACTGGCGAGTATTAAAGTCTGATTGGTCAGTATCCACTATACAAAACAAATAAATAAATGGATCTTTCTAAGCTTTGACATGGTGAAAAATGCTGTACAACGCTTGGCATAAAGTTTCCGATCATTACACCAACACTACCATTTTTTGTAAGAAAGGATTATTTATTCTCACTTCTTAAAAATTAAACGATTATTAGCGATAATATATTTGTATTATATATAATGAACAACAATATGCAATAAAGAAAAATCATTATACATCAATTTATAAACAGAAAAATGGTGATTGAAATTTAAACATCAAAGAAAAAAATATCCAATCACGCTTTGATTTGGAAAAAAATAACCGATCACTGTAATCAATATTTAGTAAATCCACCTTTAGCTCGGATGACAGCCGAAATTCTTCGTGGAATGGACTCAATAAGCTTTTTACATTCATTGGGAGCAATTTCACACCAGCATTCCCTTATAGCTTTACGTAGTTCTATGGCATTTGTTATTCTTCGAAAATCGATTTTTCTTTTTAATATATTCCACAGATTTTCAATGGGATTAAGATCCGGACTATTGGGCGGCCAAGTCATGGTTTTAATTAGATTATTACCTACATTTTGTAGAAATTTCTTCACTGGTTCGGTGCACTGGGGAGCTGTGTTGTCATCTTGAAATAAAAAGTCATTTTGAACCCCGAACCATTGATCGATGCTCGAAAGAAAAAAAATTCTCTAAAATGTCAATGTAAACTTCAGAGTTTACTGTACGTAATACAATGCACAACTTGCCGACGCCTTGTGATATCATACAACTCCAAACTGTAAATGCAGGTGAAAATTTAGTCCTCGTATTGACACACTTATCATTGAACTTTCCACCAACTCTCCTCCAAACAAATGTTCCACAGTCATCACCTGTTCCGAGAGATATGCAAGATTCATCTCTAAAAATAATTTTATTCCATTTATCAAGTGGCCAATGTACATGTTTTTTATACCATTGCAAGCGCTCTTTTCTATGCTTCTTTGTCAAGTAAGGTTTCGTTTTAGCTTTCCAGAATTTAAATCCTGTTGCATTTAGACGATTACGTACAGTGCGGTCACATACCTTTACGTTATACATAGACCATTCGGCATTGAGTTGTTTTGAGGTTGCTCGCCGCTTTCTTTTCGCTATTCCCACAAGTTTTCTGTCCTCCCTAGGCGTTGTCATTCGTGGACGTCCACTTCGAGGTAAATTTTCCCACGCTGTTAGTCAACTGATATTTTTTCCAAATATCGCATACCGTACTTTGAGCACAATTTAATAAAGCAGCCACTTTCCTTTGTGAATTTCCCTCTTGCAACAAGTTAATCATGCGGATTTTTAAATCGCGAGACAGGTTTTTCACACGAGCCATTGTCCAGCACTACAGAGCTGCTTTTGATCTCGCAGCTGGAAGATTTCTTCTTTTAAATAGAATTCAGATATTGTACGCATACGCAGGCACTCTTATCTGTCTTCAATATGCAAATTTCAAACTTGTTTCCTCAGTGATTGATTTACTATTTTCCAACTTCCGTCTTGATCGGATATTTTTTTCTCACGAGGAAACTTTTTGCCTGTAGTATAATTATAAATTGTATGATTGTTATATTGAATTAATTTTTAATATATATTTTAATACGTGTTCTTTTATTTGGCATATTGTAAAACTCATGAATCTCGGTGTCAGGTATGCTCATGAATCACGAAATATATGCTTCGAAATGCAGAAATCATAAACTTGATAATACTGATCGGAAACTTTTAGCCAAGGGTTGTATTTTTTTTTTTTTAATTACCTTATGTATCACTTCGAAAGTTTAAACCTTGAATGACAGATATTTATTTTCTCTCCGGCGGAGCACAAATGAATTTTTCGTATTGAAATCCCTTTAATAGCAAAATGAAGAATGTTCATTTTGTACTCATGTTGTTGTTTTTTTAAATTCATCGCAGTTAATGTCACCTTTTGCACACTAATTTGTAGATCAAAACTAACTATACTCTCTACACTTTTAAAAATTTGCAGCAGACTGTCCAGTCATTCGACTGTTATTATAGAAAACGGTACGTAACCGTAATTTATCTCTATTCTGACCGTATTTTTGCCCATATTCCGATTAGATATATAGTCCGATTAGAGTTAAATTACGTTATGTAACCGTTTTCTATAAAAACGATCGAATGACTGGACAGTTTGCTGCTAATTTTTAACAGTGTATGTAAAGTTATGAACGATGCCTCGAAGCGTCAAAAGCTAAATTCTTTTTTGAAAAATATTTAATTTTTAGTCATGCTTCTTCTGGAAATAAAATGCAATACACGAAAGAAAAGCTCCTTGTCTGCTTAAGAGTATGCAATTCCACCTTTTCCAACATTTCACATTGTTGACAAGTAAGCACCACTATTTAGGCAACAAAAATCCAGGAAATCTTCCAGCTGTTAGATGTGAGGTGCAGGACTTAAGCAAAATTAAGGCTCGATATGTAACCGCCCAACAAAGTAACACAAAATTGTAATTAATAAATCTTGTGATCATGACGGCCTGGGTGCTTGTCATGTAAAGCACCGCTACACCTGGCAGGTAAAGGTCTGGTCGTCGGTTTGAGACAGCAGATACGAAGCCATGTACGCTAATATCACCTGGTGCATGTAAAATCCGTCGTGGGTGCAAAGTTCTCCAAGTTCTCTATGAATTATACCTCTGTAGGTGCCTAGTCAGGTGAGGGGCTCGTCAACTGATCAAGGTACTAAATTACGAGATCAATTCCTTCCTCTTCTTTAATTTTTTTTTTAAATTGGTCAATTCAACAAAATTAAATTGAAACCTTGAACCGGCAAATAAAGAAAACTGTAGTAAACCACTAGAGAGCATTGCAGCAATGCCACCAAGGCTCGTGTCAGGTGGATCACAGCCATGCTGTGATCAGACTAATATCGCCCCCCGCCCAGGTACTAACTCGTCAAGCTAGGCATTCATGCCCAGTAGGTAGGGACCTGGTTAGCGGTATGCATTAAAAATAGTAAGCAATTAATCATATTGATATCAAATCAATTTGGCAAGGGAAAATGCATATCTCATGCCTTTTGACAAGATGAATTATTCTGTGAGCGGAATGTTGCACGTGAAATCTCCCTTTTCCACAATAACTAACGCTTTTAAAATATAAAGTACCATAAGTACACCTGCACCTATTATATCCCAGACCACATTTTGAACTGCTTGTACTATATAATGGTTCAACATTGAACGGAAATTTTTGACAGTGTAATGGTGGCAAATTCAAATTCATGGTGAGAGTCCCTGTTCCAACATAGGCTCTATTTTATGTCGGTGCCATTACCCTCAAGGGAGTGCAGAACCGAAAAACGTTCTAAAATTTCGATTTTTGTGGGGCTGAAAGAGCTAGAAATTTGAAATTTGGCATGGTAGTTACTTATGAGATGTAAATGCTCTCTAATACCCTGTTCACATCAGACATTTAAGATATCTTAGACCGCCATTTTCGAGGTGGTACCCTCCCGGAATTGAATACCTGTCCACACCGCAAAACTCATCTAAGATAACTCACTGAACATCACTGTGTCCGAGATCTGAACAAACATAGAATGTGCGCATGCGCATATCTTAAAGGCGACCTCAAAAGCCAATCGGCCTCCAGAGCCAATCAGAGTGAGTGGTACTGGCTGTATCTAGCAATCGAAAGTTCGAACTCACTAAGTGAGTTTCTGGAACTCTCTCAGTGAGTTTGGCAGTCTAAGATATCTTAACTATCCAATCTGAACGTAGTATCACCGAGTCCGAGATCTGAACAAACATAGAAGGTGCGCATACGCATACGTTAAAGGCAACTTCAACAACCAATCGGCCTCCAGAGCTAATCAGAGTGAGTGGTCCTGGCTGTATCTAACAGTAGAAAGTTCAAATTCCCTTAAGTGAGTTTCTGAAACTCGCTCAGTGAGTTCGACGATCTAAGTTATCTTAACTGTCTGATCTGAACGTAGTATAAGAAAAGTTTCTAAAAATTTCGAAATTTAAAAGGGATAAAGCGTTCTAAAGCGTTCTAAAGCGTGAAAAGTGTTCCGAAAAAGTTCTAAATTACGATTTCTATGGAATTGTTAAGGATAGAAACTTGAAATTTGACATGGTTGCTACTTTTAAGACAAAACACACGTACAGAACAGTATTTTTTATTTATTTATTTAAATTTAATTGGGTGCGGGAGGAAAAAAGTTCTAAACTTACTATTTTTGTGATACTGAAGGGACTAGAAACTTGAAATTTGGCATGGTGGTTACTTTTAAAATACAAATGCTCGCTATTAGTGATTTCTAATAAAATTCTAAATTCAAAGAGGTGAAATGAGGGGAAATCGTTCTAAATTACGATTTCTATGGAATTTTACATATTATTTGCTAATTAATAAATTTCACATCCATTTCAAAGGCACACGAATACCACGTGGCATATTCAACAACTACGCGTGCAAAGCTGCGGTTTTGCTAGTTATTTAATAAAGAGTATATGCAAAAAAAGAAAATAAAAATGAAACCTCTACTTTGTTGGTAAAAAAAAAAAATGTTAATCTTTTTTCGTACACGAAAGTCTGCAAAAAATGAACTTAGAGAGAAAATCCTTTTAACAGATTTGATGCATCGAAGTAATCGAGGTAAACGAATGAACTTATTTAACGAAGTAAATCATTATTTTATGTCATTTCTATTTACACAGAAATAAAAAAAAATATATAGCTTTATAATTTTACAGACTCATCGCTAATCCAGACTACATTTATGTTTACTTATTAAAGGACAAATCAGGAATGTAATAAACAAACAAAGGGTCACAGTTCATTTATTTAGTCAAATAAACAAGGTGCGTCATTCAAAGTTATGGATGTTCTATGAGAGCTTTTAACGATAATGAGGACACTATCGATATTTCCAATAGTTTTTCTTTGCATTGTGCGAAATGTGATGACACAACGACAAGTATTACAAGTACAATACTGGAAGTATCCATCAATTCAGTGAGTGGTGCTGTAGATATTGCCAAATACATTTCGATATACCAGTGGACCCATGGCAGAATTTCGCACTGTACTCCAATAATTTTTAGCAATATCTAATTTTTTTAGATGCAGGTTTAAACTTCTAAAGAAAAATTAAGGGTAAAAAATATCTGCAAACAAAATTAGTCAAGCCAGAATATCGTCTCATTTATACCATCAAAGTTTCAGTAAAAACTGATTGATGATAGCAAAAGGCACGCGCCAGGAAAAAAAAATAATAACACTCGTATTTTAACTGCATTAGAAGATGACGTCATCCGCTTCTTGAAAAATACGAAGCAAAGAAAAATAAATGGAATGCATTTAAAATACAATTTAATCTAATATAACAAAGCAAACTTTTGATTCTACACGTGAGACACCACTGCTTCGATCGATCGACGGTGTATTTTTCTTCTAAACATTTCAATTTCAATTTTGCTGTTAAACTGTAAATATAAAATAAACCTGTGCGGAGAAATCATACTTTATCTTTTTGTACTTTTTTTTTTTTATAATCATTGTTGAGCATCATATAATGAGGTATTTTATTTTTGTGCCAACACTAATTTGAGGGAAACCTTTCATTTAATTTAAAAACAATGCCGAATTATTTTTTAAGTAACAGCAATTTTTAGTCAAAAACATGTAACAGAATGTGAGTGTACTACATCAGAAGCCGCTTCAAAAACCTTTCGAACGATACCTCATTCGTTGTTGTGCGTTTCGTAAATTCATAGAAAAAGAGATGTTGACAACAGAAATAATATATATGAAGGAACGGCTGCCTCATTGTTGTTTGGACATGAACGGTTCATTTCCAGAACTTATCGTGATGCCAATACACTTTTCACGAATCAAGATGTCAAATCTTGTTAAAAGATCTTTATTAATCTAATAGTAACGAATAAATATTTAGGTACGGCTTGGAGAAAGACACCTTGTATTTTTAACATAATACGTAAGTAAATTACCACACTATGTAATTCCCAATTTTTTTTTTGTGATTTTTATCTGTCACGCCTGGTTTTCCCCTTAATTTTTGCTAGGCTTGTTAGAATCACCCACTTTTGTGATATAAAAGCTAATGCAACTTTAAAATTACGTCGCATGCAGCTTTGAAATTTCAGATACATATATAAGAAAGATGCAACTAAACTTTTAATGAATAAAATATTACTTACAATTTTGATTATTTGTTTGTTTGCTTGTTTGAAATAGCTTGAAACGTATACTACGCCGAAGGCGGCTTTGCCTCTAACAATCCATTTGGGATAAACCCATAGATATCCAAGAAAAACTAGCGCACCAACATGGTGCTTGTCAACATTGCGAACCTATTTTGATTATTATCATTACTATTGTTGTTTTTGTTATTGTTATTATTTTTGATCGAATCAAAAGTGGTTGTTAACATTTGTAAAATAAAAGTTAGTGCAATTATTAATAGGTATACGACCTATTGTGAAACAACAAACCACATAAGATTAGAAAGATCTCCACACAAATTTAAACAGTACTTTTTTTTTTTTTTACATTAATTAGAACTTGAATTTCATTCATAGTTCAGATTTTCTTGGGGCATTGCACAAGAAAGGTTAATAATCACAAAAAACTTTATTGATGTAAGAATAAATTCATATAAGCTTGCTTTGTGTGCCTTATTTGCCATTTAACAATTTTTATTTTTAATACGAATTTTAGAAAATTGCGACAATAAGAAATATTATATAAATTTGAAACAATAATAAATGATTAACAACTTTCTTAAATGGTAAAAATTAGGTGTCGTAAGCTGCTTGCCTGTTAAGACAATTTATTTTGAGATTTTCTTTTTATTTCTAGGAAAAGAAAAAGAAATACAATTGAAAAAGGTTTTCTTCTGTCACTAGTTAAATCTCTAGTCCTTCTTGTATTGTCTCTTCTCATACTAATAGTTTTTAGCATATATCTAAATGTATTTTAAAAAGCAATAAAACTATTTTAATTTTATTCTAGAATGGTTTACAAATATATATATATTTATATATATAAACTTATTGTAAAAATTAACCATTGAAACAGAAACTGACCATATACAATGAAATTACTATACCATATAGCAGTGTCAAATTACAAATTATAATATATAGTACTAATATATGAAATATTATTTATTCAAATGGAAAAAAAAGAAAAAGAAAACAAGAGTATAAACACATATGGATGCTTATAATGTAATTAACTTTTTCAAGGGCAGGGAAACCACATTATAAGCAAAGAATGATTGTTTTCTGTAAATGACACTAGCTTAATGCCAAAAATTGTGCCAAATCCGTGCCCGAACAATCATTGGAACAAGATTGAAAAATAAGGATACCTTTGAAAATGGAATATTATAAATTAAATGTCTCTTTCCCCCTTTGAAACACACAATTTCAACGAATATTTTAAAATGGAAATTTTGTCCATTCGAAAAATAATTTATAAATAAAATACATTTCTAAGTTGAATCCAAACGATTTTACATTAAAAAGAAATCATCAACTTAATAAATTTTAACGTTTTGAATACTTATACTGAATTTCACAACTTCATTTTATCAGTATCAAGATGTAAAATCCTCAAAATAATATTTCATATTTATTTTATCAATAATAAACTTTTTTTAAAAGCTAAAACTTTCACCAATCAAATTTCACCCCTTTATTTTATCAGTATCAAGATGTAATAAAATCCCCAAAGAAATTTTTCATATTTAATTTATCAATAATAAACTTTTTTTAAAAAGCTAAAACGTTCTTTATTCGAAAAAAATTATCTGTAAAATATGATTGACCAAACTGAAATCAGAAAAAATTATAATTCTGAATGTACTCGAAAAACGGGAAAATAAAATATTTATTCTGCGAATGAAAAGACTTCTTCGAATTAGAAAATTTTGATTAAATGTATTACAGACTGTAATTAAGATTCTAAACATATTGATGATTTTTTTTTTCTTTTTTGAGAAGTACAAGACAACTTATAAAGCATAACGTAATAAAAATAAAAATTATAAAATTGCTTTTAGAATAAAATATATGAAAACTTTAATTACGAGAGAAATTTAAGCTGTTACCTTAAGTAATCTCTGAATCAAATCTTTTGAAATTACATTTGTTTGTACCTCCTAATTTTAAAGTTCGCAAAAAATGTTTAACACTCATTTAATTTATTACATTTAATTTATTACATCCATTTAATTTATTACATTCATTTAATTTATTACATTCATTTAATTTATTACATTCATTTAATTTAATTTATTCATCAATTTCTACGTATTTCAACTTCATATGAGGCTGTATTGCAAAACGACTCCAATCGAACTTTGAACATGTTATTTTTTATTCCTGTATCACGTGTAAACCTCATATAAAGTACAATAGTGCTTGTGGAATACAGCAATAAGCAGAACCATTTTTTAGGATATTCGATTGGAAAATTCGTCTTTGACCATTCTTTTTTTCTGTTCGGCATGAGAGGAAATTTTCTCATAGAATTTCTGCTTTAGGATCTAAAGAAAACCGTGACAAAAAATGCTTTTTTTTTTTACTTTTTGCTTTATTGTAAGGTATCCAAAGTTTAAATTATCACAAAAATATAATAAAAACCATTTAATAAATCTTTATAATAATTTTTTAATGATTGTAAACAATACATCAGGGCCATTTTGTAATTTTGTAATAAATGTAAGATTTTAAAAAATTCAACATTATTTGTTCTCAATAATCCACTTCAAATTTATTTTAAGAACAAAATATGTTCTTCATTCAATTAAAGATAATTCAGCCATGAGAGTGTTAATTTTAACCTTTATGGTATTAATGTGGGGTGGGGCCCTTAATTCAACAACAATTCAAGTTTTTATCACATATTATAAACATATTATAAAAAATATAAGAATCGTAATATTACTCCATAATGCTTTATGAGACCGCGAAGTAATTTGTTTTAAATAAAAGTTTTTTTTTATTACATTATTTTAGCACATATTTAAAAAAAAAAGACTACAATGAAAAATCATACATCAGGCATAGATTATGAAACATTTTTCAGCACTAACAGAATATTATTAAGAAATGTAATTTTTTCATACATTAAAATGAGATATCGAAATAAGCTGTTTAAATAAAATGCACTGCAAATAATTTTTTCCCATAGACCATAATGTAAAGGAAATTCTTTTGTGTGTCCCTGTAACGAACTGTAAATGCTACACACTTCATTTTCAATAGCGAACATTCTATAGTGGAACCAATTAATACATAAAAATTACATGTCAATCCGAGTTTATTTATGCGTGTCAGAGCACGGACAGATGTACAGACAAACCGAATTCATAAACACTTTTCAGCTATGATGGAAACTGTTAACATACAGCGATAATATTTGAGTCTACCAACTACTAACAGTGTTTATTAAATATAATTCTTTTGAATAAAATGACATTTTTGAAACGACATACAAAATTCGCTTTATAATAATTTTTATATTTTATGCACCGATATTGTATTTTATGTACTTATACCACTTAAATTTAACAATACATTATCAATATATAATGAAATTTCCCTGAAAATCTTTCAAAATTGTATCCAATTGAGTCTACCAACTATTTACAGTGTTTATTTACATATTTAATATAATTTTTTGAATATAATGACATTTTAGAAACGACATAAAAAATTAGCTTTATAACAACTTTAACCTTTTATGCACCGATATTGTATTTTATGTACTTATACCACTTAAATTTAACACTATATTATCAATATATAATTAAATTTTCCTGAAAATATTTCAAAATTTTATCCATAATCATTGTTTTTTAAAGTTAGAAAACTTCTTTATTAGTGAATTTTTAACTGGAAATTATGAATAGAAATTCACCTGCTGATTTATAAAATTTTTATTCTGAATGCAATTAAGTTATTTATTATGTAAATGAGTGCTCTTTTCCTTGTATAAAGAAATTTTGATTACATATTTTACTCACTTTAATGAATTATCATAAGCATGTGGACGAACTTTTTCTCTTAAAATTTAAAAGACAAGGTAATAAAAATAAAAATTAAAAGACTGCTTTTAAAATAAAAATTTCTAGAAATCTCTAATCAAGAAAAACTTACCTTAAATATTTTTGTCCATTTGAAATTGATTTATTTTTACTTCTTGGTTTAAATTTCCCCCACAAAATAATATTCATTTAGTTTTTATATGCATAGTATCCATATGAGCTTGGTATCACTAATTCAATGTATGTTTTACAAACTTGAATCACATTTTTCTAAGTAGCAAACAAAACAACAAACACTTCCTATACACTTCCCGAGTTCACAAATGAAAGGTATTATTTCATAAGAGGTAAAAAAACACGGTTAGTTTGGGTCGGTTGCTATAGAAACTTTCATTTCTTTTGAGCGCCCTCTGTCGGTTAAGGCCAGTGTGTCAACTTTAACGGAACTTCATCAACCTCATTTCTACATTTGAACTTTGGCGCGCTCCTGGCGAAAAAAAATGACCAACTGCTTTCTGGCTTTGTTGGACAACTTTGTATGGAGACTTGTTCCGCGCATTATATCATTCGAAAATTAATAATTTTTCAGTTTGTTGTTGTGTCTTGTTTATCAACAGATCGAAGCTTCCGTTGATATATTTTGTGATATCATATAAAATATGGAGGTATCTCTTTGTCATTTAATTTTTAATACAGAAAAAAAATTGCTTTCTAGTAAAGCAGGCAAAGACCGGTCATATTCTTTATTAATATTAAAAATACCGGGAATTTTATTCAAGTTTAAAAAAAAAAGAAAATTTACACCAGAATTTTTATTGATAACTATTAGAATTACTTCTGCATGATTATTTTATTTTATTTATTTTATGAAGAAATTTCTGGTCCGTATTGAAATATTTTCATTTGGTATCGGTCAAATGACCTGTTGGTATATTTTGTGTTAACAACGATTTTTATTATACTTGTATAATTTAACATTTAATTATTAGATAAGGTATTTTAAGATTACCGTGAGTGAAATTCCTTCATACACCACAAGAAGCACTATAAATCAAGATTTTCTGTGATTTTTATAGAATATTTGTCATGATTCTTTTTAAGTATTGGCAATTATATAGAAACATCCCTTTTGTTACATTTCACGTAATACTAAAAGGAAACTATTGTTATATAATTTAAATTTACTTATACAAATAGCGCCATGAAATATCTATATTTAAAAGAAATAGTAAGATCAATAATTGCATCTTTTCAAAACCACTCTGATATAAGTATATCTAATTTTAAATCTCTAATTATGAGTTTTTTTCCTAATCCAATAGCTTCTGAAATATCAAATACATTTCATTTATTTATTTTTAGATTTATTATTATTATTATTATTTTATTTTAACAATCTTGTCAATGTTTAATCAGATAAATGATTAAAAAAAATTAACTATTCTACTAAAAGATACATTTTTTTTTCTTCTTTAATCTAACTTCAGGATTTTAATGTCTTCAAAGTATTTTCCTTTCCCTTCAAAATATTTCTTCCTTTTTTCAGTCTTCTTACTGCTTTACTTTTTTTCTCTTTCCGAAGATTCAGGTGTCTACGCCCATCCAAACTAAAAAGGCGCAGACAATATTTTCTTCCTTGACGTCAGGATCAATTTGATCAGTCTGAAAAGAACCTAATTTGTGTGAGTGTAATGTTGCAAGAAATAAGGAGGAGTTTACAGAAAAAAGCTTTTAGGATATATGCCTTACAAAAATAATTCAAGTCATGGAAATCAATACGCAGATAAATAAACGAATAAACACAAATATACATAGGAAGTAAGATTAAACAGATATAAATCCAATTTAAAGAATCTTATTGTAAAAAGAAATATCGCTAAACGGCTATTTTCCCCTCAAAGTTTTTCAAAAATGAAGCCATAAGAATGAAGTCTGGGGAGGGACAAAATACTGTATTAGATGCGCCTGTAGTGCGCAGCCTTATCCACTGTTTATTTATGTATTTATTTATTTATTTTATTTATTTATTTTATTTATTTATTTTATTTATTTATTTATTTTATTTATTTATTTATTAAACATAAATATGAAGAAAGTTTTAATAAGAATCTTTTGTCAGAACAGGTCATGCAAGACAACTTTTAAAATATACAGAGAAAGCAATACATAAATTTAACGATTTAAAAATATTAAGTATTCAACCATAAGTTTCTATGAGCAGTTTCCAAAACAGAAAATCAAAACAGGTATTTTTATTTATTTATTTTATCAGGGAATACCTGCTCCCTAATCCCCCGTTTAAGATATGTTTAAAATGTATGAAAGAAAAAGAAAAAGAGAGATTTGGATTTGGATAAGGAGAAATTGGATTCCACGGGGAGGATAGCCCCCCCCCCCTCCCCCTCCTGATGAAAATAATCTTAGCTGTTTTCCTGTTAGTGCTTAATTATTTTATTCCCCTTGTGAATAATAAATTATATTTTGTCTTCTGTTTTTATTTCAAAATCAAGAGTGGCGCAGATGTCCGCCCTTGTCCCCTATTGTCAGCGGCTGTATTGAAGTTTTACTTTTATGTTTATTGTTTATTGTTATGTTTGTATAATTTTCAATTTTTTTTTCAGTAAGTACAATTTAAAATATAAAATAGTCGTATATCTCAATTCTTCAGTTTTAGTACTATTTTGAATTCTAAATGTAATAAAAGGACTCCAATTTAATAATGAATTAAACAACTGGCATTTTTGTAAACAAAAAAAGTAATTTTTACAAATTAAAAACACATCTTTAATGACATCTGTTCTATCCATGCATATTGACACATATATTTCGAGTTATTGAAATGATCGACAGTTTTAGATAATGATATTCAGATTCGCTGAAATGTTTAATCGCTTAACAGTTATTCCGAGTTCGCTCGGGTGCATATAATTTGCCGATATTAATTATCACAATTTAACTCATGGCATTAGCTCGCAAAGAAAATTTTTTATTTATGCCAAACCAACTTCAATGTGTTTTGCCGCTATGTATGGCGAATGTCCTTCATCCAGTGTGTAAAAAATAAAATAAAATAATATTAAATACGAATTGTGATTTTCCGACTGAGTGAAGTGTCCAAGACGGAATTTGATCCAGTGACTTTTGGCTTAAGTTGCCAACATTCTACCAACTGAGCAATCCTGGACAAATCCGACGGACACAGTTCACTCAGCAAGATTCTGATATTGACATCTGGTCTGTTATCTGAAACTGCTCAACAGAATAAATATCAGGTAATGGAACTGCAATTAAACATAATAACAAATTATTAATTTAACACATTTATTCTAATTGGTAAATAAATCATACGAGTTCTAATTTTCCAACTGAGTAAAAAAGGGTTTAGGCCTGGATATGAACCAGAACCTTTGGCTTGCCAAAGGTCCCTGTTTCAAATCCCTGGTTTAATCAAAAGGTTGTCTTTTTTATCAAAAGGGTGATCTGAGTGAATTGTGTACCGGATTTGTCTAGGATAGATCAGTTGGTAGACCGTCGGCAGCTTAAGTCAAAGGTCCCTTGTTCAAATCCCGGCGTGGACATTTTTTACTGAGTTGGAAAATTACAACTGTTTACCAATTAGATTAATTCTCTTACATTAATTAAGTTACATGAAATAATCATATATATTATTTCTGATGTCAGCATCACTTTTTCTATACACATACAAAATGCACAACGACGAATGAGGTATCATACTAAAGGTTTTCGAACAGGCTTTTGACATAGTCTACTCACATTTCGTTAAAACACGCTCTTTGGTGAAAAATTAAAAAAAAAACGCATCAGAAAATAATCTCAAAAATGGCAGTGCGAAAGTCTCGCATGGGCCTACTGTTAATAATAATAATAATAGATAAAGGATGAATTATTATAGTAGAGTGTTTTATGTCTTGTTGAACCAATTAAAAATACAGAATAAAACTGGTACTTTTAGCAAGAAGACTGTGCTACAAGGTGAAATATGTGGATATATTACTTTTAAAGTCAATAAAATAATATTTTATTCCATGAATTGCATAGATATATTTTGCATAGCTCTAAGCAGTCAATAAACTAACTTCATAAGTGTATAATATTCAGTTAAATTACAAATAAAGGTTAATAAAGGTTAGAATTATAAATAAACTAAATAAAAAAGAAAAAGTAATGCAAAAAAATGAAGCAGTATTATGATTTCTTACTCAAAGAAGAAAATTTAACAACTTCAAAGCATGCATTGCATAATGTTTCGAAATGTTTAAACTTACAATTTCAGTAACAAAAATTATAATCTTATTTCTACAGGTTACTGTAAGGTGTTCTTTCTGTCATTTCACTTACCTCGGTGTTCGTCTTATTTTGGCTGATTGTTCAGTTTTGAAATATCTTTACGTATCTTATTTTAATGCTTCATTATCTACACTTAAAAAAAAAAAAAAAAAAAAAAAAAAAAAAATGTTGATTTGCGCGACAGTGTATTACTGCTTATTTTACTGTTTATTACTGTTAACTTTACGGTATAATACTGGCAGCTGGGATGCCAGTATTATACTGTAAAATCAACAATTTTTTTTTGCAGTGTTAACTTGCAAACGTCATAAGGCACTTTTAGTTTTTTCTTTTTAACACTTTCACACGTTGTTGAAAAGCGTTTATGAATTCGGTTTGTCTGTCTGCCTGTCTGTCCGTGCTCTAACTCGCGTAAATACACTCGGATTGTCATGTAATTGATATATGAGGTGGTTAGAATGACAGTGGAGTAAGCCAATATTTAGTAATTTGAGAAATAACGGGTTTTGTGAAACGTGTCGTACAGCCGTTGCATTAAGTGGTCCAACTTGTTTTGCCCTCTAACGACTCTCTAAGTGAACTATGACTTATTTGATTTTCTCACGGAACATAAATTAATATACGGTCAGTGAAAAGACGATTATCTAGATTTTTCAAATTTTTGACTTACTCCACTGTCATTCTAACCTCCTCATATGTTAATTTACTGGAGCACGTTCGATATTGAAAATGAAGTGTGTAGCATTTATAGTGCTACACATTTCACATGGTGTGGTAGTGCTACACTGCTTTACTTGGACATTCATTAGAATTCCGTTACATTACTGTTTATGGGGAAAAATCCTTTGCAGTTTATTTTAATGATGTTACACTATTTCAAACATATTGAAATTGATATATATCACTCAGGTGCACTACAAAAGGCTTGCTATAGAATATGGTGTCCATAGTACTTATAGTTTTTGTCTGTTGCTTGGTGTGTATAAATTCTATAGATCATATACAGGGAAGCACAGAAGATCTCTAGTACATTTCCATTTATTGACGGAAATTCCAGAAGGGGAATTTTAAACTGTGCTACGCGTTTTTTAACTGAATTAAAATTTAACATTTTATGTAGTATATGTATAAATATATAGATCATATACAGAGTTTCACAGGTGATTTCAGATATATTTCCGTATATGGTAATTCCTGAAATTGGATTTTACAAATGAGTTGTGCGTTTTTCAAATTGTATACGTAGGCACATTACATTTAACCTTATTAAACGATAAAGAATGTAAAAGTATTTTGGAAGTGTTGGAAAGTGTTACATAATCCATTTCGTTCTTGTTTTCTAACAAATTTTTCTTTTATGGGAGATTTAATTTCTGTTTTAAGGGGGATGCCGTTAAGTTAAGATCAAATTCGTAATGTTTTAGAATAAAAATTGACGATTTATTTTCAAACGAAAGTCACTATTAGATCAGACAAACTACAAAAGGCAAATTCCATAAAAATAAATAAATAAACTGATCGCAAGGAAACTCAGAAGAAGGAAATGAATCATAGTCTCTGTTCTGACTGGTCGGCACTGCTGCTTGGTAACGGTGATTCTCAAATAAACAAACAAGGGCTTAAAAATTTTAAACTGAATATAGAAATCCATCAAATCATTACTTTTCACAAAAATATATTATTATATATATATATATTGTTTTATTTAAAAAAATTGTTTAAAAAAGGCAAAATATTTTCTTAGAAGTCATTTTTGTTATAAATAAATAACTAAATAAAGGATCTATAGAAACAAATTTAATGATTTACAGGGTATCTAGTCTTAACTTTATTTCAGATTTGAAGTCGATATCTCTAAATCTTCTAGAATGTCCACCAGTTCAGAGAGAAAGGGGGTTGGGTTGGGTTGGGTTGATTGTTGACGGCCAATTATCTGCACTTGGGATATAGGCCCGGGGGGAGTGCCCTTCGTGGGGGTCTTTCTAAGGGAACCTAACCCGTATTTACGCATGGATAAATCCACGGCTCGAAGAAAACCACGAAAACTCCGAACGATTAGGCCGATGGGCGCGATTGGGATCGAACCCAGCACCTCCCATCTACCAGCTTCGAGAGCACAACCTCTCAGCCACTGGTGGGGCCGAGAGAAAGGGGGAGAAAGAAATCTGAGGAAAAAGTATTTAAAAGTTTTGTAATATGTATTTGTTAGAACTATAGCGCGGTTTTATTTAATTGTGCACTGAACAAGACGGCGAAGACACATATATAATTTTTTTAGGCTATTTGTAATTATTGTCATTAAGATTTTACATCGGCATACATTCAATCATTTTATTCATTTGATAATTTAGAACTTACGTTATTTTATACTTTCAAATCTGAATGGCATATCACATCCAGATAGTAATGAATACTCATAATTTGTGTGATATATGTTGCAGTCGAAATATTTTGTTTATTGAGGAATAACTAAACGGGCTTCGTTATTGTAATTTTTTTTTATTTTGTCAGCATATTATCTCACTTTTGACTGGCGCAGTTTATATAGTATATATAGTTATATAGTTTTATTTATATAGTTTATATGTATAGGGCTTTTCGCACCAAAAGGCACTTCAGCCATCCATTTATTCCCTATTATACAGGTTCTTTTTTGTATTACACCACTAAGAATTTATATATTTCTGATAAAAGCAGCGTCATTTATTTCTTATAAAAAAATCTTTCTATGGAAGAAATATTTCACTATTTACACCAACGAGATATAAGTAATATTTATATCTCGTTGTGTTACACATAAAAATAACAGCCGCGATACATTCTAGAATACTGTTGATATCATTAACGTCAACGACGCCAGAGTAAAATGTTATTCCTACCGATATGTGGAACAGGAGAAGGGGAAAATTGAAGAAAGTATGGGCAGTAATAAAATAAAATATGCATAAAACGAACGCTAGTAATATAAAAGTTTACATAAAAAACTGTCGTGTCCGTGATAAATCTTACACTTATCTTCCCAAACGCGCTTCAAGATGAAATACATGGATGTATTTTTTTTTTTTGTGGACTTATATTTAGAAAGAGGTTTGATTTTATATAAATTACAACATATCTTTACCATGTTTCAAATATTCTATAAATGAAATTTTAAATAAATAGCATTTAGTTAAATTATAGATAAATGTGAATAAAAGTTAAAATAATAAATAAACTAAAGAAAAGAAAAAAAAGAAAAACACACAGGAATAATAATAAAAAAAAAACATGTTTTGACTTCTTATATAAAGAAATAAATTATTAACAATTTCGAATTAAGAGTTATATATCAAAATATTTAAACTTTAATTTTAGTTGCGAAAATTAAAATCTAAAATTGCAGAAGTAATAATTAATATAGATTAGAATAATTTTAACACAATTATTCTAATTGGTAAAAAAATAATATGAGTTGTAATTTTCCTAATTGGGCGAAAAATGTCCAGGCCAGGATTAGAACCAGGTATCTCTTGGCTGAAGTAAGTTTTACCTGCGAGTTATTTTGTTGAACCGATTCCGTCCAGATGATATGATCAATAAGGTTGGCTGGGTAAATTAGGTCCTCCAGATTTGTCCGGGAAAGTTCAGTTAGCAGAGCATTGGCAGCTTCAGCCAAAAGATCCCTGGTGCGAATCCTGGCCCGGACATTTTTCTCCAGTTGGAAAAATTACAGCTCATATAATTCATATTACCTGAAGAAGTAAAATTAGTATATCTTTAGTTCGATTTCTTGTGTCATATATAACTCAGAATTAATATCTTTCTGATCAAAAGTATACCATTTATTTATTATTACTTTTTAAATCTCTCTATGGAAGAAATATTTCACAAGTTATGATTAAAAATAAGTCATATTCAGTTAAATTACAAATTAATTTTACCTACACAAGTTACAAATAAAATTTAGTTAAAACACAAATAAGTAAAATTAATAGAAATTTTAAGTAATTAATAAACTGAAAAAAGAAGAAAATAAATGATTATTTAATAGAATTATAACAGGAGAATAAAATTAGAAGAAGAGAAAAAAAAATCATATTGTGATATGTTATATAAGGAGAGACATGAAAATTACTAAGAATTTCAAACACAAAAAACAAAAAAAAAATATTTCAAAATGTTTAAAGTTCAAATACAATATCAGAAATTACAATCTTAAATTTAATATTTTTCCATATTTGATTTCTTGCATTGCATAATTTAGCAATTTATAATCTTTCTGATGAAAAATGCACCATTTAAAGAAATATTTGACTTGTTTAAATTGTTATTACTTGAAAACAAACACATGCGATGAATATTGTTGATATCATTAATGTCAAAATGTAACTCTACCAAAATATAGAACGGTGAAAAAGGAAAAATGGAAGGAAGTGGGCAGTAATCGAATGAAATATGCATAAAACAAATGTTAGTAATCTAAATTTTTATATAAAAATTCTTACTATCTGTTCACGATATAACGATAAATCTAGCAGTTATCTTTCGAAAAATCTTACAAGGTGAAAGGAATGGATAATTTTCTCTCATACATCTACACTAACTAAGAATTTCTTTTAAGGGTTTTGCAAGAAAAAAAATATTCAATAAAACCTTTTACATATTTTTTGCATTGAAATAATATTTAAATGAAATATTTTAACATAAATTATAAAATAATATACCGAATATATACAATATACCGAATATATACAATATACCCAAATTTAAATTAGAACTTTTGAGATTAATATTATATTTCCCCCTTCAAAGTCACTCATTTTTTATTACATATTTCAAAATCATGAATATAAAAGCAATAGATAAATGGGTTTTAAAATGATATTTCCTAGACTGCGCAGAGCAGCTAGTATTGAAAAAAGGATTGTTAAAAAAATTAGAGGGCAGTCCACCTATGGATATGGGATATTTCTCAGTTAAAATGTGCATTTCTTAAGTTAACTTGAATAATAATTCCTTTAATTCAAACTAATCCACCTACAATGAAATTTTTGAATTGTGTTTCTAATTTAAGGTATATAATATTTTTCTTGTAGCAATAATACCATAATGTTTTCATGAAAAAATTAATTTAAAAGGTTTTTTTATGCCAGTCTATAGGATGGAAATGCACACCGATCACAGATAATGAGCAGGCATTACTTTGAATTTGAAAAGAACACAAATTAAAATTACAGAAAAATTACAAGAAATAACTATAAATCTGCTTCACATGCAGATTTTATTAGAGCAAGAGCTTATAGTATATATCTCAAAATATATATCTTAAAATAGAAACTAAAATGTACATACTGAGCTTTGCTAATAAAGCGTCTAAATAAATCCTGCAAAAAGGCAAGTTTTCTTATATATTTTTTAGCCTATATCTATCTTTATTACTAAAAAAAATTGAATAACAAGAGAAAAGGGTGAGATGACTGTTTTGTGCTTTAGCACGAGCACTAAATCTCGCAATCGAACTGGTTTTTTTGCAATCGAACTGGTTTTTTTTTTCGTTTTTCGGTAAAAGCGGAAGCAGAAAATGGTGTCACATTTGGCTTTTTGAACAAAATTTCCGAACACAACAGTGCAGAAAAGAGAAAAAATTGCTGCCCTGAGACAACAATCTCCTACGGCTCAAGTTGTAATTCATTTATCGGAAAATTAAAAAAAAAATATATTACAAAGCACTCCAATAATTAGGCCTGCAAGTATCATCATTTTATGTTTAAAATTGAGTCAGAAAATGCATTTTCGCGTTGTTGAACGAGGAAATATATTTTTTTGAGAACCGCCTTAAAAGCAGAAGCAGATTGAAATTATGTAGCTTTGATCTGCTCGTGTAGCGTTTACTTTGCAGTTGCAGTCTTTGCAAAAAAGATCTAACCTGATAAGAATGGATACGCGGCTTTCGAATTTGTTGCTTTTTTGTCCTTTTACAGTGTATTGAAAACTTTGCACATTTTAAAGGAAATTTTGAATTTTTTTTATATTATTCATTTTGATGCAGCAATCAAATCAAATTTTATGTAGATTCTATTTAAAAATCCCCATTTTACGAGATGTTTTACAATCGATATAAACAGCGCATGTATTTCGGTGAATTAACCCGCCAATGAAAATTGTCACCTCCAGATGACACTTCTTTGAAAGGAGCTCTATGTTTAGATTTTAGTGAATATGAACCATGACGCCTTTATTGAGATCTAAAAAAGTTTACCTAGTCATAGAAAATAGTATCACATCTGTCGAATTTTTTGATATAATACTATAAACTTCCAAAGTTTTGTACTTCTGTCAAAAAATCAGTAAGTCTCTTTCTCTCTCTCTCTGTTTCAGGTATCTTTCATTACAAAAAGTTACCTATTGCAGCCGTTCGGAAGAAAGCAATTCCAAAAAATTTTTGTATATTTTCACCGATCACGACCCCAGACCCCAAAACCTCCCTCCGTTTAAATGTTGATATATATATATATATATCTGACATTTTTGTTATGTTGTAACTCTCTTATTTATGGACCGATTTGGATGTGGCAAGGTCTCGACCGAGTTCGTTGGCCAGCTTCATCCGCCATCTTGTTTCAAAATGGCAGCCAGTGAAATTTAATTTTTTTTAATTTAAAAAAAAAATATGTATAAAAAAATTATAAATTGAAAAAGTTGTTTCCTTTAAGTGTTAGATCGTGATACAAGGATTTCGAAACATTTTTTGTTTTGGCTTTATCTTAAAAAATCGCTGAAATATGGCAGTTTGAAATTCTAGAGTGGCTGACATTTTGAAACAATCTGATTTTTGTTATGCTGTAACTCTCATACTTAAAATCCCACTCAAATTCAGTATTAACGGAAACCGGGATTAAATATTCTATACTCTGGGCAATTTTTTTTTTATGTTGATGATATTTGTAGTAGTGTCGATGTAGTGTCATCCTGACATGTACTTTTTGATAAAACTTGTGTTTTACTACCTTTTTTTAGTGAAAACAACACCATATAACCTATGAATTTGGAATATATATATATATATATATATATGTAAGTTTATAGGCATTCAAGGGTTAATCTTGATTATTTTCATATTTATTAGTAACCCCTATAACTCTGAACGTATTTATCTACTCTTGGCGAGTAAATATTGGGCGATTTATTTTCATTGAGCAACCCTGAATTCACTTGTGGACACCCGTAAAAAGAAAACAGAAAAGACTGGAATCCAGTATTGCTTCCAGCAATATCTTTGGTGGCTGACAAGCTCTTTATGTCGAGTTATAAAAAAACACGTGAATGAAGAAAACTGGTTTAAGTATAAAAAATATATAGTGGATGCTAATTGAAAAATATATATATACTTACAGTTAATTTAAGAAGGGGAAAAAATCTAATAGCTAAACTTTTATTTACTTTTATAAAAGCCTGAGATTTCATATCATAAATTTGAATTGTACCATTATTGTATTATTTCATAAATTCTATTCATAATTTATCCTTAAAATCTTTTTCTGTGTTTAGTTAATCCTAAGAATAATACAGAAACGTGATATTATTTAACAACTGATCATCTACTGTTAATGTGACTTTAATCATCATCTTGCAAAAATGAAAATATATATAATCTGTATGGTACTTTTCCATAAAGAAGAATTCTGCTCAACTTGTCTGCAATAATTAATAAAATTAAGATTTTGAAACAATTACAGCAGTTTTTTCGAAATCATATATTTATACCATTATAGCAATAGAATATTTTATATGAAATACAGAAGCAATAGAATATTTTATATGAAATACAGAAATCATTATCATAATAGTCTTTTTTTTTCTTTTTCATAATATTAAACAAAACATAAGACTCACGTATGCCAAATTACTTTATTTTCTTAATCAATAGGAAAAGAAACCTTGTAATCGATTATAAATTTGCAGTGCCTTAAAGTTGTTAGCAGTGCCTTAATTTCCATTCGTCTGTGTATTAATCAACTACGCAAATGTTACAAAAGTTGCGGCACATCTATTATTAGATATGAAAAAGAGTTACACATTGACAAATATTTTTAAGAAATATCACGTTGATAAGTAAAGATATTTTCAAGAACATAAACGCACGCATTCACACTTGTGGAAAGATAAACAGGTATATGTACAAAGACGTATGCATAATCTTCTCATATTTCTATTTGATTTGCTATGATGGGTTATATTTCTGCATTACAAATGATGTAAACAAGTCAAATAAGCAGAAAAAACTGGTCACAATTAATGGATGTTTTAGAGTTTTCTTAAAACACTGCCCAACGTTAAATATTTGACATACATTTCAAGAAAAAATAATTGTCCGATTGGACCTGACGAAAGATCTTAGTATTTTTTTGTATATGAAATGCACGTCACATTTTATTATGCCTTGTGCTTTGCCTTAACAAAGTTTATGATAAATTCACGTTGTAAACATTTGGATGCAATCAAAGCACAAATTTATAGTAATTGGTACCATCTAATAAATATGTATACTAGCATACATATACACACATTTGGTGAAAAGTTCTGAGTAATGGAGATAAGTCATTGAATAATTATACAGGAATATTATAATTATAAAAGAAGAAATATAAGGTATATCATAAAAAAGGTTAACACGTCTAGAAACTGGACAAGATAAAAGAAAAAAAAAATGACAGTATTTTGTTAAAACGGATTTCATAAACATACTGCAGGAAGTAGGAATATTAACAGATATTTTAGACAAAGTTTATGTATTGGAGATGTATATATTTGGTAATTTGCGAATATTTGGTAGCTGCAAAAAAATTTACAAGGTATTCCGTAACTCCACGTTCAAACTTTGCAGAGCGATAGACAATTACAACAAACAATTTTTATGTAGGACTGGGTAGCAATCCATTTATTTAGTCAAAAATACTGGACGTCTCATTTCCATCTAAATCCGTATTTTTACGTCTCATTTCCATCTAAACCCGTATTTTTGTCATAATTTAAAAAATACTGAAGATATTTTAGCGAAATTTTCAACCTTGTTTTATGTAAAATGCTATGACATTACGAAGAGTACTGGAAGAAAATTATAATTTGGTCAATTACACCGTATGTAATTCTGAAAAGCTTTCCGAGATATGACGCATCTAGCTCAGCACGGTTTGCATGGGAATATTGGTCATTTTCACTACTTTTTTTTCTATATCGTTACATTTTACACAAACTAAGGTAAGTCTTCTTCAAATTTCATTAAAATAGCTTCATTATCAAATTTATTATTAAAAATATGTGTTCGGATTGGATTTGAAACACCCTGTATTTTTGATTGAGTAAATGAATTCTGGAACTATTTCCTATACAAAAAAAAAAAAAAAAAAAAAAAAAAAAAAAGTTTGTTGTAATGTGTTCAGGGACTGATTACCGCACATGTCGACTAAACCCTAAGCCCACGGCCTTGGGCCTATAGCGAAGGAGGGGGAGGGGTGCAAGAATAAGTAAATTGATTAAAAAAAATATTCCTAAAAATACAGTTTTCTGCAATTATTTGCTCAAAAATTAAAAAATATTTTCGTTATCTGGTCATCATAGGTAATATTCACAGGTAATATGCATAGGTAATATGCATAGGTAATCATAGGTAATATGCATAATTGTCTCATATGTCTCGGTTTCTATATCTGTATCAGTTACTACCTAGTGTGCAGTCATGTTGGAACTGCGCACCCGTTCCAACATTTTCTAGCTACTATTTTGGTTTGAGAGGTGCTCCAAACAGATGCTTGGGCCTCAGACAACCTTAATCGGGCTCTGAGTGTGTTCTCCCCTCAAAGTTTGTATTTGGAGTTCCGGGGCACTCTATACATATTTTTATATGAATTTACATATCACCTTCTTTAGTAATTATTTTTTAATTTCTTGCGATACACCTTGTTAGATCCCCAATCTTGTAATATGTATAAAGCAACAATTAAGCAAATTAGTAGCCAGTAATATCTATTACAACTAAAGTAACATTCGCCGCTTTCCTAAAATAATCACGTGAAATGTTTCTTCTGTTTACAGTTTTCTTGTTCGTTACCTGAAGCTATAAGTCACGTGTAATGTTGCCTTCGCTTCAGCTATAGGTCATTGGGTGACTGGGTATCGGACAGACCTTGCACATCCTGATCATCATCCTCGTGTTCTCATTTGTTGTGTTTGTGTCGACTTGCCGGCCACAAGAAATGAAAATGATACTTTTGATAGCATGATTATTTGATTAGAGTATAATGATTACTGCAGTGTTCAGGATGACGGCTTCGTGTAATGGATTTCCCCATCAAAACAATTGCCTGGTTAAGCATGATGAACATGTTGTGAGGCTTGGATTTTATATTATTATTTCATTGGACTTGACAATTATTTTCTTGGATTTATTTGGGCGATTTATATTAGCAAATGGCATTGAATCTTAGGATATATTGGGTTGTCCGGAAAATGCATGCCGGTTGGGAAAATCAATTCGTACCGGAAAATTATTCCCGTTAATTATTAGACATATTAGATATAGGAATCAATGTCTAATAATTAAATGATAGAATTTTCCGGTACGAATTGATTTTCTCAACCGACAAGAACTTTCTGGACAACTCAATATTTTAAAACCAAAAAGAGTTGTTAGTGATTACGCCATTGAAAGTAATTTACCATACGTTTATAGTTTTTACGTCGTTTTGTAGATCTGGATTAAAAAAAATTCTTTGTTTCTGAAAAGCCTAGTGTAGGAGAGTATTGTCTTTAAATTAATAATAAAAATTTCTTGCTTTTATTCGAATACAAAACTAACGTTCATTTATAAATATTGCATCTTTTAATAACAATGTTTTTCGTTAAAATAGATGAGTAAGGTAATCATGAATTTTCGGCCTCCTGGTAGAATCGGAATTATTATTTTTAGATGTTTTGATTGTTTTAATGTAATTTATGATCCATATTTATTACCTGCCTGATAGATTTTTATTTGAAAAATTTATTTAAATGTGTTATACAAGATTAGAAACATAGGTTTATTTAGCAAATTTTAAACAGCAAATTCCATAATTTTTGTGGTTGTTTGTTATTAAAAAGTATATAATTATCATTCCTAAAAAATAATATTGATAATTATATTGCTATTAATATTATATTATTAGTAATAATTATATTTAGTGTATTTTTTTCACTATTATAGTTTATTAATAATATTTATTACAGAAAAAAAAAAAAAGCAAACTGAAATCACCGAAAAGTATTTGACGCCTTTAAAAAGGGATGAGGGTTGGAGTCTCCTAAAAATATATTAATAATTGCAATAGAAAATAATTGTATTTTAGAAAAAGTAATGCATAAATTTTGATTTTTATTAAATCAAAATTTAGGATTCATTTATGAATCTTAATTGATTATTTTTTTACATGCAAAGTGAAAATCCCCAAGAACCGTTCACAGTATTAAGAATAATCCTTTAATGTTCCAAAAATATTTTTTTTTTCAATAAAACCTCATTTTTAAAATTTTTTCACACTTCTTTCAACATTTATTTATTTATTTTTTTAAATTAAGACTTTACCTTTATCAAAATTGAGGGAAGCTTTTTCTCCCTCCATTCCTAGTTTCTAATGAATAATATCTGAATGTACGATAACAAAATAATAATAATAATAATAATAAATAAATAAATAAAAAATAAAATAAAAATAAAATAAAATAAAATAAAATAAAAATAAAATAAATAAATAATTAAACAGAAAGCAGAAAGCAGAAAACAGAAAACAATTTTTTAAATAATATCATTACTTAAAAAACCTTCCTTTCTAAATATTTTACTTCATAAATTAATACGTTGGTTTTGAACTATGCTACAAAAATAACGAAGGATGCAATGTATTTTTAGAAGAAGAATGCTCTCGATTAATTAAGTGTACTATAATTGCTTATTACATTAATTAATGAATAAAAGATTTTTCCCCATTTTTGAAATCAAACAATAAAATAGAAAAATTACACAAAATAATTAATTAAGGAATTAAAAGATATTGATATAATCAAAACTAAAAAGTTTCATATTTCTATTTTGCTGCATTATTTAGATTTGTGAAACATGTATATTTTAGAGAATGATTTATTTGGGACAATGTTTTATAGATTTAATCAGATTATAAACTTTATTACTAAAAGTATATTATTTTAATTTACAAAAGTAATCATTTAGGTTTTTTTTTAATTATTATTTATTGCAAAAAGCTTATGAACTTTCTCTACAGATTTTGTTTTTCCAAAAAAAATGTAATAATAAATGGTTTTGTATGATTTTGAAACATCTTTAAAATGTAGTTATATAATGTTTAAAATATAAGATTTATTAAATATTTTTTAGGCAGCAATCTGCATTGAAATACATGTGAGACTATTAAATTAGATATGCTATCCTGCTACACAGACTTTAACACTTTTTTTTAACTGGTAATATAACATTTATGTTTTTTTTTTTTTATTTTTTTTTTTTTACAAAAAGAAAGTATTGGATTCATAAAAAATTTCAACCTCCGACTTTCGACGGATTTATACGTTTTAGAAAATCCTGAACACGATTTGACTGTTTCTAGAAAATGTCTGTCTATGTGTCTGTATGTGACAAACATTTTCTAGGTGCTCTGTCTCAACAACTAATGCACGGGATTTAATAAGACTTTAGATTCAGTTAGACCTTGATATAAATTTGTGCTGATTAGTTTTTGGTGTAAATCGCCTTACAAGTGGCACTGCTATGCTGCCTTTTCAGGATTTCCTCAATAGCTCTACCTTAAGAAAACTAATGAAAACGGATTTTCATCAAACTTCAGATTCATTTAGATGTTGACATAAGTTGTTGCTGATTAGGTTTTGGTGTAAATCGCTTAACATATTTACAAATTTGCATTATTTCCTATGCTGCAATTTTTTATGATTTTCAGGATAGCTATATCTCAAGAACTAATGCACAGAATTTCATCAAACTTCCTATTCTGTTAGACCTTGACAAAAAAAAACATTGATTAGGTTTTCACGTAAATTGGCCAACAGGAGGCACTACTATGTGGAATTTTTCACGATTTATGCCGTACTATATCTTAAGAACTAATACACGGAATTTCACTAAATTTCATAATCTGTTATACCTTGCCAAAATTGATGCTTATTAGGTTTGGGTGTAGTATATCGCCCGACAAACGTATAGATTGTCATTTAATTTTTGTTGCAGACGATTTAATTTATATAGAAGAAAGTTTTGTGATGGCCACAGTATACTAAGTTTTCATTTTAATTTATTTGCAGAGTGTCATTTTTTCATTATTTAACAATTTTTTTTTTAAATAAATGAACACAAAAATATCAAATGCTTAAAACGTTAAAAATCAAGATTTACAGTGAACAAAAGAAATTGTATATTCATAATTTTTAACACTAAAAACGTTCTTCGCACTTACGTATTATTTGAACGAGGTATGTACGTAAAAGTTACATAGATTAATTTTTCAGGTGATTAATTCTTAATTCGATGATATTATTTAAAACAAATATGGAATTTTCATCAAAGTTATTCATATAATGTTTCTTTTCTCAGGTATCCGTGTATCATTAAACATAGAAAGCAATTATACTGTTTTCCCCATCAAAAACCAGTATATATATATATATATATATATATATATATATATATATATATATATATATATATGAATACACGTGTGAAGAACGAAGGATAAAACATCATAAAAAGCAATGGAATGGACACTGAAGGAATTATATTTAAAATGATGAAAAAGCAAAAATTGAAAAAGCAAAATTGGAAAACTATGAATATCTTATAGAATCTTCAGAAGGGCTTTATAAGAATATTCATAGTAAGTATGTGTTATTTCAACAAATATTGTCAGCATTATGCCTAAAATCGACAATATTAAGCCCCTAATAACATATATAAATGAAACAAGAAAATTAAGGACCGACATGAGGTTCAAATGACAAAATAAAATGAAACAAGAAAATTAAAACCCGATATGAGGTTCAAATACATATATATAAGGTAATTTTTTTTTTTTTAACTAAGTCAGATAAAAAAAAAAAAAAAAAAAAATCCCTTATATTGACTGTAGAAAGACATCTAAAGTATCAAATATGCATAATAATAATAATAATAAACAATTTAATTAATGGTTATTCTATTTTATTTAGTACTTTTCTATCATTTTACACAATTTTTACTCAAAATGCTGACAACACTTAATTTTCCGAATTCAAACCATTGAAAAACAATATCACGTCAAATAATGATATTCCACATTTTCCTACCTAGTTCAATAGTTAGTACAACAAATGTGGCCAATATCGGATTTCATAATTGTCGGATTCCACTTCTCCGTCCACACAACTTCGAAATAGATCCGGTCTTTTGATATGCTGCCACCACCGATATGAATACGTGATATCGGGCACGATACTTGATATATATTCAAGAAAAACTTAACTCTTTCAATTAAAGTTAAAGTAACAATTTATTAACAATATTTACACTTAAACTCGGAGGTAAAGTATCCGGTTTAATATTAAATCAAAATAATTACAGAAACGCTTTACGTGTACCGTTAGACTACGTTGCTTCACTCAGAACCGAGATTTCTCTTAATCTCACACACGCTATCTCTCTTCCTTTAGAGAGATGCCGTTCCATACACGTGCTCAGAGCTGCTCTCTGAAAAACCAACCTTCACACTTCGCTGCCACGCTAGAACTCAACACTGGTCTCAGAGCTCCAACTCTGAACGACCTTCCACCTTCGCTTCCTACGTTAGAACTCACTCCGGTCTCAGCGCTCCTACTCTGAACGACCTTACACCTTCGCTTCCTACGTTAGAACTAACTTTCTCTCTCTCGTAAATTGTAGAACACCCTCCTTTCTACGGGGTTTCTCCTCTGTTTCCAAGGGTCCTTGGACAACCCTTCCTCCCTCTTGACGGATCTGTCTTCCTGAACAAAAGAATGCAATCGCTTTCTTATCTCTGAAAGACCACATTGCAATGGAAATACTTCCTTCATTCTGTTCCACTCGCCACCCTTCGGATTAAGATTTTCTAAAGGACGCCTTTAACGGTACACAATAGATACATATACAATACATACAATATGCTAATCCCTTAAGAATAGCTTTCAGCTCTTGCAGCTGATTCTAAGAAACCTGACACCCCCCACCTTAGCGGAAAATATGCCTTTTAGGGGCTAATTTTCCTCAAACTATGTAATGTCTGAGAAGAGTTCAACAGTTCCTTGATAGGTTTCTTCATTACTACAATTACATAAATATTTCAAGGTGTCTGAAAATTTAACTACTGACATCTCTAATGAACCATATACTAATGTGATAACTACAGAAAAAATACACAATATGCTAATACACTGTTATAAACACATGATGCAAATACAATTATAAATACACAAAAAAAATAAAGTTACACTAGTATTATGTCATTTAATGTCAGTCCTTAGGCTGAGATTGCTGGAGGCGGAACTTTTTCCTTCCAGTGCTTCCTCGTTAACTTAATTGGTACATCCCTTTCCGCAATGCACCCGCTTGAATGGCCAACCTCTGCCTCTGATGTCCCAATTAAATCTTCCTCTAACCAATCAGGCACTTGCCTTTCCAGGTCATCTTTGTACGTGATGATAACATTGTACAATTTCTGCCTTATCTTACCTCTTTACGGTTTACGACCAATCCGATTTTTCTCCATTTCAACCAGTTCGATAGGTCCCATAAATAATTCCTTATTTTTCCTTAAGATTGATTTTATGTCCCCAACTTGAATATTTGTTAACCCTTTTATCTCAAATCGCTTCCTGTCTTTATTTTCCGGTTGTTCTCGGTCTAACAACAGATCTTTCCTACAGTCTTCAAACTCCCCGTCACTATCCCAGACAATATCGACTACTTTATTTTTAGCCATAAATGCTCTCATTTCATCTTGATACACCAGTTTCTTACTCCCGTCCCCTAACTCAACTATAACTGCAGGTCGACATATTTCCTCTTTCTCCTTATTACTCACATTCATTTCCCTCGTTAATCGACATTCTACACATGATTCACAATATATTTTAGCTTCCTTCGCCATATTTTCCCAATAAAATGAATGCTCGATTCTTTCTAACATTTTCTTAACCGCGTGATGTTCTCCATATAAGGAAATATGCGCTAGTTTTAGAATTTCCTCCCTTCTAATTTTAGGTAATACTAATTGAGTTACAGTTTCATCTACTAATTTCTCTTTATGATACAATAACCCATTTACAACATAGTAAGACCCTTTCTCATTTTCAGCCAATTCCCAAGCTTTCTCTAAATCTTTACAACTCATTTGGGATTCCTGAAATACATTTGAACTACTTTCCGTAACTTGATTAATCTTACTCTTCTCTACCTCGGCTTTTTCCTTCTCATGACTTTGCAAATTTACCGATCTCGTTTCTACGACATAACGGCTATTATTATCATTTCTAATCCTTTCCCTTTCTTTCACTTTATTCCTACTATCTTCCTTACATTCCCTTTCTACCGATTCTCTTAATGATTTCTCGTTGTTTAACCCTGACAATTCATTAGCCACATCAGGATGTAAAATTACCTGTTCCTTACTATTATCAATTATCGCGCAAGGTACATCCAGATGAATTACATTAGTTTGACCACGTTTTGGAATAGCTAAAGGTAATTGAATTAACGGCGATTTAACTGCCTTACCAAATATCCCTTGTAAATAGATGCTACCAGCCCCTCTTAGTTTCTCTTCTGGTACTAAATCTTTATGAACGAAGCTAATTTGGCAACCAGAATCCACCAATCCTTTTGTTATCTTCCCATTTACACTAACTTCCACTTTCTCGAGATTATTTAACTTCTCTCCAATAACTTTAGCTCTCCAATTCCCTCTTGCTCCGATTCTCGCCATACTCGCTCCCCTTGGTAATTCTTTAATTCCTCGCACTGAGACATTATTGATACTAGCCCTTGGTTCTTGTCGGTTATTAATTTGATTACTTCCCTCATTATTTCCTTTTGTACAAAATCGCTGAACATGTCCTCGTTGAGAACACTTGAAACAGATAGGCGTCGTATCATTAGGTTTCTTATATTCCGGTTTTCTACCCAAAAATGGACTAACTTCATTATTCCCATTTTGTCTCCAATTACTACTAAATCCCTCATCATTTGCCCTTCTAGAATCTTCATTATTCACATACCTTTCTTTACCTTTATAACCCTTATAAGTTACCGCATAAGATTTTTGTTTAGCATCAAAGAAATTATCACATTCCTTAGCAATTTTAGAAACTTCTAACCAATTACTGTGCTGAGTTAATCCAACATGCGTCGCGGTTTCCTCATCTAAAATAGCTAACAACTTATCCGTGACAATTAACTGATTAACCTTCTCATACGTATCTGCACCTCTAATCTTACAATAATTTTCCCACGTTGCTACTAAACGCGATACAAATAATACATGAGTTTCATTTTGATTCCTTCTAGCCTTCTTGAAGTTTTCCAAACACGCTTTCGGTGTCGGCTCGTGTTCCCTTAGAACTAATTCCTTTAATTTCTCATAACTCTCAATTTGTTCCCTAGTAGTGTATATTAGCAAGTTATCTGCCTTATCTCCTAACATATTTAGCAGAATTTCGGCCTGCTGGGTTTCCGGTACATTTTTTGTTTGGAATGCCCGTTCTAAACTGTTAAAGAACAAATTCCATCCCTCCGTCCCTTCTGGAACCTTGATAGACAAAGTTTTAACGCTTTTAATCAATTTCTCTAGGCTACTCTCATGATTATATTCTCTAGACCCATTAGAGTTATTTGCCGAACTTTGAATCTTTATCCTTTCTAATTCTAATTCCTGTTCCAATCTCAATTTTTCAGCCCTTTCTTCTCTATCTAACTTTTCACGTTGTAACTTTTCCTCCCTTTCTACCTTTTCCCGTTCTAACCTCTCATCCCTTTCTACCTTTTCCCGTTCTAACCTCTCATCCCTTTCTAACGTTTCTCGTTGTAACTTTTCTTGTTCTAACCGTTCCGTAACAATAGTACTAGATAATTCCATAACGGCCCCCTCTTCATATTCGTCGCTCTCCACTATCTTTTTCTTAAGCTTAAACCTGGTATCATCTTCCGAGACCTCAATTCCTAACTCTCCACATATCGCCTGAAGATCCACCCTTTTTAATTTTAGTAAGAAAGCCATACCTTCTCCCGATGATTATTACCACCCTACAATAATACTTAAGCTCAATATCAAATTAATACTTCCTCAAATCCTACCCTCATAAGTTACCTCCACATATTATACTATTTAACATATTTCAAATAAGTAATAATACAATAATAAATTTCCTTAAACAATGATACCCCACAATTTGCTTCCAATAACAAAGTAACAATAATCTCAATTTGACTGTTATGCAATACAGATTTTAAATTTATACCATTAAATAATAAAATACAATTTACACAATAATACTGATACGTTGCAATTTGAATAAAACACTGATGCCAATCACTACATAAAAATATCCACCTAACACAAATTTGCATGAAATACACATAAATTCCTAAATTTAATCTCAATAAAATATTTCAATTTCAAAATTAGTTCTCACATTAAAAAGTAAATTACAGCACTTTTTTTTTTTTTGGGCCTTCAGTTCTTCCTTGAAGGTTATTTCAATTTAATTTAAATTCTACACAAATTTCCTTTCCTCATTTACTATCAATATTTCAAACTTAAAGCAAACAATATCACTTAATTTAAATATTACTTTAATAATAATTTAAATTTAAGAAATTTCAATTATTCCTTCCAACTATTAACACAATGCATTAATTTTAATCATTAATCTTATCCATTTAAAACAATTAGAAAATCACTTCTAGTAATTAATATAAGATCCTTTTCTTAAAACAATAGTGTAAAATGGTTGTTAATATCTCATTTGATTTAGACCAATTATTATATTGCACATAAATTAACATAAATTATACACAATAAAAAACAGTAGGTTCGAGAATGTCAGTAGAGTAAAATGATCAAAACACCTTACCTCGTACTTTATTCGCTGGGCAATTCTCTGCTCACTTTTCCACAGGGTAAATCTTGCACTCTCGGGCCACAATCACTGCACCTTGCTTCCCAATGCACAAAAAACACTACGCACAACACTACACTAACACAGCACCACCACTAATTCACTTCACTGTAATGACGATAGGCTAGCTGGCACTGGTCTACGACGATAGGGCACAAACACTTCCACAAGACGATCCGGCATAAACTGACTTAATACGGCTAACTGGCGCTGGTCTTCGACGATAGAGCACAAACACTTCCGCTAGACGATCCGGCACAAACTCTCAGTAACACGGCTAACTGGCACTGGTTTTCGGTGATTCAATCCCACCGCTGCCACCATTGTGGGATTCCACTTCTCCGTCCACACAACTTCGAAATAGATCCGGTCTTTTGATATGCTGCCACCACCGATATGAATACGTGATATCGGGCACGATACTTGATATATATTCAAGAAAAACTTAACTCTTTCAATTAAAGTTAAAGTAACAATTTATTAACAATATTTGCACTTAAACTCGGAGGTAAAGTATCCGGTTTAATATTAAATCAAAATAATTACAGAAACGCTTTACGTGTACCGTTAGACTACGTTGCTTCACTCAGAACCGAGATTTCTCTTAATCTCACACACGCTATCTCTCTTCCTTTAGAGAGATGCCGTTCCATACACGTGCTCAGAGCTGCTCTCTGAAAAACCAACCTTCACACTTCGCTGCCACGCTAGAACTCAACACTGGTCTCAGAGCTCCAACTCTGAACGACCTTCCACCTTCGCTTCCTACGTTAGAACTCACTCCGGTCTCAGCGCTCCTACTCTGAACGACCTTACACCTTCGCTTCCTACGTTAGAACTAACTTTCTCTCTCTCGTAAATTGTAGAACACCCTCCTTTCTACGGGGTTTCTCCTCTGTTTCCAAGGGTCCTTGGACAACCCTTCCTCCCTCTTGACGGATCTGTCTTCCTGAACAAAAGAGTGCAATCTCTTTCTTATCTCTGAAAGACCACATTGCAATGGAAATACTTCCTTCATTCTGTTCCACTCGCCACCCTTCGGATTAAGATTTTCTAAAGGACGCCTTTAACGGTACACAATAGATACATATACAATACATACAATATGCTAATCCCTTAAGAATAGCTTTCAGCTCTTGCAGCTGATTCTAAGAAACCTGACAATAATCATATAATTTTCTTTAAAATTAATTCTCTAAAGCTTTTTTTAATGAAAATTGAGATTGAAAAGTCATTGTTTAAATTAAAATCAATGAATATTCCAAATTTAAACAGAAAAACAAAATTCTTATATGACATATGATTATATGCCAGATTTTTCTATTTAGTTCAAAGGATTACAAGAATGAATTATCCTGCAGGTATTTTATTATAGTAGATTTTTAGAATGAACTTTAAAAAAAAAAAAAAAAAAAAAAAAAATCTCACTTACCCGTTTACTTATATGGGAGTAATAAATGTTACCTTTGTTAACACGTTATTAAGTTAAGTTTGATACATTTAGAAGACTGAATGCAGTGAAATGATTTTAGTTAATTTGAGTAAATCTCCAAAAATCTTATATATTCAATGCTTTGATAATTTAGAGGTTTTTATTTAGTATTTAGAGGTTTTTATATTGTATAATGCAGACGAGTTCTTTCTTTGATTTCTTTTAGAATTTTATTAACAGACATTTTAAGTATAATATGTGTACATTTTAAGTATAATCAGTGTATTTTTTTGTCTATAAATATCAGTTATTTAATATATTAAATATTTATTGAAATAATTCAAAAATCCTGAAAATAGACACATACATACACACACACACACACAGAGAGAGAGAGAGAGAGAGAGAGAGGGGGGGGGGGGAGAGGGAGAGGGAGAGGGAGAGGGAGGCAGGGAGAGAGAGAGGGAGGCAGAGAGACAGGGAGGCAGGGAGGGGGAATTTTGAGCACCATAAATTAACATGGCATCTCAAAATTTTAGGATTCTGAATGCAGGGGTTGTTCTCCTTTTATTTACTTTTATTTATTTATTTATTTTAAAACGGTACTCAAACAATGAACCTATCTACGAAATAAATTTTTATATCATTTTTCTGCCCACACATCTATTCACGTACTTTTACAAAAAAAAGTATCGGTTTCATGAAAATTTTTGACTTCCGGTTTTCGACGGATTTATACGTTTTAGAAGGTAGTGAACACGATTTGACTGTTTTTAGAACATGTCTGTCTCTGCATGTAACAAATATTTTGTGGGCGCTCTATCTCAAGAACTAATGCACGGAATTTAATAAGACTTTAGATTCGGTTAGACCTTGATATAAATTAGTGCTGATTAGTTTTTGGTGTAAATCTCCCAACAGGTAGCGCTGTTGGGAGATGATGCATTACTATGATGCATTATTCACGATTTTCAAGATAGCCATATTTCAAGAACTAATGCACGGATTTTCATCAAACTTCAGATTCAGTTAGACGTTGACGTAAGTTGTTGCTTATTAGGTTTTGGTGTAAATCTCACAACAAGTAGCTCTGCTATGCTGCATTTTTCAGGATTTACACGATTTTAGCGACAGTCATATATCAAGAACTAATGCACAGAGCTTAATAAAACTTTAGCTTTAGTTAGACCTTGATATAAACTGGTGCTGATTCGTTTTTGGTGTAAATCTCCCAACAGTTGGCGCTACTATGCTACATTTTTTTATGATTTCCGCAATAGTTTTTCCGCCGCGTTTCTCAAGAACTAATGCATAGATTTTCATCAAATTTCATATTCTGTCAGACGTTGACATAAGTTGGTGCTAATTAGGTTTACTTGTAAATCATATAACAGGTGGCGCTGCTATGCTGAATTTTCGTATTCTAAAAGGCATAATTAAAAAAATTACGCTTATGAAATATTAACGTGTATGAGATAGAAGAAAGTTTTGGGATTGGCACATACGACTAGTTTAGATTTGGTACTGGACTCGATTCAGACCACTACGTGTCGAGCGGCTAACCAGCTAAACAGGTTTGGTGCCTGAATTTAAAATTGCTGCACAAACAATAAATCTATTTAGGAAATGAACTTTATATTATTTTTTTAAATCCTACTTTTACCATTTTCCACATTATTTTTAAATCATTTTATAACACTTAGTATTCGCATTAAGTGTAATATTTAAAAAACATATTTCTGAAATAATATTTGCATAAATATAATTAATTAATAGCTTCATAAAGAAAAATCCGTCAAAACGATTATATTTGCCAAGCCATATTTTTTCAGAAAATTGAAAAATTAATAAAATTTGTAAGATTAAAATATCTACTTTTTAAACTTAAAAAAATGAAAAAAAAAAAGTTTTAATATAATCAAACCAAAAAATAAAACAAAATAAAATAAAAAAGTAAACGAAAGAGTAGTGGCATTTATTATATTTATGTAACAGTATCTGAAAATAAAGCATTTATTTCATTTCTTGAACAACAACAACAACAACAACAACAATAATAATAATAATCCATCTATTTAAAGCTAACCTGGTATTTCGTTTTCCATGAAAATATGACTTTTATACGCGTGCGCGAGCATTCCGCCAATCAGCTAGAGGCTTTTACTCTCTACAGACAGATTTGTTTCAGCCAATGAGGTGAGGGTATTTCCTATCTCTAGAGATCTTTAGTCGGGAGTCGGCGTAAGCAACATGTTTCAAAGTTTGGATTACTATAAATATTAGGTATTTTTTCATTTTATCTTTATTTATTTTGTTATATTGAGCTCATGAACATAGAAACACATATGTATTTCTGTGTTCATGATTGAATTCTTTGGATATGTCGTATGTATATTTTGCTACTTTAAATTTCTTAAACCAAAAAGTAATGGTCGAGTTTTTATTAGGATTTATAAAGCTGAAATTTACCTTTTTGAATATAATACTACAGATGTTTTAATAGTTGCATTCGGCTGTAAAAATTGATTAAAAATTTGACCAGCAGTTGCATGAAAAAAAAAAAAAGTTTCACTAACATGGACAAATCCAGAAACTTGCTGAGTCGGCAATTGTGTTTATATGTAAAAAAGTAACAAAATTCATAGTTTAATCACAATAAAACATCGTGAAATTTATTTATTGGTTGCGGGAAAAAGATCACAAAATTCTACTAACAACACAAGCTTCTAAACAGCTTTACCACCTGTGCATTTTGATGATTTTGTTATGATAGTGTGTATGGATGTGTTTTGCATGGAATTTTTTGGTTTGTTGACAATTTTTTTAAAGGTTTTGGAACTTTAGTATGACAATTTATTGGTATTATGTCGGGTAATAGAAAAGCGTTCTAAAGATTGAAATACGATCAAATCTTAACAAAACTTTCAATGATTCAAATGGATTTAGATAGATAATTTTAGTATATGTGTATATATATGCAGTAGACTCCTTAAAATCCACTCATGTAAACAATGAAACTTACAATTAAGATGTAAGTGTAAAATTTCAGTTTTTAAAATGTTTTATATCATTTAGTACACATTTTAATATGTAAATGGACAGATGGTACAGCATCTAATGTATATGAATGCATATTTTGAACTGGTTTGTTTAGAAGCTCCTGTTGTTAGTAGAATTTTGTTACATTTTCTTGAATGATTGTTGAATTTCACAATACTTTCTCGCAACCAATCACCAATAAAACATCATGAAATTTATTGATTGGTTGCGGGAAAAAAGATGACAAAATTCAACAATCATTTCGAAAAATGTAACAAATTTCAACTAATAAAATACACCAGAATGTATATAAAGCATGCTTTACAATTATATTATGTGCACTAAATAATTTTGCTAACAATATACGAAGAATCAAAACATATCTAAAGAACTCAATCATGAACACAGAAATAGATATCTGTTTTACCTTCAATGATTCAATAAAATAAAATAAAGATAAAATGAAAAACTACCTAATAATATAATAATCTAAACTTAAAACTTAAAAACTCCATCAAACGCGATAAATTGTACACAATTGTCATTATACAAGGTGACAGTCAATGCGAATTCATTTATATACACTACACACTTTTCCTTTTCCATCCATTGATACGATAACCATTTTGTCAGGATAAAATTAGCACTTGCCTATCAGCGAGCAATACTGAAAATTGGCGATTGACTTTATTGCCACCTAAAGGTGAAAATAAGCACTCGGCGATAAAACTTGGAAAACTGGCGATTAAAAATATGGAAAAAACTGGCCAAATACAGGATTTTCTGATTTTCTTTTTTCCTTTTGTGTTTTTTCTGCATCTGTTTGACAAAATTCAGGATTTTTCCTCACCCGATCGATGAAATTAATGATTTTTCTGCATCTGAGGGACAAAATTTACGATTTTTATGCACTCGATTAAAGAAATTCGTGATTTTTATGTGCCCACTTGACTAATTCGTGATTTCACTCACCCACTTGATGAATTTGTGATTTTTACGTGACCGTCCTACAAAATTCATGATTTTTATGCACCCGATTTAAGAATTTCATGATTTTTACATGCCTGATAAATGAAACTCATGATTTTTACATACTCGACTGACGATTTTTTTTTCTGCACTCGACCGACGAAATTAAGTATTTTTATGCACCCGATTGCCAAATTCATGATTTTTATGTGCTGATAGAGGAAATTAATAATTTTTACGTGCCCGATCAACTAATTTCTTGCTTTTTATGGGCCCGTTTGAAGAATTTTGTGAATTTTAGGTGACCGATAAATTCTGCACCCGTTATACAAAATTCATCATATTTATGTGCCGATGGATGAAATTAATGATTTTTTCAGCAATCCTACGACGTAATTTGTGTTTTTTCAGCAATCATTTGACGAAATTCGCGTTTTTTCTGCTATCTTTTGACGAAATTTGTGTTTTTCTGTGGTCCTTTGATGAAATTTGCTTTTTTCGTGATCCTTTGACGATCTTCGCACTTTCCCTGCTGCCTATTGACGAGATTGATGTTTTTTCAGCAATCCTTTGACAAAATTTGTGTTTTTTCAGCGATCCTTTGAAGAAATTCGTGTTTTTTCAGCGATCCTTTGAAGAAATTCGCATTTTTCTCATGATCGTTTATGAAATTCGCGTTTCCCAGTGATTCTTTTATAAAATACATTTTATTCTGCAATTTTTAGACGAAATTTGGTAAAAGATTATGAAATTAAGTATTTTTATGCACCCGATAGACAAAATTCATGATTTTTATGTGCCGATAGAGGAAATTAATGATTTGTACGTGCCTGATCAACTGATTTCTTGATTCTTATGTGCCCGTATGAAGAATTTTGTGTATTTTAGGTGACCGATAAATGAAACTCATGATTTTTACATGCCCGTTTGATGAAAAAAAAATTTCTCTACCCGACCGACGAAATTAAGGATTTTTATGCCCCCGATAGACGAAATTCATGATATTTATGTGCCGATGGATGAAATTAATGATTTTTTCAGTGATCCTATGACGTAATTTGTGTTTTTTCAGCAATCATTTGACGAAATTCATGTTTTAACTGCAATCCTTTGATGAAATACACGTTTTTTCCACTATCCTTTGACGAAATTTGCGTTTTTCTGTGATCCTTTGACGATATTCGCACTTTCTCTGCTTCCTTTTGAGGAGATTCATGTTTTTTCAGCAATCCTTTGACGAAATTGACGTTTTTTCAGCGATCCTTTGAAGAAATTCGCATTTTTCTCACGATCGATTATGAAATTCGCGTTTCCCAGCGATTCTTTTATAAAATACATTTTATTCCCCAATTTTTAGACGAAATTTAGTAAAAAAGCGGGATTTTTTGGTGAAATTTCCTTTTTTTGATAATGTATGATATAATGATTATGAACCATAATTTTTCTGTTATTGGGCGAGATTCATGTTTTTTCAGAAATTCTCTGACGAAATTCATGTTTTTTCAGCGATCCTTTGAAGAATTTCGCATTTTTCTCGCGATCCTTAACGAAATTCGCATTTTCCAGCGATTCTTTGATAAAATACATTTTATTCTGCAATTTTTAGACGAAATTTAGTAAAAAAGCGTGATTTTTTGGGGAAATTTCTTTTTTTGCGATTCTTTGAACAAATTTGCTTATCTTTCGCGATCCTTTTGCATAATTCACGTTTTTTCTGTGGTCTTTTAACGAAAGTCATGTTTTCCCATGATCCTTTGATGAATTTAGTGTTTTTTCCTCAATCATTTGACGAAATCTGTGATTTTTTCACCCGCGAAGATTGGTTAGATGTTTTTAGTCTGCAGGTGCCCTAAAAATTCTGTGACGTCCGTTGCTGCATCGCACACATGGGGCATCGAACGAAGGGAATTCATCTTAAAGAATAATTGTTTCATTCCTGACATTTCTGGAAAGAAACAGCGTTCAACTCATTGGCTGAATTGTAAAGGGCGAAATGTGTCAAACATTAGCGGGAAGAAAGTGCGCAATTTGTTCATTCATGGAAAAAATCGTGAAATTCGTTAATCGATAGTCGATAAATTGCTAAATTTGTCAATCGATAGCGGAAAAATTGCAAAATTCATTAATCGACAGTGGAAAAATCGCAAAATTCATCAACTGGTTTCGGGGGGAAAAGTTTTCGAATATCGTCAAATGGCTTCGAGAAAAAAAAAATCACAATCCGTCAATTTCGGGAAAAAAATCGGGAAATTCGCCAAATGGTTTCGAAATTTGTCGAGCGACAGCAGAAAAAAAAAATCTTTTTCCATTCAATCATCGTAATTGGTGAGTGTGACTATTATTTTTGACCAGTGGTGGCAATAAAGTCCATTGCCAAATTTTCAGTATTACTCGCTGTTTGGCAAAAGCTAATATTGTCCTATGCTTCAAAACCCTTTTGATCATCACATCAGTGTGCAGACCATTTGATGAATTTCGTGATTTTTCCGTTATCGATTGTTGAATTTTATAATTTATCAACTATTGATTAGCGAATTTCATGATTTTTTCCATGAACATTTGACGAATTGTGCAAAAATATTAAGAATATCGTTAAATTGTCTTAGGTAAAAAAAAATTTAATATTGTCAAATGCCTTCAAGAAAAAAGTTGCAAGTTGAGACGCCTGTGACCTCTTTTTCATGTTATGCATCTCTGGGGTCCATCCCCCCGCTCCCCCCCCAAGTGGGACACTTTTCTAAATTTTGCACACACCCCTCATGTGATATATCGCTGGAAAAGTCTTTGACCACTTATTCATGTTATGTATCTCCGGGGTCCATCCCGCCACTACCCCCCCCCCCTAAATTTTGTTGACACCCCTCATGTCATATATTGTTGGAAAGGTCTGTGACTGCTTAATCATATGCATCTCAGATGTCCATCTCCCCACTTTGCCCCCCCTCCACCCCAAAGGGTACTTTCTAAATTTTGTTGACACCCCTCACGTCATATATTGTTGGAAAGGTCCGTGACTGCTTAATCATATTATGCATCTCTGATGTCCATCTCCCCACTTTGCACCCCCTCCCCCCGAAGGGGTACTTTTTAAATTTTGTACACAACCCTCATGTTATATATCATTGGAAAGGTCTGTGACCACTTAATCATATTATGCATCTCCGATGTCCATCTCCCCACTTTGCCCCCCCCAAGGGATAATTTCTAAATTTTGTTGACACCCCTCATCTCATATATTGTTGGAAAGATCCGTGACTGCTTAATCATATTATGCATCTCCGATGTCCATCTCCCCACTTTGCCCCCCGCCCCCCTCCCCCCTTACTTTCTAAATTTTGCACACAACCCTCATGTTATATATCATTGGAAATGTCTGTGACCACTTAATCATATTATGCATCTCCGGTGTCCATCTCCCCACTTTGCCCCCCCCCCAAGGGGTACTTTCTAAATTTTGCACACACCCTTCATGTGATATATTGATGGAAAGGTCTGTGACCGCTTAATCATATTATGCTCCCTACTATGAAATTTGTCAAGTTAAAGCAACTATAAATTTTATTTTTATGGTAGTATCAAGTTGTTTGCCGTCAAATTTTGACGGGTTCATCTAGTAATAATAAATAAATAAATAAATAAATAAATAAATAAACCTAAATTTAAAAATTAGGAATGCGTCGTTCTTGTGTTAAAATAAGTCATGAACATCGAATCTCATACACAAACGCACGCGCGCGCGCTCACACACACACACGCACACATACACAGACACGCACACATACACAGACACGCAAAAAAGCTCCCTAAATAATTTTATTTAACATTAAGAATACATTTTAAAAGTAAGTAGTTTCGAGAGCACAATTTTAAAAATCCTCTTCATCAGACGAAGCTCTTCCGAGATAAATTTTTCCGATCATTCGTTCTGAGTTTTAGATGAGTTTTAAAATTTAACAATAGGACTGTTATATAATGAAAACCAAAAAGATTCCACTATAGTTTAAAATTACATCCAACATATTTAAATTCATTTATACATTATCCTTTAAACGAAAATTAAAATAATTTAAAAACTATGCAACTTCTTAGCATATAAAAACAAAATTCTTACTGAAAAAAAATCGTAAATAAATAAATAAATAAATAAATAAATAAATAAAAATAACTTACATTTACTAGAACAGAATCAATTAAATTACTCTTTTACGAAGAATAATCTTATTTTCAATTATAGTTTCATTTATATTATAAAATAATTTTTACATTTCAGTCAAAGCAAATCTATTAATGAAAATGGAAAGTGAAACAATGAATTACTTTTGAATGATAGAGATTAAATGTGTTTATATAAAGCTATTAAAAACTTTCACAACGTTTAAACATTTCACATATTAATTGTGATCTTCTAATAACATACAAAACTCAAAATTCTTTTAAGAAACATTTAAATTTTAACTATATTATCGATATTTTCTTTAAGATAAAAATATTTTTTTTTTTTAAATACTAAGATACATTTTTTTTTTTTAAATTCACGTCTTTCGATTAAATTGCTTAAATCATTCTAATATACTTAGAATATTTTTTTATCTGCTGTTACCGTTGATTAGCATATCAAAAATTTATAAAAACTGAATTAGTGCAATCAAATTGCTTCATTTTTTTAAAGGACTTAATGGATTTCATATGGATATTGAAGCAACACTTTTAAAATATCAGGCATAATTATTTTTGATGGAACAAAAATAAAAGTTCATAAACTTATTTTTATCATATATTTTTTTTTTCTTTTTTAAAATGAATGTTTAGTAGATAAACATTTTTTTTATATATATTCAGCTGAAATATTTATCGTAAAGTGCGTAAATTAGTTGAAACTGAAATATATCTCTCAACGATTTTCACAAAATTTTAACTATTCTTTTTGCTTTTTATTACATTTTTCATTTTGTTCTTTCTTTCTTTTTAGTTTTTTCATTATTGACTCTGTACTGAGATGTGTTAGTCATGAGTACACTGTAAAAAAAAAATTGCAGTAAAATTACGGGCAGAGGCAGGCAGCAGAGATTCCAGTCATACCCCGTAAAAAAAAAAAAAAAAAAAAAAAAAAAGTCATACCCATCATTTTGTGCAGCCCGTAATTTTACAGGGCAAAGTAATATAGCATTATAATGCACAGGATATAATGCACTTTAAAACACAATAACACTTTGCTTACTGTTCCGTAGCACGTAGCACGTTAGATAATCATCACAGAATCGCTGTTTTGGCGGGTTAAAATTTTCGAAACACGAGTAAAATGAAGGGTTACACCCTAACGGAGGACAATGTATGGGGTCGTACCGTATTTTTGCTAACATATGGGCTAGAACTGTAAGAATATGTGGATTGCCTTTAATTTTCCAAGTATCTAAGGGTTAAGGCCGCTTATTTACTGGATCAGAACGTTTTTCATCAAATAAGGTTGTTGCCCGTGAAAATTGAAGGACAAACGCTCATAAATTTACAGTTTTTTCTGAGAGTGTAGATTGATATTAACAGTGAAACATTTGTGATTTAATTAATTAATTAATTATTATTTTTTACTTTATGACATATTTTTTAATTCATTTTTGTTCGGAAACAGATGAAATTGGCAGGGGTTCTTATTTAGAAACTATGTAAAATTGAAACACGTTTTCTATTTTTTGGTAAAGGCAGAAGATCTTTCAGAAAATACTGTCAAAGTCGACGTTTTGAACCGAATTATCGCCGCGCCAAAGCGAGCAAGGAGGAAAAACGCGTTGTCACGTGACACGAATCGCTTATAACTCGATAAGTAATTTATTCATCAAAAAATGGAAAACTCATTTCAATTCCAAATAGCTTCAATATTCAGGCCTGCGTTTAAAAATGAGTCTGACTTTGTGTCAGAAAGTTTCGCGTTGATGAGCAGGTCATTCGAGAACCACCTTTACATCAATTTTGTCTCTAGTTTACCCACACGAATTCATACACTGCAAAAAAAAAAAAAAAGTGTTGATTTTAGAGTATAATACTGACACCCCAGCTGCTAGTATTATAACGTAAAATTAACAGTAACAAACTTTAAAATAAGTAGTAATACGCTGCCGCCCATGCGCAGTAGCGTATTACTGCTTATTTTACTGTTAATTTTACGGTATAATACTGGCAGCTGGGGTGTCAGTATTACACTCTAAAATCAACACTTTTTTTTTGCAGTGTATACATTTAAAAAAAAAAAAAAAAAAAAAAAAAAAGAGAGAGAAGGGGGGGAAACATTGTATATAGATTAACTTCCATTTGCTGTCACTGCATTTCCTCCTCAAAGGTTCGGGCGCCATATATTTCAACAGAAGCAGATACAGCACTCTCTTATCTAAAAGTGAACAAATACTTCTCTTGCAGAATAATATATACAACAGTCTGAGAAGTTATCTTAATACTTCCGTGGAACCACCCTATAAAACCAGTCACTTGAAAGAGGCACCCTCCTCAAAACTGGTGAAATATGTGTCTCTGTTACACAACAATTTATATTTATATAAAAATTTGGAAGGGAGAATGTTGAAATGTTTGAACTCCAAAACACTATTCATCAGACAGCTTAAGGTTTCAAAACTTATCTCTTTTACTGTGATTTCAATTTCACCCGAAAGAAAAATGTGAAGGATCGTAGAAACTATATCTAATATATATATATATATATATATATATATATATATATGTGTGTGTGTGTGTGTGTGTGTGTGTGTGTGTGTGCAGTCTGTAATAAAATATTTTTGGCTAGATTAATTTAAAATCACATCTTGTTTTATATTTCACTGATTTATTCAAATCTGCCACGAGCTGTGGTTTTTGTCACCAGTATTTCAATTTAGTAAAAATCGTCTTAGTATTTATTCGCAGAATTCTGTGATTTAATAGGGAAACGACTGCTATATTAATATTGTGGTGATAAAAATTCATAGTAGTTTTAAGCTATGGATTAATTTTCTGACATCTCATTTGTTATTTTTCAAGGCGATGTATCCAAATATTCTTTAATTTTCAAACTACGCCTTATTCTTAAAAAAAAAAAAAAAAAAAGTTGACCAATAAAGAATGACTAAGTTTAACACTTTCACTAAACTGTAAACAGTTAATTAACTTCCTGGTAAACGCAAATTTAATCTGTCCAATCGCGACTGTTTTTTATTTTATTTTTTTCTGTTTATAAAATCACTGGCAAATATTGCTTCCTATTTAAGTTCGTAAAGTAAATTACGGGAAAATAAAAGGTAGAAAAATGGGTGTTCCCATATAGCCTAGAAATAACTTGAAAAACAAAAAGCATCGTCAGATTTTATAATACAAGATGAATAAGAAGTACCTTTAAGTATGAAAGAAATAAGATGGTCAAATTATCTTGCTAGTATATGTAACGGTCACATATAATACTTTATTTGCAAGAAAAGTGAGAGGTTTTGTGGGATTTTTCCCCAGAATATCCAAGCAAAACTCCAATTTCTTCAAACCCCTCTTCAGCATATCTATGTGAATGTTTGCAATTTCAATTGTGATTCAATTGTGATCATTGCTATCAGCCGCCGAAGTACAGTACACGCTGTCTTTTAAATAGCCTTACAGAAAGAAACAATCTCATTGCGTTATATCTGGTGGTTGTGATTTAACTAACCCAAATACAAGGCCAACCGCAACAGACAATTCATCGATCTTTGAATTTTTTTTTCCCTTACAAATAAACAAATCTTTCTTTACTTCAAAAACACTTTACAGTAAACGCTTTCTTTTAAATAGCCTTACATAAAGAAAATATCTCATAGCGTTATACCTGGTGGTGGTGATTTAACTAACCAAAATATAGGCTCGACCGCAACAGCTATTTCATCGGTCTTTGATTTCCTTTTTTTCCTTACAAGTAAACAAATCTTTCTTTGCTACAAAAACACTGTATACAGTACACGTTGTCTTTTAAATAGCCTTACAGAAAGAAACAATCTCATAGCGTTATACCTGGTGGTGGTGATGTAACTAACCCAAATACAGGGCCGACCGCAACAGCCAATTTATCAGTTTTGAATTCCTTTTTTCCATTACAAATATACAATTTTTTCTTTGCTTCAAAAACACTTTACTTACAAAAAAAATTATAAACGTTGCTGTTACATTTACAAGAAACATGACTTGCAGTCTTATTTCATTTTATTGAGGGTCAAAGTTTTAAAGATAGTTCTTATTCACCTTGCATAATAAAAAGCTTTAAGGGATTTAAAAAATATATATATATTTTTTCCCCCGCTCAATAACGCGCAACTTTCTGGCGCATTTCAAGTCATTTTTAAATATAAAAGTATGACACTTGCAGGTATGATTAGTGACATGATTTGACATTGGACATTTTTTTTTCATTTTTCAATAAATGAATTGTATCTTGAATTATAAGCGATTGTTGTTTTATGATGGCAGTTTTTCTCTTCTCCCGCGCTGTCGCGTCTGGATATTCGGTTCAAAATACCAATTTTGACAGCATTTTCTAATATATATTCTGCCTTTACCGAAAAATGAAAAAAAAAAGTTTGATTACATAGATTCTGAATAAGAACACTTCCGAATTCCATGCGTTTGAGAACAAAAATGAATTAAAAAATGTGTCAGAAAGTAGTTAATTTGGATTTGAGAACAGTCTTTATAATATAATCTAGAGATAATTTAAAATTAGACGCGACACAATATAATATCGTGTTCTACTAAATTTTGAATAAAAAAAACACAATTTTTACGTTGCACGAATTTTTTAATAGAAGACAGTTTTCTAATATAAAAGATTTAAAGACAATTTCCTTAAAAAATGTCATCAAAACATTAATATTTTCATGAATCAAAGTTTGTTTAAGAAAATATTTTATTATAAAAGGTCAAAAATGTCTGAACTTACTTAGTTTTCACAATAGATAACGACAATAAAGCTATTCATCAGAATCGTGTACATCAAAACCAACAAATTGCCTTTCATCAAACACTTATAGGTCGTTCGACAAGTATCATATTTTGCACCATATCATTTTTACATTTATAAACAGGAAGTCTTTGAAAACACGTGCCATAAAATGCATAAAATTCAAATTAAAAAAAGATAAATCATGATGATATGATGCAAATTTACGACTATCTAAAATATTTTTAAGAAATGTAAACTTTGCAGTAAGTAAGATGTTAACAAACTTCCTTATCAGCTGATAATATTTTTATATAAGTATTCGGTAAAGAAAATTTCTTTTTTTCAAGATTTGATCATTCAATGAGACATGTACTTCATTGATTGACATATTTTAAAATATCATGAAAATTATATTAAGCAGTGACGTAGCAAATAAAATGTTATGGGAGAAACTAAAAAGTAATAACAGAAAAAAAAAATTAAAAAGAAAAAAAATAGAAAAAAGAAAAAAAGAAAAAGAAACTGAACACAGGGTGGCTAGTTTAATCTCGTGATTAAATAAGGCCGAAATATATAGGAAAATATTGGCATTTACACTGAAAAATTCCCTGATCGGTGGCCACTTTGTGAACAATTGGGATTATTCATAATTAATAAAAACATTCATAAGAATACAATTAATCTCATAAACTAATTATTAATGTCATTTTCACGAAATAAATGTTTTAATTATTTTATACAGAAGATGTAAAGTATTGAATTTCACAGAGTTATGGTTATTAAAGTGATGACGCGGTTGAAGGAGAGTGGAGTCTTCCTAAAACAAAAATTATTTATTTTATTTTATTTTATTTTATTTTACCGAAAAATAAAGTTTTGGGACAGTAGTGCATTCAATCGTATTTTGCGTTACAATTCATAAGATTTAAATATCTGAAACTACTTGAAATGTTTACTTGCAGCACTACTACTGCTAATAATAAAAGGGGGTGGGGAAGGGGCACTTTTATGTTAACCGGGCGCAGGTGGTAAATCGACAAATATTGTTCATATCGCCATCATTCGTATTCAATTCATTTCATTTCAAATATAAAACTTTCACTTTTCATCTAAAATACTAGGGGGCTCTGCCCGCTCGCTACGCTCACCAACCACCGTTCTGATTTCACAGCCTCTTAAAACCTGGTAATGTATCCTGTTTTAAAAAGATGATGATGATGATATCAGGAACGGCGACTTTCTTCTGTAATCAGGTTATAATGCTTTTTCATTTAACTGGTTATAATGCTTTTTCATTTAATTCATCTTTTTTATTTTTAATATTCATGTGTAAACACAATTTTTATGACGTAATTTTCATTATTTCCTCCTTTCAACACGTGATCATTTAATTATTATTTTAAACTTTCATTATTGTTTTTAATAATCTCGCGCAAATACATTTTTTATTTGAGATAAAACATAATCATTTGCGCTTATTTAGAAATTGGCAACAATATAAAAAAATGACTTTTTCAATAAAAGATTTTTTACTCGATTTTTAAGGATTTTTTGAGTTTTTATTGTCCGACCGTGATAATTTTTTTAATTTCTGAAAGCTTGTTATATTTCGCGTCTGGCGGTATGATCTTCGGATCCGTAGGATGGCTAGAAAAAAAGTAATAGCTCCTCAAAAAAGTCCCTAGTAAAAAAGCGATGAGAATAACCCGGAATATCTACGCAGAATTTGATTGGTCCATTTCGTTTTTGGCTCTGTTCCAGATTATTTTTTTTTAAATATAGAAGGATATACATTTAAAATAGATATATTACACACATTTAAATACATGACTTTCACTCATTTCGTATAAAATATAATAAAATTAATAAGAAATGAAAACAAAAACAGTTTATTTCAACATCAAAGCATTGTTTTAAAAAACAAATGCAGAAAATAAAGATTGCAATTGGTGAGGGAAAAAATGCTGTTGGAGAGATTTGTGTCTGGCTAACATAAAAGTACCCAAAAATAAAACGATGGGTTTAATTTCAAATATTCAATAAATTGAGTTCAAAATAAAAATGCGACTTGCAGAGATTACGTTGAGGCATATATAAACAAGAATTGCTCAAAGCAGTATTCAATTGTGGGGTGCATTTTTTAATTCAACTAATTTTTTGCAGATTACTCGGTGTATATAGATTCTACATATCATATTCAGGTATATACAAACGTATTCGAGTACATTCCCGCTTATTGACGAAAATTGCTGCAGGGGAATTTTCCTTACTCAACTAAATTTTACACACTATGTGGCATATATACAAATCTATATAGTCATATACAGGATTGCACAAAAGAATTCGGATATTTTTGCGACTATAGATGGTAATTTTTGAAATTGAGTTTTCAAATGTGTTATACGTTTTTCAAATTGTTTACCTAAACGTCACCTTTCACCTTATTAAACGGTGACGTGTTGTTATGGAGTTCGGATTGTGTTGGAAAGTGCTGTGCTTGACGTATGATTTTTATTTATTGTTTCTATTTTCCGAGGGAAAAAATTGTAGTTCTCATTTAAAATTTAAAAATCCCGCTTAAAATGTTGATTAGAATAAGAAAATTGCACCTTTTTTTTTTGTATAGCAGATTAAAAAAAAATAGAAATTCATTAAGTATACATAAATCAATACGAATGAAGTAGAAACAATGTTCTTGAAACATTATTTTCAAGAATGTTTGAAAAGTAACAGACAGAAAATAAAAAGACAAGTTTTTTAGATCATTATTGTATTTAATGAAAATGTTGAAATACAAATAAAAAACAGAAAAAATAATAAGGACAGATAAAAACAGGAGAAAAAGAACAAAAGTTTAGATTTTTTTAAACTTATGTAATCTGTCTTTTTATTTAAATTATGGCTTGTTTTTTAAACAAAAGAAATGATCTGCTTTGAAAAAAAATTACATTAAAAAACGACCTACGAAATAATTTAATCATTTCTCTATACAGGTCAATCTCTATCCTTATAATTTTTAAACTAGCACGTGTTACAAACAAGCAACAAACGAAATATTGTTTTTGAACCTTTTATTAGAGAAAATATATTTAAAAATCTCAAATAAATTAGGTTTGAAGAAAAACATATTTTCAAGGGAAATATGTTATTATAAAATTGTAGTGTTTACCTTGTTAATTTAAAGAAATGTTTCATGTTTGTTGTCATTTTTTGTGTTTAGCTAGAGAATACCCTTAATGGTCTAAAGTATTTATGAGAGTCTAGGGAGTGATAAAAATACATAAAAAGTTGTTTTTACGAAATTGTTATTTTGAAGTTTTTTCGCATTTTCAGCATTTGTTAAGAGGAAAACATAAAGCTCTTTTTGGAAATATTACTCGCAGTTTTATTTTAAAAGATAATTAGATCCTGATTTATAAACTAAGTTTAAAAAAAAAAAAACAATTAATGTTCCTTTAGTTTTAAAATCAGTTTTCGTAAAGCATAAAATCTACTTTTTTTTTCTTTCCTTTTTAGCCTGGGTGCCTTTTCCATACTAGAAAAAAAAAAGGGTTTCAGCACGCAATAAAGCTTTTTAACTGCTAGCTGAGTTTAAAAAATATAATTCGGAACAGTCGAGATTTCTTTTTGGTAATGAGTATTTTAAAGTAAAAGAAAAACATTCGTAAAATGTACTTTATTTTTTTTTTTTTAATTTGGCTTTTCCATTTCAACATTTATCTTATTACTAAAGATCCGTTTTTGATAAATTATGTCTACGAAATAACTGCTTTTAATAATGACTTAAAAAACTAAGTCTGTTTTAGCTAAATAAACATTCCTGTTAGAAAAACTGAATATTTGATGAAATTTTAATCTAAAAAGAAGTAAGATCTTTTTTTATCCATGTAATGATCGAAGAACACGATTATAGTTTCGAGCACAATTAATTATCAGCTCGCACAATCAGGTGATTAGCACCATAGAGTAGTTAAACCGCCAGGGATAAAAACATGTTCTAACAAGTTGGAAATTGTACGTTAAACGTGATAAATGAGGTGCGTTCGTTTCGTGCTATAACTCGTTCTACAATGTAAAGAAATCATCGTTATTATTTCAGGGAAATTAATTATATCGTCTGCTATGAACGAAATGAGGATGCCTTTTTTTTTTCTTATTACGTATGCCATGTTTACAATTGCGAATTTTTTTTTCGACACCAGACAGAGCTATAAATTCACCATGGAGATCTTGCTTTGCAAATGATTACCTCCATGGTTAATATTTTTATGACTCACGATGAATGAATATATTGTTTGTTTACTTTAATGGATTGAGATATTCGGTTGTTAACCTAATTTTCACTGAAGTTATATGAGAATCTATACATTTGTTTAATGTAACTCATCTTTCAAGCTAACGATTTTTTTGAACGATCTTTCTACAAATGTAACTTTTACGCAGTTTTATTCGAAAAATTAATTTTGAATAAAAATGGCCGCTTGGCATTTGGAAAAAGATGTGGTTAGCCCGTATTTGTTTTCTTCAGTCACATGACATGTTCCTTTATCATATAGATTACGTATGATAAGATTTAATAGAATAAAGAAAACTTTTATTAATATCTTTTCAAGTTTTGATTCAATTTTCATAAAATTTGAAATGACTCGACAAAATTCTGCAATGATTATGTATATTAAATTTCAAACCATTCGGCTGGGTAGTTTTTGCGCTGTTATATGCGGCCAGACGGACAGACAGACGGACGGACTAGACGACGACTATAGGTGCTACGTATTTACATAATTACGAACGCACCTAAAAAGAGGTATTTGATTCTTTGATGTAAATAGGAAATCAAAAAGGAGTTTCTGATACAATCTATATTAATTAATTGATAGAGAAAAATGAGATCAACTTCTTATTTTTCATCCGCAGTGACTATATTGTTGCTTAAATTTTAACTTATTGGAAAATATTTGTAAGGGTCAATAATGGGCCACAGTTATTTGTAACTGCTAAATTTTGAAAGAAATACTTAAAAGCTTTTTATAATAAAAATAGTTTTTCTAGGTACAGCGAAATTTTTTATTAATACCTTTGAAAAATGAGAACAAAATCTGTAACTTTGTATATAAAAAGTTTAAAATGATTCTTATGAATCGATAAGTGTTTACATCGAGGTATCTCAAATACATTTCTCCGATAAAAAGTGTATCAATCATACATGAGTAAAAAATTTTTTAATGAGTTCATACTAATTTTTTTAAGTTTTAAAAGTAGTTGTGCAAAATAAAACCAATTACTTTTCTAATCGTCTTTTTTTTTTTTTTTAATTACAATATCTAGTAAAAGCAATATTTTGTATTTACACGAGATACATTATTTCATTATTTTAATATGTAAATTTTGAATTATTCTTTTTACATTATTTCTGAACAAAAGCTATTCTGTTCTGAATTCCATGAAAAATTTATGCCTTTTTCAGTTTCTTTATCCCTTTCTCCAAAAAGAAAAAGAAAGAAATAATAAGCGCTTTGGAAAATGCCATCAATAAAAGTGTCAAGTATACCTCTAGAATTTTAAACAGTTTTATTGATTTTGTAAATCTTTTGGCTGGAAAGAGTAAATGATACTGTTGTTTAATATGTATAAGTTTGCATTAAGCATACACTATTTTCTGTTGTTTTTTCTATTTCGTTTTGTTTTCCTTTTTTTCTTTGGCATGGATTAAATATAAAATTGATATTCAGTCTGGACGCTATTCTTAAAAGATAAGATTTAGAAAATATGGAAAAATAAAAGAAACTTTATATCAACTTAAAGCAAATATTATTTTCCTCAAGAGAATAAATAATATTTAATATTTTGAATATTAATTAATTTATAGCAATTTTGTGTATACATTATGGTTAATACTTTTTAATTTTTCAATTAATCTTAGCAATCACAACCAAGAAATTATCTATAGAAAAATTCTCTGTCATGATCTGTGTTATCACCTATCTGGTCACGAGCACCTCTGAGTGGTACCGAATCAACCTGATGTCGGTGCAGGAGGATGACCAAGAGCTCAGCTGAGGATGCTGTAGCGGTACTAACCACTTTCGCAGGATTGCTTAAGCGGGGTCCCAGACGGGTGCAGATGTCGATGGAGCTCCACTTCCTGTCTCGTAGATACGTCACCAAGAACAGGGATTCCGTCTCCATGGCAGCATCTTACGGACACTACTTTCTCCTGCGGGAAGCGGTGGATATGGGCCAGTCGCCGTACTAGAGAAAGCAGATAGTTTTCTATGGGTCGGATGAGCTAGCGGATCACAGGTGGTATCAGGTCCTACCGGACCACGTTTTTGCTTTTATTTTTTACTTTGTAGCCGTGACTCCTCAGGCCTATTCATCCTGGGGTGCGTAAGACTGCGGGGGACTCATTTCCCTTTTTCTTATATCTGTCTTTTTATTTATTTTTTACAAATATTTTATGCTTTGTGTTTGGTTTCGTTCCGTCTGTGAAGTGCTAGTGGTCGCCTCTGTAGGCTAGAGCTCCTATAATACAGGCTGACGCATCCTCGCAGATTTGGGTCTCAAATTGAAGTTCAGTCGAAAAACCAAGCTAATCAGAACCGGTTCAGCCAATCAGAACCGAGTCCTAGGCAACCCCAACTCCGGCTGCGGTAGATTGATGCTGAACTGAGCACGAATAATCCGAAACAAAATGGATATGCGTCAGCTCTTATTATAGGAGTCTTACTGTAGGCTTTCTACAATCGGAGCTGGCGGTAGAGTAATTCTCGGTGGGGTCTTCTCTCTAATTTCTATGATGTAGTTCGCTATTGTGGGCTGCCACATGCCACTTGAGGGCAATGATGCAACGGACCTAGCTGGAGGACCGGACTTGCTCCGGTCCCTCTCGGTCTATTGAGTTTGATTTTATCGCAGCGTCCGGAATCGTATTAACAAACAATGTCATGTCCAGTATAGGATGGGTACCTTAAACTAACTGGTCTTATCATCTCTCTTAATTTGTCGAATTACAGCGATTCTACATCATATTAATAGTTTTTATTTCTTGTTTCTTTTTCTATCTAATCTATTGTTTTACACCCAGAAAAAGGAATTGATTAAAACAACAAAACCTGTTTTGTTGAGTACATTTTGGTTGTTTTAGTCAAAATTTTAGTTCAAGTAAAAAAATTGGTTTTGTTGCTTGGACAAAAAAATATTGTTAACACTCGTACAAAATTTTAACAAAATTTCACCAATTTTACTTGAACTAACAAAATTTGTTTCTTTTAATTTTACAATATTTTTGTAATTCCAGCAAAATTTTGTTATTTTTGAAAAATTTAAATTCTTGTGTAGTAGCCATATCTCTCTTACGTAACTTGATTTATTTGACTTATATAGCTATATAATTACATGATTAACATAATTTTGGGGTAATTAAAACTTTTTTTCACTGGGACGGACAAAGGTAGTTTTAAAAATCCCCCTGTCCCATTTATTACCGTCTTCTATCTTTGCAAGAAGAAAGAATTGGATTCATGAAAATTTTCGATTTCCGGTTGTCCTGAACACGATTTCGCTGTTTTTATCTCAAGAACTAATGCACGGAATTTAATAAAACCTTTTATTCAGTTACTTTCTGATATAAATTGTTGCTGATTACTTTTTACTTTAAATCGCGCAACAGGTGGCGCTGCTATGTTGCAGTTTTCGTGATTTCTGCAATAGCTCTATCTCATTTTCAGCAGTCAAATACGCCTGTAATCTTTGAATAATAACAAGGAAATTTTTATCCTGCTTTTTACAGGCGTAATTCACTGCTGAAAATGAATAAAAAATTAACTATGTGTTGCCGTATGCTGTGCTTTGTACTGTCGTCTCATATTTGCCGCAGAAATTTGCGTGCTCCTTATGATATTCCATCTTGTGCTGCGATTGCAGCCGTTCCGACATATATAAGAGTGAGAAATGCCGAACTCAGATATCGTTCCTGGTAGCGCAGTGGTAAAGCGTCAGGCTGCTGTTCTGAGGACCCGGGATCGACTCCCGGCATGGGCAATTTTCATTCTCTCGGTTTGCGCTTGAAAAAAAGGCCGGATAAAATTCACTTGTTATTGTTCAATGTTTACAAATGGAATTCACTGTTGAAAATGAATTAAAAAATAGTTAAAATTGCATATGTAGATTGGTTCATTTAACAAATGTTTTTGTAGTATAAACAAAACAAGTTCGTAATATAACATATTTTATTGATTAAACAAACAAAATATAGTTTGTTGAAAAAAGAAAATAGATTGTTAAAAAAACACATAGCATATATCTATGTAACAAAAATAATTTTGTTAATTCAAGTAAAATTGAACCATTTTACTTGAATTAACAAAACATTTTTTTGCTGACGATACAATTTTTTTTTTGGAATTGCAAAAAAAATCAACAATATTTTTTTTGTTGATTCAAACGAAATTTCCATTGACCCATATTTAAACAAAAAGTTTCGTTGGGGCAAACAAATTTTTGTTGATTCAACAAAACTTTTTTCTGTGTGTATAGTTTTTGAACATTTCATTTTTTAATTTTGTGTATTCTTTTATTTTTTAATGATATTGAGAAAACTTTGTATACATTTCATGTCTATTTTTAAATATTTCTTCATATACACTATCTTTAATTAATTTAATTGATGTGATTATTTAAAATATTATTAATTTTGGTTACCATGGTTTTATTTTTTCATAGTGCAACATTACAAATTTCCTTTACACGTGTAATTTTATTATTTATACAGGTATACGAGAAATAATATGAACACCCATTTTGAAATGTGTCGTACTTCAAACGTCCAATACAACCTCACCACGTGTCGAAATAGTCGGCCATCTAGTGGCGGCGAAAGGGAAGATATCAGTCGAGATTTGACGGTGTGACAATTGTGTAAGAAAATTCTGTTCCCAGCAAAATGCCATTATGCTCGACCTGTACGACATGCGAAGAAGCATGATCAATGGAGCTCGCATCACTGCAAGGTCCGTGTCGAGAACAGCCAACATTGTCTTCGCTTCAAGGACTACTGTGTCAAGGGTTATGACAGCCTACACAAACCTGGGAAAGGGTCCCCTTCGAAGTAGAACAGTGGGAGAAAGTCAAATCTAACGGACCGGGATAGACAAGTGTTGAAAAGGATAGTCCCCCGAAAACGCAAGGCTACACTAACGCAGATAATCTCCGAGATGAACACCCATCTCCGAAGCCCCGTATCCACCAAAACTATTCAATGGGAGCTGAATGCTACTATCATTCATGGCAGAGTGGCTATTCCAGAGCCGTTAAGTGTCATGTTATGAAACGACGACAGTGGTGCTAAGACCACCAGATCTGGACACAACAGTAATGGGAACAAGTCATCTGGTTTGACGAATTATCATTTACATTATTTCAGACCACCGGACACCAGCAGAAGCATTTCATGTTGATTGTCTGGTTCCTACCGTGAAGCATGGAGGGAGCTCTCTGATAGTATGGGAAGCAATATCTTGGAGTAGCTTGGGTATACTCGTAGTCCTAAAGGGGAAGATCACAGGCGAGCATTATAGCGGTTTTCATGCAGATATTTTTTACCCTATGCATTCAAACTCTGTTTCCTGGAGAAAGACCTGTGTTCCAAGATGACAATGTCCCTGTTCACATGGCTCGCTGTATTCAAACATGGTTCGATTAGCATGGTGAAGAAGTGGAACATCTCACGTGGTGTCCCCAGTTCCCTGATCTCAACATCATTGAACCTTAGTGGCTTTTTTTAGAGAACGAAGTCCGTGCTCGGTTTCATATTCCATGCACACAACCTGAGCTCTAGACCTCTCTGCACCAAAAATGGATGCCAGTCCTTTTTAACTCTTTGCACGACCTTTATTTGTCAATCCCTCGTCAAATGCAGACCGTAATGAAGGGCAAGGGTGGCTCAACCACCTACTAATAAAAAATTTGCATTCTTTCCAAGGTGTTCCTATTATTTTGTCCCATACCTGTATATATATATATGTATATATGTATACGTAATACGTGTGTGTGTACTAGGCATACATTTACGAAATTAAGTGTTCGGAGAAATAATTACAAGAAAGAACACTTTATTAGACAATAAATAGGGCACAGATTAGAAAATGAAGACAAAATCTATATTCCGAAATTATTTCCGATTAAAATAAACTTTAGTTTCTTTTTCTAACGTATCCTTGTTCACAAAACAGTATTTATTATGTAGAAAACTATCTCATTTGTAATTATATATCATATTCAAGGAAGTAAAATTCGGGTGGAAAAAGAAAAGCGAGCAAAAATGAAAATAAATCATCATACTCAATTCTCTTCTTTTCTGCGTAAAGAAACGCAGGCATTTTTAAAAAGCAAAATAAAATAAACAAAAGCGAAAAAAAATCTATTCCAGCATTTCTCATTTAATTGCATTTGTTTGTTTCATTTAAAATTTTTTATAGTTTAGTTTTAGAAAAGAATTTTATTCTAAAAGAAACAAAAGCACTCGAGAAAAATGCTGAAAAAGAGAAGAAACATTTTATTAATTTTCCCCTTTGGAATTGAAACAGATGATTATTGAATTTTGTTGAAAATTGTACACAAGTTATCTAAGTTTGAAATTTATTGAGCGTACTTCTAACGTTTAAAAAGCAGTCAGTTATCTTAAGGGAGTAATTCAACGTATTTTTCTTATTTTATTTAGTTTTTGATTTCTATTACACACACACACACACACAAACATATATACACGTGTTTATAAGTAGAGGAAAAGGTGTAAATATGGGCGCCTTCTTTTGTTTTTGACTTAAAGTGACTTTCCTTTTGAAAAATCCTAGATTTTTTACCTTCATTAACAACTATAATACGTTTACTAAATGAAAGGAGGCAAAACAATGATTAATATCAATTATTTCAATTCGAAAACGAAGATTTACAAAAAGCTTTTAAAAAGGCACCAGAAAAAATGAGGTGTAAATATCTCTCCAAAAAAGTCACAAAAATAGTTTAAAACGTTTTAAAACAGGATATAAAAATACAAAATGATAGCGAATGTATTTATTACAGAAGAAAATCATTTACAGAAATCGCAAACAAAACTGGCCACAATCTAAGTGTGTCCACATGTGGCACGTCAAATTTAACCTACACTTCTCCGCGAGTGTCTTCAGAGAACTTTTCTTCACTCGGGGCTGGTTTATCCCCATCGTTGATATCCAGGTTGATAGCATCATCGCTGCCCACAAGGAGAGGGTGTCAGTAATCTGACGAGTCCGATGATGAATCGTATCGTTTCGTGTGTCGAATTTTCTTTCTTTTCTTGAAGTCTTGTGGTCTTCCCACCCCCGCCTCCTGGCATTACGCCATTATGTTAGATTACGCACATTATCAGATATATTATAAAATAAAACTAACGAATGCTTTCAGGATTTATGGATAATAAAATGGCCTTATAATTATCTATAAAGTTTTTATTATTATGTACATCTAAGGTAATTTTACAGTTTTTTTTACACCAACCAAACCTAAGAAAGATGATCACTTTCACATGTAACCTAAACGCGTGTGTGAGTAAAGGCGTGCTTCTAAAAGTACTTAGGATCTTCGCTTTCCGGATATCACTGTGAAATTATTTTAAACTAACCATAAGAGCATGAAAGGAAAACGATTTCAGAAAGCTGTCAAACGTTTTCAGTCCAGAACAAACACCAATTCACACAATAACTCACGCTGCATCCACACTACTTGAAAGAACTGTTCCAACTGCTCTATGCTATCTCATATCAACAAATGGCATCATTTACAGTTCTGTCCACCAGTCTTCAGCACCTACAATAGCTACTTTGAGAGGGGTGCCCATATCTACACCTGTACCCGTTTTTACACCTTCTCCTCTAAGTATAAGTGTGTTTTATTGTATGCAGATATATGTGTAAATATACACGAATGTACAAAATTATGCAATATTAGATTGTATTTCTTTCTTTTAGAAAAACAAATTGCATTTTACACACACATATATACTATGGGATGGGCTCAGCCTGAGTATGAGCCTGGGCCCGAAACGAGACTCGATTTTTATCGTAATCTGTTTTTTAAATCATTTAAAAATAAGTTTGAAAAGGAATTGAATTGTTATTAATGGGATATAAAGAGAAATATTTTGATTTTTAAGCCTTTGCACGGTTAGTGTTGTAACTTATATAATCCGTGGGATATTCCTTGTCTATCTTCGCTTCCTATTTGAAGTCATTTTCAAGAATTACTAGAAAATAAAAATCGTGTCTTTCTGCCATAGATGTACACTGACATTTTAAATGAATAAAAATTGTGACGTTTGGAGATTTCTCCCAGTATTTGAGTACAAATCAAAAATTTTCTGTTTCAAACAAATTTTCAGGGACATGGAAATCGCGAAACGTTGTCATGCGGGTGTATTTAAGATTAAGACTTATTTCTATCTAAGAAGAGATTTTTAAATGAAAAAATTAATCTTGAAACAATTTCAAAATGTTAATAATTTTCTACTACTTGCTTTCAGTATCGGGCTGAAACGGGAACGGGCTCTGATGAAACAAAATATTTCGGGCACAGATTTCAAATCGTCGAGCTCAGGCGGTCTCAGTCTCCAACTCATCTTTAATATACACACGTGCAAATAATAACGTGTAAGTAATTACAATTATTTGAACTAATTATTATTTTAATTTCCAAGTACATTTGCACAATATATGTCTTTACGTTTAATATTATCATTTTACTTATGTTTAACATTTTGTCATAAAAGCAAAAAATAGTACGCTCAAAGCTTCATACACCATTTCTGAGACCTTTGTTACAAATTCTTTTAATATTGAAAACGGAGGTACTTGTTCGATGCACATACTGAACACTTATTTGTGATAAAAGAAGTAATAACCCTGTTGTAAGTAATAATACAGCATTTTTTTCAAAAGTATGCAAAACATATACTGATATATGTTCGGTAGATGTCGGAAATCCTTAATATTTGCCGTTTTGATAGCTACTTTTATTTATTTTTTTTAAACTAAAAAGTAATTTGCACTAATATTAAAAAATATATATAGACCCGAAAGGATTAAAAAATTCTTAAGAAAACCCGCAGAGGGTGGGGGAGGGGGGGGTGGTGGAATTGGTACAAATTATTGGGGTCCGTCTGCCTTAAAGAGCTCTCCTTATATTTCAGGAGATGTAGTGCCAATAAACAGCAGTACTCATAAGTAGATATTTGTAAATATGTTTAATATATGACAGAACACACTGTCAATACATAATATATGACAGAATACACTGTCATACAATTACTTTTACACATGAAATTACCTTAAGAGTTAGCTAAAAGTGACTGTCGTAAGCACATTTTGCTTAAAAACATATTTTAAATATCTAAACTAGCTACTATCATTCTTATAAAATTAATAAATACCCAAATGTATATTACAGGAGTAAATAGATTAGTAGTAAATTTCTTATGGCTACGATGCAGGCCTTATACATAAGTATGTACATGACGGTCAACTGTCTTCTCAGAGAAGTGTGTTATATTGGGAGGTGGAAATGGTTGCTTAAAACTGATGGATATTATAATCAAGAAATGTTTTTTTTTTTTTTTTTTTTTTTTTTTTTTTTTTTTTTTGTTGGTGAGTATTATTCTTCATAGAAAAATCTTAGTATCCAATTCCTGTTCTTAATAAGATAGCAGATTCAACTATAAAATGCATTCATGCTGTTAAATTTAATATAAAATATCTAAATATGAAGGTGAAGATGCATTGATTCGTTGAATTTATAGAGTGGTGTTACAATCATATTTGTGACAAAATTTTTACTATTTTAATAAGATAAAAAATGTTGAAAACTTGTCATCGTTAACCACTTTGCGACTAGCGTAGTACGTACACGTGCCTTATGGGATGCCCAAAATTCTTAAATTGAACACTATTTTTTTTTCGTACAGAAATTTTTGCGTTATTTAATCGTCGATTTTCAGCGATTAAATAAAGTAAAAATTGCTATTCGGAAAAAGTGGTGTTTAAAAATTAAAAGAAGCGTTGGAAAGGGGTTATTGTCTTTTTAACCAGGTAACAGTTTTGCCCGAACGCAGCTCGGGCAAGAAGAGTTCGCTTGCTTCATTACTAAAAGCTTTATGATATCACTAATTTTTAACTGCAATCTTCCCTTCATTAATTGGCAGACATTTTTCTATTATATGAGGCAAGTATTTTCGTAGGGGAAAAGTGGTTGAATTTCTCCATGTGAATAAAAGTTCACATTTTAAATAAATAAGAATAACATATTTTAGCGATGGGGGGGGGGTACGTGATTCTAGAGATGCTTATGTGGGGCGTAGCAAAAAAATGTATTTTTAGTATCTGAAAGGCTATTGATATGCAACTATGACTATATAACATGACAAAAAGTAACAGTTTCTGCAATTATGACTATATAACATGACAAAAAGTAACAGTTTCTGCAATTATGACTATATAACATGACAAAAAGTAACAGTTTCTATGTAAAAATTGCTCAGTTACCATAATTATCAGTGACTTTGTAAATATTTTTAATAAATAACTTTTCTTTTAATGATACCAATTTATTATTTAATGACTGGCGATTCTTATTATCGCATATCACTAGATGAAAGCTTTCTTCACAGAATTATTCATCTTATAACAAAGTAACTAACATGTAAAACATGTGTGTGTAAAACGTGTTGTTCCCCTATTCTAGTTTTCTTTAAAATATTTATTGTATGACACCTTACTTAAGTAAAAAAAAAAAAAATTATATATTTATATATTTTTCTAAGACATCTCTTTCAGTCACTTAGATTTACTAAGCTAACTGGTTCATTTTGTAAAAATTGAGCCAGAAATAAAAAATTACAATAATAATTGTGTGTACCATGAAGTACCATACTTTTTCTATAGTTATAATCTTGAATGTAAAATTAGTTTCTGACTTGAGTTTATAAATAACATGATGAAATCCCATAAAATTCAAAATTCACTATATTTATCTACACATTCATTCAGATGTATATAAAATGAAAATTTAATTTAAAAGTATAATATGTTGTTACACATTTTTTTAAATGTGCTGAATAACAAATTATTCAATAGAATTATGTGACTCCACTGAACATTCGTATTTCTGTGAACATAATAGATTCTGTTAAGGATTTCAGATATCGATTTTATCTTCTAAAATTCCAACTAATGTTTATTTCATGAGATAAAAAGACAGTGACACTCGTAAACTTGAGATTCTAAACAAAAGAATAAATTTAAAAAAGAGTACTTAATACAACTTTTAAAAGTTTCAACTTACAAACAAAAGAGGAAAAAATATATTATCGGCTAGTAGTAGAAGTACTATATTCTTGGCATATATATATATATATATATATATATATATATATATAATTTTTTTTTCTACAAAAAAAAAAAAAAAAAAAAAAAAAAAAAAAAAAAAAAAAAAAGAAAGAAACTTTTTTTTCTATAACGACATAAATGTTTTTATTACGCAAACAATTGGAAAGTGTTCGAATTTTTCAGCCTTGGAAACGAAAAGTTTTAAATTTAGAACTACGTGTTTTCTGATTGTATGATTTATATTTTTTAATATTTGAGTACTAAAAAAAAGAGGAAAAAAATCTGCATCAAACCATATCATACTGATGATCAATATATTTATTATTAATGTAAAATATTTACAAACATTTATTTTGGATATAATGAAAAAATATTAAAGTGTTATCAAAATGCAATGTGTAATAAAGCATTTTTTTTTTTTTTTTTTTTTTTTTTTTTTTTTTTTTTTTACTATACGAATCATTTAATTATTATAGAACAAAAGTAGATTTATGATGAATTTTTTAAACATTAAATTTATGTTTTCTTAACATTATAAACAACTGAAGTATATGTTATGCAAACAATAATTAATGTCAAACAATCTTTAATGTGAAATTGTTTGTTTATAACTATTAGTCCATATACAACGTGTAAAAATATTTATTTCTGATATTATGAAAAAATAATGGACTGTTAATAGCGAAAATACACATATGAAGAATTTTCTGTAAACACTAAATTTATATGTTCTTAAAATTATAAACAACCGAAATATAAATTTTACAAACAATAGTTAATCAATAAAATAACATAACCTGCAGGATTTCCATGATTGACTTCATGTTATTGGATGAGATAATAAATACTAAAGCATATTTCTAAAACAGATTTAATTACATTGTTTTTAAATAATAATATCGCAAATTCATATGTAAGAATAATTTTATATAAATAATTCTTACGTTTAAATGGCTTTAAAACACTGTTAAGATTAATGGCTAATATGTCTATGGTGCAATAACCTTTGAAATAATTTGTTTCTGATAGATTATTCTCGCATACCTACACCACACATATATTATTTAAAACACTTTGTCCATAAAGGAAAAATAACTAGTTTCACCTTTAAAAATGTTGTTTAAACCACAGTTGTAGTTTAAACCATGCACATTTGTTTCCTGTACTAGAAGGTGTTTCATATTGTGTGCTTTGTTTGACTTTTAAATCTTATTAAATAATTCATATGCCGTGATATAAATATGAATGTATTTCTATTGTATTATTTTAATGGCACTAATGTAATCTTCCATTTTCAACTTTTTAAAATGAAATGATAAATATAAAGTTTTGAAAGAAGTTTATCATTCATTATTCATTAAGATTCAACAATATAATCGGCCAAGTAGCACAAAAAGTGCTAATCGTCAATCTCGCCCATCTTGTATATGATAGGTCTTGTGCATGATGATGATATATGATTCTCGCCCATCTTGTATATGATGATAAATTAAACATATTTTGTGTGAGATCAAGCCTACAGAATGTCCCAGAGATCAGATCAGTTTTTAAAGATTCATAAAAAAAATTAACAAATTGTCGTATTGGAGTACAGTTTTTTACCATAAGACATGTCAAAGAGTTGGATATTTTGTGGAAAAGAAAAAAAGAATTCAAAGAGTCTCATAATTTTTTTATATTTAAAAAAACTCATAAAAATTTAACAAATTGTCATATTGGAGTGTGGTTTTCATCATAAAACTAATCAATGAGTGGAATATTTTGTGACAAAAGACAAAAATAGTTCAAAGAATCCCATACGTCCGTTTACATTTTAAAAACTCCAACAAATTTAACGAACTTGTACCATAATACTTGTGGTACAGTGAGTTGATTTTTTGTGACAAAGACAAAAATAGTACAAAGAGTCCCATAAGTCTTTTTATATTTAAAAAGCTCATAAAAATTTAACAAATTGTCATATTGGAGTGCGGTTTTCATCATAAAACTAATCAATGAGTGGAATATTTTGTGACAAAAGACAAAAATAGTTCAAAAAATCCCATATGTCCGTTTACATTTCAAAAACTCCAACAAATTTAACGAACTTGTGCCATAATACTTGTAATACAATGATGGGAATATTTTGTGACAAAGACAAAAATAGTACAAAGAGTCCCATAAGTATTTATATTTAAAAAACTCATAAAAATTTAACAAATTGTCATATTGGAGTGCGGTTTTCATCATAAAACTAATCAATGAGTGGAATATTTTGTGACAAAAGACAAAAATAGTTCAAAGAATTACATACTATAGATTATTTTTTTTAACACAATTTATCAAATTGGTAAAGTAATCATACAAGTTGTAAATTTCCAACTGGACGGAAAATGTCCGGGCCAGGATTCATGAACTGGATGAATTATGCCCTCCAGATTCGACCGGGATAGCTCAGTGGTAGAGCGTGGCGGCTTCAGCCAGGCGATCCCAGGTTCGAATCCTGGCCCGGACATTTTTCGTCCAGTTGGAAATTTACAACTTGTAGAATTACATACTATGTCCGTTTACATTCCAAAAACTCAAACAAATTTAACAAACTTGTACCATAATACTTGTGGTACAATGAATGGAATTTTTGTGACAAACGCAAAAATAGTACAAATAGTCCATAAGTCTTTTTATATTTAAAAAACTTATAAAAAAATTAACAAATTGTCATATTGAAGTGCGATTTTCATCATAAAACTAGTCAATAAGTGGAATATTTTGTGACAAAAGACAAAAACAGTTCAAAGAGTTCCATATGTCTGTTTACATTGCAAAAACTCATACAAATGTAACGAACTGTCGTATCGAAGTGCGGTCTTCACCATAATACTTGTCAATGAGTGGAATTTTTTGTGACAAAAGTAAAAATAGCACAAAGAACCCCATACATTACAAAAACTCATAAAAATTTAACAAATTGTCATATTGATCATTTTTAACCATAGTACTTGTCAATGAGTGGAATATTTTGTGACGAAAAAAATAGTTCCAAGAGTTCGATATGTCCGTTTAAATTGCAAAAACTCATACAAATTTAACGAATTGTCGTATCGCAGTGCGGTTTTCATTTAAGACTCGTCAAATGATATATTTTTTTGTGGCAAAAAATGGTCCAAATTAAATTTCAACTTTTTTTTCTCCCCCTCCCCCCCCCCCCTCACGAAAAAAAAAATAAAATAAAAAATAAATAAATAAAATAAAATAAATAAAAAAATAAACGACACTTCTCAAATTGTCCGATTTTTTTTTAGTCAATAATTCAAAGAAAATTTAAAACGTTTTTTTTCCTTTGTCACAAAATATTCAACAGTTTGACATGTCTTTTGGTGAAAACCGCATTCCGATACGACAATTTTTAAAATGAATTTTTGAAATATGGGAATGTATATGTCTTCTTTTTTAGGATTGAGAAGAGCTGGTTTATTCTTGTTTGAATAAATATGTAAAAGAGCTAAAAATTAGTTAATTTATACAATGTCGAGCTGTGTAAACAGAACATTAGCATCTCATTAAATCTCAATTTGACAATATTAAAAGTATTACGTTTGTCCACGCAAAGTATTTCTGATTTTATGTTTAAATTAATACCATCTAAGCTTCTTTAGTAAATGCAATTGAAATTTAAAAGTATATTGTCATATTTCTTTCTATTAAAAGCAGAATTTTTAATATTTTATTGGAACAATGATAATTTCAGATTAAAATACACATAAATAACATATAAATAATTTAACATTATTCAATATTTAAAATCTTTCATTTACAACATTAAAAGACAAGTGATTTATAAATGATAGATTAGTAACATTACTATACTATCCATAAAAAAAATATCATATCTGATTTTTCTTTTGGAATTAAAATTCTATTCGCTCAAGAAATCTACTTCTACCATGAGCGTAATTATGGCTAAATTACTCCCATCTTATGACACTCTATTGATCTGCAGAATGAATTACTGACGGACGAACTAATTTAATTACCATAATGTGTATATACATAATGCGTTTAGTCATTCATGTCTTATAATCCCACAATAATCGATTATTTTTATTAGCATACATATTTCATTCTAAATGTTGTGTTTGGGCGAGGCTTTGTTCCAATAATGTAATGAAGTAGTTAAGATATATTTTTCCTGCTCCAAGAATAAAATATATGATTGAAATATTAGATTCTCAAGGTAAGCATTATTCTCACAATAGATAAAAATAACATGAAAATTACTGTTAAGTTAAAAAATTGGCTGCGTAGGTGCATCTGGTTTATATCGTTAGGGATACCTCATTAATGACTACCACGTTAACAGATAGTAAATATTTAAATTTCTATGATTGTAAAAAATGTTAAAACTAATAAAGTTGATTTTATACAGAGATAGTAAAAGCTATTTAAAATTTTAAGATTGCACGGGAATTCAGTTGAATAAGTGTTATCAATGTAAAGTTATACGTGATTATACAATTAATGACTACCGCGTTAACAGATAATAAATATTTAAATTTCTATGATTGTAATAAATGTTAAAACTAATAAAGTTGATTTCATACAGAGATAGTAAAAGCTATTTAAAAATATAAGATTGCACGGGAATTCAGTTAAATAAGTGTTATACGCGCAATGAAAAGTTATACGCGATGATACAATTAATGACTACCGCGTTAGCTGATAGTAAATATTTAAATTTCTATGATTGTAATAAACGTTAAAACTAATAAAGTTGATTTTATACAGAGATTGTAAAAGCTATTTAAAATTTTAAGATTGCACAGAATTCAGTTAAATAAGTGTCATCAATGTAAAGTTATACGCGATGATACTATTAATGACTACCGCGTTAGCTGATAGTAAATATTTAAATTTCTATGATTGTAATAAACGTTAAAACTAATAAAGTTGATTTTATACAGAGATTGTAAAAGCTACTTAAAATTTTAAGATTGCACGGGAATTCAGTTAAATAAGTGTTATCAATGTAAAGTTATACGCGATTATTGATGGATTACACCCATTTTTACATATAATTTAAAATGCTCCTACAAATTCTTTGTGAGTCAAGCTTTCCATTACAGATCTTTTAAAAATTTTACCCTCACTACTTTTTTTGCTTTTGTGTTTTCATGTTTTTAAGGGTGATTTGGTATGAACCGTCCACAATGATCCATAACATATAGCAATGTATACAACAAATAGAAATATAACAAGATTTTAGTGGCAAATAAAGCTATGGAAATGATATTGATTTCGTCTTTATACCTGCATTAGATTATTTTTGCTTACTATGCGATATTACAAACAATAATTCTTAAAACGAAAAGAACTGGCATTAAAATAACAGTAAATAAAAAAAGAAAACTGAAGAATACTTTTGTTGGAAAATACTTCCAAATGATTATGAGCAAATGGTCGTTCATACACACATAGACACTCGTGCATGTTTGTGCATACACACATTTGTTTATGTGTATATATACGCATTAAAGTTCTAAATTAATGCATATAAGGAAATTATTGTCACGATATGTTAGGTATAACGTTGTTGCGGCGTTACAGACATTGCTGCGAAAGTAGAATTCTAGTTAATTGAAAGCTTCAGTAGAAACATAATCTTGGCAACAAACTTAATCATTTCCTTCTGGATTAAATTTGGTGCTAAATTCTTATCAGCAAAATTCCAGAAATCAAGATCAAAGCATAGGCGAGATATCGAAAATCATCGTAATAAAATATTGCCACAGAAATATTTTATATCATAACGTAGAGTTCGTCATTGAAATTAGTGAAATTTGCGAGTTAATGTGTTTGTGAAGTTAGACACGGCCCTATGAGTATCAAATAATATTTTTTTTTTTGCATTATATTACTGCTTAATTTTTAAGGTCAATGTAATTTGGGGTCAATTTGTGACTGGAAATATGTCATCCACAATATCCGTTGAATAAAAAGTGCATACACCGGAAAAAAGGAGAATATTTATTTACAAATCAATTATCTCTGTTCTAAAAATCAAAATGACCAAACAATATCCCTATTTCTCATTCTTTACGTACCACATATACAATTCCATACCAGAGTTTTGGATGAACTAGGATTAAATGCATTGTAATTATAAAATAACTCCACTGATAAAAAAAATAAATAAAGAAACATCACTATTTCTCGTTAGTGCTTATAAAAAATACTATTCTATTATACTATAACACAATTAACTACCTTTTTCCACCACAAAATAATTAGTAAGCATTAAGTTGTTAAGAGATTACGTGGAACTAATTAATATCCGAAGCATACTTAACGACAAAGAACGTTAGTTTGAGGACTAAGTTTGGTGAAAAAAAAATCATTTAAGTACATAATGATAGCTTGGAAATGTAAAATGGAAAACTATTACAAGAATTTAAAAACGTTATGGCTTTCAGAATAATGAGCCCCTAAAAAATGCAAAAGCGTTTTTTTAAAAGTTCCACTTTTATTTTTCTTTCACTTTTAGATATTAATTCGCTAAAAAACGTTGATTTTTTTTCTCTCCTATAAATATTTTAATACACGTTTAAATATTTTTTCACGATAAGTGTAAAAAAGTCCGTCAAGGCCAAATTTTAGCAAACATTTCATTAAAATTTTAATATATTTTTTTACTTTATTTTCCCATTAACCTGTCAAAATGCTTAGTGTCATTATTTTAATTGATCTTTTTCTTTTTATGCGAAGCATGTTTGCAATTAAAGCGTTGAAACTTTAAATTAAAAAAAAAATGCAAAAAATATATTTTAGTTTGAATAATTTAATGCTTTAAATGTTTTTAAGGTAATTTAGCAGATATAAAATTGCATACATTAGTTTTAAGTTCATATTTTTTTTATCTAAATACATAAAAGTAATAATAAAACACGCTTAATTCAGGGAATTAATTATTAATGCGTTAAAATAATAGGGCTATTAAAATATGATTTTAAATTACGAATTTTCACATCAATTAATATTGTAAAAGCTGTAGAAACTTTAAAGATATATTCTAGTTTATTTTGCAGACTGTTTCCCAATTTTATATTCCTAAAAGAATACACTGCAAAAGAAAATTGTTGATTTTACAGTATAATACTGGCATCCCTGCTGCCAGTATTATACCGTAAAATTAAGAGTAATAAACAGTAAAATAAGCAGTAATACACTGCCGCATATACTGACAGCTGGGATGTCAGTATTATACTGTAAAATCAACAGGTGTTTTTTTTTTTTTTTTTTTTTTTTTTTTGCAATGTAAAAATAGTTCGAATAACAAATAAATTATATTAAAATAATAACACTGACTAATGATTAACAATAAGCATATCGGAAATTTTACTCAAGTCTTCACATCAGAAACATTTCACATCAGAATTTTTATTTTAAAATATTTTACTTTTCGACTTAACTTATTTCTATGTGATTTATATTTCATTTATTTTATGGAAAAACTTCTTGTTCGAATCGAATACCAGTCAAATGACCAGTTGTTGGTATATTTGGTGTTCAAAGAAAATATTGCGTGAAATTTTAATAACTAGTCCATGGACGATTTACTTATCATCCCGCGCTTTACATACGCGAGAAAATGCGCACTAATATTCATTCCACAAATACTTCTCCACCCCCTTCCCTGCACATATTTTTTTATAGACATGTATGCATTTATATATGTTTGCAAGGCGATGCAAAAACCATTAGTTAAGAGGCTACTTCCCTCAGACGAAAACACCCGCTCGCTAATGTTAATCCTATGGAGGAAATATTTTAAGATATCTCGTTCGCATTTCAATATTTTTAAATGATTTTTTTGGCACTGGGTAGCTGAGGTCAATCTCTATGCACGCTCTTTTGTACTTTTTCGATTTTTGTTGCAGCTTTTTAGGTGCTTTCGTAATTATATAAATACGTAGCACCTATTGTCGTCGCTTGGTCCGTCCGTCTGTCTGTCTGTCCGTCCATCCGCATATAACAACGCAAAAACTACCCAACCGAATGGTTTGCAATTTAAAATATATTATCTTTGTAGAATTTTGTCGAGACATTTCAAATTTTATTAAAATCGAATCAAAACTTTATAGGAGATATTAATAAAAATATTTATTAAGAAATTTGATTTTTTTTTTTTAAATCGGTGCTTTTTTGTTATAGGAGCTTCCGAAGTTTAATCGTCAAGCGACCGAGATACTTATTTTATTACAGAAATTAATCTGCAGACGATGTAATTCATTTCACAGAATTAAAAATCAGAAAAGATCTGAATATTTATGTAACTAGCTATAGTACCAACGCACCTCATTTGTCACGTTTGACGTACAATGTCCAACTTGTTTTTATTGAGGATACTTTCACTTTCAAAACCGGTTTCGAAAGTGAGAGTATCTTAATAAAAAAAAACTTGTAATAAAAATCGAAAAAGTACAAAGGAGCGCGCATGGAGATCGACCTCAGCTATCCAATGCAAAAAAAAAAAAAAAAAAAAAAAAAAAATTAAAAATATTGAAATGCGAACAAGATATCTTAAAATATTTCCTCCATAGGATTAACAGTAGCGAGTGGGTGTTTTCATCTGAGTGAAGTAGCCTCTTAAGTTAAGAAAAGTTAAAGTTACATACGTTAAGAAATGATCTAGCTAGAGCAAATGAGGCTTTTCAGAATCAAAGTGGATCGAGTGCATTTTTTTCGTTCTACCTAGAGTGAGATGATTTCTTCAATATACACATAAATAAATGTGTGTATACACAAACATGCACGAGTGCCTATATGTGTATGAACGAGCATTTGCTCATAATAATCATTTGGAATTATTTTCCGACAAAAGTATACTTGAATTTTATTTATTTATTTACTGTTATTTTAATGCCTGTTCTTTTCGTTTTAAGAATTATTGCTCGTAAGATCGCATAGTAAGCAAAAATAATCTAATGGGGGTATAATGACAAAATCAATATCATTTCACTAGCTTTACTTGCCACTAAAATCTTGTTATATTTCTATTTGATGTATGCATTGCTATATATTATGGATCATAGTGGACAGTTCATACTAAATCACCCTTCAGAATAAAAACATGAAAACACAAAAGCAGAAAAAAAAAATAGTGATGGTAAAATCTCTAAAAGATCTGTAATGGAAAGCTTGACTTACAAAGAATTTGTATGAGCATTTTAAATTATATGTAAAAATGGGTGTAATTCATGAATAATCGCATATAACTTTGCATTGATAACATTCATTTAACTGAATTCCCGTGCAATGTTAAAATTTTAAATAGCTTTTACTATCTCTGTTAACATTTATTACAATCATATAAATTTAAATATTTATTGTCTGTTAACGCGGTAGTCATCAGGGGTCGATCGAGGAAAAATTTGGGGCCTATTTTGGTCCCCTTCACAAAAATCAATTTTATAAAATGGGCCCATTCACAAAAATCAATTTGATAAAATGGGTCCTTCACAAAAATCAATTTGAAAAAATGGGACCCTTCACAAAATTCTATTCCATAAAAACTTACTATTTATTATTTATTTACTATTTTGTGATGTTTTAAAATGTGTAATTTGTAAACAAACAAGTTCACAAGAGAGGAAAACTTCAGCAAAAGGATTTAAAAAGGTTTTTGTTTATAAAGGCTTGGTTCGAATTTGATTAACTCGATTTCAACTTTCATTGCAAAATGTTATTTTTCACAAAAATATAATAAATTTCACAAAAATATAATAAATTTCACAAAAATAACCTTTACTTTTCACAAAATGGGCCCCAAGAAAAAAAACCTGCATCGACAGCTGGTCATATATGAGGTCTCCCTAAAGATATAAACCAGATTCACCTAAGCAGTCAATTTTTTAACTTAACAGTAATTTTCATGTTATTTTTATGACTCACTTTGACCGGTGGCGTAACAAAGTGAGTTCTGGGCTGAAAATATGAGCAACAGATTACGCTAATTTCCTATGATTTTGAATTTGAGCCTATTGCTGTCGGCCTATTGTGTCGGCCTTTGCTGCTGTTATCCCAGATTCATTGCCATTCCGTGAGTATATTGACAGAAATGAATCTGCAGACGATATAATACATTTCACAGAATTAAAAATCATCAAGATCTGAATATTTATATAACTAGCCATAGTACGAACGCACCTCATTTGTCACGTTTGACGTACAATTTCCAACTTGTTAGTCTTATTAAACGCAATCCAATTATCCATTTCAAGAGAGATTAATTTTATGGCGATACCTTGACTAGAACTTGTCTAAATAGATCTTAATAGGGTCAATTATTTCATGGAAAACATGTACATCTATTAAGTCAATCAACCAACCTATCAATTTCTATACATATGTACGCAAGTTTACGGTTTTTTATAAACTCGCCGTACTAATTTTTCGTACTTATTTATTGATGTACACATATAACCCGGCTCATATATTTAATCCAACAAATTCATTTATGAAGTATCGTCAATCTCTAGAGATAGCACAGGGTAGAATTTACAGCACAAAAGAGTGAATGCATAACCAAGGAACACTACGAGGAATTTATTGGAATCGAACCAAGCACCACCATGCTAGCAAGTCGAGATTATATATCTTGGCCAGTGGAGATCTTCGTTTTTCGTCTTTCGCAGAATAAGAAGTAAAATAACTAGTAAATCTGCAGATCAGGCGCCTCAACGTCAGATCTGAAAGTCATTGTTTTATAATCTCACTTTCCCTATTATTTAGCATCTTAAAATCCGCAATTTTTTTTTTTTATATTACATACATATGTATAGGCATATAAAATACTTCAGAGGTTTCAGAAATTAGAAGCGTTAAATTAAACACAATTTATGCAATGATGTTCTGCATTCCCATAGGAAAGCATTATGACCTAAAAAGAAATGTTCTATAGCTTTCGAACGAATGAACCATATGTAACCAAAAACTATACAGTTAATTCCGGGTACCTCACCAGCATACCCACCAAAAATCAACCTAATCGAATGTCTTTTTACGGCATTTATCGCGAAACAGACAGACAGACAGACAAACAAACGGAAACCAAAAACTTTTCGGGTCTCCACAGTAAACCTCAGCTGACGTTTCGGCAAATATGTGGAACATAAGAATTAGCTGTACATTTCTCAAAATAGTATAATGAGCTAAAATCGCTTAATCAGACAGGAATATAAAGCTTTAAAAGCAATAACTGACATACAGGCTCTAGTCATACTAAATGATTAAATCTTGGGGAAATGTTGGTATTCTGTCGGCTCTTACGGTTGAGATTTGGCATCACTCGGAATTGTTGTCTTACCAAACAACTTATATTGTTATACATATCAAAGAATTTCGGTCATTTCTATCAGTGATTTACAGTACCAGCTCTGCACAATATTAAATTATTACCCATAAAGCTATTCTATGATCCAGGAGTTAATAATTCAAAAATAAATTATCATTGAAAATTTTTGGGTTTTTGAAGATCATTAAGAAGAAAAGAAATCAGTAAAAATTGAAAAGAAAAAGAAAAACAAATAGTAACAAATCAATGAAAAATAAATTTTTCGACAGATCAGAAATTTCGCAATTATAAACTGACAAATGAAAGAAAAAGAACACGAACAGAATAATATGTTTTTTATTCTTTTATCTTTTCAAATGCATTACATGTTAAATTGTCATATCAAAATACCATGATCAAATTTTTATGTTGCAGATATACATATTTTATAAATTAGTACTAGCAGAGGATAAGAGAATCTGGAGACTTGGCAGTTTCATAGTGTCTTATTAGTTGTAAGGGATATTTCAGATATTTAATTTTATGTCGAAGTCTTAAAATTTAATAAAAGTTTTTTTTAGAAATATTAAACAAATTAAATTGCGGTAATATTTCTGTATAGGAAATGCGCAGATTTGTAGCTTTCTTAGTGTTCTCCTACGAAAATTTACTTACCTTAAAAATAATATTTATAGTCTTAAAAATTTATAATTACCTTTCAAAAATGCTTCTTTCTAAATTAGCTTTTTTCTGATATTACGGTCTGTTTTATAGTATAAAAAGTATCGTAAATGAGCCAATTAAAGAATTTACTTCTTTTTAAATTGATATAATTTTTTTTCTGCATATTATGATCCGTTTCGTATGAAAATAATCCTAAATTGACCAATTAAGGTATTTTTGCTATCTTCTAATTACTATAAAAAATGTTCTACAGAAAGTAATATTTTTCATAACCAAAAACTATACAGTTAATTCCGGGTACCTCACCAACATACCCACCAAAAATCTCGATTTGAATATTTGATATTTTGAATAAAAAATCTTGAAAATTTTGAATATTTATTAAATCTTTCTAAAATGTTCTTCAAAGGTCTTTATACGACTGCCAAACTATTTTTTTTTTTTAAATAAAAAAAAATAAAAAATAAAAAAACTTTTGGTACCATAAAATTTATTCAATAAAAATATTTAATAATGTGACTTGTTTCTATGCCGCACTTATTTCATTTTAATTTTTAAGAAAATACCCTGGTTTAAATTTAAAGTGTGTTTATTTGACTAAAAAATCCGAGAAGGTTGGATGCAATGTCTTTGTAGTACGTTTTTAACACTTTCCAACATAGTTGAAAAGTGTTTATGAATTCGGGTAGTGTAGTCATCTATCTGCGCTCTAACACGAGTAAATATACTCTGGTTGCTATGAAATTGATATATGTTATTGAGGTTTACTATGGAATGTTTGGTACTGAAAATGAAGTGTGTAGCATGTATAGTTCATTTACAGAGACACTCAAGAAATTTTGATACATCATGGTCTGTGGGGAAAAATCGTATGCAATTTATTTTAATGATGTGGAACTATTTCTAACGCATTTAAATTAATATATATCACTGAGGTGCGCTACGAGATGCTTACTCTAGAATATGGTGTGCATAGCATTTATCGTTCATTTACAGGGACACACAAAGTATTCGGTTATAGCAACGTCTATGAGCGATACTTCTGGAAGTGCGTTTTCAATTGTGGTAAGCGTTTTTAAATTTAACCATTTTTTTTTATATTGCTTCGTGTATAAAATTTCTATAGATCATATACATAAATAATTCAAGTACATATCCGCTTTTTAGCGGAATTGCTGAACAGAAATATTAAACTGCTATGCGTTTCCTGACTGAGCTAAATTTTGCCATACTATGTAGTATATACACAAATTTATATATCATATAGGGGGCTGCGTTTTTCCGAGTATAGATGGTAATTGCTGAAATTGAGTTTTCAAATTTATTATACATTTTCCAAATTGTTTACTTAGGCATAGGGTTGCAAAGACTTGAAAAAACCCGGTTTAAACCTGGGAATAAACAGGTTTTTTTTTGGAAATAAACTTGTTTTTTGGGAATAAACCAGGTGTTTTGGGAATAAACCGGGTCTATTGGAAATAAACCTGGGAATAAACCGGTTTTTTGCAACTCTACTTAGGCATCATCTTTCACATTATTAAACGTTGAAGTTTTGTAGCAGTATTCTGAATGTGTGGAAAAGTGTTTCATAATCTATGCTTGACACATGATCTTTCTTTCTAACTGTTTAATTTTGCAGAATTTTTTTAAAATGATTTCAAATTCTCACGGTTCAATAAAAAAAAAAAGTACTAAAATACCACGCGTTTATCAACCACACTTTGGTTTCGTTTATTTTATTTTTACTTCATTTTTTTTTTAAATGTTACATAAAAAAAAAAAAAAAAAAAAAAAAAAATCAAAGGCAGTTAAATGAAGTGTAACTGTGACGTTATTTTTACATCTCTAGCAAATCCATTCATTTATTAAGGGATTTCTAAATAAAATAATTCCGTTGGGAGTTACAAGCGTTTCAGGAAAGAAGAAGAAAAAAACAGGAAATTATATTTTATGGTATGTTATACAGAATATCGAATGTGGCAAATCTAGTATGAGTTATCTATTACATTTAAAATTATTGAACATTGCCAAAGATTTATTAATAAAATCGTCTTAACTAAAAATAAAAGATTTAAAATCATTCTTTAGGAAAAACATTATTTAATTGAAATATTCTAGGAAATTAAAGTGGTTTAACTTCTTAAGTAATGTTGACGAGATATCTCGTTTGTTTTCAGCTACCCAAAATTGTTAAAGACTAAATATCTGGTTTCCTGCTTTTTAAAACAAATTTTGAAAGCGAGATTATTAGTCTATGGTACTCATGTTCACTATATTTTAACTTAAAGTCGAGAAATTGCTAAAAATCTCCTACAATGAAAGAAGTTAAAGCTTGACTTTAATTAAATCTAGGGCTCTTGTCCGTTGTCTTTCGTCCCATAAAACGAGCATTCTGCTTTTCTGTACCGTCTTCTCTAATCTTCTAATTAAGTAGCTCGGTTGCAACAAAAATAAATTCGCGAAAAATAGTGTAAGCAGCTTTGAAGAGCTTCCTAGCTGACCTCAGCTTTACGTCCAGTCTATAGATAAGTGTTTTACTATTAAATGATACATTGGGAAAAGTATAACTGTAGTTATGAAACTACTAGAAAAATTTAATGATTTTAAAGAATTAATGTTAATAAAAACTGGTAGAGCATAAAAATTAATATATATATATATATATATATATATATATATCTTTCTTTTTAAATGTTCTTCAGGTATGAGTAAATTTGGCTAATTACCATTGAAGCACATGCTATGGTAATTTTATGATTGCACAAGTTAATTATTAGCTATGTGGTATTCTGATTACACAATATCATTCATTATCTCTTTGTAGATTTTAGTAGAATGATATTAGAACTTGATATGTTTTTGAAATTCATAGATATTATAATTATTTAACATTCTATAAAATTATGCTGCATTGTGCAAATTGGTATGGAATGGTTTTTACATATTCTTTTCAATATTCTTTTCAATTATAGCTGGTTGAAAGTATTGAGTTTTATGATACCATAATTTAGCCTAGTTGGCACATAAATCACTTTGATTAACTTCTGTTTAAAATACATAGTTAGTATAGCTGCATTGCGCTTTTAATGGTGTATTTAATAATAATTTAATAATAATAATTTTAGAATATTACTATTATTTCTTGGTATCATTTGTTTATCTATTGAAATTTCAAATGCATTTTTTTAAATCTTATTCAGGTTCTTTTAATTTTTTTTTTTTTTTTTTACCAACATTAATTTTGTATTGACTTATGAATGCTAGGGGATTCTATATTGTTGTCTTTTGATGTTAGCTTGCTTAATGGGACTTTATGTATATATGTATATAGTTTTATAATATAGCCTTATTATATTTAATCAAGTATTAAAAAGTCAATCTTATTAGTTATATTTTTATTTTATATTATTTTATTTTATTTTTTATGGATATTCAAGTACTTTATAACAATAAGGTTGATTCAAAACATTTTTTATCTTTAAATATATTTTTATATGTATCTCTTGCAATTTCTATTGCTTTCAAACAATTATGGCAGTTATTAGTAAAATGTTAGATACTGGCAATTTAGGCCTTGGTGGATCCAGGACTAATGCTCGGTACAGGAAGATTATTAGGGATCTTCCTGGATCGTTATCAGATAACCTATTCTATTGTCCCAAGCCTGTACTTCGTTTTCGAGAGTGTGAATCTAAGCGTTGCCTTACATGTCCTTTAGATGATAAGTCCCAGATTTCAAATAATCACAATCTTAATTTGGTAAAATTTTGCAAAGTGTAATCTATTCATTGAAATGCAATTCGTGTAACATGGAATATATAGGGCAGTCTCGACAAAAATTACATAAGCGGCTAAATTTACATCGTTCTCATATTGATAAATATAAAAAATCTAAATTTCAAACAACTCATAATATTGAATATACTCATTTCAAAAATCATGATTTTAAAAATATTACTATTAAAATACTTAAAATACAAAAAAAAATTTACTGAACGACTTTTTCTAGAATCTAAATATATAAGACATTTTAATACTACATATCCTTATGGATTAAATCAATTAGTATACAAAAAATCACATCCTGTATTTTCAGATTTAACTAAATATGAAAATTATAAAAATCTTTATTCAGGATTAAATTTTTCAAACATAAATAAAACTTCAAGATCTGGTAGAGGTAAACATAATAACAAAAAATACACTGATGATATTGTGATTCAAAAGGAGCTTGATGATCTTGAGGCAAAATTTTGTAATGATTATTGTTGGCTTGATATAAGAAAACATGTTTTTAGTATAAAAAAGAAATATTTGAACCAATATTTCAAGGTATTTAAAAAGAATCAATATTCTACACATTTTTGTGATATCTTTTATGATATTCTACATTATAGAGCAAACCTATTAAATACATGTCTTTCTAATAAACCTAAATATAAAACTAATAATACACAATTAATTATAAATTTTTCCAATCATGTATTTAATAATATCAATTTGCACAATATAATAAACAACATTACTAACAATTTTCCAATAAAAAATTTTACCATTCACAAGACATACAAATATAATCGCACACTTGGACGTAAAATTTTTAATTACAATTCTTTTGCAAAACAAATGGTCTCTTCAAATAATTACCCATGTTATTGTAATGACCCAAAATATCAAAAGTACATAAATACAACACATGGTCATATCATTACTGGTGATCTTAATATTGTAGAACAACCTATTTTACAAAACTTAATGCATAATGGAACAAAATTTCGCCTACCATGTAAGTGTAATATCAAATCCATAATATTGCAGTTTATTCAAGATATTGATTTATTTATATATAAAATTGCTATTGATTACAATAAACCAATCGAGTATTTCAGTGAATGGAGATTTTCTGTTATAGATAAAATGAAAAATGAAATTATAAAAAATTATCATCATATTACACATGCAGCTTTTAATATTATAAATAAACATATATCAGAATTACAAAACAAATTTATAATTTCTTATGTAGATAAATCTCCAAATAATTATGCTATCATTTGTAAAGAATACTATAAAGTGTTAATTCACAATGCAATCAACACAAGTAATATTTTTAATAAAACTAAATTAAATATTGAAATAAATAATAGAAAATTATTAAATTATCACAAATTACTAAAAATCAAATGTAATAATTTAAATTATCCTTATCTTGTTATAATTCCAAAATTTCATAAAAATCCTATTAAATTTCGCACTGTTACCATCGGGTGTAACACATATAATAATAATGCAAGTAATTTACTACTTAATATTTTAAAGCAGATATATGATATAACGTTAAAACATAATAACCAACATTGCCTAAAAAACAGTTTTCAACTCATTAATAAAATACATAATATCAATCCGGTAAAATTCATAAAAACATTGGATTTTAATGATTTATTTAATAACATTGATATAAAAGACTTACATAAAACAATGTGTATATTATTTAAAGAATTTAAATCTCAATTAAAATTAAAAGAACATATTTCAGTAAATTTTTTTAAAACTTTACTAAATTTTACATTGCATAATAATTACATCATATATGACAATATTATTTATAAACAATGCCAGGGAATTCCGCAGGGCGGAACAGCATCTAGTATTCTCTCTGACGTTTACTTATATTATTATGAAAGAAATATTAGTACGAACAATGATTATGTATTTTATCGCTATATTGATGACATTATCATATTTTATTTCAATGAAAAAAATTGCACATCACCACTCAATTTTTATCCTACTCAACTTAAATTAAGCGAAAATGATTTAATCAATAATAATATTAACTTTATTGACTTAAAAATCAATATTAATAATAATTATAAATTAATTTTTGATATTTATGATAAGAGATTTGATTTTCCATTTAAAGTAAATATTTTTACCAATTATGCTTCATGTTTACATAAATCTGTATATAAAAATATAATTATCAATTATCTACATCGTATAAAATACTTATGCTCAGATATAAATAAAAACAAAAATATTAGATTTATTCGAGATCAAGCAAAAATATATAGTTATCCAATTTTTATGATAAATTCAATTATCAACTCTTTTAAATAACATTTATTATATCATTTAATTATTAACACTGTATGTAATAAATTTTTGTTTTAATGTGTGATAACATATAACAATAGATATAATATTACAATTATAACATACATTAATACAATTATAACATATTAGGAAATTTAAAATTTGATTGAACATTATGTACACTCTGTATAGTATGTGATTGTGCGTTGCCGATCACATATGTTTAGGGTGTCTTTGATGAGCAGTTTTCATACATTTATAATTTAACTTATACAATAACACATAAAATTATACATGGATAACATTGGTTATTATAACTCACAAACATATCTATTTGCAAAGTGTATAAATATATATATATAGTTTTTTTATTTTTATCTATGAAATTAAATTTAATAAGTATTTTTAATTACTGCATAGCATAAATTTGATTGAAGTACAGTAGTAATAATAATAATTATTTAATTTGATATTAAATTAATCTCTGAAAACTAAAATATAATTAAGTATAAGTATAAACAATACATTAATTATTTAATAACATGTCTAAAATATATTTAAGTAGAAGTAACAATAAAATATTAATAATTTAATTATAAGTTTATAATATATATCAGTGGTTTAACACAGCTGGCAGCATAGCACTTTGTTTTAAAATAATATCTCTTTTACAAAATATACTCTTGTTAAGAATATCTGAAATGCTGTGCAGGATGAATAAATTCTGTGTATATTTATTCATATTGTAGGATTTTATTCGAATTTAATGTAAAAACTACAAGGAAGTATTGTTTATTAAAATTTATATATTGATTAAATATAATGAAGTGATTATGTTAATAATAATATGGATATGTAACTAAATATTAATTATGAATAATTATAATACCAACAGATGGCGACACTTTACGTTTTAGTTAGTTGATGATATTATAGATATTATTTTTAATTTAACTATAGAGGGAGCTATTGCTTGTATATTAATTTTACTTTCAGGAATTAAAATTAGATGGAGTAATTATATATTCACGGATATAATTTTGTTATAAGAGTATTATCAACAGAATAGTTTTGTGTGTTTTTGAATTATTTTGTGTTGGGGTGTCATTGATCGAGTTGTGTTTAAAAAAAAAAAAAAAAAAAAAAAAAAAAATGAGCTCTCAACTTGTCTTTCAAATCATTTCTCTCAACTCGACTCGAATGTCAACATGTTTGATACGTGCCATGTGGAATTGATCATTATGCAGAAATTGCTATATTTTGAGGATTCTGGATCATTCTTGTGAGTAAAACATTTTTTCTACAATTTAAGGGTTCTAATATCCAATATTATTTCAAAAATTATATCTGGTGGTAATTTAGTGTGGTGATTTATAAAGATTTTAGGATAATCGTTGTAAGTGATATATTATATATTTCTTAATGGTTTTTTATTTACATTTTACATATTTCCAATTTTAAAATTTTCCAATTGTTGTCTGGTAATAATTCAGTATACTTGGCTGATTCTACTGTTCTTAGCATCATGCCAGTAGAATTATGAAATACTGAATTATTTTTAAAACACATGTGGGTGCAGCCAAGCTGACGAGTACATCCACATATGTTTTTTCATATCAAATTCTTGATTGGTTCTCTTGTGGTCCAGTTTTTCCACTGAATAATGTTCATAATTAATTTATTAATCCATTTGTGTTTACTTAATAGCAACTCCAATTTATAATTTTTTTCCCCTTTCTCTCTCTTTCTTTTTAAATGTTCTTCAGGTATGAGTAAATTTGGCTAATTACCATTGAAGCACATGCTATGGTAATTTTATGATTGCACAAGTTAATTATTAGCTATGTGGTATTCTGATTACACAATATCATTCATTATCTCTTTGTAGATTTTAGTAGAATGATATTAGAACTTGATATGTTTTTGAAATTCATAGATATTATAATTATATATATATATATATATATATGAGCAATTAATTATCAGCTCTCATCATTAAGTGATTACTAACAGAGAGTAGTTACTCTAGAAAGGATAAAAAAACACATTCTGGACACATTCTAGAATATGTATACTACATTGAAAACAATAGAAAGGTCTTATAACATTTATGAGTACAAGTGCAGTTTGAAATAAAATATTAAATATAATTTACACTTTTAATAGCATTATAATTGTCATAGAGGCATATATTGATTCATTAAATATGATTAAAGTAACAATCTATTAAAGGAATGATAAAGCCAGACCACAATTTATCATCTTTCAATACAGTAATTCTATACAAACGTGAAAACAAAAATGTCAATATATTTTTAACACTCAAGCTAAAACAAAACTGATTTGCGAAGTTTTGTACATAAAGCTTAAATGCTTAAAGCCATACGAATGTCTTTCTTTTTTATACATACAATGTTATTGTATGTATAATGTTTATATAAATTTAATTTTGTACGCATAAATTTATGTATAAAAGAGATGTATACACAATTTTTTCCCCAATAACTGGTATCTTCTTCTTTTTCTTTCAGGTTTAACTAACTTCAAATAATAGTTACACCAGACTAGGTTTCGAGATGTGGAAATTTATCCTAACGTGTTACTGGAAGCTCTTTACGCTTTTAAAAGTGTTACTGTAGACATAGCGGCAATATGTTGATTCATTAAATATAATATACAATAATCAATTAAAGAAATGATAAAGCCAAACGAGAATTTATCACCTTTCAATACAGTAATTTTAAACAAATGCGAAAACAAAAATGTCGATATATTTTTAATATTCAAGCTAAAATGAATACGACTCGCGTACTTTCGTACATAGAGCTTAATGTTTAAAGCCACGAGAATATCTTTCGTTTTTACACACACGGTGTTATTCCATGTATAATGTATGTATATATTTAATTTTGTGTGTATAAATTTTATGTTTAAAATAATGTATACACAAATTATCTTCTTCTTCTTCTTAACATTTTCTTTCCTTTCGGATTTAACAGCTGAAGCCAGACTAGTTTTTGAGTGAAGAAAATTGATCCTAAAGTGCTCGAAAATGTAACTGAAGTACAGAGACCGTACAAAGAATTAGAGGTAAGTTTGAAGCAGATGAAAATTGTTCAAATGTTCATAAGCAACGTTGGGGAAGACCGTGGTCATCAACAAACCCCACAAATTAAGAGAGGTTGGTAGATGTTTTCGGAAAGCGGCTGGCGAAGTGGAACTTTCAAAATCAAATGTCCATCGCATTTTACAGCACCGACGACATTGGAAAAGTTCCATTCCACGCAATGAAGATGATCCGGGACCCTTATAATGCGCAACGTTAGAAAAATTTAAATTGGATATACACTTTTTAAAATACCATGTATATTTAAATAAACTATAATAGTTTAACAAAAATGCAATAAAAAAGACGTAAAAAATGCTATTTAGGTATGATCTAAACACTTTTGTGTTACTTTTTTACTATTAAGGCCAACATACATTTCAATTTTTATAACCATCTTTGCGCACCCGTCTTTCATGATTTATTTATTACATATATATATATATATATATATATATATATATTCTTTTTTTTTTACGTGGCTGTTTTGCAGGAGAGATGAACATACACAATATCATATTATGTAGATGTTGGATGTATATAGATGTATATCAATAAAAATTTCACGTGCAAACAATAATGAATTATATAAGAAAAATATCCCTTATTACCATTAAATTAAAATACATACATTAAAGGTGATTACAGTAAACATAAAGTCTTAAAAAGTTTTAATAAACAAACCGACCAGTTTCTTACACACAATAACGGTGACATTTTCAAGATCTACAGGGTGATTTTTTTTAAAGTTGTGAAAGTAAAATTAAAAACTCTATAACAAAAGAACCACTGATCCAAATGAACTGAAATTTCACCAGTATACTCCTAAAACAATGGAAATTTTTTAGGCGTGGTTAAAGAAACTTAAAATCGCACTGACAGATGGCGCTGTACATGCAGTAAAGTCGAGAGATGAACTTGCGCCCGACACACGCACATTGGTGATAAAAACATGAAGCACGCACACCTCGTGTTCATTAATCTACGGATATCCTCACAATGACTGTGCCATTGACGTATCGTGCGTTGTTAGTGAAACTGTATTATCAGAATAATGACAGCGAAGCAACAGGTCTTAGGAGATTTCGGGAGATTTCGGACACATAAGAACTTAAGAAAAGATCGAATGACGACAGAGGACCTACGGAATATGGTTTCTCAAAGTACCATCCATTGTTTTCCTCCCACTGACGGTATTCTTTGTTTCTGCCAACTTACAGCGCCATCTGTCGGTGCGATTTTAAGTTTTTTTTAACCACGACTAAAAAATACCCATTGCTTTGGGAGCATACTGGTGAAATTTCAGATTATTTGGATCAGTGGTTCTTTTGTTATAGGGTTTTACTTTCACAACTTTAAAAAAAATCACCCTGTATAATCGTAAATAAACTATTTTCGCATAAAGTTTAAATATGTACTTGATTTATATATGCTTGATAAGTACATATTTCAAATTTTATGCAAAAATAGTATCTTTATCATTGCATATATTGAGAATGTCACCGTTATTGTGTGCACGAAACTAGTCGGTTTGGTTATTAAAAAGTTTTTAAGCCTTTGTGTTTATTGTAATCACTTTTAGCATATGTATTTTATTTTAATAACAATGAACAGGGATCTGTCCTAATTTTTCTCTAAGGGTCCTGTTTTGTGAAATTGTGAACAGTTATTAGCACTTTCCAACCTAGTTGAAAAGTGCTTATGACTTCGGTTTGTCTGGCCGTCTGGCCGGATGGCCTTCTGGCCGTCTGTCCGTGCTCTAACTCCCGTAAATATGCTCGCATTGCTCTGCAATTTTTATATGTTATTGTCGTTATCTATGGCACGTTCCCTATTTCAACTGAAGTGTGTAGCACTTATAGTTTTCTTACAGGGACACTCAAAAGAATTCCGTTACATTGCGGTCTATGGGGAAAAATCATTTGCGGTGTATTTTAAAAATGTTTCACCATTGTAAACGCATTGAAATTTATATAGATCACTAAGATGCATTATAAGAAGCTTAATATGGAATAGTAGGTGTATAGCACTTAGAGTTACTTTACAGGGACAGTCAAAATAATTCCGTTACATTACGTCTATGGAGAAAAATCGTCTGCGGCTTATTTAAATAATGTTCCACTATTTTAAACGCATTGAAGTTTATATATATTACTAAGGTGCATTACAAGAGGCTTACTACAGAATAGTGTGTGTATAGCAGTCATCGTTCATTTACAGGGACACACAAAAGAATTCTCTACTGTCTGTTAACAATAATTCCTGGAAGTGCGTTTTAAGTTACTGAACGCGATTTTAATCTTAACTAGCTTTTTGTCTATTACGTGGTGTGTATAAATTCTGTAGATCCTATACAGGGCAGCACAAAAGTTCGCGAACACATTTCCGTTTATTGACAGAAACTCCAGAAGGAGAATTTAAACTGTGCTACGCGTTTCCAAACTAAACTAAAATTTAGCATCCTATGTATATATACAAATCTATAGATCATATACAGGGCTACATAAAAGTATTCGGATATTTTTCCGAATATTGTATATATTGAAAATTCCTGAAATTACGTTTTTAAATATGTTATGCGTTTTCCAAATTGTTTACTTAGATGTCATCTTTCAGCTTATTAAACGGTAATGATTTGTAAAATTATTTTAGAAGCGTTGGAAAGTGCTACATAATCTATGCTTGACGCATGATTTTTCGTTCTTGTTTTTATATTTGTGAAAACTCTAGTCATAAGTTTGTGAATGGAAATTATTTTTGTGTTCAGGTTAGCTAATTGGTTATTCGGTAACTTCAGTTATTTTTAAACAGATCATATTTTATTTTAAACGATTAAATTTGTGAAAGTTTAATTTTGGAGATGGCACATTTTTTGTGAAATATCTATTTTTAAGACAAGGAACTTTGCGAAGGGACTTGTTTTAAGCTGAAAAAATTTATGAAGTATCATGTTTTAAGCTAAAAAAAAGTCCTTCCGGCCTGTATCGGGAGGAAAAGGTAATTTTCCTATATCTTCGTTTTAAAATTTTAGCTAATGTTACACGAAAACAGCAAGTTATAATGCAAAGAAACGTTTACAAAAGATTCGTTAATACTGAATTTGAATAAGAAATTCGCCAAATTATTGAGCAATAGCCAAATTGGCTTCATTTATGAAGACTTATTTTGGTCACCAAATTTGGGATATTTCGCCAATTTTGGGGAGAATTTGGCGCTAACGGATATGAATATATAGTTTTATGCGTATGATTGGGAAAATAATTACAACAATGAAAGAAAATAATTTGCGAGTAATCGCGTTAATGTGCTGTTTTGTTTCAAAATGTTAGCCACCCTAGAATTTCAAACTGCTCTATCTCAGCCATTTTTTAAGATAGAGGTAAACCAAAAAATGCTCTGGAATCCTCGTATCAAGGCCTAACACTTAATTAAAAAATAAATTTGAATTTTTAACTTTTTTGTATATTTATTTTAGTTTTAAATTTTTAAGTGGCCGCCATCTTGAAACAAAATGGCGGACCAAGCTGGCAACGAACTCGGTCGAGACATTGGTAAGCTTAATACACACAATTAGTTTCATCAAAATTGATTTATAAATACGAGCGTTATTGTATGACATAGGTCAGATATATATACATATGGATATATATATATCAACATTTGAACGGAGGGTGGTTTTGGGGTCTGGGGGTCATGATCGGTGAAAATATATCGAAATTTTCCGGAACTGCTTTCCTCCGAACGGCTGCAATAGGTTGCTTCATACTTTTTTGTATTGAAAGCTACCTAAACAAGTGGGTAAGTGTGATCGAAGATAGCTCAAAGAGTTTCGTTTAATATTCCTTTCAAAACACTTTATCCTTTCTTTAATAAATTCACTAATACTAATTTCATTTAGCAAAAAAAAACTAATTTCATTTAGCAACAAAATAAAAAAAAGTCATGTTTTTTATAAAGTAAAAATTTACCGGTCTATTTTTTCGTTTTTTCGAATATCTAAACCAGCCGGATAGCGGGCCAAGCCCGGACTAAATGCAATATTTAAAAAAATAATTTCAAAATTAAACAAATCGTACACTTTTAAAATGTTACAATATGCGAATATTTCCATAATCGGATTTTTCTCACGATTTAATATGTTTCTCAAGTTCATATATTAACTATTTCTCTATTACTCATATTGATACTCGCTTTGTATTATTCTCAAACATCTGAAAAATTCGTTAAACGTCCAATATGAAGCCAGATTTTCTTTTTAATTCTCTAATGACGTGATATTAATCTGCTTTGTGTACATACACATACTCATACTCCTTGTATTATTGAGAAATCTTAGACATTTTCCGTTTTATTATGACTATGACGTCAATCAATTTTATTTCATATTTATCTTTTTTTCAATTGGGGAAACTTTTTATTTCATTTTTAATTTTCACGTGGAAATCGTCTGATAGAAAATTAATTATTGTAGAAAGAATTTTATTGTGGATTTTAAATCTTTGGCATCTGCTATAACGAAAAATGTTTAAATTTAATAGGAAAAGGCTGTTAGAATTTTGGTTTTTTATCTCTGTTTATTGAAATAATACGAATTTTTCAAATTTTAATATTTTGAGCTCTTTACAGCTGGTATTCATCTATGTACACGAAGTTTCAACTCTGTAAATTATGTAGTTTTCGAGAATGGCTCTGTGACAGACAGAGAACGGAGCGGGAGCAATAGGGTTTCGTGAGATGAACGAAACCCTAAAAACTGTAAAGGCTCCTGATTAAGATAAAAAATTTTGTGAAGGGCCCTGTTTTAAAATGTAAAATTTTGTGAAGGGTCATTTAAAGGACCCAAATTTCCGTGGTAAAGAATACCAAAATAATAATAATAATAATAATAATAATAATAATAATAATAATAAAACACTAATGCCAGAAAATAAAACACATTTGTATATTTTGTTCGCAGTCGATATTACAGCAAGAAAGACATTACATATTGAGAACATTCTGTTTCTTTCAAAACCAATATTTACTATCAAGGAGTGAAAAATATGTGTGCACGTAAAATTTATAGAGCTATGTATGTGGAAGTGCATCTGCGAGCGCGTGACTGACGACCTCTATGATACATTATCTGTGTGAGGAGTATAAACTAATGTAAAGAAAAGAATGTACCATGATTATTTATTATGTCATACAGATTTCTCAAAACTTGAATAAAAAAAAAAAAAAAAAAAAAAAGAAAAGAAAAGAAAAGAAGAAGTTCAAATATATTTCTACCAAAATCTATGGACTTGCGGACTGCTATAGTGGACTACTATAGTAGACTGCTATTGCTTTTTCGTCTCTTTTTTTACATTTTTCCCTGTAAAATAGGAGGTTTTTCTTTTAACTTAAAATAGATAAATTCAAAATTTTTCTTTGTTAATTACACTTTTTATATTTTTTAACAGACTAATATGTATTTAAATCAAATTTATCTGATTGTTTTAATATATATAATTTTATATTCATTTTGTTTCTTTCAAATTGTTTAAAACACACACGTAATTTGTTCATTGCAGTAAGTGACACACCATTAATCAAAATAACAAAGCATGTTATTCCATCTAAAAATATCATATTTATTGAAGACTGAATATTGTCTTTTGTGTGTGTGACAAACCTTTATGAAAACTCTTTTCATCTTTTCGCTTAAATAATACTGCAGCAACTGATTAATGAAGCCGATTACATAAATGTTGTATCTTCCAAAAAGACATAACACGAGATCTGACTACTGGGTGTAAAAACATAAATTATTCATTCAGAAGTTGTTTTTTTCTCGTCTTTAGTTGATTTTTACATTGTAAAATATGTACACTTAAGACTGTTCTCAAATCCAAACTGGCTACTTTCTGATGCATTTTCGAAATTCATTTTTATTCGAAAACGTATCAAACTGTTAGGTTCACTTATTCAGAAAGTATGTAATGCAACTGTTTTTTCGTTTTTTTGGTAAAGGGAGATTCAGTAAATGCTGTCAAAATTGGCGTTTTGAACCGAATTTACGGGCGCGACAGTGTAGGAAAGAAAAAAAAAAGACATCTTGAGACAATAATCGCTTATAATTCAAGATGTGATTGATTTATTGGAAAATGAAGCAAATGTTCGATTGCAATCAGTTCAATAATCATGCCTGCAAGTATTACTTTTGTTTAAAACTGAGTAAGAAAGTTTCGCGTTGTTGAGCAGGGGAAAATATTTAAGACCACCTTAACTATTTTTTGATAAATCAAGAGGGAAAATTATTTTGCAGTACAATAAAAGAAAAAAAAATAGTGATTTAAAAAAGATTTGGCAAACATTAAGAAGTGACAGTGCACACTACAAAAGTAATTTTTGTGTGGGAGGCTAAGCTCACAATCCATCTATTCAGTCAAAAATACAGGGTGTCTCACCCGAATTCGTATTCGGATTTTTGTTAATAACTTTAACAATAAAAGGATTGGTTGGTTGGTTGAGTGGGGTTTTATGGCACAAAGTCCCTTTAGGGACATGCTGAGCCAGAAAAAAAGATTAAAATAAGAACATCAAATTGAAATATAAGATCAATTTAAAACTTTGTCATAAAAACAAGATGAATGAAAATAACACAATAAATACAAAGAGTGATATGATGATAAATGTATAATTAAAATCATTCAATGAAAATGTACCACAACGTCTAATAGAAATAAACACATGTTTTCACGATTAAAATATAAACAAACAATCTTTAAACTAACAATTTGTAAAATGTTCAATAAACTAATAGTTGGTAAAATTTTTAAAGTTTCGAGCATTACATTTACAATCACGTAGGCTCGAATTCCTCAAAAACAGTATTATCATTATCATCATTTGAGTCAGAGCTGTAAGACTCTGAATTCATATCTTCTTCTGCATAGTGCAGCAGCTGTTTTGAATCCTTTGTAGTAGGAAGCGGTATATCAAGACAGAATTTCTTTTTGTTTTTGCCCTTCACAGTTTTCCACTGTGAAGAGGCTTGAGTTGAGGTTTTCTCTCTCTGTGCACATGATTTGAGTTTTGTTTTTTGTGTAGTGGAAATCGGTTTTTTCAAATTGTTTGCAGATGAAACACATTTTTCACCTGACGCACGTTTAATAAACTGGTTATTTTCTTCATTATAATATTCTATTTTCACGGGTTCTGATGATGGTGACAAAAGTTTTAGAGCAGGCATAGGTCTTATTCTAGCGGAAACAGCCATCCTGCGGGTTTTTTTTGTTATAGTGCTGGTTTGTGTAGTACAAGGATCTGGTGTTAAAGAGATATCAGTTTGTGTGCTTATATGTTTTAAGGATTTTATTTGTTGCTTGAGTAAACTAGAATAAGAAACTCCTACAGATGGTGTTCTAGATTCAATCAGTTTTCGAGCTTCAGGATAAGATAGTTTCTGAGTGATTTTGATGGCAAGAATTTATTTCTCACGGATCCAGTTTGGACAAGAACGAGAATATGCTGCATGGTCACCCTTGCAGTTTATGCAGCGTTCAGATTTCTCACATGAGTTACTCTCATGGCAGGCTTCTGAACATCTTGCACATGTCACAAATCCACGACAAGAGTTTTTACTGTGGCCATAACGCTGGCACTTAAAGCAACGGAGAGGGTTAGGAATATATGGTCGGACGAGGCAACTCAGGTATGCAGCTTTAATTCTAGTTGGTAGAGTAGGGCTATTGAAGGTCAGAATAATGTGCTTTGTAGGAAGTACTTGCTCATTCCGGCGGATAGTGATACGGCGTACGTCTATAACATTTTGATCTTTTAAATTATGCAATAGTTCATCTTTTGTAGATAATAAAAGTTCTGGTCCTGATATTACGCCACGGCTTGTGTTTAGAGTTTGATGGGCCTGAACAGAAACAGAAAAGTTGCCTATTTCTTTGCAATTAGAGAGAAATTGTGAATGTTTGGCTGAAGAAACCTCAACAAGTAAATCCCCTGACTGTAGCTTTTTAAGTGAATAACCGTCTCCGAAAACAGTTTGAAATGTTTATCCGATAAGAAATGGTGAAGTTCTCTTAAAAGAAGTATCAGAAAGGCTGTCAGTACGATGAATAACAAAAAAGCGTGTTAATGAAGTCATCTGTTCCGTTTGTTGCTCTCCACATGGGAGAGAAGTAGAATGAAGTAAATTTTTTCCATGCATAGTAAAGAAAACAGGAATTCAGACCCCGGCCGCACCACCCACCACCGAGCCCAACAAGGGGATGCACATTCGTGCACCAGTGCTAACCAGGGCCCATACGTTCACAAGACACACCTATTCCAGTTTCTACCTTTAACGAAATGACTAGTATGTGCCCGCTCCCTTGATCCCCAGCCAGTGACAAGTCAGCTGACCAGCCGATTGATGCATACGGGACCAATATGCACCTCCCGTCTACCTGAAGCAGAGGCCAAAGCAGTGTGTTGGTTCCCCTCAACTGCCAGGATCCCCCTTTCCAGGGACACGGGTCGCCACGCACGGCAAACGCGTGGGTGGTTTGCAATTCTCCATAAGTCGACATAAACAGGATGATATCGGTTTATGCAGAATCGCCCTCACCTCAGAAGAGGAAACCACAATGAGAGTGAAACAAAGATTAGACAAGAGAATATAGAGGAAAAAAGAAAAGAGAAAGATCGCTCAGGTGCCCGTTGTTGCGAAGCCCGTGAATACCTAAAGAAGGTATCCCCCTGGGGGAAACAATAAAAGGGATACTTTAACGAAATTTGAAATAGATTAGCACTTCTTTGTGTAAAATGTAAGTATAAGGATTTCATGAGCAATGTGTCTGATAAAATTTGTTTTCAAATATCCTTATTTTAGTTAGGATTTTTAACGACAATTATGTTCGGACTGGAATAAGAGGCGTATTTTTGAGTGAAAGAATGGATTACACCCCTGGTTTCCTATACATATTTTTGTTTTGTTTTGGTGTGCACTACCATAGCTTAAAGTTTGCACAATCTCTTTTGAATCACTATGTTTTTTATAGAATATTAAAATTTGTATTTTATTACAAAAGCAATCGTGATTTTGTTTCAGTTGAAAATTTAATTATTGATAAATAAATTGAAATCGGTATCATAAATTTTAAGTTTGTAACAAGCAATATTGACAAGCGTTTTTAATCATTTTTGTACTAAATTGAATCAAAAATCACAATTACTGTTAAACTGTTGAACTGAAGAAAGTTCGTTAGAAATGACACGATTTTAATTAATATTAGCTGTTGATTAAAAAAAAAAGTAGTTTAGTGAAATATAGGATTTCTACGAGAATTTCGTCAAATTGTCCAGTTAACATGTTTCTTGGTGTCAAGTTTGGCGAAATTTAATATAATTATCACAATCCATAACATCATTTTTGCACACGTGTGTGTATGTATGTGTAAGTATATGTCTACATATACGCAAGTATTATAATGTACGAAAATATATCACAAGGAATTGTTACAACTACAGCCATGTTAAGGAAACCTGCAACAAAAAAACTCGGTTAGTTTCCCCACATTTGGCACCAGTTTCACATGTCTATCTTATATATAGTGGATATGAATAAATTTTGTAATCAAGGAAAGACTTTTCGGACACCCTGTATTTATACAATGTATCTGAATAAATCTCGTCATCGTGTTACGTTAGCGGGTAATGGCATAACATTACAAACTACAGCCACGTTAAGGAAACCTGCAACAAAAAAAAACTTGGTTAGTTTTCCAACATTTGGCGCCAGTTTCACATGTCTATCTTATATGTAGTGGATATGAATAAATTTTGTAATCAGGTAAAGATTTTTTTGGATACCCTGTATTTCTATGATTTATCTGAATAAATCTCACCATCGTGTTACGTTAGCGGGTAATGGCATGACATTACGACGTCGGCGTTATTGACAAAGGTTGACACGTTTTTGCTTTATGTGATAGATTAATAATAAAATATAACATAATAAAATGTTCATTAAAGAAATTTATTTTATTTCAAGATGAAGTATAAGAAAGTTTAATTGCTGTTCAGCATAAATAAATAGTGTTTATACAAGATTTCAGTTTTAATTATCGAAATGAATAGAATGTTTGAGTTGAAAAAAGAATAGTTTTGTGGAAAAATGTAGTTTACACTTGACAATATAACAATTGTATTAATCCGAGGTAACATTTTCAGTGAAGCTTGATGTCATGAATTTAGAATTGAATTAATGATGATTAATAGTTTTCATTTTCTTCTGTGCGCATAAGTCTTTCATGCGTGTACCTGCTCTTACGTGTCTCGCGTACGTGTACGTCTCGCTGTACGTGTCTCGCTTACCTGCGAAATTAAAAAGCAATTTCGTAAAATGATTTTTAAAATTTAATTTTGGGTGAATACATAACAAATCACAATACCTAGAAATAATATACTTAATTAATTTCTAAAAGGTGTTTAATAAAAACTATAAAAATAGTAAAAAATGTTTTAATAAGCTGTTTATATATTTCGTCTTCACCGAAGACATTATCAAAACAAATAAAATTATTCTATAGTTGCAAGATCTATAATATAATGTTTTGAAACGCCGACAAATCAAATAATAAATTTTATTAAAGCTGACGGATCAAATAATTATTATATTGGTATGACTAGCAGTAAATTTAGTTATAGAAAAAAAAAGAGCACATAGCTGATATAAAGTATAATAATAATAATAATAATAATAATAATAATAATAATAATAATAATAATAATAATAGCTTTTGAAAGATTATATCAAGAAGAAACCATCAAAATAAATTTCAATGAAAGTAAGATAAATTTACCCTGCATTCTATACTATCCATCCACTATAAGAGAAACCATAGAGATTGTAACTTGTAAAAATTCAATATCTAGCAGCAGCATAATTTAACTTGCCAAAATTATTGCTCGAGTTACTGCATGGTTACGAATGTGGAAACAAACATCTAAGTAAAAATAAAATAAAATAACGTACATAGTCTGACAAGGAAGGTCTCCTTTAAGCGCATACTCAGAAAATTTTGAAAAAAAATATATTAATGAAGCTACACATGTATGTAATAAAGAAACAGTGAAATTTAGCGACGGAATCCCAGTAGAAAATCTGCAAAAAAAAATAATAATAATAATAATAATAATAATAATAATACTTTCGAGTATTTGGCGCAAAAACACACGATTTGGCTAGCAACATTTTCCCTTCGCCAAACGCAAACGATTTTAATGCCTTTTAAATTGCTTGTAAAATGATTATTCGAATGCGCAATATTTAATTAATTTAAACTTAAACGATGAAATATATATTATTTTTTGTATAATATATATAAGCTGCTTGTTGTTGCAGTTATTTATTTTTACCACTGAAAAAATATGTTCTATGTTTTGGAAGCTGCAAATATCAATTTTATGTTATAGCGAAGCTGACATTTAAGTTATGTGTATTATTGAATTACTGAATGTGTATGTTAATTTTCACTTTTAGTTAACAATCGAAATTTTAAAAATATATGAATCTGAAAGGCATATTAAAGTAAGCGAAGAGTTTAGAAGAAATTCTTGTTATGAGACCTGTCTATGAGATTTTTGTAAAATTTGAAAGCGTAAAATTGTCATAAGCTTAAAAAATTATACGAATGGGTTAATTCTATGGCTCATGATACCATACCCTCTGGTTCAGAATCGTTTGCATTTTGCGTTTAACATTTTCAACTCTCTGTACATTTGCATTAATATTATTTAAAAAAATATTTTTTAAATTGGATTAAATAAATCACTCAAGTTTTTTTTTTCTATTTATTACCGATTGAATGAAATTTTCCCTATTGTTTTATTCTCCATTCCACGATTTTTTCTAATTTAAATGGCTTCAACGGTTGTACAAGTAATTTTTAAATGTATTTTAAAAGGAAAAGCCCGATGACAAACGGATTCGTTATACATTTCTATATCGAAGAAGTCGTTGTTTCCATAGCAAGAAAAACTTTCTTGAATTGACAATGTTCAGAATCGGGCTTATTTTTGAAGTTGAAACAATTTTAATCTAATATAATAAAAATATAATAAAATATAACACCTTGTAATAGTATATTACTTTTAAATGCTAAAGGTGTAAAATTAACAACTATAATATAAATTAAAATAACTTTTATTAGTTGTTTTACATGTTTCGACTCTTCTGAGTCATTTTCAAAAACAAAATGAGAATATTCTAAAGCTGCACGGGCTTTGAAGTTATCAATCAATTTGATAGTGATTTGCAATTTGATTCAGTATATCTTCATGCGGCGATGCGGCATCTTTTAATTTACCGAAACTGTGGCTAGAATTACTCCATGCTCAAAGATATGAAAATAAACAATCAAGTAAAAAATAATAGATAACGTGCGTAATTTTTTTTTTTTTTTTTTTTTTTTAAGTACATGTAAATAATAACTTCAAAGCCCGTGCAGCTTTAGAATATTCTCATTTTGTTTTTGAAAATGACTCAGAAGAGTCGAAACATGTAAAACAACTAATAAAAGTTATTTTAATTTATATTATAGTTGTTAATTTTACACCTTTAGCATTTAAAAGTAATATACAATTTTAATCTATTTAAATTTTGATTTAAATCGTAAAATACAATAGTTAAATTCCATTATATATACATATAAATGTGTGCACAAAATTGTAGTTATACAAATGTATTTATTATGTAAGTTAAACATGCATAAACAAATTCAGTATAAAAAAGTTTTTCCTTAAAGAGTATTTGTCATAAAAACGTATTTTTTTAACCCCTTGAAGGGCGGTGGGTAATAATATATCTCACTTAATTTTAATTCCCAAATGCCACAATGACACCGGAATTTTGGAATCAAATTTTACTTTTATAATATAAGTGAAGAAAATCGTTTACTTATTTGGAAATAAATTTGTTGTTAAATCCCGGTGTGACTCAATGATTTCAACATTTTAGAAACATAAGTACTTTGCCCCGAAAGGGTTAATTTCATTCCGTCGCCAACCGGTGATAAATCGCCAAATAAACGAAATTTTCATTTTTTTTTTTTTTTTTTTTTTTTGTATGGACGTTATATCGAGTTTCCGCAGAAATATTTTTTATAGACGTATATATCCTCATGAGAAGAACATTCTGTAATTTTTTCAAAATTTTCTGAGTATGCGTTTATGGAGACCTTCCTTGTGAGAGAGTACGCGAAAAAGTGAATGATGGCGCTTTAAATAATTACATTATAGATTGTTCAACTATAGAATATTCTTATTTGTTTTAATAATGGCTTCGGTGGAGCCGAAACATATAAACAGCTCATTAAAACTTTTTTTTTGGTATTTTTATAATTTTTTAACACATTTTAACAATTAATTAAATATATTAATTTTGAGTTTTTAAATCGTTAAGACACAAATAAAATATAGATACAATGTAAAATAATTGTTTCTAAACAATGTTTCTGTTGTTTCAGACGTTTATTCTCTAAATAAATTACGCATATTTTCTTGCCTTTTCCTTTTCTGGACTTTATACCAATAAACCCTATTACAACATTATGCATAATTTCCTTTGTTTAAAATTACCCCATTTTTCTATGTTTTTTACAGTTACTTGCATTAAATATTTTACTTTTTTCAAAAACAAATTACTTATACATATACCCTAGATATTACGTTTAATAAAGAACTTACATAAGTTTTTACCCTGGGAAAGATAAAGCAATTTGTCATCCTCGTTAGCTTAGTTTATCTTCTTCTACAGAGTATTTTACTTTTGGACTGTTGCCAAACTGAAGGTTACATTTCTTTAATTAAATTGGAAAAGGGTAATTTCATTATAAAGGTTAATGATCCCCTTTCGAACAAATTATTTGATAGAAATAAATTATTTTTAGAAAAAATAACTTACATGTCTTTTTCTTTCTTCTTTTTACATTTGATAGAGGATTTTCATCATCACAAGGTGTCAGTTAAATGAAAATTTTTAATGATATAAAAGTAATAAAGGTTATGTTATGAATATTTCTAGATCATTAACTGTTGAAAACTCTTTTTTTGTACAATTATCTGTCAAAGAAACTGATTTATATGTGACAATTAATATGATTTTTATCACACATATAAAGTTTTTTAAAATTATAATTTAATTCAAATGTCTTGTTTCCCACTTGAGAACCCTTTAACCTGATTCGTTATCAAAAACTTTTAACAAATTATTCATATTTAATATTAAATTTTGGCCAGATATTTTACTTTGTCAGATAAAATCTTAACCGTGAGTTTATTTCAGAGGAAAAATGTCGTACCAAATTAGCATTCTAGAATATAATTAATGTGATCAGCGGCTCATAATCTTTTAGTTACCATGGACTTAAATTCTTAAATTCTTTATCCTTGCTGGATTTAGGATTGAAATTACTATAATATTCAGAATATCGAACACAGAATCTATAGAGAGATATAAAAACTAGTTATACTAGATTTCATAACTATTCTTAGTTGTTCCTTTCATTTTACTCATAAGATTTCACTAATATTTTAGATAAATGAAAATTTTTACATTGAATGTGAGGCAGGTGATGGGCCAATTCGAGATCGTCTAAGGATAGGAACTTTAGTTCTCGAGAACTTTTCAGGATCGAATGATTCATTCGAATACTTTGCGCTCGAATATGTTTAGCACTGAGAATTAATCCATACTTTGAACCGGTTGAGTGGCGATTTTTCTTCTATTTCACTGATCAAACATTTATTCTACGTATAAATTAAAAGTAAAAATTTTAATCACAAAGCATAAAGTTTAAATACAAATGTGCATAATTTTATTTATTATAATACTTTTTTTTTATTTTAATTTCATATGATCGATTTAATAAAAAAAATTATTTGTAACTTGGCTGATAATACACATGAAAAAATAAAACTAATTAAAAACTAAAATATTGTCGATCTTCCTCCTAGCTGCTAATTTACGGAGAAAAGTAGTTCTACTAGCATCCACTCGATCATCTTACGAGACTATATAAAAACTCCAACAAAGAACAAAAAACAGCCAAACACCGCAATTTTCCTTTACAACATGAATATCTGGTGGGTTGTATTCGAATACTTCTGCCTGAAAACGAAGCCACTAGAGAACTTGGATCAATCGATAACTCGGAAATTTTGCATTCGAATACTCCCATCACTATACGAGATTTTCCGCATCCCAAGGGATCTCCGCGGACTACTGACTAAATCATATTTAAGTTAGGCGATTCTTGGTTTTATGACGACATGCGATGCTCAGTTAAGATGATTATGTGCAATGAGTGAGTGCTTTTCAAATCATCATAAAACATTTCTAAACCATTAATGATTTTATCCATTTTGATGTGTAAAAATTAATAGCAATTTTAAAAAGCATGGTCAGATAATCTTTTGGACTAATTTTCTTGATTTTATATCAGTCATATGTTTTTTCTCAGCTAACAATAAAATTGCTAAACATAGATAATAGCGTTGATAATTTCTCTTTTTATGTTGCATTTCAAAACAGCCTTTATACTGTTGTTAGCAATCTGGATCAGTTATATTTTCGTGAAAAATTAAATAAAAACAAATTTAGATTAGCGCATATAAGTAGTACGTGTACGCTGTTGGCAAGAGCCCGAGGGCTCTCACCCTGAAAAGAAAAATATGGGTGACTTTAAAATCCACAGAAAAAGTTTATCGGCAGGAGAGCACTAGCAGAGATGTGGCCCCTCGGCACTTAAAACAACGCATAACCTCAGGCAATGAAAATTGTGAATAAAGTGACTTTTAGAGATGCCAATAATATTTATCTGTGTCGAGTCATGGTGTCAAAGAAAAATACATTGTTAAACATAAATGTATATTAATTTTTAAAATAGAAGCACAATAGCCCACCATATTGCTTCTTTAATAATTTAATCGCCAATTTAACCGGCACCCTTTAAAAAAACGCAGCTGTTGAAATTCACGCAGATGCTCGATAATAGAACATTTTTTTTTATTTGCAGTAATGTTAAAACCATTATGTTAAGAAGGCTGTCATCTACACAGCAGATGCTAAACCGATAATGGTTTTATGTATCTCTCAAAACCGCAAAATTATGAAATAAAGACTATATTTACACTAATAAACGGTCATTTTATCTGAGATAAAATAGTATAAAAGTTATTGAATTTTGAATGAAAGATAAGGAATTTACGTTTATAACCTAGCGTAGCAGAATTAAAATTACCGTATAATGGAACGCGATTAATTTACTAAATTTTATATAAAAATATATGATTCCATCATATATTTCTCCCCGTAGGCAAGAAAAGAAAAAATGACTAACCATGGCTCAACACGCATGAAATAAGACAAACCAACAATACACAAATAGTATTTACACATATGTCCTGGGTGACCACCTCAAACATATAAGAATATCATAGCATGTTACAATTTGTATACCATTCAGTTAGTCATACACAGATGACAATGTTATTCGTTTTTTTCTTTGAGAAACAACTGCAGTAGTAATTAAAGTTTTAGTAAAAAATATATACCTTTGTCTTAATCAGATGCGGACCTGTATCAATTTATTTGCATATCTATAGATAAAAACGAGCATTAGACCTATGTTTCAGGTCAAAATATGCCAAGTGGCATTCAAACGAGTTTTTTAATTTTCCAACTGGACGAAAAATGTCCGGGCCAGGATTCCAACCTGGGATCTCTAGGCTTAAGCTGCCACGCTCTACCAACTGAGCTATCCTGGTCGAATCTGGAGGGTATAATTCATCCAGTTCTTTGTATTTTGTTCTTTGTTGTCTGGAGGGCATAATGCCCTCCAGATTCGACCGAGATAGCTCAGTTGGTAGAGCGTGGCAGCTTAAGCCTAGAGATCCCAGGTTCGAATCCTGGCCCGGACATTTTTCGTCCAGTTGGAAAATTAAAAAACTCGTATGATTCCTTTACCAATTTGTATAATTGTGTTAAAATTAATCAAGTGGCATTCAGTTTAAAATTGTCAATATGTTGGCAAAATCCCATTAATGACATCAGATTAAAGCAGTATCAATGTAAACATAAGAAATTCAAGCAAAATAATATATATATCAAATACTATAAAATACAAGTAGCACACAAACATTGTAAACGAGTAAAAAAAAAATCATATATTTTATGATATAAACAACATAAATTGCAAAGTCAAATTCTGGTTTAATTTATGACTGAAAACATAAAATAGATTTAAAAGAAAAAAAATCTTTAACTCTAATGAAATGTGTAAACATGAGGATGTGAAAAATTTACGTGAATACCAAAAGAGCAATTAAAAATGCAATGAATGATTGTGTTGAGAAATTTAAGAAAGCATTGATGTGTATACCAGTAAAAATTTGGAATAAATTTGTGAATATCCTACTAAAGAGATTCAACAAGAAAGATGGCTAGTATGTACAAGCAAGAGTGAACCGAAAGAATTATTTGCTCATAATCATTACAATTTTAAATAAAAATGTAAGCAATTTTGAAAATAGAGATCGCCTAAGAGAATAATAACCATGAATAAAACGATGAAAAATGTAAAATATCTGTAAACATTGATGAAAATAAAAATATCTATGTGTGAAAAATTTTGACTTGAATAAGTCAGCACATTAGACACAATGACAGTACAGAAAGTATATGTGTAAAAATCATTGACATATGGAAGACCCTCTACTGGAATTATGTGTGGTGTGGAAGAGTAGCTCTGTAAGCCAAATGTATCCCAATGATACTACCGCATGTATACATAAAATTTTTAAAAATGTATGATGAATGCATGCCGAACATGTAAAAACGTTTAATGTTTCCTTGTACATGTGCGTGACAATGGTGAAACGATTGTATGTGAACAAAAATGCATAGTGTAATCGTGTAAAAAAAAAAAAAAAAAAAAAAAAGTTCAAAATAAAATCTGTAAAAATTTACAAAGATGCTGAGCAATCATATAATTAGTATTTATTATTATCAACATACCATACAATTCCAATCAAACATGTAGTATTGATAGGTGAAGGATAAATCCCAGAGCGTGAAATTAAATTGTTTTACCATTTAAGGGTATATCAAATACACTAGTATGGTAGAAATAAGTAAGAGAAATAAAATCTGCAAATACTGTGACCTGAAAAGCGAGGATAATAAAAACAAGTATGATGACAAGTATGATGATTATTTCTCTTTTTCAAATCTATAAAACTAATGGAAATCCTGCTACCTAGCTCCTATGAAACTATGGAATAAAATGAACATTAGTATTGAATCGACAAAGTCTCCCAAAACATTGCATAAAATTTAGAAATTTAAAAGCCAAAATGTATGCTGTGAAAACATTGAACCAATAAGAAAACATTCTGCGAACAAACATTGTAGTATATATAAATAAAAATGAATGCCGTCGAATTTGAAATTGACTATATAATGGTAGGACAACTACGTGTGTAAACGAGCAACTCCACATGCAGCACCTATTGAGTAAAACATTGCACAAACTATGGGGTAAAAAATATCATTGTATACCTTTGTAAAAAAGAAACTGCATGGGAAGTTGCACGAAGAGTAGAAAGATCTTGAGAATATTTACTAATACTCGAGAGGAAAAACTTTGTGAAAATGTAAATAAGCTAGCGTAAAAAAATTAAAATTACCATATAAGAGAACACAATTAATTTACTAAATTTTATATAAACATATATAATTCTATCATACCTTCATTTTACTATAATAGTTATAAAGTGGATTGTGTTTGCTTAGAAAATAAGACTTTTATTACGGTAAATGGAAAGATTATTTATGTCTGGCTGAACACTAAAATAATTCTAGAAGCCGAAATGACGTAACAAGATGTTTTTTGGTTGGTGGCGGAGATCAGGACGAGAAAAGAGAACTATACCGAACGGTACGAAATGCGCTGTAGGGGATTATGTTTATCTGCTTTATTCATGGGCTAGTTTTATATATCTACACCATAGGGGAAACGTCCATTCTCTTTTGCGCACCACATATATAATTAACGTATTTCCTTCCTTCTGCCAAAATGGCTGACGACAAGAAAACAGAAACTGATCCAAGTAAACCCCCTAAGTAAATTATATACAAAATATTGAGCAAAAAATCAGCTCAAATGTGCGAATTTAGTGTTTGTTTACTTTTTAAAACAACCTTATACTCAACACTTGTATTTATTACTTTAAGATGTTAAGGCGATTTTGGTGACTTCATATATTGCTTTTAAAAACACTCTCAAAATTAGAAAAGAAAATATCATTAGATAAATGTTTTCTTTGCAGTTTAATGCTCTGCGATACATTTTTTTTTTTAAATTTCAGCTCTTTAATTAGCATACTACGTTAACATTAATTGATAAGTGTGTCGAATAAATATCAGGTACTCTTCCAAATATAAGACTTGTCACCTTTTAACCTGCCAGAGTTGCAATTGCAACGGCAGGACACTTTGAAAATAGTCATTCTGCTTCATTTCAGACATGCGCTACAATGTATTTTTTAAAAGCGTTTCCTTGAAATCGTGATAGTATTTTATACACTTTACAACATTGTTGTAAAGTGTTTAGGAATTCAGTTTCTCTGTTTGCCTATCTGCCTTCTGTCCATTCTCAAACTATCGTAAATATACACGGATTGCCATGAAAGTTTTATGTTTTTGAGGTTTTCTATAGACTATTTGGTATTGGAAATGAAGTGTGTAGCATTCATAATCATTCAACTGTCATTTTTTAATATATCAACTAAAATAAAATATAGTTTTCTACTTTAATATATGTATAATGATTTAGTGTAAGTGAATTTTAATAAAAACTTTGCATTTTATAAAGAAAACAAAATAAAATACCGAAAGTGACTTCAATTTAAAATTTATTTTCTTGTAATTAACATTTACTAAATTTATCTGAGTATCATTAAATAATTTAAAGTGTCCAATATACATTCTTATATTTAAATCTATTTTTATATTAAAATATCTTTTCTGGAAATAACAAAAAGGCTAACTCATGCAAACTGCAAAACCTCATAAAAAATGTCTAATAAAATGTTTGATATTTTTATTCTTGTAGTTCATCTAATTTAATTCAGATTTTATATTAAAATTTCCTTTTTTTTTGGGGGGGGGGGGTAACATTTTTAAGAGGTGTACTGAATTAAAATTAGCTGTTCAAATCAATAACGAAAATTCCAACAGAACAGTCATTAATTAAATTTATTTCAAAGCTCGTTTTCTGCAAATTAAAAATTACTAAATGAAACTGCATAAAATATTTGAAAGTGTCTAAAAATATATTTTTATTTTTAATCAGTTATTTAAAAAAAAAAATCTAAATCAAGCTTAGCTACATATAAATTTAAAGAGTCCAGTAATAAAATACCAATTTACGATAAAACAAACATTAACTTAATTCAATTTTCTTTTTTGGAAAATCAAAATTGCTAAATCAAGATCAGCTGGGCAATACCATCAAAAGATTCGAACCACATAATCATTAGCTTAATATTCAATTTTTAAATATAAAATTTCTTTTTTAGAAGTCTGAATTTGCTAAATCAAGATCAGCTGCAAAATAATATCGAAAGATTCAAATAACATAATAATGAACTTAATTCAATTTCTAAATTTAAAATTACATTTTTGGAAATCTAAACCTGCTAAATCAAGATCAGCTGCATAAAATCATTGAAAGAGTCCAATAGACTCTCTTAAAAGTCGTCTATTAGGACATCCGCTTCAGAGTGGAATAATGGAGTCTTCTTCAAATTGATAGACAGTCTGAACAAGTGGCACATGTTCCTGCAATTACATAATTGCCACAATTGATTCCGAGCTGACAGATGGGGGAAGATATGAAATTTGGTTTTTATCTTTATCTTCTCCTTTTCATACGCTAGCGGTCTATCGTTAAAGCTAGTTTCCCTACATAAAATCATAATTTGCTTTTTCTGAGATCATAAAAGGTCGAGTAAAGTAGGTTTTATGATGAGGTTATGATGCCGACACCATTGTTAACTACTAACTATTCATCTCTAATGGATTTGTTTTAGAATTTTAACTTTATGTTTTAGAGACAGATTAGTTATTTTCTTTTGATGAAAAATCGCTGTTACCAAAAATTATAGGAACTCCAGTTAGGGTCAATGGGATTAAAATGGTCAGAAAATGGTGCATTTTTTTTTTTAATTTTTCAGCTAAATGTGAAAAAATGGTAACAAATAAATATGCATGGGTTTTATTTTTCATAGTAATATACATTTGGGTTAGCTGAAATAATTTAAATGGATTTTGTTTCTAATATTTACATAATTAGTACTTTTTAATTAGTGTCTAATTAGACCTTCTTTGACCACTCACTTTACTTCAGATGTGAGGTAATGTGATTATACATATAGCTTATATTGCTTTCAGATGAAAATAAATGAAAAGGGATTTCAATTAAAATTAAATTTAATTGCACTCTATTATGTAAAGTTTGTTCCTGGAATACAGTATTATTACTATTTATTAATTACACATCCACATCATCAATACTGTGGAATGTCGTTAATGCGTCTCCGTTTAAGACGTATCTCTGGTTAATGAGGACAATTTCATTTTCCTTATTATTTCCTATTTGCAATTAATGTTAAAGAAATCGTTTAAAACGTACTACTTATCGGGTAATGCGGACAACATTTTCGCAAACTGAGAGAGCAGAATCTAAACTGCTTTTGTACATTACTTTTTCAAAAGAATTTTGATGTAAATTTGGCTATAGAGGCATCAAGAAATTACCAGGGACAATAATGAAGAGAAATAAAACTTTCATCTATCAAAAACGTGGTAAATTTAAAAATTACTCATTCAAAATGAGATATTAGAGGCTAAATTTAGAGTTCCTCTCAAAACTGGAAAATGATCTGGTTAAATGATCGTTTGTTCAAGTAACACAAAGAAAAGTGAGAGATTACTTTAATTAGAGTTAAATTATGTAAATACGGCAATTACTTTGTGTATTTCGTTTGTCCTCAGTAATTCATTCTTTTGTATTGACAAATTGTCACTAATTTTCTTTTTAACTAAAATTACTAAATTAATAATTTTTTTTTTAAATCTACGATCGTCCATAATGTCATTTATTAACATAATAATTATGTATACTACCTATTTTACAACAGACATTAATTTATTTTAAAAACACATTAAAAAGCAGTGCATATGTCTAAAAGTTCGAAAAAACACTTTTAAACTACACTAAAACTGGTCAATATGTATAAAATTTAAAAAAAATATTTGTATCTCTTGGTTCGAGGCATCTTCAAATGTGTGCATCATTTAATGAGGACTTCGGTTAGTACGGACCAAAAATCCGTTCAGCGTGCATTCGTACGCAAATACGGAAAAGCTGCACTTGCTCACCAAAGCATTTTACATCTTTGTACTTCGTGTACTTATAAATGAACAGTCTTTTGAAACCCGATGACTCATTTATGCTAACCCTGCGCTTTCCATATGCCTATCCATATGCATTTGTTAAGCCTAACACTTTAACTACCCAATTATACAATACAAGTAAAAATAAAAGCAAAACATTGATGAATTACTTACATTGTTATTGGAATTTTTTGCTAGATTTCCTTGCTGAAAACAGCTCGAAATAAAAAAGTTTTGCAATAAAAAAAAAATACTCTTTTCAAATGAAATGGTATACAGCCACTTTATAAATTTAATAGTGTTGCCACTTTATATTTTTTTATTTGCTAAAGTAATTCTTATCACAAAAATACAATATCATGTGAAGAAACAATAACCATTAACTTTTTTTTTTAATTGTAAAAATGTTTTTATTTGCATTGTCTACTTGGCGCCATTAAAAATTTCATTAATTTAAAGTTATGTTTCTGCGGTTTTTCTTTATTCAGAATATTTTCTTTAAATAGAAATTAAACCACGAGGAACATTGTAAAAAATAAATGTTTTAACATTTTACCAAAGAATTGGTTAATGAAAATAACTTCGGGCGATTGATATAATGGTTTCAGTCTATTTGATATTCAATTAAAAATTATTGCAACTAAAGGAATGAAAGTTTCACTATTTTTTGGTTGAAAAAAATTATGAAATTGGAAGTATATGTGAAAGCATCACAAAACTAGTCGTTGGGGGCCACCGTAATACTTACCCATCATGGATATGCATAATGTAAAATATTAAAATAAAAATGTGTAAACTACTTATAAAATGCATTGCAATTCAAATAAAATCGTGGCTTGATGACGTTACAAACTTTAAAGGCTCGATTACTGAATTGCTTGAAAGAAACATCCTTATAACTCCAAAAATAATAATCCTATTAACTAGCGGTTTATTGAATCTGATTAAGCGTCCAATTTCCAATTAAAATATATCTTTGAAGTGAAATTTGGATGAAATACAGGGTCATGAAAAATCGAAGAGTGTGGCAAATAGGATTCCAAATATCTCGGCAACTCATTATCCGATCGACTTCATGCTTTATGCAAAATTTATGTTTTTTTATTGTCTTTTATATTCATTTCTTAAAATAAACAATTTCGAAAATTTTTATATACCTTTCATCAGAACGAATATTTCGAGAGTCCAAAAAAAAATTGTTCCGGTTAATCAAGAATATTGAAATGAAATAGGCTTCTTCCCATTATTACATACTAAGTACATACCAAATTGCAAGTCTCTATCTCAATTTTTTCGGGAGATAGAGCGTTTACAGACACACAGACACACACACAGACACACAGACGGACGGCAAATTTTTTTTTCTAAAAATATGTTTTTCGGAATCTCCCGTGTCTGAAACGTGTAAATCCGTCAAAAATTTTTTTTCGATTTTCAAAACGATTACAAGACTTACCCTATACTACGTATAATGGGTAAGTAAAAGTGGAACCAAATTTCTCATTTTATTGGTTGCAGCTAAATTGACAAAATCTAATTAATTTTTTAGTGAAACATTAAACACTACTTTTTGCAGTTAATGCATTAAAATTTCGAATAAAATGTGTTTTTCACACAAGGCATATCATAATTTTCTTGTCATACATTATACATCTTACGCCCATAGTGATTTTATTTCTATTTTTTATTTTAAAAGAGATAGCTTGCATGTCACTCCAAAGGCAGAGAGGAAGGTACAGGAAAAGGCATTCCGATTATGTAAAGAACGATGAATAAGAATGCCGGAAAATTTACAAAGCGATTGTCAATTGAAAACATCACAAATTTGTCTCATATGCAGATAACGCACCAGTGGGGTTGAATGGGGCAAAATGGATCCTTTAAAATAAGGATTATAACCTATTCATAAATCTTAACTTGAGTAAATACTGTTTATTTTAAAGTAATTCTAAAAATGACTGATTTATTCCCAAAGAACTCCAGCTTTTCCAACTCTAATCTTAACTCACTCTGATTTGGAAGTAATATCTGTTAATAAATGAATTTTATTTTCTTAGATATTTTTAACATTTCTATTTTATTCACTGTTAAGCTCACTTTGATTCACATAGTTCTCACTTACTTCTACAGAAGACAGCGACAAAATTCTACGATAAAAATTGTCTTTTAATTAAATTTTGCAATCTTAACTTTAATCCTATGCTCTTCTTTTCTTTTATTTTTTATTATTTCATTTCACATACCTTCATTTAGATAATTCTGCAGGAGACAAAATAGACGAAGTAAGATGCGACTGATAAGATTGCAAAAGTTAATTAAAGGATTTTTTTTACTGAAACTGTGTTTAGGAAAAATTAACTGACAGAAGCTTACTTCCAAATATCTTTGGTTCTATCTGTTCGCAAATAATGTAAGCATCTTTTAAAAATGCAATTTATATGTACAATCTTTCGAAATCATTTAATACTGACTGTAGCATATTTTCTTACTTTTTAATATCAGAATTTTTGTTAAAAATTTAGTATATTTTGATTTTTGAAGCGTCGCATAGTTATACAGGGGTTGGTCAAAAATACACTTTCGTTCAAACCGAGAATGTGGTTTGTACGAAAATGTTTCTTATGGTCTGAAATTTTGTTTATGCAAATAATAATAAAAAAAATAGTTCCAAAATTTCTCATGATGGCGCTGCTTCTGGAAAGTTATCAAATAGGTAGAATGACTTTATACATAACAACGGCGAAAGACGCATGCACAGTTTTTATTCAAACTATGGCAACCTACATTCCAGAAATTAAAAATACTCGTCTATCCATCTTCACTCGTTTAATCGAACTCAGAAGGGAGAGTATTGTTAAGTTCTGGAATGTGGGTTGCCTGTAGTGTGGTTGCCTGTAGTGTGGTTGTCTGGAATGTGGGTTGCCATAGTTTAGACAAAAATTGTGCATACGCTTGTCCGTCTTTCGCCATTGTTATGTACAACGGCATTCTAGCTATTCGATAACTTTCCAGAAGCAGCGCCATCTATGAGAAACTTTTGAAACTATTTTTTTTATTTACTTAAACAAAATTTCAGATCATAAGAAGCATTTTCGTGTAAACCGTACTCTCGTACGCCAATTGCTTGATCTTTTATTGAATTTTAAAATGCGTCAAAAACTTTCGGAACACCTTGTATTATAAATGATAATTACCAGTTATTACTTTCTTCTATCTATAAAAAAAGAAAGTATTGGATTCGTGAAAAATTTCGATTTTTCAAGTTTTCGAAGGATTTATGCGTTTTAGAAAGTTTTAAACACGGTTTCACTGTTTTTAGAAAATGTCTGTCCTTGAGTCTGTGTATCTATCTGCCTGAATTTATGTGGTCGTTCTCACTCACGACCTACTGCGTTGAATATAATGAAATTTCATATAAACTTCTATGCTTATGTGAACTGGTGCTGATTAGTTTTTGAGCAAAATCTCCCAAGCGGGGTTGCCGCAAATCGGTGATATGTTCGATTTGTGTGAGGCCTTATCTCCACATTATGTGAGCAGAATTCAACGAATCATCAAATTTAGAATCCTTATGATAGGGATAGATTTTCATTCAATTTTGGTTGCGGTCATCTAAGAGGGAGCATCGAAATTCGATTAAAAAAAATATGCGATGTATTACTAGTTTAAATACAGACAAGTCAACGAAATTTCGCGGTTAGAATCCTGAATATGGGAATACATTGCATTCAATTTTGATTGCAGACATTTAAGTGAGGGTGCTGAAATTTAATGACTTGTTCGAAAAATACGATGCTTATATCACCAGTTTAAACACACGGAATTCAACAAAATCTCATAATTGGAATCCAGAATATGGCAATATATTGCCTTTCAATTTTGATAGCAGACTTCTAAGAGGGGTGGCTGAAATTCGATGGGTTTTTTGGAAATGTGCGATGCTTATATCTTCAGTTTAAATGCACGCAAATCAACGAAAGTAATTTCATAGAAAACAATTTAATTTTTAGCATTTAATTGATTTGATTTATATAGGAGGAAGTTGTGATGGCCACAGCATATTTTCTTTTCTTTTTTTTTTAAATGATTTAGTAGAAGAAGAAAGACATATTTAGCATGGGCATTTAGTTGCATAGACCATTTCGTAGCATAAGAAAGTAACAACAAAACATTTTTCTCTGTCGAAATATAATGGTTAGAATGGACATTTAAAAAATATATGCAATATAAATCTTCAAAAGACGAACTTCAAAGGGTACATTTATGTTGAAGTTAAAGGATATATTAATAGCCATTAGCGGTTATGTTTTCAATTTCATACACACTTTGTTTTTAATATGGATTTGGTTTTAGTTATATATTCATAATATCATTTATTTATTTATTACAAGAACTTAATGAAGATTTCAAGGACAGCGAAAACATAGGAATTATAAATAGTTTAAAAAAAATTCCTCGAAATTAAAATTCTAACTTCACCAACTTTTCACTGATGAAATATAATGATTAAATGAACATTAAAAAAAATATAAGGAATATAAATCTTCAAGAGACGAACTTTAAAGGATACATTTTATAGAAAGTTAAAGGATATATTAGCCATTAGCAGTTATGTTTTCTCACTGCATACACAATTTTTTTAATATGGATTTAGTTTTATTTATATATTCATTATAATATTTATTTATTTATTACAAGAACTTAATGAAGATTCCAAGGACAGTGAAAACATATGAATTATAATTTTTTTTTTTCGAAATTAAAATTCCAACTTTTATTCTGAGTGTCATTACAAGCTTTTATTTAACTTGACTTGTCTGTCCGTTGAGCTCAAATTTTGCAATCTAAATTTAACTCACTTCCTGTGCTACAATTGACCTAATTTTTGGTAGTGTGGCGTATTTACGGTGAAAATGCAATATTCTGTAAAAAATATTTTTTTAATTTGCCGCCGCCACCCCTTAGAGTGCAAAAACATTTGTTTAATAAGGGTACCTAAATGTCATCACGTATATGTCATCGATTGCTTCAGAAATAAGCTGATGTTTTTAGCTTGAACCGTAGCATGGTTGGTAAATGGGCCGTCTTTTAGTTCCGCGCATTGTGTGAATGGATATGAGTTCGACCTTCAGGAAGACGTTGATCGATTTGTTTTTTCTTGCCAGGAAGCTGGATTTAAAATTGTATATTAATTTTATTAAAAAAAACTGATTAAAACATCAATCGCAATTAAATTTATTTCTTTTAAAAATTGTATTTATTTTAATCAATTGTCCTTCAACACCCCCCCCCCCTTTTCAGTACATTATAATAAAAGCTTGTCTTTAAAACATTTTTTTTTTTTTTTTGCTTATCTTTTTTTTTTTTTTTTACGCGCAAGATTTATCAAAATCATGTTTACTGTCTTTACGGCTTATTTCTTAGACAAAAATGGAGGAAGGTGCAATATATAAGGATTTTTTGCCTTTGATGGAGTCATGATAATGCAGAATTTGTTTGACATTTTGTTTTAATAGAAAACTCGTTCTTAGTACACAAGGGAATGGAAACATGCTAAATATTGGTGCAGATTTTCTTATTTAAATCCTATGTACAAATTGATTCAATGATGGAGCACCTTAAAAATTAAGACATAGTAATAATGGAAAATATTACTGAAAACACCCGTGCTTTACTACTTGTAAAATTCTTATATGCAATTTATTGATCTACTATGCACTTTTACAAATTATATATATTGCTCCTAATGAAAGTCATTTTTAATATCTAAATTTCATAAGAATATTATGCCAAAAATGTTTATTATTTCTGTTAACATTAACTTAAAAAAAATCTGTAGCATATTTGAAGGTATTTTTATATTTGAAATTTTTTTTAGTCTTTCATAATAAACAAAAAATGGCCTTTGAGAAAAATTACATGAAAAACTAGTATTCTTTTCCCAAACTCATCATAATAAGTCACTAAATGCAGTTTAAAAATTGTTACAGATGGATATACAATTTATTTCAAAGTAACGGAATAGTGATAGGGAATGGCTCTTTGTGTAGTTAGATAAATGACCTTTGGTCAAGAATTTTCCATGATAGGCTCATTAAATATAATGGTACCACCATCTTAAGAGCAGTAAATTATATTATTTGGATTAAATGAATGACTTCTAAATATCTTTATTTAGTTGTTATGAATTCATTATATGATATGCAACTTAATTCATAGTATAAACAAGCAAGGAGGATAATCTTTTTTATGAAAAAAAAAATGTTTTGAAACAAAATAATTTAAAGTATGCTATTTTGTAAAAATTGGATACCTTATTCACCATAGATATGGATCCATGCGATTTCTATCTTTGGAGTCATATGAAATATTTCGTACGCAAGAAGAAGCCAACGTACCTTATTAGCCTCAAAAGTTTCATATCTGACTCAATTTCATGCATAAAAAAATAAACGCTCTATTTTGTTACTGTCAACTTTGCGACTAATTAGCGCTATTGTATCACCTCTGAAGGTTCTGACTTTGAAACCCTTTTCCATTAAATACCTTTTCCACGTTCTTCTCAATAAAAAAAATGTTTGTAGTGCTATCTGAAACGACTCAAGAATTATTTCAGTTAAAAGTTGTAGGTTAATTAAAAGTCACCATGTATATTCATGTTTCATTGAAGGTATTCAATTTAAAGCACTTTCTTCTTTTATCAGGAAAAGAAATTGACTAGTGCTACTATCATTCGAGTTCCTAAATTCGATGGAAATCTTTAAAGTTCCATCTAAACGTTTATTTGATTCAAGACATTAGCTACTTATTATACCTCTCACTCATGTATCAAAAATTATTTTAACTATATTTCTATTTATTGTTATGAATAATCGATAAATTTTAGATATAAAATATGAACATAAACCTCTACTTATTTGTGTTTCTATCTGCACATTCTTTCTTTAGAGATCTGCACGGGCCGGAATTTCCAGGCCCGGGCCCGGCCCGTACAGAAATCAGTGAAAACAGGTCCGGCCCGGCCCGTACAGAAATCGGTGAAAACAGGTCCGGCCCGACCCGATATGGCCTGACACAATTTCTGCAATTTCTACTATTTTGAAAATAATTGAGATTTTTAGCATATAATTAAGATTCCTTTAGAATACTGTATACATAATATTTATGGGAAAAATTTACAGTATATTTTAAAATTGTGATGTGTTCGCAAGACAGAAAATACACAATAGCAACATTAATAATTACTTAGATTCTAAGACTTTCAACATTCAAACAAGGAATAAAAAAAATTTATCTAGTTTAGAATAAACAGAAAAAAAAGAGGGTTAAAACATCATAACTTTTGAAGCTGTATAATAAAAAGTAGATTTATGAAAATATTTCTCTGTCATTTATTAAAGCTTTTCTCATATCCAAAGGAACAACTTTCTGATACATTTCTAAATTCATTCCTTTTCGGGAACGCATAAGATTGGCAGGTGTTCTTATTCAGAAATTATGTAATCGAACGGCGTTATCCATTTTTTGATAAAAGCAATATATCTTTGAGAAAATATTGTCAAAGTTAGCGTTTTGAAGCGAATTTCCGGAAGCGACAGCATGGGAAAAGGGAAAAATCTGAAGCCACGTGAGAAGAATCTCTTATATATGGACAAGTAATTTATTTATCAAAAATAGAAAACGCTATTCGATACCATATCCCTTCAGTAGTCAGGCTTGTCAATTTTATGACTTTACAGTTAAAAATTAGTGAGAAAATGAGTCAAGGTTTCGCGTTGTTGAGTAAGAATTTAAGAACCACCTTTAAGGTATATTTTTAAAGATTACATTAACAGAAGTTCATTATCGCTATTAATACTTTTACAAAATATATTGCCTGCCCTACACATCCTGAAAACAATTAAGTCCACTTCCGGCCCGGCTCGACTATGTAGAATTAAAAAATGCAAGCCTCATCGCGGCCCGGCACGAGTCTGCTAAAAAAATATTAAGCCCACATGTAACTGTCCGGTGTCAATCTCTACGGTGGACAACTTGCATTTCTGTATTATGTTGTTAAACTAGCATGGGCTTGTGACGCTCATTTATAGTTATTCTCGCGAAAACCATATTCTTTAAAAATAGCTCATATTTTATCGGTTCTGTTTAAATATTTATATCGGGCCGGTAGGCCCGCTAAATTTTTTTATCGGCCCGGCCCGGATAGCCCGTTCAATTTTTTTGCCGGCCCGGCCCGTTGAAAAAATTGTTCTAATTCTGCCGGCCCGGCTCGGCCTGTTTGAAAATTCACCTTCACTCCGGGCCCGTGCAGACCTCTAACTCTCTTACTAAAGTAACAGTATTTCGACAAATTATATTCGTAAATTATTAGCTGCTGAGCAAATTTTATGTATATATAGATAGATACATACCACACGCATAAGCACTTTAATAAATTTAGTTGATATTGATTTTAATTTTATCCCAGCTGATTTCGATACAATTAAATTACGTGCGCGGCGTTTACTATATAAAAGTGTATGTTTTAGTTCATATTTTAATAATAATAATAATAATAATAATAATAATAATAATAATAATAATAATAAATTTAAACATAATTAAAATAAATATAACAAATAATAACACCTTGTAATTATACACTGCTTTTTAAGGTGCTGCTAAAAGGTGTAACATAAAAATATTATAATCAGTAAAATAGGTTTTATTAGACTGTTGACATATGTTTCAGCTCAGTCTGGGCCATTATCAAAACAAACAAAAATATTCTATAAATGCACGGTCGATGAATTTATTTAAAACGTAATCATGCACTGGCATGACAAGCAGGGAATTTAGTTACAGAAAAAAGGAGCATATAGCTGATATTAAGTATAATAGAAAACCCCCAGCCCTGGCAAGATTATATCAAGAAGAAACCATCCAAATAAATTTCAATGAAAGTGAAATAATTTTCCCCGGAAATCTATACTATCAGTCCATTATAGAGATTGTAACACGTAAAAATACAATATGTAACGAGGCAGCTTCATTTAATTTACCAGAATTGGGGCTCGAGTTACTCCATGGTTACAAATATGGAAATAAACATTCAAGTAAAAAATAAAAATAACGTGCGTAATTTTTTTTTTTTAAAGTACGTGAAAAATTAAATGATTACGTTTAAAATAACTTCATAGACCGTGCATTTATAGAATATTTTTGTTTGTTTTGATAATGGCTCAGATTGAGCTGAAACATGTATAACAGTCTAATAAAATTTGCTGTTTATAATCTTTTTTATTTTACACCTTTTAGCAATTAAAAAGACGTATATAATTGTAATGGTTTAATTCTTCAATTCCTCCGTAAAACTTCAGTTTTATCTGTTTTCAAATTTTCTGATCGAAATGAAGAACACTCTTAAATTTACTACTTCTTAAATATATCTGTATTAATTTTAAAAAAATCCCATGCTCATAATTGTCATAATAATTTTTAATGCATTTTATTTAATTGAACTGGTCTGTAAACGAAACTAAAGTTTTATATTTTGCTATTATTAAATATTATTTATGTATTTATGTTTCATTCTTTATATTTCAGCACAACAGATAGCGCCACCTTCGCATCAATAATCCATTCTTGAGAAATTTTATTAAAAATAAATAAATAAATAAATAAAAATCAAGAACTGTATAAAAAGAACAAGTTAGAAAATAGGATTATTAACTATGAAACACTATTGTAATATTAGTTAATCAGTTTTTCAGAAAGAAATTATCAGATTTCTGTGCTATGTAAAATGTTAAAGATGAAAATAAGTAATGTATATTTGCGTGATTTTATATATAACGTGAAAAAAAAATTATGTTATTAATGTAATATCTTAAAGTTGTTAAGCTTGTCCTAAAATTTTCAGTCTTTCCGTACACATACAGTGTAAGGAAAGTATTGTAATCATTATAAAAACTCGATGTTGGAAATATTGGTATATTTTTATATATTCGGAATCAGTTTTCGCTATTTTAAAATCTGTTCCATATGTATTTGTGTATGTATGCGTGTACATTAAAATTTCCTTAAGGTTCCCTGAGCTCGTTTTTGGTGATTTTTTTTTATGATGGTATGTGTATGAGTGAATACGATAGCGTCTAAATTAGGCCACTGTAGCAAGAACTGTAAACATTTTCGGAAAAATCGGCAAACGGGTTTGATATTTAAACAGTTTTTCATTAAATTCAACATTCAATTTAATAATATAACCAGATATCTACACGATACAGGTTTAATAATATAGTCGATATAACAGCTGTGTTTCATCACAACGTGACTTAATTTAGTACATTTTTTAATTTAATTTTTTTCCTTTGTTTATTTATTTATTTATTTACTAGCAGTAAAATATTTTTCATTTGTGTTGTAAGAAAAAAATATTTTACTAAATAAAAGCATATCTATTTTTTTTTTTTTTAAGAAAAAAAAAATACTTTTAAATAAATCAAGCGAATGCAAAGCATACTATAAAATATACTTATATGGTGACTTACTTTTGGTGAAAAAAAGGTTATAACCCTTACCCTGTTGTTGCAAGGATTGTATATATTTTCGTAGAAATCGGCTGACGTGTTTGATATCTAAACACTTTTTCAACTTTTTTTCAACCATTCTGTGACGATAACTGCTAAACTTTTTCAATTCTATCTCAATAAAATTATTTTTATTGTTCACGTTCAATTTAATAATATAACAGATATTCCCATATTCAGTACAATTCTTATCTTAAACACTTGAAACTAATTATTACCACAGAATCGCTCATGTTTTGACGCACCTTTGGCTGTGAATCCGATTACGGAAGATTAGCTCTATAATTGAAGTATTTTAGTAGAATCGGGGAGTGAGAACAGGACTCCATTAACCCCTGAAACTAGTGGAAGAACACTATCATTTTTGAACATATCTTCATTTGGGTGAAGTTTTTTTAAATCTACATACGTTGAAATAATATTCCCGGGAGTGATTTAGCCGGATTCACAAACATTTCATTATAAACAGTTTTATTTTTTATGTACCTGACTATACTTTGGACAGAGTAGTTCTTGCATATTCAGTTACATGGGTTGCAGGACTCGAAATGTACCGGAGCAAACCGGAACGATATTCCGGTTCGTGAAATGATGACAAATAATGTTCCGGTTTGTGAAATTATGGTAAATTTCATTCTGGTTCACGTAATTATTAAAACATATTGTTACAGTTCCTGAAAAACATTAATATTTCCATTCCGGTGCAATTTCATCCGAAAAAAATGGCTAGAACGTGCAGTGATGCACTTAATGTCACTGTGATAAGCCACGAACCACGGCTGTGAAGCGATTGCGATAGTTCCTACACCAAGTGAACGACTCACGAGGCATATGACTGAATTCTCCTCGACCTGTTATTTTCTGACCTGACTGAAGACTGAACAACGTGGTTTGTCGTACTATCTTTCTTATGATCTTGTTATTTCCTGTTGAAAAGTGGAATTTCGGAGATCGGATTTAAAGTCCTGCATGTCTTGGTGTATTTATCATTGCAGTGTTTTGTGATACTTTTATAGTACAAGGTGGCCATAATTAAACTGACGGTACTCAGAGTGTTCTGTAGCACGATCTAATTGCGAGAATGGCGCCGAATTTCGTAGGAAGATTAAACAAGACGGGGGACGAAGGATTCCGCGAAAAAAATAGTTCCAAAAGTCACCGCCAGGGGAATATGTGGCGCTGTGTATTCGAAAAAGAGAATTTCAAAAATGAAGAATCAATACTGAAATAAAATTACAGTTTATTTAACGAATTTAGCAATTTAATTCAAGCTCAAAATGGTAACAGTTTATAAAAAGCTAAAAATTTACATAAGCACTGCTAAAGTTTCTTTATCTGCAATTCCACTTACAGAGCTCCAAAGAAAGCAACAGCAGAAGAAGAAGTTCTTTATTCAAATTTCACGTTACATCTTTTGGCCCAGTGCCAGCTTGTTCGGCTTTAAAAGGTAATGTGCTACTGTTAGAAGCAATTTCATTGAAAGTTATCTTTCATAATGTCTCGTTATTTAGTCGAGCGAGCTCTACTAGTCAAATTATTTTACCTCAACCAGTGCAATGCGCAAGCCGCTCTTCGTGCTTTTAGAAACAACAAAAAAATGCGTAAAGGTAACGGTCCTTTGTCAGTTAATGGTTTAAAAGCAATGGTTGAGAAGTTTGAGAAAACAGGTTCTCTAAATGTTCAGTCAGGCAGAAGACGAAATCCCGTACCACAGGATACAATCGAAGAACTGGCAACGGCGATTGTCGACAGAGCACCAGACAATATTGCTACCACTTCCAGTGCTCGTGGGATGGCTCGGAATCTGGATATGCCTTATCGTACGGTATGGAAAATCCTACGAAAGTTTATCCACTTCTATCCGTACAAGATCAGCCGTGTACAAGAGTTACGTCATACCGACCACGATAAGCGATTGACTTTTGCTCTCACTTTTCTTGCCAGAATGAAGTTGGATGATGCTTGGCCCTGGAAAATCTTATGTGGAGACGAGGCCCACTTTTACCTGAATGGAACTGTAAATACCCAGAAATGCCGAATTTGGGATAACAAGTCACCAAGAGCATTCAAGGAAATTCCTTTGCATTCACCAAAGATAACTGTTTGTGTGGTTTCACAGCAGGTCATATAGGTCCAGTCTCATAGGTCCATTCTTCTATGAGAACATTACTCCGACAGGATCTGTAACTTGTTCTGTTACCGGAGACAAATATCGCCAAATGCTAAACAACTTTGTTATTCCGGCACTTCAGCAAAGACAGTGCCTGGAGAAAATCATTTTCATGCAAGATGGAGCTCCTCCACATATTGCTTTGTGGGTACAGCAGCTGCTCTCTTTTTCGAACATACAGCGCCACATATTCCCCTGGCGGTGACTTTTGGAACTAATTTTTTTTCGCGGAATCCTTCGTCCCCCGTCTCGTTTAATCTTCCTAGAAAATTTGGCGCCATTCTCGCAATTAGATCGCGCTACAGAACACTCTGAGTATCCTCAGTTTAATTATGGCCACCTTGTATTTAAATGTATCATTAAAAATAATTTGATTTCCGCAATCGTTCCACCATGTGTATTAGTGGATAATGGCCGAGACTAACTAAAGTATCTTCAAACGCAAATAACGTGCGAAAATGAATAATTTATATTAAAAAAATTGCTAAAAACTGCAGCAAGCAGTAAAAATGATTTTAGTCAACAATAATTCCGGCATTTTTCAATTTTGAGAACTGCGTGGGGGATTTCTATAACCAACATATCAGGATGCCGTGTGATTAATTAACAGCGTATTGATCACATTCTGAATTCCCGGTTAGATCAGCTTCTTGAAGTAGTGTGAATAGTTTCTTGCATTAGGTAAACTTTTCCCTCCAAATAAATAAATATAAATGCAATGTAAACAAAGTAATAATAATAAAATAAAAATGCAAATTAGAGTTTTACATTCACTTTGGGGACCCTCTTAAATTTTAGATGGGGAGTTCATGCTTCACGTGTCTTAGGGTAATTAGTCACTGGGTGAGAAAATCCAATGGAGTCATTCCAATTTTTTTTTTTCACGTATTAGAAAAATTGGAGGCTAAAAAAAAATAAAAAATAAATAAAAAGCTATTCATTAATGACATACATATGAAAAATATTTTTTTTTCTTACTGAAAAATAAACATCTCACAATAAGAAAATTTACCATTAATAACAAAATAGCAGAGTAAAGAAAAATGCACTTATGTCCTACTTTGTTTAACGTATGCATAAGATAAATGAACAAGAACGAAAAATTATGCGTCCAGCATAGATTATGTAACACTTTCCAACACTTCCAAAATACTTTGAGAAATATTTACCGTTTAATAAGGTGAAAGATGATGTCTTAAGTAAACAATGTGGAAAACGCATGACACATATGAACAAGTTGGAAATTGTACGCCAAACGTGACAAATTGGGTGCGTTCATACCATAGCTTGTTATATAAATATTCATATCTTGATTTTTAATTCTGTGAAATGAATTATATTGCCTCCAGATTAATTTCTTTAATAAAATAAGTATCTCGGTCGCTTGACGATTAAACCTCGGAAGCTCCTACAACAAAAAAGCACCGATTAAAAAAAAAAAAATCTAATTTCTTAATAAATGTTTTTATTACTATCTCCAAAAGTTTTGATTCGAATTTCATAACATTTGAAATGTCTCGACAAAATTCTCAAACCATTCGGTTGGGTAGATTTTGCGTTGTTATATGCGGACGGACGGACAGACAGACGGACGGACCAGACGACGAAAATAGGTGCTACGTATTTATATAATTGCGAACGCACCTAAAAACCCAATTTCAGGACTAACAATATTCGGAAAAATATCCCAATTCTTTTGTGCAGACGTGTATAAGATCCATAGATTTGTATCTAATACTACATAGGTTGTTAAATTTAGTTCAGTTAGGAAACGCATAGCACAGTTGAAAATTCTCCTGTCAATAAACGGAAATGTACTCGAGATGTTTTGTGCTATTCTCTGTATGATCTATAGAATTTTTGATACACCAAGTAATACGCGAAAAATGAGTTAAATTTAAAAACGCGTACCGCAACTGAAAACACGCTTATTACTTGGTGTTATCATTAACAGACAGTACTTTAACCGAATTTTCTTCTGTGTCCCTGTAAATGAACGTTGCTATACACACAATATTCTATAGTTAGTCTCTTTTAATGCATCTCAGTGATATATATTAATTTTAATATGTTTGAAATTGTGAAAAATTATTAAAATAAACCGCAAACGATTTCTGCACATAGGTCACAGACCGAAATGTAACGGAATTTTTTTGAGTATCCGTGCAAAGGAACTACAAGTGTTATGCACTCCCTATTCTGTAGTAAGCCTCTTGAATTGCACACTAGTGATAGATGTCAATTTCAATTTGTTTGAAATAGTGTAACATCATTAAAATAAACCGCAAATGGTCTCCACATAGACCGTAATGTAATGGAATTCGTTTGAGTGTCAATGTATTAGTGCTACACATTTCATTTTCAACACCGAACATGTCATAGTAAACCTCAATAACATATGTAAATTGCATGACAATCGGAGTATATTTACGCGAGTTAGAGCACAGACAGACAAACCGAATTCATAAAAACTTTTCGACTATGTTGGGAAGTGTTAAAAACATATAAATAAAAGTAAACGAATTTTTTTTTTTAGTGGGTGATTTGAATTTGAATTTTTGCAAAAAGAAATGAAGGTATGATTAGTTTGAGCTAAACTTCATGGAAATATTTCCTTGAATAATACATTCTGGCATCGCTTTGAGTGTGTGTTTATTCAACAACTATTCGTTAATAATTTGATAATCAATACAAAAATAAAGAAAACGCAACTTGTATCCTTCATTAAATTAAAAGAATAAAAAATAACATTGTCCTACCGGAAGGAATATCATATAGGTAACTAATATACCGGCTAAGACGAAAGTTCATCTAAAACACAACCTTGGAAGGTAAGATCTTGGAAAAGCTCTGGAAAAGCTTGGAAAAGGGAGATATAAATGGGAAAAATACTTAAGATACGGTTTTCGGGATTGACTTTTCAAATCATTCGGAGGAATTGAGAGTGAATGGAGAAAAATTTGCGTTCTGATACATAAATCCCTCTCTCTAAATCTCTTTTAGCAGGTTTTATTATATATAATCCTCCTGAGAGTTCATTTTTAGTGCTGCTATCTACTGTCGAAAATTGATAGTAAACTCAATACTCCATGATATTTTGTAGTGCTGCCATCTAGTAACATAAAATCGAAATATAATTGAAATTGCAATTAAAATTTGGTTATTCAATTGATATTGCTAAAGTTCGAGTCATACACCGTGCTATAGTCGTAAAAAAAGCAGAGAGCATATGCTATAGGCAGAGGGTACACAAATAAAAACGCCAGAGAGTATACGCTATAGCTTTATCTGAGAAACAAAGACTATACCGAGATTCTTAAAAAAATATCCACAGGGTATACAACGTAGTACTGAATTTAGACATTTTTCACCGGGAGAGACTTTTACAACTCCAGGGAGGGCAGAATGCAGTTCCGGGTGGGAATTTGCACTTTTAGACCATTACCAAATACAAAATATCACGTCTCCCAGAGGGAGGGAGTGATACATTTTGATGCTCCGCATCCTCCCCCCTCCCGGGCTGCTCCCTGAATTTTTCACCGATACGGCAGATACCACTACAGCCCTGATCAACATAGATGTGTATACTGTGTTTTGTAACTATCTACATGAAAAAATGAATTAATTGAAACATTCAAAATTATTATATTATTCCAGTAAATGCATTATCAAAAACAAGTTAGAAATTAAATAACTGAAAAGTATGATTATATCTAATGACCCATTATCCTAAATAAAGATGATCATAATTTGAGTAACATAAAACAATTTAACACTCACATACAATGAAATTAAAGATTTATTTTAATTAATTGGAGCTTTATTAACTTTTATGAAAATGGACAAATTTCTATATTTACCTTTTTAAAATATCGATTAAAAATATATCGAATAATGATCCTATCATAAATTTAAGGTAATCTATATTATCAGTGAAATATATTCTAATTATTATTTTTAGACTTTAATTTTTCCATTTTTAATTTTTTTCGTTTCATAATTTTGTGATTTTTTTTTCCTGCTAAAATTATTCCCTTTCATTTCGCTACAAAATAACAATAATCTACAAATGGTCTTAAGAATAGTCTAAATTTATTATTGTTTTGAGGAAATCGCTGAAAAAATATGCGGATTGTAAATTTTGCTCAAAATTTCTCGGCCAATTTATTTTAATAACAGTGTAATTGAACAATAGGAGTAATAGGGTGTACCATAATTAATTTAACGTTCAAATCTACTATTTAACCCTACAGTGCATAGTGTAGCCAATTGGAAACACTTTCTATTTAACTTTTCATAAATAAATCAAGTTCTTTGCAACCACTATATTTATATAGAAATATTAATCCTGTAAAAATAACATAAATATGCTACTAAATAAAGTTAAAAATCTACCTTAAAATTTCTGGTGTCGAATTCTTAATATAAGTATTAAAAAACACAATTCTAAAAGAAAAATTCATGCACTGTAGGGTTAAAAGCGTATTTTTTTTTTCAGGTTTTCTTAAACTGGGATAGAAAGTTAAACAAGTAAATGTGTAGTTTTATAGAAAATTACGCTGACTAAAAGATGATTAAATGCTGCTATTCAAAAAATGTAGGGTTTCCGGTAATGCTGTTCTCAAATCCAAACTCGATACTTTCTGACTGATCTTTTAATTCATTTTTCTTCGCATACGTATCAAATCGCCAGGTCCTCTTATTAAGAAACTATGTAATGGAACTGTTTTTTCGTTTTTAGGTAATGGCTAAAGATTTTTCAGAAAATGCTGTCAAGGTTGGCGTTTTGAACCGAATTTCTAGACGTGACAGCTGAAGAAAGGGAAAAGAAAACCTGACGTGCTGAGACAGCAATCGCTTATAATTCAAGATGTAATTGGTATATCGGAAAATGAAAAAAAAAAAAAAAAACTGTTCGATTTCAAATCACTTCAATGATCATGGCTGCAAGTATCATGCTTTAACACTAGACTGTCCGTTGGCGTCATTTCGACACCAAACCGAATTTAGCTTTATCTCTCTATCACATTTTTTTTACCTATATTCTTCAAAACTTTTAATCATTTTACGTAATAAGCCCACTGTCGAAATTTTTTTATGTGATTCGATTAAAAAAAAAAAAATAAATAAAAATAAAAAATTACAGCCCAATTTACCGTCCGCTGATGTTATTTCGACACCAAGCAGAATTTACAATAAATCATCGTTCTTTTGTGAAAAGGTAACACTATAAGCTTTATTAAAGCACAATGACGCAATATAGTGTTAAATTAGAATTTATAGCGTCCATTTTTCATTAATATATGAGTGGTGTCGAAATGACACCGGCGGCTGTTTTCGGATGTCGAAATTGTCCGAGGTTTTGATATCATATATTTTTCTGTAAAATAAAGCATCGTTCTTTTGTGAAAAGTTCAGGATATAAGCTTAATTAAAGTGCAATGACGAAATATAGTGTTAAATTAGAATTTATAGCGTCCATTTTGCATAATTAAAAAAGTGGTGTCGAAATGACACAGGCGGCTGTTTTAGGATGTCAAAATTGCCAGCCGCTCTAAGTGTTAAAAAAATGAGACAGAAATTGTCGCGTTGTTGAGCGTACAATTTTTTAATTTTTATTTTTTATGGATAATCCAGTAGGAATTCTGTATAAGTTTGTTCTCCAATCCAAACTGGTTATTTTCTAACACATTTTTTATTTCATTTTCGTTCGTAAACGTATCAAATTGACAGGAGCACGTATTAAGAAACTGTGTAATCGAACTGTTTTTATCTTTCTGTTTTTTTGGTAGAATTTTTTTTAGAAAATCCTATCAAAGTTGACAATTTGAAACGAATTTACGGACACGACAGCGCAAGGAAAGCAAAAAAAATTGCTGTTCTGAAACAATAATCTCTTATTACTCAAGAAGTAATTCAAATATCGGAAAATGAAAAAAAAAAAACTGTTCGATTACGTTATCAGTGCAATAATCATGCCTACAAGTATCGCATATTTTTATGTTTGAAAATGAGTTAGAAATTGTGTCAGAAAGTTTCGCGTTGTTGAGTGAGGAAAAATATTTTTTTGAGAACCTCTTTAAATCTGTTTACTTTTTAAAAAGCTTCATTAAAAAAAAAAAAAAAAAAAAAAAAAAAAAAAAAAAAAAAAGGCAAAGTGTCGTATCAGAGTGAAATTCGCACCATAAGACTTGTGAAAGTGTCGCATTTTTTGAGTCAAAATAAAAATAAATAGTTTAAATTTCATTTGATCTATCTTTTGACACAAAAATGTAGAACATTTAACAATATTAGGGTGCAAGACTCATTCCGACTTGACAATTTGTTATTTTTTTTTATGAACTTTTGAGGCTTGAACAAGATTTGTGGGACTTTTTGAATTAATTTATTTTCAAACACATAATTTCAATTATGATTTGCGTGTCTGCTTGAATGAACACGATAACTCTCAAACGGTATTTCCGATTGAGCTTCCATTTGGTTGATTTGTGACGGCCGATTATCTACACAAGGGATATAGGCCCTAGGGGGGAGTGCCCTCCGTGGGGGTCTTTCTAATGGATCCTAACCCGCATTTACGGCAAGGTAAACTACGAACGGTAAGGTCGACGAGCGCGACAGGGGTTTGAACCCATCACCTCCCGTCTACCAGCTTTAAGAGCAGAACCTCTCAGCCACTGGTGAGGTTCTCCCATTTGCTGAATTATGTTATAAACCACTGGCGCACAGTGGAGTAATTGAGGAAAAATCCTGGCCAAAATTACTTTTCATGTATTTTAAAGTTAAAACTATTGTTGTTGACTTACTATTAGTAAATACACTTAATTAATGTTACACATACATAAATGTATGTATTTATTTTAAAAAATAAGAATATAATACAACATTTACTTAATTGTTTACTGTTTATAAGAAGAAAGTAATTGTTGATAGGTTTGTTTTATTTACAAGTAATGTTTAATTAAATGTGGTTAATTTTACCACACTTAACTGTTTATTTATTTATATAAGCCAATGCCAATGTATGTAATATATATATTATTTGTATTTAATATTTAACAAAGTTGAGTGTCTATATTATAGAGATGCTGTGTTTTGAGTGTTTTTAATAGATTTGCAGTCCTCCCCAAAAACATTGATATCTAAACATAGCAACAATATGCGAAAAAAAAAATGACTTTCAGAACTATAACAAATACGATTATAATTTAAAAATGGTCCGACAAACCCCGACACAGCTTTAAAAAGCTTTGAATATATTAGATAATATATTTCAATAAATATATTTCAATAAATTAGATATAAAAAGGCTTAAAAATAATCCATTTTCAATTTTAATTATTTTTTATTATATGAAAAATAGATTATTTAAATGCACATGTCTAAGTATACATTTTTTTAAACACAATAATAAAGCGGAAACATAACAAAAAAGTACGTCTTCTCACAAAAAAACTTCCACTTCAACTGATCCCAGGAGCCGCCGGATATGACTTATATTTCTGAAATAGACATAGATAGACACACCAGTTAGTCAGCTGTTACAAAATATGCTTTTTACAATTGTTGAGCAAATTTAATTTTCTGCCTTTTTGACCAGGATTTTACATCAAACGCTCCACTGTAAACGTATAAATCAGCCGACAGATAGTAAGTTAATCCCTTTTTTATCCTCTAAGCGGCTTGCCCGTATTTTTTTATTTCCCAAAAAGAACTTACAATCGGGTGCAAGCAAAAATATTTTGTTAGAAAATCGTATTTTAAGATATATGTGAAATAAAGAGATATGAAGTGTATTTTAGAAACAAACAGAAAAAGAAAATTAAAATTAGTAATAGTTTTAGAAACATTTTTATTTTTATGAAAATGCAGGAAAGCAATCAGACGCTCAGAGAGTTTTAAATCACTTTCAAAAAAATTTGCGAACGATTCTATAGGAAAAATCACCAATAGTTATACATAGTATAAGTGATAAATAATGCCATAGTGATAAGTAATATAAGTGATAAATACAGACATAGTATAAGTGATAAATAATGCGGCAATGGTGCAGGGGTAACGTATCTAACTTCAAAACGAGAAGTCCTCCGTTCGAACCCAGCTGATTCCACTGATTCCCCCCCCCTCTTTTTTTTTCACTTACTAAACACATACAGCAGTGTTCAGAAAGTCTAAAAGAGTAACTCCAGATTTTTTTCAACTGTTTTTAGTTAATTTAGCCTATAAATAAGACAAACATGTGTAATTTCAATAGGAATTTTAAAAATTATAATTTACTTGTTATAGTACCGCACACTACAATGTGTATTGGGCACCGGAGTAATAAATCCTTGACAATATATTTTCATACAGAATACTTCTAAAATTATTACTCTAATGGTACATTACATTAGGAAAAGATGTCGTTAGTCATATTCTATAAGTCATGGTAAAACACAAAGCTCAGGCAATGTCGTGAATTAAATGGTGTCGTGAATTAAATAGCAAGTGTCGTGAATTAAATGGCACGAAGTAGTTTGAGAAGTTACGAGGGGCAGTCGGAAAATAAGTTTTCCCTGGCGACTGTGGACAGAGGTGTGTATGAAAGACAAAAAATGTAATGAGACATTAAAGATAAACCATAACTTTATTTTTCCACATAAGTACCAAGTACATTGAGACATTTGTTATACCGCTTTATAAGCTTCAAAAAGCCCTCCAATAAAAAATCAGGGCTTTGCATACGGACGAAACGTTGAACGGCTATGGGCGAAAGACGACACAGCAGGTGAACGCGAACGTTCAAGACAACAATACCATTGGTTAGAGGTCAACCGCGATCAAGCAGATGGCGCTGTTGCAGTGCCTGCGCAGATGACGCTGTTGACTGCAACTGTGCTATCTGATTGATCGCGGTGGACCTCTACCCAATGGTATCGGTGTCTTGCACGTTCGCATTCACCTGCTGTGTCGTCTTTCGCCCATAGCCATTCAACGCTTCTTCCATATGCAAAGCCCTGATTTTTTCCTGGAGGACTTTTTGAAGCTTATAAAGCGGTATGACAAATGTCTCAATGTACTTGGTACTTATGTGGAAAAATAAAGTTATGTTTTATCATTAATGTCTCATTACATTTTTTGTCTTTCATACACACCTCTATCCACAGTCGCCAGGAGAAACTTATTTTCCGACTGCCCCTCGTATAAACGCCAGCGTTGAATCAGCACCTTCATTTGTTCCCAATATCCAGTAGACGTACTGAACTGGCCTATGATGATTTTTTTTTTCAGCAATTGTAGAGCAAAAAAATGGTACACCTTAAAAGTTGTGTTGAGAACTGGAGGGTTAGAGTTGTATTTAAATACTCTTTCATTTAACTTAACTTCTTGTATGTAAAGATGGAATTTTATAATAGATTTTTCACTCATTTCCTGATAGGCTAAAATTATAAAAATTATGTACACAGGTATTTTTTCGATGACAATACAACATTTTAATATTTTTAGAACTGAATTATAAATTAATACCTTAATTTTTGTCCATTTTTTCCATACGGCAGGTGCAGGTGATAAATTGTCAATTTTTTATTTTTTATTTATTTTATATTTTATTAGAACTGTATACGAGTTACAACAACAATGAAGTTAATTGTACGCCAAATCAAGCTCGCTAAAGCATGCCAATTGATTCAAAACTTCATCGCTGTGAAACTGCTACAATGAGATATTTTAAACACTAAAAAGTAGAAAAATAAAAAAAAATAAAAAAAAATAATAAATATATTTTTTAATACGCTTTTATTTTTTCCTGCTCAGCAACAAATAATTTTCTGACGCATTTACAAACTCATTTTCATTTCTATGTGCATAATAAAGCTTTCAGGCAGTCTTATATAAAATTTGTAAATAATCGAACAATTTTGTTTTCCTACAAATATGGTAAATTTTAAATTGTAGCCGTAATGAACACTTTTCGGGATTATTAAGTTCAAAAATCGATTTGAGAAAACCAACTTTTAAAAAAATGCTTTATTTTACAGGGAAATGATAAACGCTGTTAAATTTCATGGAATCTGAGTAAAAATATTTTAAAGTTGAAAGTGTTTAAGATTGTTCTCAAAGCAAAATTGGCTACTTTATGACATATTTTTTAATTCCTTGTTCGAAAACGCATGAAACTGGCAGGTGTTCTTATTCAGAAACTTTGTAGTCGAAAGATGTTTTCCATTTTTTGGGAAAGGCAGAAGATCTTTCACAAAATGCTGTTTAAAGTTGGCATTTTGAACAGAATTTAAACAGACGTAAAAGATAGAGAAGGGAGAAAATCCGGTCGTCACGTGACCGGAATAGCTTATAACTCAATAAGTGATTGATATATATATATATATATATATATAATGGGAAACTTATTTTGATTTTAAATTGTTTCAATAGTCAGGTCTGCCAATTTTATGCATTTGCGTTTAAAAATGAATCAGAAATTGTGTCCGAAAGACAGATCACTTGAGAACCACCTTAAGTATAAAAATAACTTCATATGTTCAAAAATTGCGATTTTGGATTTCTGAATAGCCTTGAAATAAACTTTTTAAACATTGTTATAAATAACGGTTGTTAAATTCTAGTCGAACAGCGTTGTGTTCCTAGAAATATTATAGATTTTAAATTACAGTCACAGAGACCCCTTTTCGGGATTATTCCATAATCGATTTTAGAAAACCAACTTTTTAAAGGATGCTTTATTTTACAGAGAAATGATAAATGCTGTAAAATGTCAAGAAATCTGAGTAAAAATATCTTAAAGTTCAAAATGTTTAAGGCTGCACGTCAGTAAACTTCCCGATTCCCCTCGATAATGTTTATCCTGTGGGCGTTGGATGCATTTGTATTTTTAAAATATCTCCTCAGAAAATTAATATTTTTAACTTCTGATTTCTTTGTACTGTTCTTGAACGATGTCTTTTTTTTCTTAGTTATCAAAATATTTCTAAAATATGTGCTTAATTTATAATTTTATGTGTTAATATCCTAGAGAACTGAATAAGGTTTTTAACACTTCACATAAAATTAAGTATATATTTTAGAAAAATTTTGACAACTAAGAAAAAAAAAGAGACGTCCTTTAAGAACAGTACAAGGAAAACAGAAGTTAAAAATATTAATTTCCTGAAGAAATATTTTAAAAATACGAATGCATCCTACGCCCATAGGATTAACATTAGCGGAATCGGGAAGTTTACTGACCAGCAGCCTTAAGTATGAAAATAATTTCTTAGGTTAAAAAATTGTGATTTTGCATTTCTGAATAGCTTTGAAATAAACTTTTTAAACATTGTTATGAACTACGGTTGTTAAATTCTGATAGAGAAGCAAAAGAAAGAAAAATAAATTTATAAAAAAAAAATCTTTCAAATTCTAGAAAAGATAAGTCAACTACAAAAACGAATTTCAAAAGGACGTCTGAATAGTCATTCGTATGTTTAGTAATATTTCGAAACATCTTATCACATTGAACAGTCCTTGATTAAATAGACTGTTAATTAAACAAGTATGAAAGTATGGTATATAAATAAATTTTCTTTAATTTCAATTATGGATATATTTTCGTTATTTTCTCAATACTACCTCTCTCACCGAAAGAGACAGATTATTATTCTTCAAGTAAAATAATAGCGTTAATTAGAAAATTTGATATAATTATTTGACTTGATTTTATGAAAAGCTACTTGTAATACAAAAAGAAACGAAGTCTGTTGATTTTTAAGCCGCTTTAGAAAGAAAAGGAAAACCGAAAAATTCAAGAACTTGACTCTTTATTCTCGACTTGACTCTTTAGTCAGATGCCATTCAAAGGTATGCATAGGAATGCATTTTCTAAAAAGCTAAAACTAGTTTTTGATGAAGTATAAAGGCTTCCACTGAAGATGAACACTTTCGATGAAATGTCTAAGAATTGAGTGCGTTTAGAATAAAGGGAATACCTTACATCTATTTATCAGTTTTCTTATATAACGTGATCATTATTGAAAGTCAAGAGGATCCAAAAGTTCTAACAGCAATCGAAATACTGTGGAGATCATGTTTAAGAAATACTTTTCTTTCCTTTCAATCTATACGAAAAACATGTTGAAAAGAAATGTTGGAAATATAAAAGTATTTCAAAACTGAAAATAAAGAAAAATTTGTCGGTTGCATGAAAATGAAATATAAAAATGAATATAAAAAAAATCTGAAGGGTGGAATTTTTATTCGCTTTTACATAATTTGAAGGACAAAAAAGTGAGTTGAAAAAATTCTCATCAACACCATAGCTTTTACGATTCTTTAGAGATTTAAGGGTTTTTTCATTGGAAAGTTATTTGTCATTTTCTTCCAATTCCGATTTTTTTAAAGGGTTTCCACGTGTTAACCTAAAAAAAAATAAAAAATAAAATAAATGAAAACTGATATTTAAAAAAAGAGAATGAATAGTATTTATGAATAAAAAGTGAAAATTTAAAAGGTTTTAAACTTATGTTAAAAGTAAAGAATTTCTAGAACTTTCAAATATGTTTCTGAAGAATTATGATTTTAATTTTCAATAAATAATAATAATAATAATAATAATAATAATAATAATAATAATAATAATAAAGGCTACCAGTTGCTTGAAAATTTTAGATGAAATTTACTTTTTAAAAACAATCTTACTTTTTGAAGTATGAGTAATCTTTGTGTATACAAGCTATAGATAAGTTTTTTTCTTTTTTCTTTTAATTTGTACCAAATTGCGAAAACTATCAATGATTACTTTTAAAACACAGGGTATCCATTAGTTATAGTCAAGGTTTTCTTACCTCGCAACTTTTGATTTAAAGAACATGACGGAAAATGTTATTACGTATTCGTGAAGTACAACATAAAATGTTTTTTTTTAATAACTCAAACAAAATTACATATGCGTAAAGATGCTACTCAAAACGCTATTAATCGAATAACGGTTATAATCAAATAATAATTAATATTACAATTTTATGAAAATTATCAAAAAGTTATTCATTGAATAACGACGTTGTGTAGTGGTGACACATTTTGTTTCGAAGAACCACAATTGCTTTCTCTTGTGCACTCGCCTGTTTGAATTCTTGCGTCTCAGCGTTTCACAATGTGACGCCGCTAGTGTTGCCGCACAAATTGGCGGAGAGGAGAATACTTAACTTTGTTTGTGCTATTTTAAAAACTTTTTGATTGTACTTTACGAATATGTAATAATTTTTTTCGTCATGTTCTTAAATCAAAGGTAAAGCAACCCCGACAATAATTTATGGGCATAAATTGCATTCCTTAAAAAATTTTTTCATTTTCTAACTGTGCGATTCTAGATATACAGAAAAGCTTTCAGTCTGATTTTTTATGCCAAATTAAATATTGATATCAATTCACATTCTTATTAAATCTGACTTTTTGAAAAACTACTTGTATTAGGAAAATTAAATTATTACTTGAATTAGGGAAAAAAAAAATACTTTTTGTCATTTTGAATTGAAAGGAAAACCGAAAATTCAAGAATCTTAAAAATTTACAATTTGACTCTTTATTGAAATATTATTCAAAGGGGAAATACAAGAGGTTTTTTTTTCTGTAAACCAAAATTAATTTTTGACACGCGGTGTAAAGACGCCATTGAGAATGAACGCTTTCAATGAAACACGTTATGATCGAGTATATTTTGAATGTCTCATATATATTTTCTGCAAAAAAAAAAAAAAAAAAAAAAAAAAATCTCGTATAAAATAATCATTATTGAAAGCCTCTGTTAAAAAAATCCCGCAGCTAGTGATGGCAAAAATTTTCAAAATATCGATATATATATATGGTCTTATAGACATCGGTACCCGAACATATGAGAAATCAATTGATGAATAGATCATAATATTTTCATTGTTACTTGGTGCTTTAATACAAGAAATACACTATTTATGTTTATGTTAAGTAATATTTTATTAACCATTGGGAAAATGGTTGTTGTTTTCGGTCGAGAATGGACTTCTTGACGTCGTCACTTTATATTTTTAAGCGTTTTTAACGAAATTCTGTAACTTTAGAAGAATTTTTAACGAAATTCTGTAACTTTAGAAGAATTTTTAACGAAATTCTGTAACTTTAGAAGAATTTTTAACGAAATTCTGTAACTTTAGAAGAATTTTTCTTTGAATAGGCAATAGAAATGCATAAAATCGTTACAAAAATGTTAAAGTTACAAAAAAGATAGATGCAAATTATCAGATATGAAAAAAAGCCGAATTCAAAAATTGACGTCGGGTGAGAAATCGTCTTATAAAGTAAAAAACGTGGTCTTCAACTTTAATTCCCTCCATATACTTTTAGCTCAGACATCAATCTAAACAAGAGTTAAAGCAATCCTTAAATTTTGCTTAGAGGATAGTCTACAAATAGAAATTGTACCAAACTTTAAAAATTTCAATGCTAACACCTAAAGTTGACACCATATGTGGATATTTCGGTTTATTCTACCTTCGTATACCAAACGGGAAGTCAGTAGATAGGGAATGTGACTTCTGCGTCAGCAGCAGGCGGTGGAGGCGGTGCGGTGGCCGCCTGCTGTCGAAATCATACTATAGTAGGTGGGTGGAATAGCAAGCGTGTGGAAGCTATGTTATAGAAGGGTGGGGCGAATAGGTCTGCTATAAGAGGGGGTATTTTAGGGGAGGCTAAATTAATAAAATTTTTAAATGTCTTATAGTACGAGGTAACAGTTATGGTAGAGTCCGAACACTGCCCCGCTATCCCTCTGCATTTTCCCAATAGTTGTTGTAATTTGTTAAATTAGATTTTTATTTTTTTTTTTTTTTTTAGTTGGCTTTTACGTTTTTTACCCAACGTTTTAAAGATTAACGTTTATAAAGTGGATAATTTTTTTTCAGGTAATTTTGAGGAAATCCATTTAAAATATTAATTCTCAAAATATCAGACGATTTCTTTTTTCCGTAATTGAATTTTCAACTTTAGAAAACAGAATCTTAGCTAAAATAGATGTCTCGACATCACCTAATCATTGTCTTACTAAAGCATAAAATTTGGGATAAATATGTCGTCAAAGATTTCCAAAGGAATTATTTCTGATTTCTAGCTATAGGTATTGGTAAAGTAAATAGAAAGGCATCTCAGAATCCATATTTGCAGAAGAGGTTTGAGACACAGCCTCACGAAGTTATGAAACTTTTGAGAAGTTTTGAAAGCATGGTAATCTCTCTTAATTTGTAATAAATATTGCGATTATACGAGGGAAAGTCATTAAGTAAGTCACAAAAGATAATTAAATAATAACTTACAATGATATTAACTTCAAAACAATTTTTATTTCTCAGCATATTCTCCACCAATATTTATGCACTTATATCATCGTTTTATCAGTGCCCCAACACCAGCTGCATAACATTCTTTGGGTTGCTATCTCAGCCACATTAGGACTTCAAGTTGAACCTTTTCATCATCTGTGAACGTCATCTTGCAACTTCTTCAACATCCACCATACAGCTTCGACTTAGCCCCAAGCGATTTTCATTTGTTTAGTCCACTAAAAAACCATCTTCGAAGCAAGATGATGTACGAGTGAATATACGACATACGAGTGAATATACGAGTGAATTTTTTGAATAGATTTTCTAACCTCATCCTCAAAATCTTTTGTAAATACTTTTAACCCATTCAGAACTGATGTCACGCATACGTTCCATATAGTGGGCGTCTTATTTTTAGTACCAGAATATTTTAGTCGTAAACTTTGCATTGTTTAATTCTAGAATTCTTGGATTAAATAGAAAGAAAAGTGACAAAGTAAAAAAAAAAAAAAAAAAAAAAAAAAAAAATGTACTTCCTGAGAAATACGAGTTATGGAATACGAGTAAATTTTCTAACCTCGTCGTTAAAATCTTTTGTAAATACCTTTAACCCGTCCAGGGCGAGTATCACATATATATACCATTTAGGGTACGTATGGTTTTTATATTTTAGTACCAGGATATTTTAGTCGTAATCTTTTAGTCGTTATCTAATCGTAGAATTCTTGGATAGGACGAATAATAAATAAGGACGAAAAGTGATAAATAAAATGTACTTTCTTAGACAGTAATACGAGTGAATTTTTTTAATATATTTTCTAACCTCATCGTTAGAATCTTTTGTAAATACTTTCAACCCATTCAGAACGTGTGTCACGTATACGTTGCATATATGAGGTGTTTTATTTTTAGTTCAAAATATTTTAGTCTTAATCTTCACCTTATCTAACCGTAGAATTCTTGGATTAAATAGGACGAAAAGTGCGAAGGAAAAAAGTAGTTTCTTAGACAGTAGTACGAGTTATTTTTAAAAATATATTGTCTAACCTCATCGTTAAAATCTTTTGTAAATACCTTTAACCCATTCAGAACGTGTGACACGTATACGTTCCATATAGGGAGCGTTTTATTTTTAGTACCAGAATATTTTAGTCGTAATCTTTGCCTTTTCTATTCGTAGAGTTATTGTATTAAATAGGACTAAGAGTGACAAATTAAACAAAATGTACTTTCTTAGACAGTAATACGAGTGAATTTTTTAAATATATTTTCTAACCTCATCGTTAAAATCTTTTGTAAATGCATTTAACCCATTCAGAATGGGTGTCACGTATACGTTCCATATATAGGGGGCGTTTTATTTTTAGTATCAGAATATTTTAGTCGTAAACTTTGCATTGTCTATGCGTAGAATTCTTGGATTAAATAAGACGAAATCTTTAAGTATACTTTCTTAAGTATTCTTAAGTATTCTTGGATTAAATAGGACTTTCTTAAATATTCTTAAGTATTCTTGGATTAAATAGGACGAAGAGTGACAAATCAAAAAAAAAAAAGTACTTTCTTAGACAGTAATAATTTTTTAACTATATTTTCTAACCTCATCGTTAAAATCTTTTGTAAATACATTTAACCCATTCCGAACGGGTGTCACGTATACGTTTTATTTTTAGTATCAGAATATTTTAGTCGTAAACTTTGCATTGTCTATGCGTAGAATTTTTGGATTAAATAAGACAAAAAGTGACAAAGTAAAAAAAAAGAAAAAAATGCTGTCTTAGCCAGTAAATCGAGTGATTTTTTTAAATGTATTCTCTAACCTCATCGTCAAAATATTTTGTAAACATCTTTAATCCGTTCAAGATGGGTGTCACATGTACGTTTCATATAGGAGGCGAGCGGTTTTTATTTTTTAGTACCAAAATATTTTAGGCGTAATATTTGCTTACTCTACTTGTAGACTAGGCAAATAACCGTAAAATGTCTAATCGTGAATAGGGCGAAAAATACTATATGGAATTACTGGTAATAAAAATTTAAATGTCATTAAATGTCGCCCGTGAAGTGCCTGAATTACAGCAGTTGGCTCTTGTTTTCGCAGCAGTTATTTTCAGATAATCCGTAGTAATTTGGCTCATGCATAAAAAATAAATCGAATTAATTTGTGATGCAGTTTAAATAAAACATGATAAGTGCACATTTTTTGAAAACTTTTCTTTTTCAAACATTTTATTTTTGAGTTATTATCGCATTAAAAATACGTGTGTGATTTGTTATTATTTTTTTATTTAATATTTTCGCGATATGAATTCCAATAAAGGATTTTTTTCAAAACAAATGATTAAAATCTATCGCGTGCTGTAAAAAAAAAAAAAAAAAAAAAAAAAAAAAAAAAAAAAAAATGTTTTAAAATGTTAAAACTTATACAATGTCAACTGATTATCACAATAGTGGAAAAGCAAACATACTAAAAAACTGAGGGGGAAAATCGTTATTGGCATTTTTCACGTTGTCAGTCATTAAGATTTGATTTGATTTGATTTGATAGCCTAAGAGGGACTGCTCAGACTAGTAGAAGTCTGTAGAGCATAGTGTCCCTCCCGGTCCCCTTTATTAAGGTCTTTAAAAAAAAAAAAAAAAAATTACAAACTACAGCCGAAGCTGGACCCGCCGTTAAACGCGACAAGGAGCGGGATAGAATGTTTATAACAAATACAAATACAAACTATGGTCAACGACCAGATCATATATAAGCTCGGCCCTGCTAGGGAAGGACCCTTTTCGCGACAGTTAGCAGGGACTGAATAGGAGTTGTGCATTGAGAGTGGCAGCTGACGGCTACTAGGTAAGGTTAGAGAGTTCTGTCAGAAAAATATAGATTTTAAGTAGCTTTCTGTTTAGGGTGTGCCTCTTTAGAATATTAGGAAGCCATTCCTTGGGAGGGATTGCAGGCTTCCTAATATGCCACTGTGCTGTTAACGGGCAGGTGAAATAATAATGGGGAGCCGACGCCTCTGCGCCACACTCGCAAAGGAATGTGTCTGCACATTTAAATTTGTAGAGGTATGTTCGAAAGGGACCGTGTCCCGTGAGAAATGCTGTTGTGTGTGCGGAGAGGTTGTAGTGTGTTATTGAGACTTTCGGTATTAAATTATATGTTTGTCGGCCTTTACTGCTGTTATCCCAGATTGATTGCCATTCTGTGAATATATTTGCTTTTAGTAAACGTTTTATGTATGTGGAAGGAATTGGAAGATGAATGTCAATGTGTGGTTTAGCTGTTGCTTCCTTTGCGAGTGCGTCCGCGATTTCATTACCTTGAACGCCCGTGTGCGCTGAAACGTGGCCAAGAGCTACTCTATTTAGAAGGGACTTTAACTTAAGTTTGATTTCTAGGATTAGCGGATGTTTGGTTCTATGGGCATAGATAGCCTGCAGACCAGAGAGACTGTCGCTATAAATTTGGACGAAGGGATGTGTGGTGTTTGTCTGGATCCAGTCCAGGGCTTTTAGGATGGCATAATCGGATAAAAAATCAATGACCTTTTATGTTCTTTAGCTACTACAAAATTAATATATGACTTTCATGTAATCTTTCCTAACAGAAGCATAAGAATTATTGCTTCTGAATCACATAAAGTTTGATTTTTGTTCTTAGATATTTTAAAACATAATAGTAACAGGAAAAATAAACAGAAAAACTATAATATATTTAAATATAATCGTTGCCTATTTTGTATTTTGTTTTGTTTGTGTATTTTTGGCAGAACTTACTCTAAAGTTGACTATCAGGATAGCTTGTAAATATTAAAGGAAAATCCGCCGGAAAACTATGCTCTCGATACATGAAATGTGGATCTGAAAAGACGAGTTAAAGAATCGAAAAGAGATCCAGAAGAAATAAACATAAACAAGTATTTAAAAAAAAAAAAAACCTGCTAACAAGAATTTTCAAACTCATGTACAAAATTTAAAATCGTTTAAAATAAAAATCGTTTTAAAATAAAAAAAGATTTGCTTGAATTCAGTGAAACTATCATACATCATGGAGACAGTATTGTAAGTAAATGAAATAATAATAATAATAATAATAATAATAATGAAAATATAAGTCATAATTAAATAATTCACAATCCTATAAATGTAGGATTTTAGGCAGCAAAGAATTCCAGCTCTGGAAATCTGTTAATGCGAATATGACGACTTTCGTCCGAGAGCGTCAATTCATGCCAATAATAAGATCAGATCAATCAGAGATGACAGTTTGGGGTATATAAGTAGAATACATGCGAAATTCACGTAGAATACATGTGAATAAAAGAGTGCATAAACTGTTAAAAAAAAAAAAAATCAGTGAATTGAATGTTTTTTTTTCCGTCGGTTATATTTAGTGAAAACACGAAAAAGTATCTTTTGATTTACCTACTTTCGCAAACATACAGAAAATTCCAAAATCTACCGTAAAAATTACCTGAAATCTTCCAATCCAACGTTGGATTTTCGTCAAATCATAGGGGTGATCCGGCAACAGTATGCTGTCGATTATTTTTTTGTATTAGAAACCGAATTTTACATATGTCCTTTTTTCCTGAAAATATGAAACATTCCTGAACCTAAGCTCAAAATTTCCTGAAATTCTCCAGTCAAAAGACGGAAAATTCTTCAAATAAGAGAAAACCCTCTTCCAATCACACAGGTGTTCCGGCAACTCGCTTCAAAAATGCATTAAATCTCAACATGAGTCTAATAATACCTTTATTGGGATTTTATTATAAACAATTTTCAACTTCATATAACAGTCATTTAAATTTAAATTTAATTTTATGTTTTTACGGGATTGCACTTAGTTTACATCCAAACCCCACTTTGGCATGACGCACAGCTACGTTATACCAATTAAGGGACATTTTTTAATAGTATAAGAAGATACAATCGTGTAAATAAACAAAATACAATGAAGCCAAGAATTTTAATATGATCTCATGAAGTGACATATAAAATGCATTCTCTATGCGTTACAAGAACAAATGTCTATTACGTATACTTAATACATACATACATAAATAAGATTAAAAATATTAATAAAATACTTTAAAACACTGAAATATAATATGTTCTTCAGACTAAAAAACAGACGAATAATTTATAGATATAAAGTGCAGAAAATTACAATATTTGTACATTATGTTTTTAATAAAACCATTAGCATCTGAAATAAAGTTAATAACGTATACATATTAATTACCCTTTTTTTCGTTAGATTAATACTCTCATAAACATTTATTATTTGAAGCACTTTACAAAGTTTTCTCTAAAATTATCTCAGAAAATTTTTAATCACATACACGATACAGAAATGTCATTAAAAGAAATGTGTGCGACAAGAACTGATTTGACCCAAAACCGCCCGCAGTTACTAAAAATATAATATAAAAGCAACTTTTACTAAACGACATAGCTAAACATGCAAAAGAAGTTGAATTCGTAAATATTCATCAACTCGTGGAATGTGATGTAAAAAACATCTTCCGCATGTCGCAAGTGCAATCGCTCATCATATATACGTAAATAGGCTAATAATGCTAATAAATTATTTTAAAACACTTGAATATAACCAGGGTTCTGACGAAAGAACAGATGAATAATTTAGAAATTTAATGTACTGAAAATTACAATTTTAATGCTATACATTCTTAATTAAAACATTCACATGTGAAATAAAACTATTAACATTCAAATATTAATGAGCTTTTGTTTTTTCGTTAAATTAATACTTTCAAAAACATTTATTAATTGAATCACTTTACAAAGTTTCACCAAAAATTCTCTCAGAATATTATTAATCCACATACATGATAAAGAAATGTCATTTAAACAAATATGTGCAACTGATTTGATCCAAAACTCACTCAACAAATTACTAAAAATATAATATAAAACCAACCTTTTCTAAAACACATAACTAAACATGCAAAAGAAGTTGAAATCGTAAATATCATCAACTCCTGAAGTGTGATGTAAAAAACATCCTCCATACGTCGCAAGTGCAATTACTCATCGTACATCGTAAATAGGCTAATAATGTTAGTAAATTATTTTAAAACACTTTAATGTAACCAAACATCTGACCAAAAAAAAAAAAAAAAAAGAATAATTTATAAATTTAATATACTGAAAATTATAATTTCAGTGCCCTACATTCTTAATTAAAAAATTAACATCTGAAATAAAGTTAATAACATTCACATATTAATGAGCTTTTGTATCAGTTAAATTAATATTTTCAAAAAGAGTTGATTTATTAATTGAAACAATTTACTGAGGTTTCCAGAAGTATGATTAATTTTAATCCACAATTATGATAAAGAATTTACTCTAAAAGAAGTATAAGAACTGATTTGATCCAAAACCCAACAAATTATTAAAAATATAATCTAAAATCAACCTTTTCAAAAACACATAACTAAACATGTAAAAAAAAAAAGTTGAAATCATAAATATTCATCAATTCTTGAAGTGTGATGAAAAAACAACCTCCATACGTCTCAAGTGCAATTGCTCACGATACATACATAAATAGTCTAATAATGTTAGTAAATTATTTTAAAACACTTTAATGTAACCAAAGTTCTAACAAAAAAAGAACATGAATAATTTATAAATTTAATGTACTGAAAATTATAATTTTAATGCCTTACATTCTTAATTAAAACATTAACATCTGAAATAAATTTAATAACATCCACATATTAATGAGCTTTTGTTTTTCGTTAAATTAATACTTTCGAAAACATTTATTAGTTGAAGCACTTTACTAAGGTTTCACTAATATTCTCTCGGAATATTTTTAATCCACAATTCTGATAAAGAAATCTCATTAAAAGAAATATGTGCGACAAGAACGTGATTATTCCTTGAAAATAAATAAGACTTTCTAAAATGCCCATTGGAACTTTTCGTACACAGATATCCTTCATCCCCCGGGAAAAAAAAATATATATATTCTATCGCTTGATGAAACGTTCCAATATTTATTTATTAAGCTTGTTAAATCTTAACGTATCTCCTTTGATGATCAAAGAAGTTTTAGAAGAATAATTGGCACTTATAATGAAAGTTTGAAGAGCTCGAAGCAACATAAGTATATTTTTAAAAATCTAAGAGCTATTGACATGCTTATTAGAAGAAAACAGTTACTCATATTCATGTGAAGATTATTTTCAAAAAGTATGATGTCCCGATATAATTATATTCAGGAATTGTGGAGCTTTGTGTATCTTGCAAGGCAAACTATGAATGGTTTGAAAGGTATGTCATTTATACTTTCCATTTTTCGTGGAAGGATCTGGCAGGTGTTTCAAAAAATAAAAGTATAATGTTAAGAGTATAAAGTTATTAATGCATAAAAAATTTCAAAATTGAAACAGTCTTGTTCTACAAATAACTCTTGAACAAAAGATTCAAAATTACCAACGAATTACGCGTTTGTCTCATCGGATAAATTTATGTAATAAAGGAAGGTAATGAAAAATGTAAAGAAAAATTTTAATAGCTTTAATTTAAAAGAATATTTTAAATAAGACAAATGAGATTTAACCTTCCTTACCCTGAAAACGAAAACCGCCCGTTGGTTATTTTACATTACTATATTTACATGAAAGTCGTGTCAATTTTCTTATTCTCCGTAACATTTATATTTTACAAATAACCAAAATTCAAAATTACTAACGAGTTACTCGGTTTTCACAACAGATAAATTTATCTAATAATGGAATGCCTTGAATAAATATACTGAAAAATTTTAATAGCTTATTTAATTTATAAGAATAATTTAAATGGGACAAATGAGATTTAACCTTCCTTTACACTGAAAATGAAAACCGCCCGTTGGTTACTTACTTTACCATGTTTAGATGAAAATCATATAGATTTTCTTGGTCTCCGTAACATTCGTATTCCATAAATAACCATTGAACAAAAGATTCAAAATTACCAACAAATTACTTGGTTCTCGTAACGGAGAAATCTATCTAAGAAATGAATGTCTTGAATAAATAAAAATAAAAACTGGAATAGTTTTTTTTTTAAATTTATTAGATTATTTTAAATAAGACAAATGATATTTAACCTTCCTTACACTGAAGACGAAAACCGTCCGTTTGGTACTTACTTTACTATGTTTACATCAAAATCATGTCAATTTTCTTAGTTTCAGTAACACTAATGTTCTACAAATAACCATCGAACAACAGATTACAGATTGTCAATTTTCTTAGTCTCCAAATTGTAAACTTTTGGTGCATAATTTATATTGGATAAAAATTATTTAAAAAAAAAACTGCAATGAAATGTTTTTTGTTTTACGTGCATGAAAATTAAGGTCTTCATTTGAACCTGTAATAATGGTTTATTCGTGAAAAAAAATGTTGTCGTGATTAGCAGACAACTTCAGTCACAAAACTGAAAAAAAAAATCACTAATTTCACTAAAATAACGCAATTTGTATTGACTTTTAATTTCATGAATTTGCGACATAATTTATATGTTCAGATTTAGTTCCCAGGTTTTTGACGTAACGATGATTTTTCTATGGAAAAATAGCAAAAATATTGATTTTATTTTAGAAAACGTGTTGTAAAAAAAATCAAATAGCATTTTCCTATCTGCAAATATTTTTTTTACTGGAAAAAAGAACTCTATCACTTACAATAACACACGGTTAAAAAAAATTATTATTATACTGTTGACATAATTCATTATGGATAGTAAATTCATGGCAAAGAGTAAATCCAAATTTAACAAAATTAAGACTAGCATCTTAAATCGAGTTTCAATAAAAAGTTCTCCCCGGCGAAATAAAACATAATAAGTCTGACGATATGATTCGATAGGGAAGAATAAGTTTATTACAAAAAATAAAACCAGAAACTTTTAAATATTATAGTTTGTAAACATTAACACTAGTAGCTTAAACAGTAACGAAACACTAGTCTAATAAAAAGTTCTTGGCGGTGAAAATTATGTAATATTCAACAAAAAATGTATTTTCATTCATAATTTTCATTCTTTCTAAAAAAGGAACTCTTATAACAATAATAATTCTAGATTTTTTTTTTAAAAGTCAGAAAAAAATCATAATGATACATTTATATGAAAACATAGGCTTTACATTTGAAAATATTTCATTAATAAATTAGCACTTCAAATTCCATTTAATGTAACTCGTAAAAAAGAAATATGCTATTAGATGTTCTAAAGATTTTTTTTTTCATTACATATTTATGCTTAAGTACAACTTTTTAGAAATCACTCTTAGTAATTGAATTTAATCGTCTAACGCCCACAAACATTTGTTTATAGAATCTACAGCTGTTGTTTAAAAGATATAATATGGATAATAATTTGTTTTAATACTTTCCGTGCTCTACAGTTATTTAGAGGAATCTAGTATATCCGAACAATTCGCAAATCAAAACATATGCTAAATAGCTAAGTCACTTAATTTTTTTAATAATAAAAAATGCTCTCTAATAAATTTTCATTATTTTAAAATGCTTATAATTAAAAAATCCTTGAAGTATTTTTCATTTATTCGAACGCATGAATATCTAACAGAAATCTTGACAGTTCGGGAGCTTACTTTAAAGATAACATGCATTAATTGTGTCACGCAAAATTCTTGGTTTTATTGCCCCTCCATCTATCACCCCTATGTTACAGGTTGCCCTATTCAAGAGAATAATTTATTTTCCTAAGTTTTCTGAACGAATTTAAAGGACGTACTTAAATAAACCTCAAACAGATGGCAGCACAATGTATTTTTTGATTCGTTTACCATATTTAGAATTAGCATCATTAAAGATTGAAAGCATTTTTAATTTTAGTATGAAATTCCCGTATTATTTTATGCGAAAGTGAGGATTTAGTTATGCATATAATTATAATGCTTATTATTTTTAACAGGTACATTTTCAAATTTTCATAAAATGTTTAAAACTTGAGGAAATTTTGCATACTTTAATAAATTGCTTTAATTCCATTTCATATTTTACAGTCTATGCCAAAAAGAGATACACTCCATACATTTTAATCTTCAAATTGTCGCAGAGAAAAATGAAAATAGCCATTCTATTGGGAATTATGTCTTCTTTCAATTTATGTTGAAAAATAAGCATAGGTGGTTGTCTTCATATTGAAATTGCAACAAACTTTGAAAATTTGAATACGAAAATCCAGTTTTGGCAGCATATTTGGATTCTTCGGTTTGAGATTTCTCTTCAAATTTAGTTCCTAGGTTTTCGATGTAACGATGATTTTTCAATGGAACAATATTAAAAATATTGATTTTGCTTTAGAAAAAGTGTAGTGAAAAATCAAATGGCTTGCTCCTCACTGTAAAAAATTTTATTGCTTGAAAAAAAGAACTTTATCACTTACAATAAAACACGATTAAACAAAATGCCGATTGTCCTGATGAGATTTCTTATGTGAAACGGGAAGTCATTCGTTGAATCAGCCTAGGATTATGCAGTTTCGGGCTCGTAATGTTAAATTCTTTCTCAATAAATGCAAACCAAACTGCGATGGGAACAGTTTTTAAGCATAATTCATAAACACTATGGCGGAATGAGCTATAATTTTAGATTAAAAATTTTGGATTTAAATGCTCATAAAATTAATATTAATTTAAATTTCCTTTCACGGTTTGTTTCTAAAAAACACTTCACATCTCTTTATATCTCATATATCTTAAAGTACAATTCTATTACAAATATTTATGTCTACAGCCAATTTAAGTTGTTTTTGGGAACCGGAAAAATACGGGCAAAACGCTTAGAGAGTTAAAAAAAACTTTTAACTGTTTTTAATGCTGTACATCGCTTTTACCACTCTATTGAACAATGCTTCCAAACTTTATTTTTGAGGAAATTGATGTAATTTTTGCTGAAATACGACATTGACATAGCAGTTGAAGTATCATGCGCGTTAGTTTGTAAGATGAATGATATTTATACATAAAATCTTTGCGTTTTAAGCATTTCCAAAAATAACAAGAATAAAACATGATATGATTATGTTCTGTGATAAAAATGACTATGAGTTTGAAGGAAATAATCTAAAAAAATTCCGATTTTGTCACGATATCAGTCGACCTCACAGTGTGAAAATGGCAACGAACGTCATGTAAACTGTCTGTAAAGAGGCCCTTTTTCATAAATGAAGGCCAAGAATCTACTCTAGATCAATTTTTCATCGTAGTTATTTGACCTTGTTGCACCTCGACCACTAACATGTATCTAGAACAAGAAACTGTTTATTTTACCTCTGTCACTGCTTTATGCAATAGAAATATTTTAAGATAAATAAATCAGTACATTGGTACTGCTTATGGGTTATTTACTGTGCCCCTAAAAATGAACTCTCATTACATATTATATGATTGACTTAGAATATATAAAAATAAAGAAGCAGTAATATATACAACCTAAATAAAGTCAATATTTCACATCTACATCATATTATACTGTAACGATATCATATCGGCATGTGAATATTAATTATGCATAGGATTATTAAACATGCATGTAATTATTAAGTACAAAAAAAAATAGATTCTTCATCTACTACCAGTTTTAAAATAATGTGATAAGTATTTCCCAATTAATTACTGTGATTACTGAATATGGTTTATTATTAAAAATGCATTTTAAAAAATTTCGTAAAAATTTAAAATTTCTTAAACTGATGAAATCCTAAATGAAGATTATTTTCTCTAAATAAAAAGGCACTGTGTGTCATGAAAACTGGCCTTTAAAAAAGCACTAAAGTTAAATGTACTTTTATCTTATTGCTCCAGTTTCTATTCTTTCTATAAACTTGGAGTCATTGGTGGAATTTTCTCAAAACTGAACTTAATTACGTGAGATATACCTTTACATAATTTATCGATCACCATCATCAATAAAAATCGTATATTTTATCTATCATACGAGATTCATTTTCACCTTAAAAAACTAAACGCATCTAAACGCAATAAATAATGGGAAAGATTTAACTCATGATTCCTTAATAATACTATATAAAAAGTGTAATTTCAGTTGCTGAGATTATCTTCTTACGTATGTAGTCATGAACGCATAAAATTTATGCTAATTTTATACGTTCCCACCAATCATTTTGCAATGTTCAAATTCATATAAAATTCTTCAATCCATGAAATATGGAAATGCCAGAAAAATCATTTACTAATCATTATTTCTTAAATCGCTAAAAAAAAAAAAAAATACTTTCGACAGAAAATGTTACATGTCCATATTCCTGCAGACTGAAATCAAAATTTACATTTTTTAGAAATACCAGATATGTATTATCTCCATGTAGTATCCAATCTTTAAAAATAAAATCAACGAAATTTTGCTTTTAAAATAATCATTAAAAGTCATAAAAATTTTCTAAGAGCAAAATTAATCGCACTTTTAACAGTCTTTCTAAAACTTAAGAACATATATGTAAGGTTAATTAAAAGTTGCACAAAATTATAAGTAAGTTAATAAAATATAATTGCAGATATAATAGAAGAATTTCAAATTAATAAATAGATTTATTCTGAAAATGATCAGTGAATCTCAGACATTATTCTACAAACAAAATATGCAGAGTTGAATACACTTTAAAAACTAGTCGTTTGGGGGGGGGGGGGGCACCGTATTCATTACCCATCATGGATATGCATAATATAAAATATGAAAATAAAACATGTGTAAACTATTTATAAAATGCATTGCAATTTGAATAAAATCGTGGCTTGATGACGTCATAAACTTTAAATGCTCTATTACTGAATTGCGTAAAAGAAACATCTTCATAACTCCAAAAATGTTAATCATATTAACTAACAGTTTATTTCGTCAGATTAAGCGTCTCATTTCCAATTAAAATAAATCTTTGAATTGCAATTTGAATGAAACACAGGGTCACGAAAAATTGAAGAGTGTGAAAAATATCTCGGCAACTAATTATTCGATCGACTTCATTCTTTATGCAAAATTTATGTTTTTTTATTGTCTTTTATATTTATTCCTTAAAATAAACAATTTCGAATATATTTATATACCTTTTATCAGAACGGATATTTCAAAAGAGTCCGAAAAAATAGTTTCGGATAATCGAGTTTACTGAAATTCCATAAGCTTCTTCCCATTATTACGTGCCAAGTACATACCAAATTTCAAGTCTCTATCTCAATTTGTTCGGAAGATACAGCGTTTACAGATAGACACACAGACAGACGGACGGCAATTTTTTTTTTCTAAAAATATGTTTTTCGGAATCTTCAGTGTCTGAAACGTGTAAATCCGTCAATTTTTTTTTCCAATTTTTAAAACGATTGCAAGATTTACCCTATACTACGTATGATGGGAAAGTAAAAAGGAAAGACAAATGTTTCTTAATCTACGAAAATATAAAATAACCACGGACGAAAATGTACAATAACCTCTTCCGAGTTACCCACGATTCCTAAAACCGTTTTTTTATCATTAGAAACCTTAGAAACATATATATATTCAAGATTCAAAGTATAATTTATAAAAACAAAGTATGTTTTTCTGCCACTGATTTTTGGAAACGTTTCCGAGTAATTTTTCATTTTCAGATAAATTAATTACATCTTGAGTTATAAGCAATTATTTTCTCAACACAGTTAGAACGGCAGTTTTGTTTTCTTTTCTGCGCTGTCGTGTGCAGACATTCGGTTCAAAACGTCAATTTTGACAGTACTTTCCTGAAAAAAATTATGTTTTTACCGAAAACCGAAAAAAAAGAGCACATGCCAATTTGATACGTTGGCGAACAAAAATGAACTAAGAATTGCTTCAGAAAATAGCCAGTGTGGATTTAAGAACAGCCTTAATGTTTAGAGAAACTTTATTCATATGAAACCTTCAGCAGAAAAGGAGCTTTTCGAAAGTTTGGCTGAAACGCGCAAAAATAATAAATTACATCAAACATCATTTTACGAATAGTTTTTTAAAATGTATTTAATTTTTTTTCATTAAATTAATTAATTATATAGGGTGCCCGAAACGAAACGCCCCAATTTTAAACACTTATACTGAAGATAATAAACAAACAAGACAATTTCGTTAGGTGGTGGTACATGGTAGCTTAGATGTGGAAATTTACATTATCTAATTATAATTATTCTTAGGTTCTGAAAATCGGAAAAATTGAAAATTGAAAAATGACACCGAAATCTGAAAAAGCACAAACCGTGTGGTGGTATGCAGAATTGAGCTCCATTGGCAGGATGGAGTACCTCCACACTGGCATTTGGGAGAATACATTGACTGCCGAATTCCCACAAAGATGGATTGGAAGAGGTGGTCCAGTTATCTGGCCACCCTCCTTTAGACATCCTCCGCGCCACTCGTGGGGTACATGTATTTGCAACAAATTGTCCAGTCATTTGACCGTTTTTGTAGAAAACGGTTACATAACCGTAATTTAACTATATTCTGACCATAAAATGAGCAATTATATGGTTAGAATATAGTTAAATTACGGTTATGTAACCATTTTCTACAAAAACGGTCAAATGACTGGACAGTTAGGTGCAAATTTTTAACAGTGTAGAAATGGTGTGATCGCACAAACAAAACTTTATAACTAATGTGTATTCATTGTTGTTTCAAAGTTCTTAAGGTTGTTCTCAAATCTAAACTGGCTACTTTATGACATAATTTTTAATTTATTTTTGTTTGGAAACATACAGGTATACTTATTCAGGAACTATGTAATCGAAATACGTTTTCTATATTTTCATATTTTCATATTTTTTGGTAAAGGCAGAAGATCTTTCAGTAAATACTGTCCAAGTCGACGTTTCGAATCGAATTCTCGCCTCGCCGAAGGGAGCAAGGGGAAAAACGCATTGTCACAGGACACTAATAGCTTATAACTCGATAAGTAATTTATATATAAAAAAATAGAAAACTCATTTCGATTCAAATCGAGTTAATAGTCAGGCATGGCAATTTTACGTTTTTTCGTTTAAAAATGAGTCTGAAATTGTGTCAGAAAGCTTCGCGTTGTTGAGCAGGTCATTTGAGAACCACCTTAATGCAACGATTACATGTTGACCATTACAGACTGTTCAAATTAGGGCGTTTCGTCTCGGACATCCTGTATATTTCAATTTCTTCAACCGCACTTCTGTTATTATGCTCCTATTTACGATAAGGTAAGATACTTTAGGCTTTTTTATTCTAATATACTTCTAATAATTTTCACTAAAAAAATGTAATAAGTTTGTTTTTATAATTTAAAATATTTAAAGACAATTATAGATTAGGTATCTAATTTTTTATAAATACTTTTTCTTTAATATCATGAAAAGTCTATTTTTTTAATTGGGTAATTAGAACTTTTTACTGGATCCCTGAGCGTTCGAATTAACGAATACACTGAAAATCTGTATACACTTTTCAGAACACTTTTTAGAACACTTATTTTGTCACCTTTTTTAGTACACTTTAAAGCGCACTTTTTGGAACAGTTTTTACAATACTTGTGAGAACACTTCTTTTGTTCAGCACACTTTCTAGCGCATTTTTTGAAATGTTTTTCGCGTTTTTCGCATGATTTCACAAGTGTGCCAAACGTATTCCCAATCCGTCCTCAAATGTGTTCCCAGGTTTAGATTTAACAAATATCCTGAGCAGAACACTTTCGGAACACTTTCCTGATAGCGGAACATATTCACATATTAAGGGAACACATTCAGTACAAATTAAGGCAACTGGAACACTTTCTTTTGAATCAAAGTGTTCCAAATGTGTTGTGGGAATTTGCAGTGTAATTAATATGACCATGTTTTGGATAAATTAAGTGTAAAACAGCTGAATCAAAGTAAAAAAAAAAAAAATCAAAATTCACAAATACTGATTTGAATCAATAGTGTTACATTTCCGTAATACCAATTTTTTAAATGTCTTAAAATGTATAAAATATAGCTCATTGTTTTCTTTTAATTCTTAAAGAACCAATATTATTTACAATTAAATACGAAATGTAAATTTCCATACTGAAAACAAAATAAATAACAACAGTATTGCATAATTAAACTCATCACTTGCATAGTATTTGTCTTATTCGAAACAGATCCAATCAATACTTAAATAAAATAATATAAAGTAATATTCAAATACAAAAAGAAATATATAAAAATTATCTTATGATTTAAAATGTGCAGGGTCTTTCATCTAAACGTACAGCTGTCCCCTTATAAAGAAATGTCTGAAAGTATAGACGTCGAAACTTCGAACTTTTAAAAATTCAAATTCCCTAAATCTAAATGTGTAGAAAATACTCATAAATTGCTTTTACTATCTAAATTTATTCGATTCTACCCTTTCAGCTCAATTTTTTAACTGGATGACTTAATTTATCAGATAACGCGTTTTTTCAGTACCAAAAAGCTACACTGTTTTTATTTTTATCAGGAAAAAACATTAAAAAAACCACAATTCTTGAAAAATCATTTGAGTTGTTTATAACAATATAGCAATTGTACTTTATACTAAAAGTTATTTTTCTTATAGGAACAAGACTTATAAATCACATTCTCTATTCATTCTTTTAGTATTTCGCTAAGTGCTTTGATAAAAATCTACAAAACTCAGAATTAATTCATTCCGAAACTAATTCAAAGTAAAACTATCTGATGTCAAAGTATCTGCCAAATAAATTCCACAATATGGTTTTAAGACGCACTCCTGGTGCTGGCATCATCAATTCATATCAAAGAACCTGCTCCATACGGTTGCCCATTTATCACCGTACAATGCAAGATCATTCGTCATTACTGTGGGAAAGAAAGGAAAACAACCATGCCCAAATGGAAGATCTTTGGCCTACATGTTCATGTCTTGAGATGAATTTGAAAAATAGCCCTGGGGGCTAACTGTGGTTTATGAAATGCGAACACATTTATCAATGGAAAACTGATATCAGAATTTTTACAATAATTTAGCTTGCAGGATTATTCAGTCCATGCTATCCAGTTCTAAATAAATTTGATTTAATATATAGCTGTAATCGTGTTTATATAATTACAAATTTATGCATAAATTTATTTCGAGGGAATGGTGGCAACAATATTGAAAATCTTAAAGATTCATAAAAAAGTTGTCTTTTTATAACATAAAATGGTGTTTGGGTGTCCACTAATTTAATATTCTATGAAAATTAAATAATAACTCATGCGTAATGACAAAACATGTAATAATTTTAAAATCTTGTTTGGTAATTCTTTATATGTTCTCCTTTGTTTAAAAGTACGCTGTTAAAAAACCCCAATGTTTCCGCAAATATTCCGAAATGTAATACGGTTAACGAAAATACAATATACGCTCTTCCAAGCTACCAACGACTCCGAAAATGCTTTCTTTATCTTCTAAAACCTCAGAAACCAATAGATTTCCGAGATTCAAGGAAACATTTCAGGGACAAAAGCTTCTTTTACTGCCCGCCATTTTCGGAAACGGTTTCGAGTAGATTTTACAATCCATTAACAAGTTTTCTCAATACGAAATATTGATTTTTCTGATGCTATCAACTCTCAAATAAACGTTTTCAGCTGCGTACGGATCAGGGTCAAGCTAATTTTATGTAAAAAACGGCTGAAATGGTTTTGACTAAATTTTGTATCCTGCCGTTTTCGGGCACGAGAAGACCACTGGGCTAGGTCACATGTTCAAGAAAATTCGGCTAATGGGTCATTTCGGATCACTACGGGTCAAGGTCAGGCTAATTTTATGTAAAAAATGGCTGAAACGATTTCGAATAAATTTTCTATCCTACTGTTTTGGATTACGAGAAAACCATTGGGCTAGGTTACATGTTTGAAAAAAAATTGATGTGTGGGTCATTTTGGGGTCACTACGGATTAAGCTAAATTCATCTGAAAGACTGCTCTAACGATTTTGACTAAGTTTTGTATCCTAACGTGTTGTATTGAGAAGAGCATTGAGCTAAAGAAATAAATCCGAAAAGAAATAATGTTGAAAATGTTCACATGTTCGGAAAATTTCGATTAGTGGGTCATTTTGGGGTCACTACGGGTCAATGCATTTTAATTTGAATAAATGTTGAAACAGTTATTAAGCTGTTGAGCAGTTGGCAGTAAGCAGTAAGCAAAGTTGAAAAGTTGGCAACATTTCGTCAAATATTGCCAAATTTGCGAAATGTTGCCGACATTGGCGAGAAATTTGTCTTTCAAGATTACCAATGCCAAAATACATGCTAGGCACCAAATGAAAAAAAGTCGCAAAGTGTGCAACTTTTCGCCAAAACTTTTTTCCAAATCCTGGAAAACATAATTCAACCAATCAGAGTAGATAAAACTGATTTTTATGTGATGTATAGAGACTTTAATGTCATATTGAGGTGAACACCAGGCTAATTTTATCCGAGCATAGCTCGGTCTTCCCCGCTGGTCTATACAAATCGTTGAATGACTGGACAGTTTGTTGCATATTTGCCGAAACGTCAGTGAAGGCTCACTGTTGAGACCCGAAAAGTTTTTGGTTTCTGTCTGTCTGTCTGTCTGTTCCGCGATAACTGCCGCAAAAAAGGTCCGATTAGGTTGATTTTTGGTGGGTATGTTGGCGAGGTACCCGGAATTAGCTGTATAGTTTTTGGTTAAATTTGGTTCTTTCGTTCGAAAAATATAGAACATTTTATTTTAAGTCATAATGCTTTTCAATGGCAAGTCAGACGATTTTTTAATTTTAACATTCCGCGAAAAGGAAATCACGCATTGGGATAATTGTAAATGCTAAATTATGGATATTAAAAATTTACGAAATGGATATCTTAATTTAATTTGATCGCTTTGAAAATTTCCCAATATGTTTATTAGAATTTCTAAATTAATTGTATAAATTATTGGGAAATTTTACGCATTAATTTGAAAGATATGAAAATTTTATGTTCTCATTTTTTACAAAAATTTCCAATGCGTTTTCTTTCTCTCTTTCATTAAATGGTTTCTAAGCAACTTTAATTCAAAGAATATCAACAAAGGAAAATTCAAGTGAATTATTTTGACGCGAAATGTTATTAACAAAATAGCTAAATTTCGAATGATTTAATTTTTTTAATATGCTCTTTTTTATGAAATAGATGAGAATTTATTTTAACTACTAAAGAAAGATGACCCAAATCGGTTTTCCAAACGAAAAATATAAAAACGTTGAATGTATAAATTGAATATAAGTCTCATAAGAGGAATTTACATTTGTATAAGCCTATTTAATACACGGAATTTTATTCGATTTCAGCAACATATGATATTTAGTGGTTGAAAAATAAGTATTCTTTTAAGGATAGGATAAAACCTCTTGTACAAAGAGATGGTTAATTTAATGAATTAAAAAAGTAAATGCACTCAGACATATACTCGATTAATGAAAGCGCACAATTACTGGAAATTGATAATATAAAATTAAAGTGACAACTGAAGATATGTAATCCTATTCTGAAAAAAATACAGTAATAAGTAGTTTATCCTATCATTTATCTGACATAAAATTGTGTTTAATGTGATACTTCTAAAATTTTTGGAACTTTCAATAAATCTTATATTCTTATAAATGTATAAATAACTTTTAAAAGAATTAATTTTAGGCTATCAAATATTATACAGATTATATTAAAAATTAGTCAGATTAATTAACAATGATTTGTAGAGCTGACGTTGAGGCCTCTGATCTGTAGATTTACTAGTTTTATCATTGGGGGCAAAAATGCGAAGGCAAAAACTTAAACTGAATTATCTGAAAACACTGTTTTTCAGCTGTTCTGCCACGATCACTTTTGAACAAATGAACGAATTTACATCCATTGTTTTTCTAAGTAAAGGAAATTAAATTCTTTACAAACAAATTTTTGTTTTTATAGTTATAACCAAATATATCAATTTTTCTGGAATTTGAATTCCCCATTATAATATTTTAAATACTTTAATTCTTTTTTTATTAATCAGGTTTTTTTAGGCTTAATCAAGAGTGAACGTAATAAGGCAGCAAATAGAAGAAATGAGGACTCAAAAATATAGAACCTGAACATCAAAATCGTGCCAAAAATAGTTCCACAAGTTAATTTTGTCATACAATATTAAAATTTGTGTTATTGTTTTCTTCAGTTTAACAAGCATTTTTGTTTTTCAATAACACATAAAGAAATAAATGCGAAAATAAATAATTGTCTAAACTTGTTACAGGTTTCCTAATCCATCGACAAACTTCACTGAATGTTCGTAATAGCATAGCTCTTTCTGGTCCCCTAAGAGAGAGTTTAACAGTACAGTCGAAATGTAAACTTACTTTACATTAATAAACCCCTGCGAAACTTTCGCACAACTGTATTTGGGATGATTTGCGGTTTGTGGATATGGCTATTCATTTATTTGTAACTGTAATTTTTAATCAAACAACTTGTTTTAACTAAATGAGAGCGCATTAAGACAAGAACTTGTTAAATCTTCGATGTGATGTCTTGTTAATTGTTTTCCGTTTTGTATGAGCATCGAAATAGGGATGTTGACATCAGCAATACTAGTCGGATGTGCCAATCCCCAAACTTTTTTCTAACTCATACATGTTAATATTTCAAAATAACAGAATATGAAGTTTGATGAAATTTTGTGCATTAATTCTTGAGATATGACTATCGCTAAAATTGTGTAAATTCTGAAAAAAGCAGTAAAGCAGCGCCATCTTGTAACGAAGTGAATGACAACTCCAGTCAGATCCGAGTTGACGCTTTACGTCCAACACCTTTATTCAGCTTCATTGATACAACTTAAAACAATATAAAACCTTTAAAAATACATCACACTTTTCCTTAAAAACCCAGCGAACAAAACTCCCGATTTTACACACGCACAGTTCACATTTTTGCTCAACCATCATCTGTCCAACTTTCTCTCCATCTCCATCAGCTTATCTCGTGTCACTTCCCTTGACCTGCCAACTAACATCTCTTGCAGTCTCTTCGCATATCGAAAACAGTCCTTTAGATTCGATTACACGGCTCGATGGCACGACTACACGGCGATCAACCTCCGAAGCTAGGCGACAAAGCCATGGACAAACGCTGGACAACTCTAGACCAGCAACTCACGAGTCAGGATAGGCCATGGGCTTCTTCGGTCGTTACAGACTCCTCCCCCAATCCAAATTTTGAACATGTCCAAACGGAGTCCTTGACGAGAATATACAGTTGTGACAAATTCCATTTAACACCAAATGTTTTTCTTTTAATTCACAATGTTCAGGAAAACTTGTTAATTTGTCACATACATGTCATCTCCTCCCCTTTCCTGATCCATCACAGCAATGTGCCGCCCTAGTTAAAATTCCTTAAATTTTAAATTTACTATCAAAATTTTGAAGTACGTATAAAAATACAGCAATTCACACCATGCCAGTAATACAGTTACATAAATTATATTATATAAAATTTGCACTAATTTACCATGATTTAAACACACACAAAATTTCTCTTAACTTCTAGACAAAATTATAACCAATGTAATTTTACACAAATACCAACACAATTAACAGGTTTTTTTCTCTTTTTATATAAGTTTAACATGATACAAAACCAAATTAATATCTGACACTTTTTCTCTACCAAATGAAACAACTTTTCATATGAATTAACACAATTTCAAAAAATATTTATAAATTTGCAACCTATAAATTCTAGATCATAAATTAACATTTCAAAGTTATTTTTGTATTTTTTCTCTTATTCCAATACAAACAATAAATAAATATAAAAATGTACACCTTTTTTTTCGCACAAATGATACCATTTTAACATATAGAATTTATAAACCTAATAGATATTACTCAACCTATGGGTGCCGGCTCAGGGTATCTGCATTGCAAGAATTTCTTTCTTTTCTTAGGGTTCTTCATCATCTTATTTTCTTTTGTCTTTACCTCTGCTTTTCTCTCCATCTTTTTGTCACACATTCCGTAACCTTCCTTAACATCAGCATAGCTCCCATTTCTACCAGCACCTATCTTGACCACACCACAGTTGATCCCGTTTTCTGTTCTACGAATATTTTCATCTTTTGATGCGCATTGATTATATTCGTTTCCTATGTTAGGTAAATTTTCCTTAGTATTTCTTGTCGCTGCCACATTTTCCTCACATCTTTCAGCTAACAAATCATGTTCAAGACTTCCATGATTCTGTTCATTAGAATAATTCTCTTTATCAACCTTTCCATCAATTTCATCTTTCCTCTCATTTACACTCCTGACTAAATCAGCCATGAGCGGATTTTGCTGGTCTTCCACAATTTCCTCAATCATTTCAGCAATCTCACGTTTAATATCATCATTACTTTCAAATTCAGAATCTTCACATGAATAATTTCTATTAAGATTAAGACTCTCCTCTTTTTGAACCTCATATATTTCTGAATTGTCCTTATTTTTCAAACTAAACGGATAACCATCTCCACAGAATTCGTTAACATTCATTTGAGAAAGTCCGACATTGACTTCAAAATTAGTTTCATTACCAAATTCATCTAAATTTACAGAATTTCTAACTTGTGATAAATTGAATAGTTCTATATCTTCTTCAGTGTTTGACTCATAAGTTCCATTAATCTGCTTTAAGCTCAACATTTCCTGGGTTTCGCTTCCCTCTTTCATCATTTCCCCTTGTTCACCTTTCACATCTTGAAATCTAGATAATTCAAGCTTCTCTTTCACTTTTGCAACATTATCAGTTTCACTCCTAGTAGATTCACAAAGTTTCTCAGCCAATGACTGATTTCCAACTAAAGTAAAGTCCAAAAATCGCAACTCGTTATTGACAGTTTCTTCACTCGAACTCTCTCTATCCTTTATCTCATCAATATCATCCCTACCAAATCTTGTTTCACCATTCACAGAAACACTTTTAAACAAATGAGCAATGTCTAGTAAGATTTGATCAGTATGATCAGGAACCACAAGCACATCCACCTCTTTTTCCCTCTTATCAACTTTCCTCTTAACCAATAATTTTTCTTTAACTATTCCAAATTCCCTGGACTCTGTTTCAGTCTTTTTGGCCAATGTAAACAATGGAGCAAATTCTTCACTCTTCTTTTTCTCTTTAGCAAATCTATTCGAATTCACTCGCACCAAATCCAAAATGGTTTCAGTTTCCACTACCTCCGGCAAAAGTTCACAATCTGCACCGGAATTCTGATCTTCCTCCTCCTTCAACTTTTCAATCCACTCCAATTTCTCTTCTTTTCCTACCTTATTGACATCCTTTTTACCCAATATTTTTTTCTTAGCAAATTGCAACTCCCATCTCAGTTCTTCCAACTGAAAATTTCTTTCCTTTGCCATTTCTTTTTCTGCTCTTTTCCTCTCTCTTTCCCTTTCCTTTTCCTTCTCTATTCTTTCATTCATCACAGTTGATAGCAATTCCTTTACGAAATCCTCTTCATAACTAGCACTTTTCATAATTAAGTTACGTAAATCAATTATTCTCATGCTATCATTAACTTCCTCTCTCAATTCCACTGCAACAACTCTCATGTCCTCCTTTCTGCCTTTTCCAAAATACGTCATCTCAAAGTTCAATTTCAGCACTCTAGTGCGTAGTTCAAACACTTCCTCATAGCCACAGACACCCAACCAACTAACTAAAATCAATTCGATACTTTCAAAACTATTTACTCGATAGAATGAATGTTACTAACTCAGTAAACAAATATATATTTCACAATATCTAAATATTAAAATTTCAAAACAGTTTTCAACACATCTATAAATACTATTTTTATACACTACACATGTATATATCATGACATAACTGAAAAACGCCAGTTTCAAACAGTAATATTACATTACTTCTCCAAAATTTACACCATCAGTTTAACATCTGATAAATTTCTATAACTCACATCTCCAATTTCTGAAAATTAATTTTAAATTCAATTTCAAGGTTTAAACCAAACACATTAAATATCAATTTACAATATCACTTTACTTTCAAAATACTGTATAAGTGTTACCAATACAAGACTTTCAAACAATTTTTAAATTTCTGAAATCACCAACTCTCTTTTTTATCTCAACCTCTATTCTTAGTTTAAGAATTTGAACCAGTTTAGCTTTAACATTCTATACATCTCATAATACTTAATAAAATCAGTTTGATTTTTTTTTTCAATATACATGAATCCCTATTCAATTCATTCCTATCTGCCAGTTTGGCGTAAAACAATTTAATTAAAATCAGTTTGATTTTCAATACATGAATTGTTATTCATTTAATTCATATCTGCCAGTTTGGCGTAAAACAATTTAACTAAAATCAGTTTGATTTTCAATAATGAATCGTTATTCATTTATTTCAGCCAGTTTGGCTTCACCTCTATATTTATCTTAAGTTTTAAGATTTGAAATCACCAATTTTTTCTCAAAATAAGATGCACATTTTTTTATATACAAATACAATCTCAAAACCAGTTTCCAAATAAAATACACCCTGCTGGCAATTGTGCATTTAATACAAAACAAAAAAGCCAGTTTGGGCACAAAAACCCCAAATCTAAACTTTCTTAAATATAAACATATAAAACTACTAACACCAAAGGCACACTGCAATGGATAAAAGGGAAAATGACATACCTCTCATAAAATTTCCGCTGGTTTCACATGTAAACAACACCATCTCGGTGGATCCTCCATTTTAACTACATAAGACTGTAACGAATTAATGACAACTCCAGTCAGATCCGAGTTGACGCTTTACGTCCAACACTTTTATTCAGCTTCATTGATACAACTTAAAACAATATAAAACCTTTAAAAACACATCACACTTTTCCTTAAAAACCCAGCGAACAAAACTCCCTATTTTACACACGCACAGTTCACATTTCTGCTCAGCCATCATCTGTCCAACTTTCTCTCCATCTCCATCAGCTTAGCTCGTGTCACTTCCCTTGACCTGCCAACTAACATTTCTTGCAGTCTCTTCGCATATCGAAGAGTCCTTTAGATTTGATTACACGGCTCGATTGCACGACTACACGGCGATCAACCTCCGAAGCTAGGCGACAAAACCATGGACAAACTCTCGACAACTCTAGACCAGCAACTCACGAGTCAGGATAGGCCATGGGCTTCTTCGGTCGTTACAACCTGTTGAGCTAGTTACACCAAAACCAAATCCGCAACAGCTTTTGTTAACGTCTAACTGAATCTGAAGCTTGATGAAAATCCAGGCATTAGTTCTTGAGATAGAGCTATGGCGGAAATCGGGAAAAATGCAGCATAGCAGCGTCACCTGTTGAATGATTTACACCAAATACGAATCAGCACCAATTTATATCAAAGTCTATCTGACTGTAAAGTTTTATTTAATTCCGTGGATTAGTTCTTGAGATATGACTATCGCTAAAATCACGTAAATCCTGAAAAATGCAGCATAGTAGTAACACCTGTTGGGAGATTTACACCAAAACCTAGTGAGCAACAACTTGTGTCAATGTCTAACTGAATCTGAAGTTTGAAGAAAAACCGAGCATTAGTTCTGCAGATTTTGGTATCTTCAAAATCGTGAATAATACGATATAGAAATGCCACCTGTTAGGCGATTTACTCTAAAACTAATCAACATGAACATGAATTTATATCAAGGTCTAACTGAATCTAAAGTTTTGTGAAATTCTGTGTATTATTTCTTGAGATAGAGCGTCCGCAAAATATTTGTCACATACATACACATAGACAGACAGACAGACTCGCAGACAGACATTTTCTAAAAACAGTCAAATTGTGTTCAGGATCTTCTAAAACGAAAACATCTGTTGAAAACCGGGAGTCGAAAAATTTCATGAATCCAATACTTTCTTCTTGTAAAGATACAGTGCGTCCCAAAAGTTTATAGACAACGGTGTTTACTTATTTTACAATTGAAAAAGAGGAGTAACAATTTCTAAACAATTTATAATTATAAATAATATCAAGACAATAATAATACTATAAAGAAATAATCTTACACAATCACAGACTTCGTGAGAAAAAAATAAAACTTAAATTTTACTGTCCCAAAAGTTTATAGAAAACTCATTTTTTTCCCTTTAACGTTCAAATTTTTAAGCCGTCTTTTCTAATCACTTCAAAAACTCGTTCACACATTCTCAAAACAAGAGTTTGAAGAAATTCTGTCTTTAAAGAAAACCAACTTCATTCAATTTGCAGCTTTAAATCTCGAGCCGTTTCAAACTGACGCCCATTAGCATATATGTCTTTAGCTAATATTCCCCAGAGGTTTTCTATTGGGTTCAGGTCAGAACTTATGGTTGGCCAGTCCATAACAGTTATTTGGATTTGTCTAAACCACTGCATTGTAGAGTTGGACACGTGAATGGAGCAATTATCTTGCTGGTATATCGATTTGTCCCCACCTAGCAACTTTCCAAATGGAAGTTGAACTTCTGTACTTCAAGCGTTTTCTGGTAATCTTCGGAACTTTCACAACCTTTCAAAAAAGCAATATCGGTTATTCCATTATAAGAAAATGCTTCCGCACCATGAGTGAACCCCCTCCTTGTTGTCTGCTGAAAAAAGTTCGTGGTTCCTTTCGAATACCGTGCCAGTAACATACCCAACCATCGGGGCCATCTAAATTAAATTTCTTTTTATCACTGAAAAGAGCACTCAATCATTCATCTGTCCAATTCATGTGACTTCGGGTCCAATGAACACGAGCGTCTTTATGCCGTAAACTTTGGTGAACGACCTATTTTGCAATAATCAAGAAATGTACTTGCCTGCAGTCGTCGATGTACCATGTATTTTGATACTGGTATGCTTACTTCTTCAGAAACTCACCGTACAGACAGGTTCTGGGTTGAAACTAATATCAGAATCTCTCTGCCTTGCCGTTTAGTTGTTTTTTTTTGGTCGTCCAGAACGGAGTTTTGTTTCATAATCTTCATATTTTGACAAAATTCGGTAAATACCGACCCTGCTGCGTCCAATTTTTCTTGCAATGTCCACAACTTTCCAACCACGAACCCTTAAACGATAGATTTGCAAAATTTCCTTTTTAGAAAACTGCACATTGCGAGTCATCTTTGCAATCAGTCGGCAGATTAGCTTTTATCTCAGGAAACTATTGCGTTACAAGTACATGACCTCGGAATATGCAAATTTTGAATATCAGTACTTAAACACTGGTTGTCTATATATTTTTGGGACAGCAGTTTTGTTTTTATTTTTTTGTATTAAATCTACGACTGTTAAAAGTAGTTTAAGTATTTTATTATTTTTATTTCATCATTATATATTTGCATAATTTATTTCGTCTTTCTTACTTGTTTAGTTAGCTCTTAAATCCAAAAAAAAAATTGTTGTCTATAAACGTTTGGGACGCACTTTAGAAGAAAGTAAAAAGAATGAGTCGAGGTTCATCAACATATACACATCTGAAACATAATAAAAAAAAATATATAAATTAGATATATATTTCTACGGATTAAAATTAGAAAGAGAACGGGAATCCTTTTAAATTATAAATACTTCTCCTTCTCCCTTTTTAACACTTTCTAACATAGTTGAGAAGTGTTTATGAATTCAGTTTGTCTGACTGTCGGGCCGTAAATCTGTCTGTCAAACTATAGCGTAAAAATACTCGGATTTTGCCATGTAATTAATATATGTCATGGAGAATTACTATGGAATTTTTTGGTATTAAAAATGAAGTGTGTAGCATTTATAGTTCGTTTAGTGGGACATTAAAAAAAATTCCTTATGGATTAATTTAGGGATTATGATAATTTCATTACGGTTTATAGTGAAAAATCTTTTGCAGTGTATTTTTATAATTTTACACTAATATTGAAATTGATAAACATAGCTATGAAGTATTATAAAATTCTTAGTGTAGAATACAGTGTACATAGTATTTATCGTTCATTTACAGAGACACACAAAATAATTCGGTTATAGTATGTCTATGAGAGTAACTGCCTGGAAGTGCGTATTCAGTTGTGGCGCGTGTTTTTAAAATTAACTAAATTTTTGCATATTACTTGTTGTATATAAATTCGATTGATCCTATATAGGGTTGTACACAAGAATTTATTTCCGTTGGCTGACGGAAATTGCTGAAGGGGAAATTTTCACTGTGTTTCCTAATTGAACTAAATTTTAGTATACTATGTAGCTTATATAGACAAACTTATAGATCATAGATTTGTATATCTATTCAAATCTATAGATATTCAAATACATTATTTGTATATCTAAAGAATACAAATAGAATATCTGTTCTATTAGATAGAATATATGTTGTATTAGAAATCAAGATACAGAACTGTTAATTAGATAGAATATCTGTTCTATTAGAAATCAAAGAGCTTCATAAAAAATTGTAATACTTTTCTGATTATAGATTGTAATTAATGAAATTGGTTTTTCAAATGTTTTATGTTTTTCTCAAATTGTTTACTTAAATGTCATCTTTCACACTATTAAACAGTGAAGTTTTGTTACAGTGTTCTGAATGAGTTTGAAAATGTTTCATAATCTCTTCTTAACGCATGATTTTTCTTTCTTGTCTTCCCAGCAAATATTCAATAACGAAATTAAAATTTCATTAAGCAATAAATATAACACAAATTTAACAGACATGTAATTGAAACAAGCGCTTAAAAACGCTGAAATTACCAGAATAAAAAAAACTGCTGTAGATAACGAAATTTTTACCGATTTCTTCGGCTATTAATTTCTGACACGAGGCTAATACGAAATTACCGCTTTAATTAAATTAAAAAATTTTATTTGAATATATAGTGGGCATATTTCATGTAAAAATGTTATTTTGTGTTGTTAGGGTGCAATATAAAAAAAAATATTAAATTTAAAAAATCTATTTCGCGATTTAAAATCGCGAGTTTTCAATAAAAAAATGGTTTTCACCTATATTCTCTATATCCCGGGACGCCCGGTTCGATGTCCTAGTTACAATAATTTCGAATTATATTTTTTTACATTTGTGCTCAAAAATATTTACCAGCATGTTACATACTGTATTGTAATAAAATTCCCTTTGGGAACATGCTATAAACAGTTTTTGATGAGTATTGCAATATTGCCTCTGATTTTTTTAAACTCCATGATACAATTCTTTGTCTTGTTCGAATCGTTGCTACCTCTGGATGTGGTTTTTGTATAATATTGAAAAAAAAATTATATTTGATGCCTGGATTTGTGCTAGTATTATTATTTCAGATTATGTTAAATGCACTCCTCCCCTCCCGCTATTATCATGAAAAATGTTAGTTATGATATTCAATTGTCGCAAACCTGATGCAAAACCATTTTGGTATATGGTTATAATGCGTCTAGTAATACAAAAGATGATTTCATTATGTGATAAATATAGTTTATAATTCTTTAAAAAATATATTTCTTTATGTTTATATGCAATAAAAATCGATTTATTTAAATTTAAGCATTATTTATAATTTTCGTTTCAATTACAATGAACGATTATAATTTATTGATATAAAGGAAAAAAATGTGCATTATAACATTTTATATTGGCCGTCATTTGTTAACTAAATTTTTCATCATAAATAAACATTCATTTTTGTTTTAACCAGACGGGCGCCCGTAGGCGACTGGCGGCGCAGCTCAGTTTTATCTTATTGTAAAAACTTCGAAGTCATCATTCATAATATAAAAGACTGCTGTGAAAGAAAGAACTGAAATCTTTATTTCATCTTATATTTTTACAATTTAATTTTATTAATGAAAACGTGTTTATCAGATATGATAAATGTAGTATTTTACGTTATTAATTATGTATGTCACTTTCTTCCAATAAATGTTTTTTATACTATGATAAATGCAAGATTTTTTTTTTCTTGATGGTTTCAATAATTATATTATTTTTTTAATTAAGTATGTTATTTAATTTTTCTCTTAGCCTCCATGATAGATTTAAAAATGTTTTTAAAAGAAGCTTGTTTTTGTATTAAATTATTGTTTTCCTTACTTATTCAGGTAAAATCAATTCGCTTTGCTTATTATTAAATTTCTGCCACAAAATAGTTACCTGTGGAATCAGTGTTAAATTCAGATCTTTTCATCGGGAGAGATTTCTAATTCTCCGAGAAGGAGAGGGGGGGGGGCTGTGGAGTTCCGGTGTGGTACAAATTGCACTTCTAGACCACTGATACGCATAAAATTCCAAATCTTCTTCCGGGGGGCAGGAAACCTGTAGGACCACCCCTGAGTTCAATGTTTAAAATGATTTCCTTATTATCATTATTATTCATTTAGTAAGTTGTTGATATGACTATAAATAGTAAATATAAATAGTTAATTTGCAGAAGTGTTATTTTGTCACTGTTACTTATTTATTTGATTGCTTGCATCCTAATATTTGATTTTATTTTATTTTAAAAGCAATGCAAATATTTCAATATTTCTGTTATGGAAGATGTGATATAATGTCTACCCTGTTCAAAACTGAACTTATATGAAAGTCTATAATACATATGAGAGCAACAAAACTTGCTCTGCAAATGCCAACAAAATTATTCATATTGAATGTAAACAAATGCCGCATTAAACATGCTATCACTAAATTAAATACAATTCGATTGCGACAAACATGGTTTTTATTTGATTATTTTCATTTTCCATGGGTACAATAATGGAAAAATAATTTCAATAGAATGAACAAAAGAAAAACTGTAATGCACTGAAACGCAAAAGTATATATACAATTTATGTTAGTTGCATTAGAGCTCGAATACAAGGTCAAAATTTAGCAAAATCTGATTTAATAATGGGTCCTTATACTACGTAAATTTATATTATGTGTACAGTTTTCTTTTGATAAAAAAAATACCATTAACTATCTAACAATTAGTTATCTGATTATTTTAATATAATTATCTGTTATAACATATATATGTGTGTGTGGACACATATGCACGTATGCGAGTGTTATTTCAATTGGTAATCATAAGTAAAATAGTAACAATACAGTGGCGTAGCGAACAACAACTTACGTATAATTACAAGGAATTGTCACCTAGTACGGGAGAGACATAACTGTATTTTATAACTAAAGTTTGTTATAAGGCCCAAACATAAACTTAACAATTAAAACATAACAAAAATGGAAAAAGATTCCAAAAAACCTTATAGCGTGCGTGTCAAGGCTGTTTCCGGTGAACACAGTCATGCTGCGATTTTAAGGTTAAAAATATGTTTATTTCAACTATGCGGGCACGGATGTGACAGAGTCACGTAGCAAGTTTTTGTCTATATTAAACGGCGATCCACAAAATTCAGTCACTAACTTGACCTTGACTTAAAATGACTTAAAAGTTTTACTAAAACATAGTCCCACTTACGTGAAGAACACTGGTAGTATAATCAGGGATGAGAGCGCTCCGACTCAAATGCCCAATTGTCACCACTAAATTTTAATAGTATTTGTCACATTATTCAAGGACAGAATATCTGAAATTCATTACGGTGGGGAATACTAATAAAATTTAGTGGTAAAAATCTGACATTCGGGCCGGAGCGCTCTCATCCCTATATAATCCACTACTGAGTCCAACAGTCACTCAACGCTTTCAGCTAAACATAAGAAGCACTCACAAAATTTTTTACTACAATTAACTTTTGGTATACTAGCAACCCGTGGCTGCTAAAAAGCTTTATTCAAACTATAGCTCAAAATATCTTACCAACGGCTAATCTTTGACTCAGTTAAACTTCAACTCCGAGATGCATGTTGCAGGCACAAATTGTCGCTAATCAGATCAGGGCAAAAGTCACCACAAGGGGAGAGATCCGACCCAAATCCGCCGATACAACCTTTCGTTTAAGCTTTTAATACTTTACCGTTCGACCAACGAAGCTAAAATTTGCATAAACTCACAGCGAAACACAGAAACTGCAAACTCTACAGGCTCCATGCATACATTGAAATTTAGAGTAAAATTTAGTACAGATGTCGCTGTTGCACACACAGGTTAGGTGATGACATCACGTTCGTATTCAAAACACTAGAATACCTATATAGGACAGTTGCTAGAACACTACAACCTAACACCGAGACACTGCCCAGCGTACAGAGACGCCACCTCTGAAATTATGCTCTACAGATAAAATAAATAAACTCCTTATTGGGTTAGATACTCTATCAAATGTCCTTAGATCTTAATTTGATCTTCGTCATCTCAACTCCAAAAGTCTCAAGAAGAAGTCTCTTTTCAGCCTCCGTTCTTTCACCAGGTACCACCCCGTCTTCTATTGGTCATTTTTGTAACGAGATTCCATCACTTTCAAGTGGTACAATTGCCCTGGTCTGGAATGTTGCAAAATTTTTATCCAAGTGATAAAAAATTTGAGGAATAGCATAGATTTTAATTTTACAGTCAGCATTATGTTATTGGACCTTCAAAATAACGTCAAAGCATTAGAGACCGATTCTTGTGTATTTATACACAATGGTTACACGAAATTTCATAAATAAAAGCCAACAATATCCCAACAATATCGCAATAATAATAATAAAAAACTATGTATGTGGTTCAGCCTGGATTTCAGTATGAGATGGCTTTTGAAATAAATTTTTCTAAGAAAACAATTTACAGAAAAAGGTATAAATAGTTGTATTTAAGGGTACATAAATAGTAATTTTGTGAATACGTGATTTAAGAAAGGTAGAAAAGCTGAAATAGCTAGAGTATATCCAGCATACATCCATATAAAAAAACTTGAAAAAAATTCAGCAACACACGTGAAGGACTTCTTTGAAGCCTTGAAATAGATGTAAGCTACATTTTATATCGCTTCTTACAAAATATTTCTGAATATGATGGCATTCCTTTATTTACATATTTGCGTTTTATGACATGTTAAATTCCGTTACTGCAGCAGCTCAACTTTGAGCTTGGTGCTTAAAAAATTGTTCTTTTTATTTTTCTATCGATCACCGATACATTAACATTAATATCAATTGTATTGTAAGATTTAATCATGCCTGATATAATTAATTATTAGTCTGAAAGATCAAAGTATTAAAAAGTTATATTTCATGTTGGATTTTTATCCAAAAATTACTCTACAAATTTGGAGGATACCATTAAAGTAGAAAAAATTTCAGTACATGTTCCTATTTTTTGACTAGATCAGAACGTGAAAAGTTTGAGACAGAAGTTCTATCTCAAACTTTTCTAAACTTAGAACGCTGAAGCACACTTATACTTTAAACATATAACTGAGCAATCCACTGGACATTTTTCAATTAAAAGGAAAAACAAGACAATTATTTCCGTGAGTCTGAATTCTTGACTAGTGTGCTAATATATATATATAACTTCACTAGACATATTATTTTACTTATTATATTATGTAATTATCTTATTTTTCTTTTTAATTAAGAAAATTTCCCAGAGGATTGCTTAGTTCTATGGTTCTATTCCAAAATGTCCAGCTTATGTCACCTTCAAACGCAAAAGGAGCAACATGTCCTGAACATTTTCCCATTTTAACTGTATCATCATATTTTGTAAGATAATTGCTGGGTTTTTGTCGCTGGCCCTTTGTAGCAATGGACAGTTGGATCCTTGTGAGAATAAATTGTTAGGTCTTTGTGGAAATACATTGCTGAGGCTTTGTGGGAATATATTTCAGGAACTTTGTAGAAAAATATCGTTGAATCTTTGTAGGAATAGATCGTTGTGTCTTTGTCGGCAAATTATCCGTTGGCCAATGATACGGCAAGATGGACATTTTTTACCGTGTGCCAACCGTGGGACTTCATAATTAACCAATTTTGGTCTAACAATTTTGTGCCACTTGAGTTTCATTTTTTAATGACATGTGAAAAATATAAAATAGTGTGCAAAGAACTGGAGCTAGTAAGTGCAGACGAAAGTTTGTGAGATATTTTTTACGTAGATGGACATTTTACAATACATTTGCCATATTCCAATATTTAACTTTTCAGAGTGCTAGGCGCATCGTACATGTTGTATTTCTAGTGTAAAAGATATTCTTAAAATTTATTCGCTTATTCGTCAACAAATATAATGGATTAGAATCTACATTTTTGAAGATAATTAAATACATGTTACTTCCTTCTAAATTCGATGATAAAACAGTAACTATTTAGAATGAATGCGAAATGTGTATTTCATTTTAAGTGCTACAAAAGTTTTGTTGATAATATTAAATGTATTTCATCGCTGAAGCTAATGCTATATGAAATTATGTTACAGATATTTTTCTCATATTTATATGTGCATTATTCAATTACATGTTCATCGTTAAATGCGCATTTGGTTATAATAAACAAGTTGGAAATTGTACGTCAAACGTTACAAACGCGGTGCGTTCGTACGCACGTTTTAGAATTAAATTCATGATCTCCCGTGCGTCTTTTTCTACATATTACATAGATACATTGGGTTGCACTGATTTTTATTTTTAATATTTGTTTTAGAATTAAATTCATGATCTCCCGTGCGTAGAACGGGTTAAACAGCTAGTTAAGTATATATTTTATGACACTGTTCATACAAATATCTTAACTAGTTATATAAATATTCAGATATATATGTATCAGCTAGTTATATAAATATTAAGATCTTGATGGTTTCTAATTCTGTGAAATGAATTATATCGTCTGCAAATTAATTTCTGTCATAAAACAAGCATCTCGGTCGCTTGAAGATTAAACTCCTAAAGCTCCTATAAAAAGAAAGCACCGATTTAAAAAAAAAAATCAAATTTCTTAATAAATGTTTTTATTAATATTTTCTAAAGTTTTGATTCGATTTTTAAAAAAATTGAAATGTCTCGACAAATTTCTGCAAAGATAATATATCTTAAATTTTAAACCATTCGGTTGGGTAGTTTTTGCGTTGTCATATGCGGACGGACGGACAGACGGACGGACAGACAGACGGACGGACGGACGGACAGACGGACGGACGGACGGACAGACGGATAGACCAGACGACGACAATAGGTGCTACGTATTTATATAATTACGAACGCACCTAAAAAGGGATATTTAATTAGAATAAATATTGTAATTTATATGTAAAGTATATAATTAAAGATTTTTTTGATTAAATAAGATTATTAAATGTTTATTATTTATATTAAATATTTAATTTATATATATATTAATATATATTCGGTGTACTATAAGAAAACATTATGATTTCGGATTTGTTTTCTACTCTTAATTGTTTGTCAAGTATCCTTTATAATCAAGTGTTAAGCCTTTTTCTTTTCTTATTGTATTTATTTTCAGTATGAACTGGATATTCCAGTTGCAAAATTTCAATCTCTAATGTATTTTCAAAGAACTAAGCAACAGTGTAAATTCAGTATTAGGTGTATTTGATGTTACAATTTCCCCATTAAGGTAACTTCATTGTTTTCTTGAATTATAGGGATATAGTTCAAATCTTTATTTTTACTTTCTTCTATCTATAATAGAAGAAAGTATTGTAATCGAAATTTTTTTCGACTTCCGGTTTTCGACGGATTTACACGTTTTAGGGATCAGAGATTCCGAAAAACATGTTTTTACAAAATGTCTGTCTGTCCGTCTGTCCGTCCGTCCGTCTGTCCGTCTGTCCGTCTGTGTGGCTTTTTTTTGTACCATCGAAAAGTGTATGAAGTTATGCTTCAAATTGACCCAAATTTTTTTTCTATGTTTTTGGCTATGGCAAGCAGGTTCTATCAGAATTTTGGGATATTTCGACGAAAGGGGGCGCTGTGATCGATATTTTTGTTCCATTTTCACTATTGTACCATCTAAAAGTGTATGAAGTTATGCTTCAAATTGAACCAAATTTTTTTTCTATGTTTTTGGCTATTGCAAGCAGATTATATCAGAATTTTGGGATATTTCGACGAAAGGGGGCGCTGTGATCGATATTTTTGTTCCATTTTCACTATTGTACCATCTAAAAGTGTATGAAGTTATGCTTCAAATTGAACCAAATTTTTTTTCTATGTTTTTGGCTATAACAAGCAGATTCTATCAGAATTTGGGGATATTTCGACGAAAGGGGGCGCTGCGATCGATATTTTTGTTCTATTTTCACTATTGAACCATCTAAAAGTGTATAAAGTTATGCTTCAAATTGAACCAAATGTTTTTTCTATATTTTTGGCTCTTGCAAGCAGGTTCTATCAGAATTTGGGGACATTTCGACGAAAGGGGGCGCTGTGATCGATATTTTTGTTCCATTTTCACTATTCTACCATCTAAAAGTGTATGAAGTTATGCTTCAAATTGAACCACATTTTTTTTCTATGTTTTTGGCTATGGCAAACAGGTTCTTTCAGAATTTGGGGATATTTCGACGAAAGGGGGCGCTGTGATCGATATTTTTGTTCCATTTTCACTATTGCACCATCTAAAAGTGTATGAAGTTATGCTTCAAATTGAACCTATTTTTTTACTTTCTTCTATCTATAATAGAAGAAAGTATTGTAATCGAAATTTTTTTCGACTTCCGGTTTTCGACGGAGTTACACGTTTTAGGGATCAGAGATTCCGAAAAACATGTTTTTACAAAATGTCCGTCTGTCCGTCCGTCCGTCTGTCCGTCTGTCCGTCTGTGTGGCTTTTTTTTGTACCATCGAAAAGTGTATGAAGTTATGCTTTAAATTGACCCAATTTTTTTTTCTATGTTTTTGGCTATAGCAAGCAGGTTCTATCAGAAGTTGGGGATATTTCGACGAAAGGGGGCGCTGTGATCGATATTTTTGTTCCATTTTCACTATTGTATCATCGAAAAGTGTATGATGTTATGCAGGTAATTAAACCAAAATTTTTTAATATGTTTTTGGCTGTAGTCAGCAGGTCCTACTAGAATGTGGGGATATTCCGCCGGAAGGGGGCGCTGTGATAGCCATTTGAAGCCAAATTCAAAAAGATGTATAAAAAAATTAGAAATCTTAAAAGTTTTTTCCTTTAAATGTTCGGTTTTGATCCGGAGAATCTGGAGCCGTTTTTGTTTTGTCTCTATATTAAAAAATGGCGGAGATATAGTGGTTTGAAATTTTAGGGTGGTTGACATTTTCAAACAAGATAGCAGAATTCATCCATAAACGGGTTTAATTTATGAGTTTTAGTTAACAGGTTTTCAGCAAATTTTCTTTCATTGTTGTAACCATTGTTCCCTCCTATTCTTAAATGCTTAACACTATATATTTATATTGCCAACGTCAAATTCTCGCCAAGCTTGGCAGCAAGTGACGAAATATCGCCAAATTTGGCGACAAAAATAGGTTGCCACAAATGAAGCCAACTTGGCTTTAGAAGACTAATTTGGCGATATTCTCGTTCAAATTCAATGTTGACGAGAACTGGGAATGAATCTTCTTTAATTGGGTTCCACGCATTTTAGCTTCGTGTTTTCCAGTAAAATTAGCTAAAATCGTAAAACCAAGGAATAGGGAGGCTATCTGTTCCGGTCGGTACAGGCCAAAAGAACTTTTCGTAGTTTAGTATACATCAGTTGATTGCATCCCGGTAACCCGATGATTCGCAAGCAGCTGACGTACAACAGAATGACGAAAAATATTGATTTTATTGGCGATGTGAGGACGAAATTAGAAGTATTAACATGATTGAGATAGAAGAAAGTTTTGGGATTGGCACATCCGACTAGTTTATTTGTCGAAAAGAGCCAAACAGATTAATGCATCAATTTTCTTTTAATCGCATGGATGATATTCACCTACAAAGTTTGTGTCATTATAAGTTGTCAGGAATTGTCAATCAAGATACTTTTTAGTGCCGTTTACGTACTGCTTCAATGATATCTTAAAACGTCATTGATGTTAAGCAGCTAAAGTAGAATAAATTGATAAATAAAAATAATTTATTTTTATTACATACTTATATTATTAACCCTTGTTTTTTTTTTTAAACCGAAAATAAAACAAGCAGTAGAGGTAGATTAAAGATTTTAAAAAAGTAATCTCGTTTTTAAACATTCTCGTACATTTTTATTCATTTGCAACCCTTGTTGTGATAATCGTTATTAATTTATTGGACTTTGCTTTTAGCAACGAGGATAGTAAATAGTCTACCGCCAATTTCCTATTAAAAATAACATACAATTTTACAGAAAGGCAAAATATTCCATCTTATTGACTTTAAACTAATTTAAATAATGCAATATTTCAAATTTTTTTATTCAGTGAAAGATTATCATGATCAATGGGAGATACTCCTCTTGTAATTTGTAAGTCTTTAAAATTTATACATATACTATTTGTGTGGCAACCTGTTGTGTTGTATTTAAATCGCATGAGGTTTTTCGATTGTTTGTGGGAAAACGAAATCTAATTTTATTATACATTTCAAGTTTCTAGCCCTAACAATTCCAAATAACTCGTAATTCAGAGCGTTTTTCGAACGTTTTCAGCTCATTTCGTCTTTAGAATTTTGAATTTTTTAGAAACCGTTCTTAGAGAACATTTACATCTTAAAAGTAACCACCATGCGAAATTTCAAGCTTTTAGCCCCAGCTTGAAATCCCAGCCCAGTATCATAGAAATTGCAATTTTTGAATGTTTTCTGTTTCTGCACATGTTTACATTTCGAATTATTTAGAAACTGTTTTGTTGCGAGTATTTAGATCTTACAAATAACAGTCAAGTCAATTTTCAAGTTTCTAGTCTTAGCAGTTCAAAATAAATCGTAATATAGAACGTTTTTCGAATAGTTTTTGCTCATTTCATATTTTTAAATTTCGAACTTCTTAAACGTCGTTTATAGTGAATATTTACATCATAAAAGTAACCACCACACCAAATTTTAAGTTTCTTGCCCCAATTATATCACAAAAATGCAATTTTAGAGCGGTTTTAGTTCCAGAATCCCATTGGGGGGGGGGGGGGTGTTATAAGCGATATAAAATATAGCTTATGTTAAAGCAGATATGGTCACTAGCATTTTACCACCATTGATTTTTTAAATCGGCTCGGAAGTTCCAGAGAATACCCTTCCGACAAACAAACGTTACTTCTTTATCATATTAATATAGATCGCATTTTTGCTTCTCCTACTTCTAGTTCATACACTCTAATAATTGCATAAATTTAAACATAAAAACGGGTATACTGATGATAGAAAAACGATTTATCTATATGTGTAAAGTGACGTGCAAATTGCCCAAATACATGCATGGTGTGTCAATTTCAAAATACAAATTGCCCTGTGTATGTAAAATGCCCTGTGTAATTGTATGATAACATTTTAAGCTGCTGAAATGTGTAAAAAATTATCATATAACTCTGAAATACGCAAGTTAATACGTAAATTGCATATGAATACACATATTTCTGTGTAGTATACAAAAACGGCAGATTTTTGTGTACATAGCTTAACTTTATAGTTTGGTTTGTAAATTGTAAACTAAATGTTTTTTTGTTTTTTTTTATGCAAAACAAAATTGCATGAAGAACAAACTCATGTGCTTGTTGTGTTTATTCTTTTCCTAGCAGATTTGTTTTAAGACCGCAAAACAGCGTATACATAATTTACAAGATACAGGCTCGTCTGAAATTATAATTACTGCATGCCATCTTTCTGTTAGAGTTGTTTTGAAGTCGTAAAGTCGTATTCACAATTTATGCACTGAACCTGTATAATCTGAATAAATACACTGTAAAAAAAAATATAAAGTAGGGTAATTATACTGCACACGTGACGACAGTACTATTTTCGTATTTTATTGGAATTTTTTTTTTTTTTATGCTTTTTAATCATCACTTTTCAGAGATACTTTCACATCAAGAGGAAAAACTCTCTTTATGATTCAATCTACAGTAAACAAGCAATTCTTACCAAGAATAGGATATGAACTAGGGAGCTGCGACATCCAGAGCAACACCTTGACCATTCAGCTACGATTTCACGAACTACGATTTCAAGTATAGTTATTTATTGAGGGCACATGAGTACACATATTTATGTGTAATATCCCTGTTCTTACATATATTTCTGTGTAAGTATTCTTACACATATTGCTGTGTAATATATACATATTTTTTTGTGTAATATGCGAAATGTGTAAATTTACAATTACACGCCATTTCTGGTAAAACCATACATTTTTCTACATTTACACACTTGTCTAAATTTTCGAAGGAATAATAAATTACATACTTACATTAAGTAAGTAACCACATTTAAATACAGCTAAATATTTACGACAAGAGTGTAAATTTTACAAATTTACACATATACTTATGTAAAAGTGAGTAATTTACACATTTATTTTCCAGAGTGTATCATCATATTGCATTGTTCTTTGATTTCATTTCTCAGTTATCGTTATTGAAATAATATTATAATTTTTAACGAATGAACATTCAAAATTTGCTTTTTAATATTTTAAAACGGATTACATACTTTTATTAAATTTGATTAATTCTTTCAAAAATCCCATTACCGCATAAAAGACAAAAAAACTGCACAAGAAAATAATTTTATTCCTAAATAATCAAAACGAATTGAACTTAATGAACGTGCACTTTTTTATCTATTTTAATGTTCCTTATTTTAAGGAGCACCTTATCGTATTTTGCAGTTAGAGTAAGCGATCTGCCCTTTTTTTCAAATTTAAGTGAATTCTGTATATTATAACACACTTTTCTATTTTCTTAATCTCAATTTATCTGTTTGTTTGATAGTGCTACTGCCATAATTGTCTATTTTGAAAACTAGGACTAAACATAGTTATGAACACGAAGTCTACAAACTCAAAAAATCTTCTGAGTACCAAAATTTCCCTAAGCAACTTTTAATGAATTACTTGAAATCCAGATAAAAATCATTCTTGCATTTAAGGTCAAGATTCTACTCGAATGTTAGGAGCAATTTCCTGGACGCCAAACCAACATGGATTTTTACACAGACCGAAGTCTCAAAATTCTGATAGGTTACTAGCAGATTATTCAAATACTATTATAATAGCACATATGGTCAATACTTTTAGTCGTTACTTTTGAGCCACAAATGTCACAAATGGCGACAGTAACAAGGTGAATAACAATGCCTGATTAAAGCAAAGGCTATCTGGACCATTTTCCTAGGGTCTTCTGGTTTAGGGGCAACCAAATTAGGATTGTAATTTTTTTTAAATAAAAGCTAATATTTAAAATATGTTTTGACCTTAAATTGATTATAATAAATATTTTGTACTTTTAGAATGGGATAAGATGAAAAATGAAAAATAAATTTATTTAAATATGTACTTATATATTCATATACGTATTCTAAAGCATGGAAAATGTTGTTAGTGTTTTTTGTGTAGTATAAGAAAATAGGAGAGGGGAGGGGTATCCGAATAAATACCAGGTCCTGGGTATCTCTTTATCTTCATCAGACACTGGTGACCAAAAGATGTTTGACTTCTTTAATTCGTTCCATTATCATGATTCTCATATGTTCATTTCCTCGTGATTCCACTGTGAAGTGACCAATTTTTTAGTCATTTGCAAATCGTGACATAATGAGACACGTCGACGATCAGTGACTTGTATATAAGACTGATCTTCCATTTCATATGACAGCAATGACGAAAGTAAGAGGTGTCTTTCGTTCACGGTTCATTCACATTTTGGTCATATTTTGGTCACGTTGTAAATAAGAAAAATGTTTACTATACAGAATACTCTGCCAGAATAATAATTTAAAAAAAATCAATATAGGTTTTGTTGCGAATTAAGAATAGCGTTTTTAAATTTGTAAAATATTTTTTAAAAAAATGTAGCTGAGAGCAATTTTATGCCCAGCATAAAATGAAAATATGTCTTTTCGTTGACACATTTTAGCGAGGTTGTTGGTGAGGTTGACAGATTTTAATGAGGTTGACCAAAGTGAAGTATCTCATGGTTAATCTGATCTTATATATTTTTAATTTTTTTTCTCTGGTAAATAAATTGGCATCTGTGGTAACTCTGCACTAGTTATTTTACATTACTGAAGCAAACTGTTCATTATTGAGATAGATTTAAAAAATAATAATAACATATTTGAAAATTATATAGAAAGTCACTAAATTGAGCTGCAATTTCAATCAAACTTCTTTCAAAGTACTTTTTTCCCTATTCGAAGATGGAAAATTAAAATTATGCTACATTTAAAAATGATGCATGAGAGTGTATGAGCGATAAAAAACTAGAAACCGGTTGGCAATCGTTCCAAAAGTGGAGTTATCTGAAAGAAAAGTACAAAATAGCAAAAAATAGCACTTTTTCGCCAAAAGAAAAATAAACTTAAATACATAAAGTAATATTGATTTATATAAATAAAGTATAATTTTTGTTTCTAATGTTTTGAAGAATATCCGGTCTTTAAGCATTCTAAGATTCAACAAAATTCTACCAGAAAAAGAGAGATTACAGGAAAACTAGAAAGTTAAAAATCAAACTGAAAAAAAGTATCGAAATATTTTATTAGCCGATTAAATACTTCGTATAATGATATGCAAACTAGATAAATCTTAATTAATATTATTAATTATCATAACTAATTACGTTTTCCATTAAAACACAATATACAAATACTTTCTATTTCAGATACAAGATTTAAAAAAAACAGAGACAAAAAAAATTAAACTAGTATTTCATTTTCTAACAAATAAAAGTAATCATACACTGCATATTAACTGCAGTTTAAATTAACAATCTATCAGCAAGTAGTGTGTTACATCATTCACATCATATTTCGCACAAATTAAAACACATTATCAATTTATTATCGAAAAATGATGAGACTACCGATTTAAATATAAAATTCTGCCCGAAAAATATTCATTAAACATTTAATTTGTGCTTCACCTTAAACCAAAGTTACATCGTGACGATTAATTTGCAATCAGTCACACAGGCTCAATAACACCCCTTATGCAATGGAACCCAGTTTAATCAAAAATTCTCTAGTACAATTAAAATTTGAATAGCAGTCTGAAACAGGAACATTACAGTTGTATCGCAATAACGCAAAAGTCTTATCTCTTATCTCTGTGCAAAAGTGTCCTTCTGAACGCTCTACTTAGTTTAAAATTAAGAAAAAATCTACCAAGCTTGCATTCACTAAGTCTCATCCATAATTTTTCCACACGACCTTATTTTTTAATATGCATATAATAATCCTTGCGCCAAAGGACCATTTTTTTTCTTTGCATGTCCGCTATCTCCCCCACCCCTCGCTCCTGTAGCCCGTTACTCTTTGGAAGTAATTTTTTTCACTCTTTTTTTTTTGCCTCTTCATCAACCCTGAATACCAGTGCCTCCAGGCTGCCGAGGAAATTAAAGATAAAATAATAATGGGAGAGGGTCCATGCAAAAAAAAGCTTCCTTTAAAAAAATAAAGAAAACAGGGGGAGGAACCTAACAGGTAAAGATGGTGAAAAAAAACACCAGCAAAAAATTATAAAAAACGCAGCGATGCAGAGGCTTTCATTAATATGATCAGCCATAATTACAGAGTCTAGAGCGAAGACGCAATATCTCAAGTCTCCACGGTAGAGGGGGCTCCCTTTTTTCATTACGCCACTCTTCTAACTTCATTTTTTATTTCTGTTTTTTTTTTCATCATCTTCTTTTGGCGCGGACTTGGTCTTAATGAACCTTCCTCTCCCGTTATAATGAGGGCGCTTTGCCTACGTACAAAAATAACAATTGTTTAAAAAAAACTTCAGAAAAAATTCTCAACCGCCGGGAGTGGTGGTAAAGAAGCGAAAAAAAAGGAGTAGTTTTTTCCTTTAGTTTCCAAGTGGTGGCTTTAATGAATAAAAAACTAAAGAAAACCTTTTTTTCTCTCTTTGTCTTCTTGGAATTGCTGCTGCTTAGTAATTTCAGTCATTCGCATATTAAATTTTTAAAGAGCCCTCCAGCGCTTTTTTTTTTCTGGGGAAAAATGATTTGTTGAAAATGTACCTTATTAAGTTTTGTACCGAGTTTTTCATTCGGTACTCAAACAAAACAAATTATTCAAATGCCCATGTATCATGGCGTCATCATATACCGATGCCTTCGAAACTGAATTGAAAAGCAGGCTCTTAAGTGCATGGGGTCTTAATCCAGACAATGGAAGGCAACTTATTGTATTGATTCTTGGACATTGTGAAAGGCATGAAAAAGAATGAATGTTGCCGTCAATGGTAAATAACTTTTAAAGTAGCCATACCGGGGGAGTGATTCACATGTATTACAAGAATACTGTCTTTACGGGTAAATAAATTTTTAAGTAGACATCGGATACTTGTTCAAATAAAATTATGGAATGCCGTTGTCGGGGATTAAGAAGTTTTAAAGTAGCCATTGCATAGTACTTCACTGCATCATTTCTCCGCATTTCTGCTTCAAATCACACAAGTTATCAGAAGATACATTAAAATAATTAACATATTTTGCAGTTTAGGTCACCGCTATGCAATTTCTAATATTTCACTGTCAAATTTTAGAACATCAATGTTTACTAAAGATTACTTGCTTGTACTTTTTACTGCACATTCTGTAATAGAATTTTATATTATGAATTCCAAGCGTTTACTGAATATTCTTTTTTTTAAATAAAATTAATTAAAATTCATATAAAGTATGTTCTAATAGAAAATACTCTCCTACTTTTAATATTGTTTTAGTTTTATCGTTTTTAAAAGGAGGAAAAACATTCCGTGTACATAAAAGGAAGATCCTGAAAAAAATCTGAATCACAAATTTTAAGGACTTTGCTAAGTATTTTAAACAACAAAGTCATTTTATATGAAGAAATAATGGAATCCAATTGTCTGGATTTTGTTACTTTACATACTATTTCTTTGTAATACAGGATAGACCAGCGAGGCTCGGGTCCAGAGACTTAATGCAGTCAAGCACTTCAAATTAGTGTAGTCATTGATGATTTTTAAAAGTGTTAAAAAGTATTTATCATCCATTGGAATAAGTGACATTTATTAATTTCAGTCGTCACTGCTAAATGGCAGATAAAAAGGTTTTACTAGATGGTGGCAAAAATTGGGGAGCAACAATTAGGGAGCAACGTATTGTCCGACGAACAGATAGAATTAGGGTACCCACCACGTTTTTTGTTCAAGAAATTCGACTGTAATCCTTGCTGAATAAGATGTATTTTCATGGTATACATTCCACGTTTTCTAACATTCATATCTTCAAGAATTTATAGAAGACAGTTAGTGGTGTAACAGTTAGCTGTAACAGTCTTCTGTCCCTCTAGATTTATGGCTTTGACCATCCCTGCACGTCTGAAGACCACGGCATACATTACTTTTTTCATTGCAAAATTTAGTCCTTTCACCATTCTTGGTTTGGGGTCATCTTCAAAGACCATAATTCATTTTCTTGACGTGTTGTAACGTCAAAAAAGGTATGTTCGTCTCGCCATCAGATATGATTTTAGAAATAATGTGGTTCTCACCATCATTATGTAATGTTGGGGTTTATTTACAGATTCTGACAGGCTCTGCTTTTTGGTGTTCTGTTGAATTATGGGGGACCCAATGACAAACTAAATTTTTTGATATGCAATTCTTAATAAATAATCTTATATATAGCTGCGAATTTCATGTTAAGTTCCTTATGTATCATTTGGTAGATACAGCGATTATCATCGATTAACATTTTTCGTACAGCCGATACATTGTCTGGAACTACAGCTGACAAAGGTCTTCCTGTATGTTCTTCACTCAGGAGAGAATTTTGACCTATTCTAAATTCTGTAAACCATCTGAATACAGTGGCACGAGATGGAGCCTCATTTCGAAATGCTAATTCGAGAAGTTGAAGGCATTTTACTTGATATAGCTTCACTCTAAAATAATAGAAAATCATAGTTCGAAAATGCCCTTGCGTCAACTCTATTTTCTCTTCTTTTAAAATTTAGTCTAAATTTCAATTGTTGCCAAAAATTATCGTCTGTGGACATAAAAGGGTTCAAATTTAAATATCCGACCAATAATTTTTTTGGCGCATATCGTCTGCCCCTATCTCAATAATTTCACTGTTATCCTCTTAAAAACTTTCGTAGATATATTCATTCAAATTATCATTTTGATGATGTTTTATTTATTTTCTGTATATTAATTTTTAAAGGTAGTAGCTGTAAACTTTTAAGAAATTATCATATATTTAAAGCGATAATTCATTACACTCACTACTTCACAAAAATTGTAGGTGGTCAGTTTTATATAAAAATAACCATAAATTTTTACGATACCACATATAGCGTAATTGATTGTTCATCAAAATCCTGTTTTTCAGAAAACCCATTTAAAGTTTTGTTTCTGAAAGTGTATTAGAAATAGACACCTCATCTTCTTAAAACCCTCCACATTAATATGTTGTACCTTTAGTATATTAGAAGTTCTTTTCTTTCTTGATTGCCTATTAAACAGCGACTTCTGGTTACTTAAATGAGCACTTCCGGTTTGCGAACTGAAACAAAAACAGCCTTAACTATACTTCCAATGATCGTAAGAAGAAAACAGACACTATTTTGGGTAGTTAACTGTGTTACCTTTAAAACAACACAATAAAATAAGTGTTATATTTTACAAAACGTTACTAAAAAATTATGTCATTTTGACGCATAGTAATATTTTTTAGTCGTACGAATAAAAAAGTAGGTTTATCCGAGGGTGGCTAAATTTTTATATCGGGACTATTAAAAAAGTTTTCATAACTTTAAAATTTATAACATTTTAAGCAATTTTTTTTCCAACGAATTTATTACTTGTTTAAATTTTTATAAGTGTTTTAAAGCAAAAACTGCGTGAACTGCGTGAACTATAGTTTCCAAATAAGAGGATATCCTCGAATTTCGATGTCATTTGCTCACCTTAGTTTATGATGTCTTTTCTACTAGTAGAAGCATTCTCATGTTCTGAATTTAAGGTCCTAGATGATCTAATGATAGTGAAATGAAACGGAATTTCCATTGATGAGTGTAACTCATGTCCACATATAACTGTGTCGCGGGGAGATATAAAAGATGGAACAAATACATATCCACGGTAATGATAATTGATAATTTCCCAACATTTCACAGTGGTAAGATTAAATATATTAAGAACTCATCAGTTCTGGGGTGTTTTTATGTTGTGTTACAAGCATTTTATATTCTTCATCTTGAACTGGCCTATAGATTCTTCTAAGTAGTAGGTAAAAAGTATGCTCAACCAGTCATGGTGGCTGGAAGAAATTTTTCACTCTCGCGAGTGACAAGCAAAACATAAGGTTTTTTTCCTCTGTCTTTTTTAAGTGCATGAAGTTATTCTTATAAAAGTATTGTAGTTTCCTATTGGTATTCCGAAACTCTGATTACTTTCTACTTTCAAATAGCATAGTGGTATTTATTGCTTATTTAGTGAATATTTCATTTAGCATGTGCATCATTACCAGTTTAAGCTCATTGCACAAACTATAACTGTGCCTATGTTATCATGTATTTATAATTAATGTTTATATTTTAATCAACATAATTGTACAAGTATAACGCCACACTATTGTAGCTATAATTTAAAGTACATATTTTTGCAAAGTATCATTTTGAATTAATATTTGTTACTCAAAATTCTCAGGGTTTATTACAATAATTGGCATCATTGTATTTATTAACCTGTTTCTTGCAGTCAACATTGTTGTAATGCACAAATGGTGATGTTACTGTAAGAATTTGCATGAGACCTCTGTTTTGAAGCTGTTGAGCAGCACGTGCATCATGTAACAATCCTATTACTTGTATCAAAATGTGAGGTTTCCATTCTCTGAATTTCAGTAGGTTCACCTGTCTGTTTCACCCGGCCTATAAGTTCACCCAATAATGAACTCTTTTGGGATCTTAGATCGGGATGTCCATATGCCTGCCTGCATTTAACAAAGAAAATATCTATTTAGTCATAATTTTGCCGCATAAGTCAATAATATATTTTATATTTTGAGTATCATCAAATTTGACTTTACAAACCCATGATGATATACTTTTTCGAAATTGAATACATTTAACAAAGTATAGGTTAATGTTCAAGGATCCTACAAAAAGAAATCGAGGTCAGAGTTCCTTACTATCTCAAGACAGCACAATTTCTCTGTTCCGAACAAGTTGATTGATTTCATAATTCTTTTTTATAACAAAAGGATTTGTCTCTGATAAATTTTATTAAGATAGTATCATGACCTATTTGTTTGTAGTCTCCTCTTTAAATTTTTAGCCCTTTTTTTATATAATAGCCCGATGACTGTAGGATTTGAATATGTTATTAAGACTGAATACAACATTTTGCATAACGAAATTTTTTCACTAGATGCTCAAACAAAGTAAACCCATATTTTCACATATTACAGCATCATTACACCGTAGTTTTCTAAATTGAATTAAATAACAGCTTCTAAAGTGAATGGAGACTTTCCTATTATTAGCCTAGTCACTCCACATGAAGTCACAGTAAGGAAGGCAGTTACAACAGTTTTAGTTTCAACGGGACAAAAATTGCGACTTCTTTAATCAAGTCACCGTGAACGTTTCTTCGTAACAAATCATCATGTAACGTGTTATAAAAGGTATGAATTGGCCACTTTACAGTTGAGAATTGGTTAAAACTAATTACTAACACTGTACAAATCCACTGGATTTTTTTCACTAGATGCTCAAACAAAGCAAATCCCCATCTTTACTTATCACGGCATAATTACACCACATTTTTCTAAAATTGAATTAAATTTCAGCCTCTAAAGTGATTGGTGACTTTCTTAATAGCATAGTCACTCGATATGAAGTCATAGTGGAGAAGGGAGTTACAACTCAAAGGGTTACAAGTATTGTAGTCCCAACGGAACAAAAAAAATGCGATTTCTAAAATTATGCGTGATGTAATGGTTTTAAGGTGCATTTTAATTTTAAGGAATCATTTGATGACCGGTACGTGAAGTTACTGTGATCGTTTCTTCGTAACAAATAATCATGTAACGTGTTGTAAAAGGTACAAATTGGTCACTTTACAGTTGAGAGTCGGTTAAAACTAAGTACTAACACAGTACAAAGCACTAGTATGATGAAAAGGTCTTATTTTTTAATATCAGTTCCGATTTGTCACAAAATGGAACATATAAAAGTCACAACGACTTAGATTCAATTTCTTCACCACGTCACAAGACGACAAAATAATTCCCAAGTGATGAAATATTTTAGTCATGGTGCTTTAAATATTAAGGGAACCAAGACGTATGCTAATAAAAGAAGTTAGAAGTTTTAAGGGTGCACAGCATACCTTTAAAATTTCAAAGAATCAATTTTCGGTTTTCGCTTAATTTTGAATCGTTAAATATCTCTGAACAATATGTAAAAAAACGCATTCAAAAATGCGCATTATTTCCTGAGTTATATTTATTTATAGACGGCTAGTATAATTGAAGGTAAATGGATATTGAAACTTTAGGAAGCGTTTTTTCAGATTAGTAAATTTTGAATTTGCGCACACTGTTATTTTCAAACTACATATAAGCTACAGTTATAAAAATTTAACCACATGTGCATTTCTTTATAGTCTGTATATGCTAAAACCAAATTATTACATTTTGATTATTTATTTATTTATTCATTTATTTTTGCATTGAAAAAACATAAATTTTTTTTTTTTTTTTTTTTTTATTTATTTATTTTTTTTTTTGTATTAAAAGGAAATTTTAAACAATACTTTTTGTGCATATTTTGATTTTATGTTAGAGGTAAGTGTGTTATGATACTATTTTGGCCAAATTTATTTTCTGTAACACATAATTTTCAGTTTTATCATGCACACAGCACTTGATGATTTTAATTCACGTATTAGAGATATGAATTTTTAAAATTAAAAATAATATACAATTTTTTTGTAATATACTTAAGAATACACAATTCAGGTAAAAAGCAGAAAAAAAATCTCTATTCTATATTGTTTGAGTTTTGGTATTTTGAAAATGATGATGGTTTTGATCGTTTCGACACACTCAAAGGAAACCTAAGTGAAATCATCATAACTAATGTTTTAATACTCATATCTTCCCTAAATATTGGCTTTATCTGTACGAATTGTTATACGAATAAGATATTTTCATTTTCAAGCAAATTGTGTACTTATATATTGCCATGAAAATGTATAATAACGAAGTAAAGATATTATTTTTCTGATAAAGTTATTTTAATACATTTTTCTAAGAATTGAAAGGAAGTTTTACTTTGAAAGCATGTGAGAGTTTATTAACTAAGAAATAGTAATTAATAAATTCAATGTACAAAACTCTTTTCAGCGAGAGTTATCGCACTTGACCGATTTAATTTTCTTTTGTAAATCTTCTTACTAGGTCAAGAAATATTTATCTTTTTTACAGCATACAGGTGAATAGGGTTTCAAGTAGACATTGCATACGTGTTAAAAAAACTATCGAATGATTTGTTGAGGATAAGGTATTTTTTAAAGTATCCCTATCATAGTACATCAGCAAATAATTTATCCATATCGTCTCCACCATATCAAGTTACCGAATATAAAAAGATACTTTTTTATTTTCGATATTGTTGTTTTTGGTGAGTAGACTACTTTTTGAATGTGAGTTGGAAAGTCTTTCGATACCTAGGCAAACTATCAAAAATGATTTTAAAATTTTTAAACTGCTTTTAAGTTTCGGGTAAAACAGAGATTTTTAACATTTAATAGTTTTATATCATAACGATGATATTTCTACTTCAAATTACATAGTCTTCAATACATAGATTGCATACTAAAATAAGAATCACGTTTTACATTTAATTAAACATATGCTATGTGGTGTATACTTTCTTTTTTATCGTCATAGCACTTTAAAAGCTGAATATGTATACGAATTCGTGCGTTATTTGTTATATTCTTCATACAAGGTTATTTAACATTAATTTTATTTACGTTACAACAAATGATTGTTTACAAATTATAGAAAATATTTTTTTATTGTTGCGCTATGTGTTCATAAATTAAAAATTTGCCTGTTTGAAAATTATTCAAGAAATCATGAAAAACCGGAAAATTAAAATGCTGTGTTTAAATAAACTTTATTGTATTTTTTTTTTGTTCTATTCTATTCATAAATTAAATAATTACCTGTTTGGAAATTATGCAAGAAAACACCAAAAATCGGTAAATTAAGATACTGTATTAAGTTAACTTTATTGTACACTTTTTTTGGTTCTATTTTTTTAGTAACAAGTATTTTTAAACAACGAAAACCGACTTCAAGATATTTTCTTTTTACCCTCGTATTGTAGCAACCCTGTATTATTATCTACATTGTAGTCCTGCAGGTTTCTTGTTTGTTTTAACTAGCCTTACATTCAAACAAAATTACATTAGAATTATTTTAGAAAACAAATTAAAAGCAGATTAAAAAACAATTAAATTACAGAAAACAGATTAAAAGCTTAATACAACATGCGCAAACTTAAAATGTAAAAACAGTAACTACAAAAAGCTTTACACAAAATGTAAAACATAATAACCAAGTAAATTAAATTAAACGAAGGTATAAATTTAATTTTAAAGTAAAATAAAATAAAAATGAATGCAAGACAGTCGGCCTCCGTCTATACCTACAAGAAAAAGTTAAATGGACAAAAATATCCTATAAATTACTTACAACACAAGTCCTCCGCCTGGTAGAAACAAAAAGAAAAAAACAATTCATTATTCCAGCTTCCTAATTTCACAAGCCAAATCTGCCTCTTTTTTCGATTCGAACATCCAAGTCGATCTAATCTTCGATAAAGACTTTAGGGAAGACATAATCATACAGAATGATCCAGAAGCAAGCATCGAAGTGTGGTCATCCAGCCAAACCATACCATAATGTTGCCAATTATCTTTCAGTAATAACTTAAAAAATTGTATGGGTAATTGTTATAGTAAAATAAATTAGCTAAAAATTAAAAAATTTGCTTATTAAAATTGAAATTATTACCACAAATTTTATTAAATACAGTGAACTGATTAATGACAATATTAATATAAACTTAATTATATTCTTGTTGCATATCTTATGTGCTGTTTTTGTGCCTGTAATGCAACAATTACCATTATATATATTTGAATTATATATATATGTTACGGTCAGTATGATTAATCCGGTCATTATTAATAATAACCGGTTATTATTAATAATGACCGGATTAATCATATTGGCCGTAACATATATAAGATTTACTGCTTTGAAAGGTACACTTAAAGAACAATTTGTTATTTTAGACTTGAATACAGACAAATTTATACAATAAACCCAACACGAGTGAAAAAATTGCCGGGGCCAAGACTCGAACCTGGGTCTGCAGCGGAACATGTTGTTGTTCTAACCACTAATTTATGTGCATTATTATATATTGTGTATCGATGGAATAGTAATTTATTCATCATTGTTCCGTCATCCTGTGCTGTCTGATTGCTACTTGGTTATGTTCCCCAACACGAATTAGTAGTAGTGAGAAATTGTCGAGCTAGGATATCGGCCGGGTTAGTTCAGTGGTTAGAACAAAAGCACGTTACGCTGCAAACCCAGGTTCGAGTCGTGGACCCTGCTAATTTTTCACTCGTGTTGGGTTTATTGTATAAATTTGTTTGTCTGAAATAAGAAATTTTTCTTTAAGTGTACCAGTAATAAATTCCGATGTTAATTTATGTGCTTTATAATTTTCTGCTTTTTTGATATTTTTATTCCAATAAAAAAGACTAACTCAAGTCCTTGCTTGTTTGGAAGAGGTACAAAACTTTGGAAGGTTATAGTGTTATATAAGAAAATACCAGAGAAATGGAACGGTTTTCTGTGATTAAGTAAACTCTTCTAGATCCCAATAAAGGGTCATGGTACATATTCACTTAAAATCTAGCTCCAAAGAGAGTCCTTCCAACGACGTGTCACCTTCTGGTAAAAATGGACGTTGGCAGGTTAACACCATACACAAAAATCGTAACGATTGTCAAGTTTTTGTGAAAGTTAAAACATATAATATATATATATATATATATATATATATATATATATATATATATAAGACTGGGAAACAGATTAACCGACAAACATATCGTTTTGAAAGTTACATTTAGGGATTATTTGCAGAAAAAGGCTTTTCAAACTGAAATCTGTTCAAAAGTTATGCGTGGACATACAGAGAAAAACGTACAAATTAATTGTATAACCTCCTTTATTGGAAATCGCTTAAAAATTAGAATTGTACCATAAGAAGCGTAGATATAGACAATAAAAGAGAAATCTATAGCATATATCGCTACATGTAAGCGTTATTTTTGTTCTTAGCATTGATGACGGCCAGTTTTGGCTTTATAATGTAGATTTAGGAAGATTAGGTAGACAAAATATTTATCGCAAAGAAAATAATTTTTTTTAATGTTTATTCTATTTAATTTAATTTACTTCAAAAAAAATACTTTTGTAATGTTTTTTGTGAAACAATTTCGAACTGTACAAAAAAGGTATATTTTCACCCTTTTTTCTAGTAATGAAAAATATATGATTATTTATAATGATATAATAATTAATGCGAGTTGAATTTTTTAATAAACTAAATAATAAATAAAAAGCTGGAAGTTATTACTCCCAAAAACCTGCAAGTCTTGGTATTTATCAATTTAAAAAATATATATTCATTTAATTTTTTTTCAAAAATCATGAAAACATAGGTATTTAGTGAAGCTATTAAATTGTCCAAGAAAATAATCAAATAAAAAAAGATTTTTTTTTTTTTCCTTTTCTACATTGAAAATTCATTAGTTGAACAGCGAAGGGCGTAAGACTGTTACAAAAGTGATTTGAAGGAGGAACAACATTTACAGGCTAGTATTGACGAATTTGGCGGATATTGTATCCAGAAAATTTTGAATAGTAATTTTTTTAAATGTTATTCACGGAATGTATACCATTATATAAAGCAAAAATAAATGTTCAAATTTTCTGGAGAGAATTCGATATTTATGAATATAAAATTTGCCAGATATGGTAATACTGTACAGTCTGGTTGCCCAAGAAAGCTGATTTGTGGCCCTTATTGAATAAGATATGGCAATATTTTTAGCAGCGATTTTTCCATAAATTGCATTAAATGTATCGGTGATGCAAACACTCCAGCCTGAAAATACCAATATTTTTATTGCATCAGATTTTCGAATAAATGAAAATCTTCATCTGATAACTATTGTTTTAAAATATGAAATGGTTTAGTTATGTCTATTGTTAACCTCTCTGTGACGAGCGTCCTTTACAGAATTTTTAATTTTTTATCCCATTAACTCTGAAAAGTAATTTTTGCCTAATTTAATTGCAGAAGTTTCGTAATAAAATAAAATAAAATTTTCCATTCAGAATCACTGGTAGGAGTAATCATAAATTCTGAGCATTTTATACGTCACATATAAGTGACCCGAGGCTAACGAAAAAGACAGGCTACCGCGGTGCATTCCACTTATCTTTTTTTACAGACCGCTACAGTGACGTGATACTCTTTTCGTACACCTGCATTGGTGTATTCGAGCATCATGTGACTCCGGCGGTCTGTAAAAAAAGATATGCGTAAAGCACCGCGGTAGCCTTTCTTTTTCGTTAGCCTCGTAAGTAACGCTCGTCGCAAACAAGGTTAAAAAAATGTAAAACTTTTTTAATACGTATTTTTTAATAATCAATTATTTATGGTTATAAAAAAATAAATAATGAATGCTTGCATTGTAAAAAATCTTAACAATAAAGTTATAATGAGAAAAAAAAAATCTTAAATTTTTAAGACATGGACGGCGTACTGAGTGCGATACTTAGTAAAAAAAAAAAAAAAAAAAGGTTGAGAATTCTAAACTAATTACGTGATTAACCTACCAGACGGGTTCAATGGACACGACAGGTACATTCAAAATGACTATTCGAACTAGAATTAGCTTCATAAAATAAATTAAATATAAAGCAGAGAACAATGGAGCACTGTAGTTAGGTTCATAGATTACCTAGTTGCGAGGCAACTTTACAGCCAAAGACTTGCAAAGAATCAAAGTAAATAAATAAGTTAAATAGTTTTAAATAAAAATTCTGGTGTGAAATCAAGGTTGAGTAAAATTTCCGGTAGTTGTAAGGTTAAACGTTGGTTGAACGTTGAAGGATCTTTGAAAGGAGGATAAATGTTAAATGAATATGAATAAACAGAATTGAATGTATAATGACGCGTAAATGTTCGCAATTTTTTCTGCTCTCTTTCATTATATTATTGGTAAATTACGCTGACGTATGGAATACAGTGTATCTATGTATTTTATTATTTTACCCTTCTAAATTAAAATATTATTTTTTATAGATATGATGTATATTACTGTTATTAGACGCTTCAGGCTGATTGCCCAAGAAGTCTGGTTGGTGGGCATTATTGAATTAGATATGGCAATATTTTTTAGAAGCGATTTTTCGATATATTGCATTAAAAATATCGATGATGAAAAAACTTCTTTAGCATCAAAAGTTGATATTTAGACTTAAAAAGGCGTTTGTGCATGGTTTTTGCCGCCCGTGTCTTTATGTTACTACAAGCCGCCCCTGTTATATTAATTCTAATCAAATTAGTCTTTTTTAGCAGTTTGGTGATTGTTACTTTCATACTGCTACTGTATGTTGCATTAAACAAGGATATCATTCAAAGTTCTTATTTGGGTTTTAAAATGTCTTGGCCCATAGAATAAGCTACCCGTGTCTTTATATTACTCTAAAACGTCCGTGTCTAAATATGAGGTGTTAGTGGACAAATATTACCAATAAGAATTATACAGTAGTTCATATATTGCATATGAAAGTATTATGAGTAAAATCAAAAAAAAATTATGTTGTATAGTGGGTATTTATAGATCTTAAGGTTAACCCGTCTGTATTCGAAATCTTTTAGCATCACCGGAGAGACAATAGCGCAAACAGCGATAGTCATGCATAAAATCTATTTAGAAAGTCATTATTATATTAAAATAAACACAAATATTAAACATTAATTTTAAATAAAAAATAATTAAACATTGATTTTTAAACACATCTTGATAAGGTAAAAAAAATTAATTAAATGTACATTTATTTTCAATTAACAAATTTTAATTCATTTCGTCAAAATATTTAGGGGGAAATAATTTGATGATTACGAGACCCTTGAATGTTAATAATGTATTTTACTTTATTATTGTTTAGATTTATATGTTATTACTTTTAATGCGTTTAAGAGGACTTTGAAATGAGAAAAATCAACTAAAAATACAAATTTTTGTTTTGTGTTAAAATTAAAAAATAATAATAATATATTTCTATATACTTGGTGAAAAGTGTATTTGCATTACTCTTATGAAGGTAAGTAATTAAAAATAAAATATCATAATGCATTTAAAAAGGAATTTTTCTCAAAACTAAATTTTCGTATTCTATTACAACGTTCGTTTTAATCTTTGTTCAAAATTTTTAACGGGACTCGGTACGAAAAAAACTTTATTCTGTAAATAGCACCTATATTAAAGATTTTGGATCATGTTTCACTAAAGCAAAATCGTTAAAGATAATAAAAGGCCTTAAATTGTTAATAAATTAATATATATATTAAAAAATAATAATAATAACATTTTGAAACTTTTTACTACTTTTCCAAATTTGGTATCTCAAACTAGATTTTTTTTATCTTATACTCAGGTTACTTTGTTCTACAAACCTAAGTATAGGATTTTTGATTCAAAAATTAGATCAGAAGAAAAAAATAATAATTGGGTGTATGAGGAATATATCCATGTAAATCACATATAATTCAATTCAGATTTTTTTTAAACAAAAATTTCGAAGATATAAAAAAAATTTATACTTAGTAATCTATCCTAGAATCTAAAGATACATTAAAATTTTTTCAGGCAATTTGCTTGCTGATTGTGGAAGTCTTAGTATTTTGATTACATAGAGAATATGAAAAAATACAAATTGAGAAAAATGAAAATTTAAACATTTCATGTACAAAAAAGATGTATTAAAGAGGGATACGTAAAATTAACCATATCTCTTTTACTATTTATCAGATCGTCAACGATTTTGGGCACAAATGTTCTAAAGGTGTTAAGGCTGTTCTCAAATTAAAAGAGACTACTTTATGGCACATTTTTTAATCATTTTTGTTCGCAAATGCATAAAATGGGCAAATGTGCTTATTCAGAAACTATGTAATCAAAACACGTTTTTCTTTTTTTTTTTTGTTAAAGGCAGAAGTTTTTTCAAAAAATACTGTCAAAGTCGGCGTTTTGAACCGAATTCCCAACGCGGCAGCACGAGCAGCGGATAACTCATTTCGATTCCAAATCCCTCCCATAGTCAGGCCTGCCAATTTTATGCCTTTACGTTTAAACGTGAGTCAGAAATTGTGTCAGAAAGTTTCGTGTTGTTGAGCAGGTCATTTAAGAAACACCTTAATGTTCATTTTAGGATAAACATCTGAAATACGACATTTTTGGTCAAAATGAAAAATTACCCCGCCCCCTACAATCATTCCATTAACATTTTGTTGCATATCGTCCACCACAGTGGACAACTACGCTATTTTTTCCCTACCCAATATATATAATTTACAGTTCCCATTCAAAAGCTTATGCTACTCTGTGACATCTATGCTTTCAGTAGGAAAATTAACATCGCACCACAATAACGGGCAACTTGCTTGATACTGGCAACTTGGTTGATACGGGCAACTTGCTGAGATATCATCAATATGGATGTCCCTTCAGAATGTCGGCAAGTTATTCCGCATGAACTGAAATGTTTCTAAATCTACAATAATGTTATTTAAATAGTATTTGTTTATTAATTACTGTTTTTAGACTTCTTGGCTTATTGTATAATTGAAACACACGTATAAAAATACTTTATTTATTTATTTAAAACTATAGTGGGCAGGCTGTAATTAAAAAATAATAATAAAATTATTGTACATAAATCAATTTTATTCTCATTCTGTGCGAAAAAGCAAATTTAATGTTGAGGATTTGCCAGTTTTAAAGTATGCAACAAAGGGTTAATATCACTAAGGGACAATCTTAATGCATATTACAATAAATCTGGGCATCCGTTTTGTAATGCTAGTTCATTAAAATCCTAAAATTAGTATAAAAGTAAAAATTTCCTGTTAATTTTCAATGAAAATTCAGTTTCGTATCAGTTTTTTTACTATTATTTTTAATACTTGTCTGTTAGATTAAAAAATGGATGCACATGTTTTAAAACAAACTTAAATAATTTATACGTTTGAAATGCTTAATTTTGAGTAAATTGAATTTTTTGCAAATATTTATTGAATAATTCAGTGAATAAAAATCAATCCATTAATTCATTTTATTTAATATCTATTCAAATATTTATTTAAACATCTCTTTCCGTATACTAAACATGAGATGATGTTAATTTTTATGTGTTTATAGTTGCTCAGGACGTTTTCCGTGAAAAATTATTGTAAATTACTTTCAAAAATTTACAAGCTATAATCGAAAAAGAACTTATTGCAGGTTTTATTTTGTTAAAAAACACTACAGATAATGTGTTAATAAGAAAGATATTTTCTAATTCTTCTATAATTGCTTTGATAAAGTAATTTTTTACAAAATATTAATTTTAAAACAGTGCAATATATACGAAGAAAAACGTAAAATGAAATGATTTTATAAAGACGTATTACTTTTATCATTAAGAATGACTGATAAAATAACTACTGGTATTTATAAATTTGAACAGAAACCAAAAAGAAAATCATGTATAGTCGGCGAAAAAAAAAAAAAAAAAAAAAAAAAAAAGAACTTCCTATACATTTTAATTACCAAATTGTCGAAGAATAAACGAAAATATCCATTTTATTGGGATTTATGCCTTCTTTTGATCTACCTTTAGGGGAGCGTCTTTATAGAAAAATTATAATTAACTTAAAATTTTCAAAACGAACATCTAATTTTGACATTATCTTTGGGTATTTCGCAAAATTTAACAGTAAGATATCAAACAAAAAGTCATTCGATCAAGTAGTTTAGAAATTATGCATATTTAAAATTTTGAATTTACTCCTAATGTTAAATTCATCTTTAATAGTTGCAAAATAAACTACAATGCGTTCACGTTTTAAACCATGATACAAAAACTACTTGGCAGAATGAGCTTCAATTTTGAATTCGTATATTTGAAGCTTCTAGAAATTAATTTCTGTTAAAATTTTCATAGCTTAAAATATATATATGATTTTCGAGTATTAATTAAAATATATAGTAAAATATGAAAAAAATATATTCGAAAATCTTTATAGTTTACAATAAATATTTTTGATTTCCAATATCAATTTCAAAATATATAACTTATGAAACTAATCGTCTAAAAAATATATTTTTTTTATAACCTATACAGATTTTAACTTTTAAATCTCTTGAGGAATTGTACTTGGTGTACCTCCTATTATTTTACTCGAAAGAGTTATGATTTAGAAAAATGGACACAAAGAATGATTACAAATAAATAACTAATGATAAAGAACTAATGATTACAAATAAATATAACTTTTTTTAAGATCTAATATAAATTTTACAGTTAGCAAGGTTTTTATGTACGGAGGTGCTAGTTTACCTTGTATATTTCTTGGATATTTGGTGTTAATTTGCTGAAGTATAGTCGTAAATCCATTTTCAACACATCGTGTGTTTTTATATCTTGTTTTTAAAACAGTCAATAATTAAAAATCTTTTCGCTGATTTGTGTAGCTGCGCCATGCCTAACGTTGATTTTCAACACAGACTCGTGGCGAACCCCCTATAACCTCTTCATGTACTCCCAAGAAGTACATGTGCCCTATTTTAGGTTACACTATTCTTTGGCAGCGTTATGTGGTCTCCGTGTTGTTTTGAACATACATTAACCGACTCAGTATTTTTTAATTCAAAATGTTGTTATGAAAGACATAATAAAAAAAAAAAAAAAAAAAAAGAGAGGAATAGAGATTTATATTGCATTGCCACATCGGTGGTCCGAAATTTACCATACTCAGTAACTTTTGAGTCAAAATGTTGTTATGAAAGACAATAAATAGTTACAAGTTGGAAATTGTGCATCAAACGTGACAAATGAGGTGTGTTCGTACTATAACTAGTTTCATTGAAATGAACTATATCGTCTGTTATGATATGATTAATTTCTGTAATAAAATAAGTACATTTTAAGTTGGCAATATTTTATCTTTTGTTGACATTTACTGAAAATTCCAATGGGAAACTTAAGCCTAGCTTTGAAAATTTCAGAACTTGAAATCTATATTTAGACTCTTTTCCATTTAATATCTCATTCTCCGGAAACATCTATCCAAAAAACTGTCGGTAGATTATAGGATTGTTATAAGTAAACAATTTTAGTATAAAAATTCGGTTTTTAAATTCAGTAATACGGATATAATATGACTCCATCTTAAATATGACTCCATCTTAAATATGACGTAATCTCATGGCAACCTAGAATCATTACGTATCATGGGATAGAATTAATTACGTATGATAGGATTTAATAGAATGAAGAATGTGACTATAACTTGGTCATAGAGGTTATAAAATTTCATATACATCATATATGACTATAACGTCATACATGTCAGCTAACTTGGCGATGCATCTCGGTCGCTTGACGATTAATCCTCAGAAGCTTCTATAACAAAGAAGTACCGATTTTAAAAAAAAATCCAATTACTTAATAAATAATTTTATTAAGTATCTTTTTAAGTTTTGATTCGATTTTCATAAAATTTGAAATGACTCGACAAAATTCTGCAACGATTATTCACATTAAATTTCAAACCATTCGGTTGGGTAGTTTTTGCACTGTTATATGCGGACTGACGGACAGACAGACGGCCCCAGACGACGATTATAGGTGCTACGTAGGTATAATCGTCGTCTAATTTATATAATTACGAACGCACCTAAAAAGAGAGAGAGGAAGAGAGATTGATCGTAGGTTCATAGGAAGTAGATTAGCATTGCTACATCAGAGCCCCACCAGTGGCTCAGAGGTTCTGCTCTCAAAGCTGGTAGACGGGAAGTGCTGGGTTCAAACCCCTGTTGCGCTTGTCGACCTAACCTTTCGGAGTTTTCCAAGGTTTTCTTCAAATCTTACCGTAAATACGGGTTAGAGTCCCTTAGAAAGACCCCCATGGAGGGCACTCCCCAGGGCCTATATCCCTTGTGTAGATAATTAGCCGTCATAAAATCAACCAACCATTTCTACATCGGTTGTCCCAAATTTACCGTGCATTTCAAAATATAGATGAAATTTTTTGTAAAAATTTTATTTACATTTATTATTTAAAGGGATTGAATATGCGCATACTTGCTTCAATGTAATAATTATAAGTGGACGGGGAATAATCCTTCTATAAACAAGCATAATGATCTTTATTTGTAGTATGTTTCATATATGTTACAATTGTGCATCATACAATTGAAATTACCATTTTACAAGAACGATATTATTTTTTTTTTAGAAATTTTCCTTGTTTTCCTTGTTTGTCTTTACAGAAATATAGAAAAAAATCGCTTTACATTGTTAAAGTATTTATGTGAATGAATTCGATTTAGTAAACTGGATGAAACAAGTTAACACTTTTACACATATTGCTCAATTCAAGTCTTATAAACTTAATCGAATTTTATTATTTAATTTTAAATAATGAAAGTGTATATTTTTATTTCATTTTCGTTTTTAAAGTAGTAAAAAACAAAACACTAAACATGTAGATAATAAATAAAAGAACATGCATTTAAACACAATTTTTCTTGGTTTACATTTACCCAGGAATTGCAGAACTAAAATGATTTTGAAACTTGTTTTATTTCAGTTGCACTCTAAAATTCTAAAATGATTGAAAATAATCCCAGCAGATGACACCACTAGCGGTTGCTCCAAAAAGCCAGGAAAACTTTGGTCTTTATTAGGCGCTCTCTCTACTCATCATGCATCGCTGGATTGAATGCGGATCTCATTTCTTACCATTACCGCTATATACGTATAGAGGCTAGATATACCATATACGTAATGTTATACTATGAATCTACATTTGTAAAGCTAATAGTATTTTTTATGCATAAGATCTATTAATATCAAGAGTCTTATAAACTGAACTGTGAACTCATTTCTTCTTGAAATAATATATATTTATTTGAAATAAATTAATAGATAGTATCTATATTTGAAGGACTCGGGTGTAAAATATTGTAACTAACATTTATTATTATTTTTTCTTATTTTCATGTAATATTGTTTTAACCGCATCCTGACAACCTTTGAAAAATACACGAATTATTTTTTTACTTAATATGTGACATAATAATCAAAGATAAATTTTAGATATGAAATTTAGTAACGAACACTCTTTGCACATAAGTTCAATAAAATAAAATCTATCAGATGAAAAAGGTTGCACATAAATTAACTTAAGATCCAGTCTTAACAAATCACATGTTTTAGAGGAAGCAATCACAATAGTTTTGTTTGTAGTTTTCGTTTAGAGTACTCAGATAACTTAGAATCTTGAATATCTCGAAACTTTCGATTTGTTAGTTACCTTATTTAACACCCGAGCACTTCATTTTTAAAAAATGTATATTCTTTAAAAGTTTAAGAATTGTTTCTTTGTTTTAATTCAAAAAACTTTCTTAAATACGATTAGCAACATAATACTAATGATATTATTGTTGTTTAACAATATTTTATTTACTTTGTAATGTTACTATAAATGATCGTTTGTTAGAAAGGGATTTGAATATGAGTGGAACCAGTTTCATATTTTTACAAAATATTCAATTGAGACAAACATTGAAATGAAAGAGTTTATAAACGAGGAAAATTCTGAAAAATAACAATTTTATGATTAACAAATGGTTGTAAGCTGGTGTATCTGTATTGTATGGTTTGAAATGCCATATAAACAGATCTACATCTATATGGCATTTTTTCGAGCTATGTCAGAAAAAAAAATATTTATTTTATTTAAATGCAATTTCTTTCCATCAAACAATTTTAAAAATGTATTTTATTCAACGAAGGCGAGTTTAACGTAAATTTATATTTTGTAGACAATAACAGCAAAATTTTTTATCATATCGTCGCTACCACGTCAAACTATCGAATATGAAAAAATGAATTTATCATTAATTTTAAAAATGGACCGATTGTCACCACTAAATTTTATTAGAATGCTTCGACTATACTAAGAATACTAATAAGATATCTGTGAAGAACAGGATTGTCACTTTGGCCTTCTTTTTTATTCAGAGATGCGGAATTTATACCGGAAATTTTGAGAAATTATTTTTTACTTTAAATAATCACGAAATGTCTGTCATTAAATAAAGCAAACATTTCTATTTGCAATTTCCGGTAAGTATTCGAAATTTCTGAATAGAAAACGAGGCCAAATTGGCAACCCTGGCGAAGAATTATATTAAACTTTAGTGGTGACAATCGGTCCATTTTTAAAAGAAATGAAGAATGCATTTTTTCACATTCGATAGTTTGCCATGGTAACGACGAATGTAGTTCAACTTTATGCATAAGGTTTTTTAATACATCATTTGGATTCTGTACAACTTATCTTTGATACATTAGTGTACAGAATAAAAGAGAATAATCTGTCTTTCTAATGCATACAAAATGTAGAAACAGTTCATCTCTAAATAAGATTTGCACCCCTTTTGTCATTCAGACATAACCAAGAAAAACTGAAGCATTTTAAAACAGGCAGGGTATTTGAATATTTCGTGAATATATTTGAACAACAATGAAATATAGAACTGAATGTACTTAAATAATTGTTACAGACGCTTTATTAATTTTCTAATTTTTTGTATAATTGTCTTCAGAAATGTCGAAATAAATGTTTTTGATTGTTCATAGGTATTTCCTTCGTATAACTGACATATTGTATACGAGCTGTTTCATTCAACAGATATAAAAATTACGTGGCTGAAATATTATGTCAAATATTATTTCATACCTACTTACTTCAGTTGTATTCTTAATTCCTCTGCAGTATTTAGTCACGTTAATGCTTCTTCAGTGCCGCTGTGGTTTTCACCATGATGCTACACTGCTCAAAACAATTAAAGGATATTGCAGTTTTAGGTGGATTTTGTATCTGGGAAACTTTTTAGCTGATTGATACATGGTCGACAGACATAGTAGGTTATATGAGAATAAATTACACATGTTTGGCAGAAAAAAATGCATTTTATTGCGCATTTGTGTACAAAAGGGAAAAAACACAATTTGTGCATATGAGAAAGAATAAGAAAAGGTGTTTTCTTCAAAGAAAATCATTTTCAGTAGGGGGTATGGTTTCCACGGGCGGCCAGCAACGTTGAACACCTTTGAGGCATGGACTCAATGAGGCTATTAATGACGAGTTGGGGTATTCTGCCCCACTCTTCCAGAAGAGCTCTTTCCAGTTCTTGGAGAGTTTGTGGGGGTTGTTGGCGGCCAGAAACTCGTCTTCCTAGAGCGTCCCAAACGTGCTCGATTGGATTCATGTCTGGAGAACACGCTGGCCATTCCATTCGAACGATTCCTTCCTCGAAAAGGAAATCCTCCACCAGGTTTGCACGATGTGGCCTGCAGTTATCGTCCATTAAAATGAAGTTATCTCCGATTGCTGCAGCGTAAGGGACTACAATAGGTCTGAGGATCCCATCCCTATATCGGCAACCAGTCAGAGCTCCATCTCGAATGATGTAGAGGTCAGTGCGCCCGTCAATGGAGATGCCACCATACACCAACACTCCTCCATCGCCAAATCTGACACTTTCGTGCACGAACGCAGGATTATTCCTACTGCCACGGTCCCTCCAGATGAAAATACGCCTATTATCCGGATGCAAGGAAAAACGGGACTCGTCAGAAAGCAGAATATTGCTCCATTCATTTCTCCTCCAGTTGATATGCTCGGTTGCCCACTCCCTGCGGTCGCGACGATGCCTTGATGTTAATCTAACACATACCATCGGTTAACGAGCATACAGACCTACAGCATGGAGCCGGTTTCGGACAGTCGGAGTTGAAATCGTGGTGCCTGTAGCCGAGCGAAGGTGTTGTTGGAGAAGAGTAGCGTTCATGTTTCGGTGTCTCCGAGCTGTTAACGCTAAATACCGATCTTCATTGGGCGTTGTTGCCCGTCTACGACCTTGCCCATGTCTTCGGCCTGCACATCCACTCTCCAAAAAACGGTTCCAGATCCTGGAAATGACACTTTGTGACACTCCAATGCCTTGCGCTACTTCGGCTTGAGTTTGGCCCCCTTCTAACCTACCAACAATTCTCCAAGCTTCTGAATCTGTCAAATGACTTCGCTGAGACATCGTACTCATCGAAACAAAGCAATCACTGAATGCCGATCATCCTTGTCTTCATTCTCTTTTATCCAGTTGAAAGTCAAATTTCATTCGCTGCCGCTGAAGCGACGTTTTTGACGTCGAACTCAAAATTTGCATACTCCACAGTTTGAAAACCAGAAAAATTTGCATTTGTGATTCTCTTCTTCTATTTTCGGCAAAAAAAATTTCGTTTATATCTTTATTTTATATAAAACTTCAAATATCCTTTAATTGTTTTGAGCAGTGTATATGAATATGTGCCCACAATTCTGCAAAAAATTCAGATATATTATAGCATTCACAGATATTCTTGCAATAGTAAACAAAAACAGCTATTCTGATAAAGTAGGTAGGAAGATGAAGGATTCATGTCATATGCAAAGTGCCTCATATAATGTGTTGCTGGAAATTCGCAATAGCAATGAAGTCATTTCGTGACACTTGTTTTACACAGACATAATCCCTCAACATCATATTTATTTATTTATTTATTTATTTGTGAAGTTAAGTGGCTCTAACGTGAAATCACCAATTGAGTTCTAATGTACTTAGTAGTTTACCTATTTCTAACCATTGTGCTAGATGGATATGATTGTAAAAGACAGCCAATGCCTTAAAATGACAAGATCCTAACTGACAAAATTGGCTAAAATGTGACATCACTTACTATGTTTTTTCAGTCTTGTCGACAATTCCAGCTAACATACAACGCATTCTAAAGAGTTGAAGAGTTAGCCAGTAGCTGAAGAGTTAGCGAATTTCAAAATGTTCTAACTGCATTGTTGCCTATGGAGAAAGGAAAAATTCATCTATTTTTCCTCAAAAGAGCTGTCGAAGCAGTTAGAACTGTGTCATTTTCAAGGCAAGAAACTCAGAAATATCAGGATATATCCGCAGTCATAACTTTCATATGCTATGCAAAGAAGAAAAATAATATGAAAAATTTAAAAAGAAACATATTTAAGTCTTTTGAACTAAAACTTTAAATATTTTTGAATTTTAAAATGGTTTAACAATATTTTCACAATGACGCATAATAATAGTGAGAACAAACACTGTCGAAGTAGTTAGAACTGTGTTATTTTCAAGGCAAAAAACTGGGAAATATCAGGATATATGCATCGTTATAACTTTCATATGCTATGCAAAAAAGAAAAAATAATATGAAAAAAAAGCATATTTAAGTCTTTTGAATTAAAACTTTTAAATTTGTAGAATTTAAAAATGGTTTAGCAATATTTTAACAATGACGAATAATAATAGTCAGAGTAAATAAAGTTACAATGACGCTTGCAAAAAGGAAAAGAAATAGAATAAAAGTCAAAAAAAATTCTAGTATAATTTTCATGGGTTTGAATTAAGTATTGTTTTTTTATATAAAGATTTCTTCATCTAAAAAAATTATAACATTTTATGAATGTTCTTTTCCCTAATTTCACATTTTATCAATAATCATAATAATTGTAACCAGTCATCGATGTTGAAGAAACAAAACCAATATTTCTCTTTCTTGTTGTTTTATTTTTGTTTTCATTCTTTTGAATATAAAATTTAAATTTATTTTATTTATGTATAATTTTTTTAAAAGTATTTTTGAGCTGATTTTTCCCATAACTTCAAAGTTATGAATATTTTCTAGAAAAGAAAACATTTTTGCATGATTATGTTCTTCATCACTATGTCTCAAAAACATTGATTTACGTATTCATAAATTTTATGACATGACATACACACACACTATAGCCATCTATAAAAATGCATAAATGTATTTTCGACTCACATGTCATGAAATATATTCAGCGAACTCATGAATCATTTTCAAGAGACATCTATGAATTATTTTTTATTGATTTCTTTGCTAAGTTTTTAAAATGGAATGCAGAAAAATATCGCATTGAATTCTTTTTTTTTTTTCTTGTTCTATATTTCATCCTTGAACTTATGACTTATTCAATAGAAAATGCATTTGAATATTTACTCAGGTAAACTTGATAACGTTTTTTGATTATCTACTGTTTAGTTGTTTTCAAAATTCCCTGGCTCACTGAATATGGGGTGCTTTATTGGAACAAAATTGTCAACCTCAGATATTTTCTCACTTATCATTTGCACATTATGTGCACATTATTCGTGAATTTGAATTAATTATGAATTTGCTTTATGACAATTTGGCTTAAGATGCATGGAGTTTTCTGGCTCGAAAAGCATATTTTATGATGCTTTCTTTTACGTCCAGGAACGAGGTAGAAATACGTAGGTTTTTGGATAAAACATATATTTTGGACGTTTAAAAACTCAATTTTTATTATTTTTTTATTTAAAGACACGTCTTTTGGACTCGCTTTTCTCCGATGTTGTGCAGCGTCTAGCGCCGATATTTCTCCGGGTGGTTTCATCTGAAACCAACGAAACAAAAACGCGTAAAAAATATATATGTATATATAAAATTATCTAATCCTTGATCGACGGGAATTTATTATCTCTATTTATTTATTTATTTATTTATTAACAAAATGGTAGACTATCAAAATTTAATGTATTAGCTTAGAAAAGAATTGTTTTCGCTTTGTATGTAAAAGACAAAAGATTAAAAAAAAAAAAAAAAAAAAAAAAAAAAAACATTGGTCAAGGACTAAGAAAATATACAAGTTTTCATATTGAAAAAAAAAAAAAGAAGAAGAAGAAGTATTTTTGAAGCCAAAAGAGTTGTGGCTACACATATGAAGGCACTTTACCGTGCACTGACATAGGAAGGCACTACTTTACTGTGTACTGACATATGGGGGCACTTTGCTGTGCTCTGATGTATAAGGGTACTTTACTAACGGACTGTCAGCTTTTCAACACACACTTCTGATGTCCATCGGTAGTTGTGAGGGCTTTCAGGAATCAGGATTGCTTGATGCAGTAATTTTTCGGAAATGCGAGATCTTGCCTAGGACAATTGATGGATGACAGAAATTTTAATGATGAAGGAAGTGGAATACTGCGCGAACACTAAGCCATCTGCTGGAAGCTGCTGAATACGTCTTACGTTTTTATGCAAAGTCTAGCATATTATGTTTTTGAGTTTTTACATTTTTCTTGGCTAGATTAAAATACGTTAGTTTTGATTCTGCAGTTCACTTATTTTAACCTTGATTTTCATGCACAAGCAAAATATTAGAAAGTTATTTCGGGGGTGAGGTGGGGGTAAAATCTGTGTCATATTGCTCCCCGCATCTCTGCAGACTCTTATGACCCTTTAAAACGCATTGTAAAGATTGTTCTTCTGTAACTTTTATTGACTGTAACTGCGAGATTTCCGTGCTTTGCTTCTTTCCTATCACGATTCTACATGCACACAGTATTCAACGAAAGCTTGAAAATTAACATAATTTATGATTATTATGTTTCCTAATAATAATAATAATAATAATAATAAGACGCTGTTTGTATCTTCAAGAAAACTTTAAAAAAATCAACTTTTGAATTTTTTAGCACGAATTACAGCAATCAGCAATAGCAATAATTAAATCATAACATACCTATTTACCCATATATTAAGTTAAAAGTTCTGCAATATTTAGTTATTTGAACTGTTACTTCAATACTTTGTTTGTTTTCGATCAGGGTGCTACAAAGATAAGATTTTTAAGAACAGCTTCTTGGGAAATATTACGACAGATTTCAGACTATTATATGCGGTAATAATAATAACAATACTAATGAAATATTGCTTATACTTACATGATTTTTTTTAAACCTTTTAAGCAACTTTTGTGAGCTTTTTTTAACAATATCTACAGCAGTCATAAATAATAATAATAATCCATTATACAGAATAATATACTATACATACATACACACGCGCGCACACACACACATACACACGCATATATTTATACATGTGTGTGTTTTCATTTTTACTAGAATGTGTTTATATTCTAATCAGAAGTAATTTAAATAAAATTAAAATTTTTACTTTTTAAGTTTTGATGAAGCTGTTTAGAAATGAATTTTCCTCTTTAATTTACATTGATCAATACGAAATTTAAATCCAATTTTGTTTCATCGTTTTTTAAAAAGCATTGTTGAACATATTTTATTCAATAATTTCAAAGTATCTAATATTTTTTAATGTTCATGTCCATTATTACTATGCCTGGAGAACATTGATTTATGTATTCATAAATTTTATGACATGACACTCGCACACTATAGCCATCTATAAGAATGTATAAATAGATTTTCGACTCACATGTCATAGAACATATTCAGAGAACTCATAAATCACTTTCAAAATGCTTCTTTGATTTTTTTTATTGATTTCTAGGCTAAATTTTTGAAATCAAAAACAGAATATATTGCATTGAATTTCTTTTTCTCTTGATCTTTATTTCATTCCTGAGCTTATGACTTATTCAATAGAAAATACATTTAAATATTTTACTCAGGTAAGCTACATGTTAATACTTGGCGCCAGGAATTATGGCTTCTTCTTAATACATACATAAATATATTGGCATGTGTCTGTTCGGATTTATTACAAAATGAATTTCCAAGAACATAATAGATTGCATTGCAAATTTTTGTAAACTACATGGCTTCAACCAGTAAGAGTTTTCTCCTTTGTATAGATCTATTTTTTTTTAGAATTTTCTCAGCCTAAATTTCAATAAGATATTTACTGATATTCAATAGATGCAGGGTTCGTGCGGCTCTTGGAATTTTGCGACCAAGAAATTTTTCGGTACCAGTATTTTCTTAAAGAAAATCTTTCTTTAAAAGACGGCGAAGTGCCACGAGTTTAATCTAGATTTCTTTTTCTATACAGAAAATACTGGTGAAACTCCTGGAAAAATCCCTGATCCGTACCAACCCTGTAGATGATTAAACGATGGTAACCCAAGTGGCATAAATTGTCGACCCATCGTTGGCAGTTTGCAGAAACCGTTGGGAAATGGTAGGGTTGATAAGAAACTAACAAAGGCTCCTATAATTTGGAGTGTATCTGAGCAGCTAATGATTGAACCCCTTTTGAGCATTTGTAGGTAAATGGTTCGTTGGCTACGGCAAGACGGACATTTCTTGCTGTGGTCCAACGTGTGAAAATAATTAGCTAGCCCCAAGCCTACATTGTCCGAAACATTTTGTGCTAACTTGAGAATGTCTGTTGAATTTTATTTAATTAAAATAATCATTTAAAAATATTTAATCGACAAAATTACGGTAAACTACTTGAAACCCAAAAAGCACAGATTTTTTGTCCCTAGTTGGCAGCTTGTGGAAAACACTGGGAAATGATAGGGTTGATATGCCAACAACAAACAAACAAAGGCCCCTCTATTTGGAGAGTATCTGAGCAGCTAACGATTGGACCACTGTTGGGCCTTTGTTGACAAATGTTCATTGGCCAATAGTACGGCATGGCGGACACTTCTTACTGTGGGACAACTTTGGACATCAATTAGCCGGCTACTAGTATACATTGGCCAATCATTTTGTGCTACTTTAGGATGTCTGTTTAATTTAATTGAATTAAAATAATCATTTTAAAGTTTTTAATCGATAAATTATCGTTATCAAAATTTATTAGCATTGAGTATTGATCGATTAGAGCTAACGTTCGGACATCGGGGATATATAATGGCATACGCAAAGGAGAGGATTACGGCTACCACTACTTTTGAATGACAATTTTCGGCTTATTTAATCACAAAATATTCTAAATAAATATGACGAAGATTTCTATTCAAAAATAGTGGTATCTATAACTATAACACACATCCCTCCCCACTCTGGAAATATAGCTACATACAAAGCATGTGCTTTGCACACATATAGTCCAAATAGAACAAATGTTACTAAGTCAAAATGTTACTAAGACAAATGTTCAATGTGCTAAGAAACTGGGTCAATAGAGCAAACGATGTGTACTTTTGTTAAAAAAAATAATTACTTATTTATTTATGTTACATAAACTGTAAAAAAAAAAAAAAATACTAAAACATGTCCTGATATGAAAAGAAAATTTAGAAAAATTCAACATAATTTCAAGTTACCATCAATAACCAAAAATATTCTTTGTCTTTAGAAACCTTTAGGACAAAAACCAATGAGAAACCCCAGAAACTAACAGGTCTCTGAATTTAATAGAAATATTTTTCCAAATTTTTTGAGCAGTGAAAGACCTCCCCCCCCCCGCCCTTCGTTTTTAAAATGTTTCCGAAAACTTCGTAAAACTATTGTTTACTGGGGTTTAATATTGGGCTTACTTCAAAAAATTTCTGAAAATATCGGAAAGGCTACCGGAATACTGTATAACAAAGAGGTTACAGTGAAATTTTGTAAACTTTCTGTTACAGTAGGATAGATGTTGCGCATTTTTTTAGTACATTTAAACGGTCAGTTTTGATTTAATTATTTCACTAATTCAGATGCACTCTTATTCTATTGCTAATTTTGCTAGTTCAGTTTTTCAAATTAAATGTTCGCAGATTAATAAATTGGTGAAAATGACGTAATTATTTTAAAATTAAAATTTTCTTCAGTTTTAGTAATGTAAATGTATATCTTATAATGCACATGACGATACTATTATAACATAATGAGAAATGCCTCGACAGTTGTCGAAAGCATTATAAAATGAGTACAGAAATAATCTTTAAATTGGTATCTAATTGCCAAAACATTTATATCAAATGAAAAAAAATGGCTTTATTATATTTTAACCGGAAGAATTTCCCTTCTTCATTTATTTTAAATTTACAAATCATTCATTTAAATATTTTTAATTAAATTTTATCGGAGTTATGCGAATATTTATGGGTATTTGTTATTGTAAAAATAGACATCAACAGAAGCATATTATGTGAAATTAGACTTTTTAACACTGAAAGTTGAACTCGGTATTATCAATTTGAATGTTTTTTTTTTATTTGTTTAGAATTGAAGATCTTAATGAATTGAGTGAGTTTATTCAGTAAAATAGCAACATAAAAGCATATCTGTCTCTTTATAGAGAAAAGATTCGGGATTTCTGGCATGTTTTATCAAATCGCGATTTATTCATATATTTCTGCCGGCATTCTTTGATTTAAAATCTATTCTGAGCACTATGAAAGAAATAGTTAATGTGAATAACAACTATTATGGTACATTCTCTTTCAATCGACTTAAGAAACACGAAAGAAATATATAACTCAGATTTTACATAAATATTTTTTTTTATAATTTACCTTACTTTGACAATTTTATTTAAATAAAGTTGCATTTATTGTTTATCATAAAATACGGTCCACAAGTTTGCTTTCTTACAATTTTTTTCGTATCAGATTATTTGCCTTGGTATATAAAAAAAGAATTAACAAAATTCTCAGCTCTGAACAAAACAGTGTATGAAAAGAGCAGTAATAAGAATTCGCTTGCTTTTGTGTGCGTAACTATGCATACAACACTATTCTCATCATACGTCATGGAATATTCTGAGAACTCATAAATCACATTCTTAGAAACATCTCTGGAAAATCTCATATCGATTTTGCAGCTGCTATTTTTCAAAGAAAGATCTATGTATCTTTCATTCGATGCATTTGACATACTCGTTGTGTATAAAAGAAGAAACCTTACTAGCGTCTCAGGACATGTGTGCAGCTTTATATGAGCAATATTTTGCCATCTTTTCGGAATATAATGTTTCTCAATCATACTGCTATTTCTGAAATAATCTGCTGCAAAGATAGGAATATTAATGTTTGCAATTTCTGTCAAAAATAGCAGATACAAATAAATATTTGAATTATTTCTAGACATACAAAGGTAGATGTGATATTAAAATAAGTACCGTTTTGAGTTTTTACATGATGATAAATACAACTAAATACAAAAAGTGATGGATTATAAAAGGCACTCTATTAAAAAAAATTAATTTCACAAATAAATCACTGTATGATATTAATTTTACGTTCATATGCTGTTTATGCTAGAGTTAACTATTTACAGTCCAAGACTAAAATAAAAGTAAAACCTTATTTATAAAAAGTTAATTTTTTCTATATTAAAAACTATAATCTAATACAGTATTTTTCAAAATGCATTGTAACAAAAAAGACAAATGTTTCTTAATCTAGAAAAATACAATATAACCATAAATGAAAATACAGAATAACCTCTTATTAGTTACTCACTATTCTGAAAAGAGTTTTTTTTTATCTTTAGGAGCCTTATAAACTAATAGTATATTTGCGAAATTTAAAGAAGCATTTACAAAGACAAAGATTATTTTATCTTTAGGAGCCTCATAAACTAATAGTATATTTGCGAAATTTAAAGAAGCATTTACAAAAACAAAGATTATTTTATCTTTAGGAGCCTCATCAACTAATAGTATATATGCGAAATTTAAAGAAGCATTTACAAAAACAAAGATTCTTTTATCTTTAGGAGCCTCATCAACTAATAGTATATTTGAGAAATTTAAATAAGCATTTACAAAAACAAAGATTCTTTTGGTGACACTGATTTCCGGAAACGTTTCTGAGTAGTATTTATAGTGTATTAATCAGTTTTCTCAACCTGGCATATAGATTTTTAGGATGCTGCCAATGAAATGATGCTCAAGTAAATATTTTCATGTTCAACAAACATGATAAATTAACAGCTTTAACATTAACATTAAAATTAATTATTATTTTGCTACGCTTGCAAGTATAAATTCAGTTATGCAGCTGAAAATGTTTAATTGAGAATTGATAGTAGCCTGAAAACTAATATCCTGGTTTGAGAGAACTGATTAATATGCTACAAAAACTACAGTCGGACCCGGTTAAGACGCTCATGGTTAATACACGATCTCGCTTAATACACGGATTTTTTCCGATCCCTTGTACATCGCCATTAGACTAATGTAAAAATATCACGTTTAATACACGAATTGTTATTATGCGATCCTGCTTAATACACGACAGTCTCGATCCCTTGACGCAAAAAAATTCATTGACCAAGATGCGAATTGAATTCCTTCTGTCTTCTCCAGCGTTGCCAATGTCCTTTTTGAGCTGCTAACACTATTTTTTACACAAAAATTAATAAGAATAGTTTTTTCTAATTATTTTAAAAAATAAGGACTGATTAACACTACATACTAAACATGATTTTAATAACTGTGCTGTGCTACAAAGATTTGATATTTTTAATTTGTGCTAAAAGAAAAAAAAAATTAAGCTAGCAGGAAAAATTATTTTGTTGCTTTATTTTTTGTTGTAATGTTTTAATCAACAATAAAGCCATATTTGAATCAATATTTATTTCCAGTTATTATTCCATTCGATCCTATAAAAACAAACAATGAGTTAAACTTGAATACAGTTAAACACTTAATCTAAATCTGTGTAAAAGAGACAATTTTCGACCATAAATATGTAAATGGAAGCTCTGAAGTTCATTTAAACGATTAGACGGGTAAATAAAGCTCAATTCCTGCAACATTATGCGAATCACGTTTAATACGGGACTTCTGTCTAGTCCCTTGAAACGCGTCTTAACCGGGTTCGACTGTATTTGGAAACGTTTCTGAAAATCTGTAGCAGCAAAAGAAACTTTGTTTTTGTAAATGCATCTTTAAGATCTCGAAAATATATTAGTTTCTTAGGTTTGTATAGGAAAGGAACGTATTTCGGAACTGTGGATAACTCGGAAGAGGAGGTTATTGTATATTTTTTCGTACATGGTTATATTATATTTTCGTAGATTAAGAAACATTTATTTTATTTTTACAGTGTGGGAGTTTTAGGGTTTACGCAACGAGTCACTTCAGAAATTACTGTGCGAAGCGACTCAACTAAATGAATCAATGAAAAAGATTTTCCATTGTCGACTGTTTTTAAAATAAAATCGAAATTCTCTATTCAACAACGAAGAATTTTGGATTCTCGATTTTGAACAAATATAATGCAGACAAAAATCTCTAAATAAGGAACACAAATCTCTGTTTAACAATTTTTTTCCGGTCCAAAATTTTAATGTTCTAATCGTTTTCAATCTACCCAGGAAGCTATGTTTAGAAAAAATTATTTCATTTCCTTTTTCAATAAACATAATACACTATTAGCACCCTCTACTTACGAACTTTTATGGAACTATTTCACCTTTTAATTGTATTAAAAAATTATCAAAGGGTTTTCAAATGATGAACTGTGCAAACACAGTGTATGTACAGTTCTACTACAGTTTTTTTTATGTTATACTTATATTATTGTGTAAAAAAAATTCTGTTAATAAACGAGGTGGTTGCGAATAAATAGAAAAATTCTTATAATTTCTTGTGCATTAATGACGTATTTTGATTCGTGTAAAGTAAACCGGGGTTCGCAGAATTTCTAAATTTTTTTCACTTTGCTATCATTATTTTAAACTTCTATTGTAGATGTTAAAGGAATACACCACGGAGACTGTTAATTTGAAATAATTGTAGAAAATGCAGAAAAATTTAGAAACGCTGCGAGCCATGAGTACCCTTGCGTGATTCGTGATAAGTAATATATACTTTTTTCATATATACTTTTTCATAAGAAAAATATAATAAATTCTGCTATTAAACGAGGTGGTGGCGAATTCTGCGATTTAAATAATTAATAGAAAAAATTCTTATCAGGTCCTTTGTGCATTAATCCCGAGTGTGATCCGTCTAAGATAAATCAAGATCAATCCCAAGCGTTTATTGTGATTAATGCAGAAGGGATGGGGTTAAATGATCATTCTAAGTAGATAACTAATTTAAGTAAATAAAACAACAACGGGTTAGATAGGGGCCGTACTCCTTTGAAATAAAAAAAAAAAAAGTGTACGCACCTTGCAAGCATTTCCTTACATCCCTGCACTTTCATACATATGGAACACAACATAGTTTGCAATGTTTTGATGGTTTAGCCGAAAATGTATTCATAGAAATCACAACAAATGAAAAGCACTTCAGAAATGTGACCTATTTTGCGAACGGAATTACTTTTTTTTCTAAATTGTATTCAAATTTATTTTAGGGACTACTTTATTATTGATGTCGTAAACTTCGAAAGATAAAACTATGAAAAGTAAACTTACTTTCCTCTTGACGGAAAAAATAAGTATACTTAAAAAATATAGAAAACATAAAAAATTACTATTCCTAATATATAATTGTTAAAACAGAGTTGAAGACGATGTAAGAATTTTATACATTGAAATAAATAACTGAATGATTTTACATTTAACTTTTTATTAACTGACATTTAAATTTCTATATTATGATTTTTTTTTCCTTGGAGGAACCATAACATTCATTAAATAGAAGTTTAACTGATACAAAAACACAGTAGTAGTTGAAGATAATTTACGACTCTATCACAGCAAAATCACATTAAACATTCAATATACAATGGACTCTATTTAATGCACCCCCTTTTAAGATGTATCCCCAGTTATTGAGGACAATTTCGTTTTCCCAATCATTTTCTGTTTGAAATTCATATTAACGACACCGCTTCATGCGTACTACTCATAGGATAATGCGGACGAAATTTTCACAATTAACTAGATAGAATCTAAAGTCATTCGCTTTGCACTTTTCTTTTAAAAACCAATTTTGGTACCACATATTTCATTGAAAGATCAAGAAATTGTCGGTGACTCTGATGAAGAGACAGATAATGTTCTACAACCAATAAAGTAAGAGGTTCAAGAATGTGTAATTTGTTCTTTTGCATTAACAATATTATCCTTAATTTGCCTTTTTTATTAAGAATACTAAATTAAAAATACGTTGTTTCTTTTAATATAAAGTTCTAATCAATTTAATTTCATTAAAAAAAACTGAATTCGATTAACTAAAAAACAAGGGATTATTTTAATACTATTCAAATGTTTACATCGTTTATTGTGGACGAAAAATGGCCTCCCTTGGATGTCCGTACTAACGGAAGTTCATTGTACATACAAGAGTAATGGGAATATCTGTCATATTTTCTACTTTTCTATTTGTAACTATTATAAGTAAAAAATATACAGGAGTATGCCAGGCACATGTTATTTTTTCAAAGTATACTCCAGATATAAAAAATAAATAATAATAAAAAAAAAAAATGAGAATCACTGATCTAATACGTGTAATTAGAAATTTTTCAACTCTTCACCATTTTCACTTTTAAAAATTTATTCTAATTTCTTTTCGACAAAAAATACACTGCTATGCTTAGAAGTTAAAAATATGACAATATTACCGTTATAAGTATTTTTCTTATTATTAATTATTTGTTTGCTTTGCAGTGAATTTTAAATATAAATTACTTTTAGTTTGCTACACTTTTAAGCATACGTAGAGAATGGGTGAACTTTTACCATATTGCTATGGAGAAGGAGGATGCCATTAAGGGGGACTTGAAGGGAGAGTGACCCGAATTATCATTCTTGTACTACGAAAACTCTGTAAACATTGCCCTATCATCCTGCCCAGATCGCACTGGTTTCGAATCCATGAACATAGATCCAAGCTTCTCATTTTGCGACCAGAATGCTAACCACTGTGCTGAGTGGGCCTATTAAGCATGTAGAATAAAAGATTTGAATAATATTATAAGTGATAGTTTTACAAAATTTATAATTGATAACATCTAAAAGTAGTGAGCATTTTGACATTTGATCATTAAAATATAACGATGTGAGTCTTTATTTTACAAATTCATTAAGTTATTTGATTTTAATTTCCTTTTTGTCTACTTAGAAACTGATGTAATGAAATTTTAGATTTAAAGTTTTTGCATAAGTATCACACTTAACCCTCTAAGTGTTTTGCCCGTATTTTTCCATTTCCCAAAAACAACTTAAATTGGCTCTAGACAAAAATATTTTTAACAAAATTGTATTTTAAGATGTATGTAAAATAAAGAGATATGAAGTCTATTTTAGAAACAAACAGGGAAAGAAAATTTTAATTATTTTAAGTTTTACAAATATTTTTATGAAAATGCAGGAAAAGGCCTCAGACGCTCAGAGGGTTAAATATGATAGAAGTTATCGCATCATCTATCAGTTAATCAGGATTTCTCAAACTATGCTGCAAGTATCAGCTCGGGTGCGTGATTTTAGGTACTGGCACAAAGAATGTACAAAGAATTGTTGTAAAAATTGAAAACAGCATTAATACGAAATTTGTTTTTCAATAAATTTACCTCATTACTTAAAGAATCGTCACCTCTTTTACCGACTCGCATGTTTGGTAGATCATAATCAGATATAAAACTCTTAAGCACTGTATTTTTCCCTTCAAAATTTTTATAATGATATTTTACATATTACAACATTTAAGTAACAACTAGAAAAATAGTTGAAAAATACTAAATGGGTTTTTTTTTATTAAATACCCTTTTTTGGTACAGTTTTCCGGCGATTATCCTATTTTAGATTTTTTTTCTGATATTTTCATAGACCTTACGTTAAGTTATATAGTAAGGAATAGATAAATTGACAATCATATAAATATACATAACTATGTTAGGTAAACATTTCTTGTAACATACGTTACTTTATTTTATTCTAGACACTCTAATTTACAATATTTATGGTCGTTATTTTTAAACTTTTTTTTTCGAATTCGGGTAATACCCTCTTGTAATTTTCTTTTCACGCCGACGATAAAAGAATATGAAGGTAATAAATGCGTATTATTTCATAAACCTACAACACTAAATTTTCATTACATAATACTGGTTCAATGTTCTTTAAAATTTGTATTTACTGATAATTTGTTAAATTTTCATATCACCAAAATCTAAAAAGTTTACAACGATTAAATTATTGAATTCCACAATTCTCACGAAATTGTGTTGTTTGGTACTTTTAGGAGGACATATTTAAAATAAACAGCATCTTTCAAAATTATACCAATAGGGCATCGAAAGACTAAAGCATTAAGTTTGAATTTTCAACCTCAAATTTCACCAGACGACGTCGATCATTAGCATGAAATATGTTCTTCGGACGTAATCCAGCCTTTAAATAAATACCTCAGACAACACACTCACGTCTTAGAGACATCCATGGCATATTATATTCAGTATAACCAATATCTTCTGGGTGGTTGAAATTATCCTCTAGACAGTCACATGATATCCTGTGGATGTCAAAATGTCACAGCTATATACATCCCGTGGATGGCTCTTTATGACATTTTCTGAACAATTATAGAATAAAGTAACACGGAAAGAAAACACGTCAGTCTAACGCGCATACTTGCATCCGATAAAAGAATCCACACGCCATTCTAAGCAAAATATAATTGGATAATTTAATCTCTATATCCTCTGGATATCTGGTGGATAGTTCTCATAGGATATGGCAACTACAAGAGGACGATTGTAACATATCCGGAGGACGATTGTGATTGTTATGGGTATCTTCATCTGATTTAAAACTCATTAGCATATTACATGTTCTATTATATGTGGTAACTAGCCCTTTTTTTTTTTTTTTTTTTTTTTTTGTCTCAGGCAATCCTAATACCGAGTTTACTTAGCCGTAGGAGACTGTTTCAAATTTCCATTTTCAGAACATTTTGAATGTAATTACATATTTATAAGAAAATTCCTATCTCCACGAAAACCAAATTACCGTAAGCTGTCATTAAGTTTGTTTTTATTGTATGTTTCAATATTAAAAGCATTGAAGTAACGGCAATATTTATTTATAAATTTTGATTTTTGTATGAAAATAATTTTTGCTCCTTATTATATAATAATGGATAGCGTTGCTCTTTGTTTCTTTTTTAGATGTCAATTATAATTAAAGAAAGATAATGTAAGTTTTAATTATTTAGTCTGACATACACTTAAACAATTTTAAATGATACAATTACCTTTGATAACGATGGCAATACGAAAATATGAATTTTGATTTAGTGGTACACAAATTTAAATGTTTAAGAACTTCTGAGTTAGATAATAATGATTATTAATTTTTCTCTTCGATGCTTATAGTGGTGTGAGCAAACGTTATTTTGAAATTTTGAAATTCTTTCTAATGAAAGCTGTTGTGTCTTCAAAAATTGAACAAATGAATACGTTCATGAGAGAGTAACACAGAACAAAATATAGAAAAGAGATTTCTGATAGGTGTTGCACATCAAATAAAATCCAAAAGTTTGTATGTCTGTTTATTTCAGTCTAGAAATGTATCTTCAAAAATGTACTCCAGGAGATTCTGTACATTTTAATGCAACTCAAACTAACATTCTAATGAACTATCATAAAGGTAACATTTAGAGGTTTTTAAAGCTTTATTATATTTAATTATTTTAGACATAATTATACGCTTTCATTCCTTGTTGTGTTGCTTGCGTTAAACTAAAGTCAACTTAAGGCTAATAGAAAACACGACGTTTAACAGTTACCAACGAAATTTTTATAAATAATAAAGAAAAGTTCTTTACTATTTGTCTGAGTTGGGAAATTGATGTTAACAATGACATAATACAAATAAATCTCCAGATGGTGCAGAAGATAAATTTACCCTAGTATATGTTTTACCCTATAAGTAAAACTAAATAAAATAAAGTAATTTATATTTTTAATTTTTTTTCAATGAAATTTCTTGAATCTTTGATATTTTGATATCCTCGATATTTTCTGATTACGCACTTATTATTCCCCCTATGGCATACACAACTTACTTCTCTTTTTACTTTATTCTCTTATCGCTGTAGCTTTATTCTGTCATTAAATTGAATGTGTATATCTAAATACGAGAATGGGGTCATCTTATTTGAATTTATAGTGCAGTCAAATAATTTGACGGCTATGGTTTAAAATCTACTCGTTGGTGTATTCCGTTCAAAACTGATTAATTTGCATTTTCATTTACTGAAACATGAAAAACAATGGTTTCAGAGGATCGCCATTATTACAATTCGGGCGAAGTTTTAAATTACCAATTTAAACATTCAGCTACGAAAGACTACGAGTATAAAACATCCATCATTCACCATCAGTAAATAAAATCAATCCGCAGATTTCAATTATTTCACTGAAAAAAGTATCACAACTGTACACAAAAAACAAACGAAAAATTCATAAAAAAAATCTTTTTTTTTTTTTCATGGATTTAATTAATAAAATCCTTAATATCTCTCTGATTTATTTTAGGGATTTATATGAGAACTTTTCTAAAAACAATTCCTCTTATAGTTGGTTGATGCGCAGTTATAATATTGCATATGATATGTATAACATGTGCTTTAAATATTTTTTTTATATAGGTGTAACGTTATTTTGTCATTAAATTTTATATAAATGTCTAAACGCAAGATTGGGATAATCTCAATTCAATTTATAGTGCGGTCTAATAATATATTGACGGCTATAGTTTTAAAATCACTCGTTGATGGATTCTGTTCAAAACTGCTTAATTTTAATTATTAAAATATCAAAATCAATGGTTTCAGAGCATCGTCATTATTACTTTTAAATAGCCAATTAAAACATTAAGCTTTGCACAAAAGGCTATAAAACCTCCATCATTCACCATAAGAAAATAAAATCAATCAGCGGATTCAATTATGTCACTGAAATAAGTATTACAACACTGAAGAAAAAAGAAACGAAAAATTCCTCTGATTTCTTTCCCCCTTCTTTAAAAAAAATATATATATGTAGATATAATTAACAAAATCCTTTAAAATATCTCTCTGATTTCTTTTAGGGATTAATTTGAAAACCTTCCTAAAAACAATTCATCTGATATTTGATGATGCGCAGACAGTGGCGTAATCAGGGTGGTGGTCAAGATGCACTGGATACTACTAATTTCGTAAAGTTATTTTAACTTTGTTTAATCGCAGAAAATTATGCGTTGAGATAAGACAAAGAATATTTCTTTAAAATAGTTGTATCCAGAACTTCTGGTCCCCCACCTTAGCTTCGCCACTGTTCGCGGTTATAACAGTGCATGTATAACATGAGCTTTTTATATATTTTAATGGTGTAGCTTCATTTTGCTATTAAATTATATGTTAATGGCTAAATGCAAGATTGGGATAATCTGAAATCAATTGATAGTGTTCTCTAATAATATATTGACGGCCGTTAGTCATAAAATCTATTTGTTGGTAGATTCCGTTCAAAACTGTTTAATTTGTATTTTCATTTATCAAAACATCAAAACTAATGTTTTCCGAGTATCATGATTACTATTATGTCCACGAAAGTTTTAAATTGTCAATAAACACATTAAGCTTTACACAAGAGACTATAAAACCTCTTTCATTCAACATCAGAAAATAAAATTAATCAGCAGTTTCAATTATGTCTCTGAAATTAGTGTCACAACTCTAAACACAAGATAAACGAAAAATTCGCAAAAAATTCCCCTGTTTTTTTTTCTTTTATGAATTTAATGAACAAATTCCTTTAAAATATTCCTCTGATTTATTTTAGGAATTTCTTTGGAAACTTTTCCAAAAATAATTCCTCTTATATTTGATGATGCGCAGTTATAATAATGAATAAGACAGGCATAACACGTGTTTTTAATTTATTTTATCTGTTTAGCTTCATTTTGTCATTAAATTTTATGTGAATGTCTAAATGCAAGAATGGGATAATCAGAATTCAATTTATAGTGCGGTCTAATAATATATTGACGGCCGTAGTCATAATATATATTTATTGGTAGATTCCATTCAAAACTGCTTAATTTGCATTTTCATTTATAAAAATATCAAAACTAATGTTTTCCGAGTATCATCATTACTATTATGTCCGCGAAAGTTTTAAATTGCCAATAAACACATTAAGCTTTACACAAGAGACTATAAAACCTCCTTCATTCAACGTCAGAAAATAAAATTAATCAGTAGATTCAATTATGTCTCTGAAATAAGTGTCAAAACTCTAAACAATAGATAAACAAAAAAATTCCTCTGATTTTTTTATGAATTTAATGAACAAAATCCTTAAAAATATTCCTTTAATTTCTTTTAGGAATTTCTTTGGAAACTTTTCCAAAAATAATTCCTTTGTTATTTGATGATGCTCAGTTATAATAATGAATAAGACGTGTATAACACCTGCTTTTAAGATATTTTATCTTATAAACATATTTTATTTTATAGATTTATTTTGTCATTAAATTTTATGTGAATGTCTAAATGCAAGAATGGGATAATCAGAATTCAATTTATAGTTCGGTCTAATAATATATTGACGGCCGTAGTTATAAAATATATTTGTTGGTAGATTCCGTTCAAAACTGCTTAATTTACATTTTCATTTATCAAAACAACAAAACTAATGTTTTCAGAGTATCATTATTAGTATTATATCACCGAAAGTTTTAAATTGCCAATTAAAGCATTAAAACTATAAAACCTCCATCATTCACTTTCAGAAAATAAAAGCAATCAGCGGAGGAGAACAATGTCACCGAAATAAATATCACAACTCTAAACAAAAAAATAAACAATTTTTTTTCTTTGTGAATTTAATTAACAAAATCCTTAAAAATATTCTTCTGATTTCTTTTAGGGATTTATTTGAAAACTTTTCCAAAAACAATTCCTCTGATATTTGATGATGCGCATTTATAATAGTGCATATGACATGCATGTAATATCCATTATCGGTATAGCTTTATTTTGTCATTAAATTTTATGTGAATGTCTAAATGCAAGAATGGGATCATCTGAATTCAATTTATAGTGTAGTCTAATAATATATCGAGGGCCGTAGTTATAAAATCTATTTGTTGGTAAATTCCGTTCAAAACTGCTTAATTTGCATTTGCATTTGCATTTATCAAAACATCAAAACTAATGTTTTCAGAGTATCATCATTACTATTATCCCGGCGAAAGTTTTAAATTGCCAATTAAAACATTAAGCTTCACACAACAGACTATAAAACCTCCATCATTCACTTTCAGAAAATAAAAGCAATCAGCGGGGGGACAATAATGTCACTGAAATAAGTATCACAACTCTGAACAAAAAATAAACGAAAAATTCCCATTCTTTGAGTGACGATCCGTTTATTCCCGCGATGAATTCTCTCCACTACTTGGTAGAAGGAGGAGGGGGGGAGGGGGAAAGCAAAGATGAAGAACGCTGTACCCGGAAACGGAGAAGTTCGGTGCAATAACTGCACCCTTTAATCCGGAGCAGACTCTAAAGTTAATCGTTTTCTCAGGGAGGCGTTTTGCTGAGCCAGCCATTCCCGAATATAAATTTGCCTTTTACTCCGCAAACTGTACTCGCTGAGAATAAATTAAAACTCGGTGGAATGTCGAGGTACACGAGTCTGCCATGTTTGTACACGATATTAGGAGTAATGATTATTTAATGAGATTTTAAAGTAATTGGAGAAGATATCTCTTTAAAAAGAAAATGGAAATTTAAAGGTCGACGTGTCGTGAGATATTTGCGATAGTCAACCGATATAAGACGAGGCCATAATCTTATGGCATCTAAGTATGCTTTACTGCATTTATGGATGAGTATGGACTTTATTAAATTGTGGTGGAAAAGATTAGAGCAGAAAAACTCGTGGAGCAGGGTAATTTTTTTTTCGTTGTTGTTTGGTCACCTCAATGTCTTCTTTTGAAAATATAATAAAATTTTTATCGTTAACAAACTATATAAAATATTTTTACTTTATGTAATTCTAATTTATATCATTTAACACTAGAACAGACATAGCAGTCAATTTGTCCAATACCAGTAAAATATATGTCAATTCGAACTAGAAATTTCTTTAAAAAATAAGTCGAATATATACCACAGACGGGAAGGGGGGGGGGAGCTAAATAATTAAGCTAAATAGTGTAAAACAAAAATTCATTTTAAAATTATTTTCGTATAACTTAGGAAAAATTTCCTGCCGATCTAGTGTTAAGGTTTTATTTAATAACGCAATATTCTTCATGTGACGAGTGAAAAACATTGCATTTTCTGTATTTTTTTTAAAATAAATGGTATAAGCTGATTGGTGTACATTTTCGCGTTTGAGTTTCAAAACTATTTAAATATACAGAAATGTTTTTTGAAAGAAAAGAAACGTTAATGAAAATTAAGTGTAACCAGTGTAATACAGTGTAAATGGATATTTTCCTCCCCGTCATGTTAATGTCATCTTTTAGGGGAGTAAGAAAATATTATCACTAACAAACTATATAAAATCTTCAAATATTTATCTTTGTGTCTTTGAAGTTTTCATATAGCAAAGAGATGCACTTAAACTGATGGGTGAAAAATATAGACCCTTTTTTTAATTCTTTTTTGGTTGTTTTCTTAATAAATGTGGATAGTGTATGTTGGTGTAATTTTTTGCTATGTGTGTTTCAACACTACAAAAATACAGATGTGTTCCATTACATGGAAAAGAAACGCTTACGAAGATTCAGTGTAACCGGTGTAATACAGTGTAAATGGATATATATATATTTTATACTCATCTTCTCAATGTTTTCTTAAGGATGTAAGAAAATCTGATTGCTAACACACTTTATAAAATCAGTTAATTTTGTGTAATTATCATTTATATATTTTAAATTTTCATGTACCAGGGATATCTTAAATTGATGAGTGAAACACAACGTACTTCTTGTGTTTTTTAATGTGTACGTTGATAGGTGTAAATTTTCGGTTATATGTTGCAACAGTAGGAAAAATACAGAAGTGTTTCCTTATATAGAAAAACATGTTTACGAACATGCAGTGTAAATGGATAATTTTTCATGTCACCGCACTATCTTCTGATAGGTGTATAAATAATCTTAATACTGACAGACTATATAAAATCACTTACTTTATGTAATTATCGTTTGTACTATTTAAGTTTTTTTTTTTTTGTAACAATGAGATATTTTTAAAATGTGGAGTGAAAAATAATCTACTTTTTTTTAATAATCATGAATAGTTTAATTTATATCGATTGAAAATGCACGTTAAATATATGCAAATTTTGGCTGCATGATTTTCAATCATTATGCATAAAATAATAAAAATTATAAATATCAGTATCTTGAATAAATAACTTTTTAAGTAGGGGTTTTTTTATAAGGAAACCATCATATAATAGTAAATAAAATATGTTTACTTATACAAATTTTTACCTTACATTATTTGTTATTTATGTTACAAATGATAAAATTAAAAGAAAAATTTTTAAGGGGTTCTTTTATTTTAACTCTTTTATTTCTTTCTTCGAAAGGGTTGTTCGGCACAAGTGTGCTTGCGCATGCATGATTAGCGAATCCTGTTCAGTAGACTATCTCCATGTCATGTTAAAATTTCGACGATTCTACCGATTTCATGAAAATTAACCCTTTCAGGCGCAAAGTAATTTTGGTACTAAAATGTTGAAATAAATGACTGGCACCGGAATTTACAAAAAAAATTATTTGGAAGAAAGAAAAAGGCTATATTTCACATACATATTAAATGGAACAAATTTAGCAAAATTCTGGTGCTATTGTGGCGTTTGAGAATTAAAATTAAGTGGTTTCATAAACATACCACTGCCCCTGAAAGGGTTAAAGAGCAGCAGAACAAAGAAACAAACAATAAAACAGAGATTATAGGCAGTTTTCAACAAAAATCGATATAACATTGCGTTATTATAAGGACTGGGCAATTTAAAAGTAAAAGTGGCGAAATTTAAAGTATATCAATTTACTAAAGTTGAATAAAATATCATTCACTCTATTCGAAAATATTAGAAAAACAAATTCAACAAAAGCGTATAAGAATGCAGAATTACTCTGGCCAGAAGAAATTAGTAACAAACTGTAATACCTCGAATAAACTTCTTGCGAAATGAGCGTGGGCGACGAATAAGATGTTTTGAGACGTTTCACAGTGGTTGTACAGCAATAAAGGAAAAACAACTTTTACAGGCATAAAAACTATCTCCAGTTCTATTTTATAAAGATCTATTTTAAAGAGAGTTGGACAGTTGAAAATTACCAAATAATGTAATGTTAATAAAGTAACAAAGAAACTAAATCTCATCCCTTTTTTATAACATAACTTTTTATGAGGAAGAGTTTATTTATTTATTTTGTTTCATACTCTGTTGAAACATTGCTTTGATTAAAAAAAGTTCTGTATTTTGATCAAAACATAAATGCAATGTAATAAAACTCTAAGAAATGAAGTAAGGTTTCCACCTTAATTTAAAAAAAAACCGGGAGAATAAACAGATGTTTTGTGATCAAGCATTTCATGTTTCACAATGGTTGTACAGCAATAAAGAGGAAACAACTTTTACAGGCGTAAAACTATGTCGTAAAACTATCTAACTATATCTATACTATTTAAGTTTCATTTTGAAGAGAGTTGAATAATTGAAAATAATCAAATGTATATTGTTGATAAAGCAACAAAGACAATAAATCTCAAGATAACAAATTTTTTAATAATATAATTTTTATAAGGAAATATTTATTTATTAATTTTGCGTCATGCATACACGGCTGAAACATTGCTTCGATTAAAAAACATATTTTGATCAAAACATAAATGTAATGTAATAAAACTCTAAAAAATGTAGTATCCTTCTCTGCCTATTTAAAAAACGGGGGAAAAAACAAATGTTTTGTGAACAAGAACCACGTGTTTCACAGTGGTTGCACAGTAATGAAGGAGAAACAACCTTTACAGATATAAAATCTATTTTGAGTTACATTTGAAAAGTAATTGGATAATTGAAAATAATCAAACCCCTCTTTTATGATATAAAGTTTTATAAGGAAGTAGTTATTCATTTATTTTGCGTCATATTCTGTTGTTACATTGCTTCGATTAAAAATGATATTCTGTATTTTGATCAAAACATAAATATAATGTATTAAAGATCTGAGAAATGTACTATCCTTCCCTCCATTAATTTAAAAAACGGGAGAAGAAACAGATGTTTTGTGAACAATAACCACGTGTTTCACACTGGTTGCGCAGCAATAAAGAAGGAACAACTTTTACAGACATAAAAACTATCTTGAGCTACATTTTAAAGAGAGTTGGATAATTGAAAATAATCAAATGACACAACTTTAATAAAGTAACGAAGAAAATAAATCTCCCCCTTTTTCATACATAATTTTTATAAGGAATTATTTATTCATTTATTTTGCGTCATATAGTTGAAAGAATGCTTCGGTAAAAAAAAAAAAATTATGTATTTTGATCGAAACAAAAATGTAATGTTATAAAACTCTAAGGAATGTACTATCCTTTTCTCCTTTAATTTAAAAAAAGGGAGAAGAAACAGGTGTTTTGTGAACACGAACCATGTTTTTCCCAGTTGTTGCAAACAGCAATAACGAAGGAACAACTTTTACAAACATAAAAACTATCTTGAGTAATATTTTAAAGAGAGTTGGATAATTAAAAATAATCAAATGATATAATTTTAATAAAGTAACGAAGAAAATAAATCTCCTCCTTTTTCATATATACATTTTTATAAGGAATTATTTATTAATATTTTTTGCGTCATATTGTTGAAACAATGCTTCGATTTTAAAAAAAATCCGTATTTTGATCGAAACATAAATGTAATGTTATAAAACTCTAAGGAATGTACTATCCTTCTCTCCTTTAATTTAAAAAAACGGGAGTAGAAACAGATGTTTTATGGACAAGAACCACGTGTTTCACAGTGGTTGAACAGTAATAAAGGAGAAACAACTTTTACAGAGATAAAATCTATTTTGAGTCCCATTTTAAAGAGAATTGGATAATTGAAAATAATCAAACCCTTTTTTATGATATAAAGTTTTATAAGGAAGTAATTATTCATTTATTTTGCGTCATATTCTGTTGTAACATTGCTTCGATTAAAAATAATATTCTGTATTTTGATCTAAACATAACTGTAATGTATTAAAGATCTGAGAAAGTGCTATCCTTCCCTCCATTAATTTAAAAAAACTGGAGAAGAAACAGATGTTTTGTGAACAGGACCCACGTTCTTTCACAGTGGTTGCACAGCAATAAAGAAGGAACAACTTTTACAGACATAAAAACTATCTTGAGTTACATTTTAAAGAGAGTTGGATAATTGAAAATAATAAAATGACACAATTTTAATAAAGTAACGAAGAAAATAAATCTCCCCCTTTTTCATATATAATTTTTATAAGGAATTATTTATTCATTTATTTTACGTCATATAGTTGAAAGAATGCTTCGGTAAAAAAAAAAAAAAAAAAATCTCTATTTTGATCGAAACAAAAGTGTAATGTTACAAAACTCTAAGGAATGTACTATCCTTTTCTCCTTTAATTTAAAAAAAGGGAGAAGAAACAGGTGCTTTGTGAACACGAACCACGTGTTTCCCAGTGGTTGCACAGCAATAAAGAAGGAACAACTTTTACAAACATAAAAACTATCTTGAATTACATTTTAAAGAGAGCTGGATAGTTAAAAATAAACAAATGATATAATTTTAATAAAGTAACGAAGAAAATAAATTTCCGCCTTTTTCATATATAAATTTTTATTAGGAATTATTTATTCATTTATTTTGCGTCATATTGTTGAAACAATGCTTCGATTTACAAAAAAAATCCGTATTTTGATCGAAACATAAATGTAATGTTATAAAACTCCAAGGAATGAACTATCCTTCTCTTCTTTAATTTAAAAAACGGGAGTAGAAACAGATGTTTTATGGACAAGAACTATGTGTTTCACAGTGGTTGCACAGTAATGAAAGAGAAACAACTTTTACAGACATAAAATCTATTTTGAGTCACATTTTAAGGAGAATTAGATAATTGAAAATAAACAAACCTCTTTTTTATGATATAAAGTTTTATAAGGAAGTAGTTATTCATTTTTTTTGCGTCATATTCTGTTGTTACATTGCTTCGATTAAAAATGATATTCTGTATTTTGATCAAAACATAAATGTAATGTATTAAAGATCTGAGAAATGTACTATCCTTCCCTCCATTAATTTAAAAAACGGGAGAAGAAACAGATGTTTTGTGAACAATAACCACGTGTTTCACACTGGTTGCACAGCAATAAAGGAGGAACAACTTTTACAGACATAAAAACTATCTTGAGTTACATTTTAAAGAGAGTTGGATAATTGAAAACAATCAAATGACGTAATTGTAATAAAGTAACGAAGAAAATAAATCTCCCCCTTTTTCATATATAAATTTTTATAAGGAATTATTTATTCATTTATTTTGCGTCATATTGTTGTAACAATGCTTTGATTTAAAAAAAAAAAAAAATCTGTATTTTGATCGAAACATAAATGTAATGTCATGAAACTCTAAGGAATGTATACTATCCTTCTCTCCTTCAATTTAAAAAACGGGAGTAGAAACAGATGTTTTACGGACAAACACTTCATGTTTCACATTGATTGTACAGCAATAAAGGAGAAACAACTTTTACAGGCATAAAAACTATCTTGAGTTACATTTTACAGATAGTTGGATAATTGAAAATAATCAAATAATTTGCTATTCATAAAATAAGAGAGAAAATAAATACTTTCCTTTTTTTACTCTAGAAAATTGTATAGGGAAGTATATTTATCTATTTATTTATTTTGCTTTTACTTTGTTGAAACTTTGCTTCGATAAATGAAAAAAGTTCTATATTTTGATAAAAACTCAATTTTAATCTAGTAAATTTCCAAGAAATATAAATGTCCCCCCGCCTCTAATTTAAATAACGAGAGAAGAAAGAAATGTTTAATCAGCCAGCAAAGTTTGCAAACAGACATATGTTTCACAGTTGTCGCACAACAGTAAAGGGGAAGTAATTTTTACATTCATAAAAACCCGAGTCACATTTTGAAGAAAATTGTATAATTGAAAATAATCAAATAATGAATAGTGCATTAACAGTGCAATAACAGAAAAAAAATAAAGTCACCCTTTTCTTACTTTATGAAATTCTTTAAGGGAGTAGTTATTTTTACTTATTTATTAATTTGCGTCACATTCGATTGAAACTTTGCTCCGATTAAAAAACATTTCTACATATCATAAATTTAATGTAGTCAATTTCCAAAAAAAAAAAAAAAAATGTATATATTTCTTCTCCCACTTGAATTTAAAAACGGGAGAAGAAACAGATGTCTAGTGAGCGAATACTACATGTTTCACAGTGGTGACAAAACAATAAAGCAGAAACTTTTTTTTTTTTTTTTTTTACTTATTAAAACTCTCGAGTTATATTTGAAAGAGAATTGGATAATAGAAAATAATCAAATGATGTAATAGTAATAAAGTAACAAAAATATATTGTTATCTTTCCTTTAAAATCTTATAAAAGTATAACTATTTATGTATTTTTTTTTAAATTTCCAATGCAGCAGGCGAACAGACATTATCCTTACGCCGTACAGAGATCATGAAAAAAAAAAAAAAAAACAGAAATATAAGTAAAAAGATAACACCAAACACAGGAACAAAGTAAAGGGTAATTAACATGAGAACCACATAAAATCAAGAGGTTAAAATGTGTAAAGAGTCTCTAGCCTCCCAGTAACGGGAGTAAATGCAGTTCTTTGTGAGAGCTGAACAATCAGAGAGGTGATCAGCAGTCATCGCCGCACCACTGTGGCAGAGGGGGCAGGCAGGACTATCCACTATCTGGAGACGGAAAAGATGAGCATATAAACAATCATGCTTTGTCGCGAGACGAAAGGCAGCCACAGCACTGCTTCTTATGTATTTATGTATTTATTTTAATATATTTTGCTTCGATTAAGAAAAAACTCTATATTTTGATCATAACAGAAGTTTAATTTAGTAAACTATCTATTTACCCCTTTTGAAATTAAAAAGCGAGAGAATAAATAGATGTTTAGTGAAAAAGCAGTTTATGTCTCACATTGGTTGTACATCAATGAAGGAGAAAACTTTTACAGGCATAAAAAAAATTCCAGTTACATTTTAGAAATATTTATATAATTAAAAATAACCAAATGATATTCTATTAATAAAGTAACAGAGAAATAAACGCCCTCTTTTTATTTCTTTATAAAATCCTATCATGAAGTAGTTATTTATTTATTTAACTATTTTCTTTCATATTCGCTTACAACTTTGCTTCGAATTTTAAAATAACTTATTTATTTTGATAAGAATACATTTCATGTAATGGTTTCTATTCCTCAAGAAATATTCAATAAATGTATCTAACACCACTTCCTCTTACACAACCCCACATTTAATTTAAATAACCTGAGAATAAACAAGTGTTTGGTGGAGCAAGAACAGCATGTTTCACATTGGTGGCACAGCGATAAGGGAGAGACATATTTTACCTACATAAAATCCTGATTTATATTTTAAAAATAATTGGATAATCAAAATAATCCAATGATGTACTGTTAATAAAATAACAGAGAAAAAAAACCGTTCAACTCACCCTCTTCATTTTTTTACTCTATAAAATTATATAAGGAAGTATTTATTTATTTACTTCGTCTCGTATTCTGTTGAAACTTTATTTCGATTTAAAAAAAAAGTTCTGTCTTTTGATCAAAACATAAATGTAATGTAATAAAATTCCAAGAAAAGTATCTATCTCTGAACCCCCCCCCCCCCATTTTAATTTGAAAAGCGGGAGAAGATATAAATGCTTAGTGATCGAGCACAGCATGTTTCACAGTGGTGACATAGCAAGAAAGAATAAGCAATTTTTACAGGCATGAAAAGTCGAGTTAAATTTTAAAGAAAATTGTATGATTCAAAATATTCCATTGATGTATTATTAATAAAGTAAAAAATAAAACAAACGGTTCGTCTTTTCTTTAAAATCCTATAAGAGTATATTAATATGTTTATTTGTTTTGTCATATTTTGCTTCGTATTACGTTAAAAGTTTGTCAGGATTAGAATACAATTTCTACATTTTGATCAAAATATAAATTTAATGTAGTAAACTTTCCAAATATATATCTATGTTCCCCCTTTTCCCTCCTAAAAATAAAAGATCTAGAGAAAAAACAGATGTTTAGTGAACGAGCACTTTATGTTTCAGAGAGGTTAATTTTTACAAGTATTAAACCGAACTTGATTAAAATAAAAATAAATATATCCATTACTGAGTATGATCAAATTGCGCATTTTTAATTAAAGAAAAAATAGAAGATAAAATAAATGTTTAACTTTTTTACATTTTTAAATAATTTTATTAGTTTCTTTTTTTTCTTCTTCTTATTTTTTTTATAATTATAATATCATATATCCTATATAGTATCTATATTATATACATATATATATATATATATCATATATAATTATAATATATATCCTATATATATATATATATTGTATACACTTTATGATTTACTAATTTAATTGGAGATTAGGTTTGAATTGTTGCAAGAACTTATTAATGTATTTTGAAATTCAAAGATATTACAATTATATATATATACAGGATTGTTATAATTAAAGTTCGCCTATTCAGAAGGCTCTAGAGCCGGTTCTATGGCTCCAAACGAAAGAAATTTTCACTAGTACGTAGTTAAAGAGATGCGCTCTGCGAAAATCGAAAAAAAAAGTTAAAATTTTTGTCAATAGGTGGCGCTGCGCCAATATTTAAGCCGATATTTGCAGATTCCTTTACTTTGTAAAAAACAAAATACAGGAAATTTTATTTCACAGTTGGTAAAAGTCAACTTTTTCAGATTCGTTATATCAATTTTGGTCAATCCAGATGAAACACACAGAATCACAAAATTTCACCCAACGCTTGAAAAAGATCACATTTTATTCAAATTTTCGACGAACGACGTCAAAGTGACGTCGCAACTTCGAAAACTTGAAGTACCCTTCTAACCACCTGACAATTTAAAACTTGCTGATAAAGTGTGTCTGTGATTTCTTTGACACTGGAACAGTTGATTGTTTCTGAAAAGCATTTGAATCTACGCTTTGTGGAGAATGGTAACTTTGAAAGAAAAAGCACTTCTTGTAAAGTTATTTTATCAAAATAACAGCAACGCAGCTGCAGCTCTTCGAGAATTCCGGAAACTAAAAGATGTTAGACGTGGACCAATGTCGGATCATGGAGTTCACAAAATGATTAAAATGTTCGAGGAAATAGGAAAACTCGACATTCTTCCTGGCAGAGGACGGAAAAAGATAGACATTTCTAGCATTGAAGATATTGCTACTGCTGCCGTGGATTTAGCAAGCCAGTCATCATTTGGTAATGCAAGTGTGCCAGCAATTGCGAATGAAGTCGATATGCCAATTTCCACTGTGAGAAAAGTGATGTGTCATATTTTGCGCTACTATCCATACAAGATTCAGAGGGTGCAACAACTAATACAGGGTGATACCGAAAGTCGGCTATCATTTTCACTACAGTTTCTTGCACGAATGAATGTGGACAATTCTTGGCCCTGGAATATTCTATGGAGTGATGAAGCGCATTTTTATTTAAACGGACAAGTGAACACACACAACTGTCGAATTTGGGCGAAAGAGAATCCTAATGTTGTCCAAGAAGTTCCATTGCATGCACCTAAAGTGACGGTGTGGTGCGGTTTCATAGCTACGTTTATGATAGGGCCATATTTTTTTGAGGAAATAACATCCACAGGACCCATTACATGTTCCGTAAATGGGAGAAGGTATCTCAATATGTTGTTAAATTTTCTGATTCCCGAGCTGCAACAGCGAGGCTGCCTTCAAAATATCGGGTTTATGCAAGACGGTGCACCACCGCACATTACTAGAGCAGTTCGGACTTTCTTAACAAGCCATTTTACAGAAGACCACATCATAAGTCGTTATTTTCAAACAGTCTGGCCACCACGATCGCCTGATCTAACACCATGCGATTTTTGGTTGTGGGGATTTTTGAAAGATTCTGTATCTAAAGACAGATGTCAGACAATCTCTTATCTGAAAGACAGTATTAGACTTCATATTCGCTCAATCTCACAGGACAGTTTACGCAATGCTGTAGAAAGCACAATTCTGAGAATGGAATGAGTTATTGAAAATGGTGGAGGATTCATTGAGCATGCGTAATGTTATTCTTCGTTATTTCCTCACTGCCGAGCGACATGTTTTATTTTTATTGATGCAGTTTACATCACATGAAATTATATTCATTTTTCTGTATTGTTTGGAGTCATAGGTCAGGTTCTAGAGCTGTCTGATTAGGTGAACTTTAATTATAACAATTCGCAGTTCGTCGAAGTTTGTTGAAACTTTTAAATTTGTGTACTTCGTCTGGATTGACTGAAATTCATATAATGAATCTGCAAACATCGCCTTAAATATTGGCGCAGCGCCACCTACTGACGAAAAATGTAACTATTTTTTTTCGATTTTCGCAGAGCGCATCTCTTTAACTACGTACTAGTGAAATTTTGTTTCGTTTGGAGCCATAGAACCGGCTCTAGAGCCTTCTGAATAGGCGAACTTTAGTTATAACAACCCTGTATATATCATATATCAATCTATATCATATATACATGTTACAAAACATAAATTTACTGTGGAAAACTCTCTAAAAATGTACTTAAGTTGTCACCCTCAAATTTAAGAGCGGGAGAAAAAACAGATGTTTAGTGAACTAACACTTTATGTTTCACAGTGGTTGTACAGCGATAAAAGAGAAACAATTTTTACAGGCATAAAAACTATCTTGATTGCATTCATAAGAGAATTGAATTATTTAAAATAGTCAAATAATGTACTATTAAAAAATAACAAATAAAATTTATTATTATTTCCATTAATATATATTTATTTATTATTATTATTATTATTATTATTATTATTATTATTTTACTGTATAATGTTTGATTTTCAAATTACCAACAACATTAAAATAATTCCCGCATGTTGACTAAAATATAAATGTAACATAGTAGCGTGCCAAAAAAAAAAAAAAGTATTTTTTGTGTTTCGAAATTAAAAAGCAGACGAAAAAACAGATGTTTAGTGAATGAGCATATAATGTAGATACAGATATAAAGAGAAAAAATACAGGCAAAAAATTATCTCGAGTCAGGTTTAAAGAGAATTCGATATAAAAAAAATAATAATCAAATAATGCATTAATAAAGGGACAGATAAAATATTTTTTTCACTCTTTTAAAAGTGTACAACATCTTATAACGATGCAATTATTTAATTAATTTTTACTACGTATTTCGTTTATCTTTTGTCTTGATTTTAAAAACAAGAACAACAAATATTCTGTATTTTTATGAATGCATAAATTTAATATGGTAAGCTTCCGAAAAATGTATCTCCCTCTACCCAAAATTAAAGAGCGGGCGAAAGAACAGATGTTTAATGAATGAATATATCATGTTTCACATTTGTGGTACAACAATAAATGAAAAACTTTTTTTACAGCCATTAAAAATGATCTCGAATTAAAATTTTAAAGAGAATTGGATAATTGAAAATAGTAAAATAATGTAATATATAAGAAAGTAACCAATAAAAGAAAATTTCCACATTTTCTCTCTCTCTCTCTCTCTCTCTCTCTTTTTTTTATATAGAAACTTTATAATATTTAATTAAAAAAAATATATAAAAAAATAGATCCATTTTTCTATATAAAAATACAAATTTATTGTATTAGGGCAGCGATGGCGAATCCTTTCACATCTGCGTGCCATTTTATTAATTTACTTATTCATTTTTTCTAAAAGTATTTTAAGTGACCATGGCGTACCATCAATGAAAAGGAAAAAAAATGGATAAAGTGTAATAAGTAAAATTTTCTTGAAAATTTTGTATAAGTAATATAAAAAATTAACTAATAAAAGAAAATTTTCACTTTCTCTCTCTCTCTCTCTCTCACTTTTTTAAAGCTTTATAATATTTAATTTACATAAAAACAAAAAAAATCCTTCTTTTGATAAAAACACAAATTTATTCTGTTAGGGTAGAGATGGCAAATTTTTTCACATCCGCGTGCTATTTTTTTAAAAGTATTTTAAGTGATTATGTCAGACAGAACAACAGTAATATATGTATATATATATATATATATATATATATATGTCACGATTTAATGTGTATCACCATAATTTTTGTAGAATCATACTCAAGGCAAGGGCTTCCTCCGAGGAATTTTGCAGTCGAGCACCGAGAACTCACTTCGTAGTGTACGTATAGAAAAAAAAAGGGACAGTCCATTCCATTTCACCTTTATTCGAAAATCAAAAACAAACTGGCTAGGCTTTACTCTTTATGATGTTCAATCCATACGTGCTGATTTTACTACTGTGAAGAAACTTGATGATTTAATATATTAATTAAGAAGACATTTTGGTTCGTATAGGCAGGTATTTTTTCGAATCTATCGGCAGCCAAGGGAATGTTCCATCATCGTGAAAGACGCGCCGGGGTTTTGCATGCACCACCGGATCTAGGAACAATCTGACTTTTTTGTGGGAAAAACGCCGTATATCATTTCCTGAACGCTCCAGAATACATGTTCACTAAAAAGTCTCTCGACCAATCAGCGCGTTCGGATTAATTTCTTCGGCGCTCTTATATCGAGGCGATTTTATCGTAAGCTGGAAAAAGCGCGGCTAACAAATGCTTCCAGAATATTCTAGAAAATCTAATTCCTTCGAATAAATAAGAAGAAAAGAAAAGGAAAAGAAATACATAGGTTTTATCGAGCCTGGCAAGATGCCAAGATAAATTTTTACATTGAGACTAAAGTAACTTTCATAATTTGAGAAGTAATATTATTTTGTCAGAAAACATAGGGAAATAAAATAAAATAAATAAAAATACATAGGTTGTTATTTCAAGAGAGTAAAATATTTTTAGCTGGGAGATTGGGTTTTTTTAAAAGAATTAAATTCTCATTTTACTTAATGAAATAAAAGCGCGTAATTTTAATAGAACATCGCGATGAGCCATTTTTTAAGAGAATGAATTTGGAATAAACTATTTTTAGCTAGATTGAATTTTGACAATCGAAATACTGGAGCGAGAAAATAATTTAGAATAATGGGTTTTACACAGAATTATAGTTTTAATGAGGCCAACGGCGGAAAAGAAAAAAAAATAATTTGTTTCATATCCCGCCCCCCCCCCCCAAAAAAAAAAAAAAAAAAAAAAAAACAAGCTTATCTGAACAGCAGGTCCCTAACAGCAGTTCAGATAAGTGACAAAAAAAATTTTGAGAATTTTCCTAAATTATAAAAAGCTCTAAAATTTTAAAATTTAAATCACCAAGAATCACTAACAAAGCAATTGCCTTAAATTTTGGAAGAATAGAAATTAAAATATTTTTTAGAGTAAAGCATAACCTAAAATACATAAATTTTACAACAACACTTACTTTTTGCAAGTGTAAATAAATGAGAATACATCAAGATAAACTAAGAAATAACTAACATAATAAATAATATTAATAACATAATATATAAAGAATTCAATATATAAATAATAAAGCTGGAAATTAATTACATTGAAAAACGGAATACTAATACTAAGAATACTAATTGAAAAACTGAATTACATTGATACTGAAGAATACTATTATTATTATAACATACTGAAGTTTCAGTAATCTTAAACAGTCACTGTTTGAACAACAACAGCTGTCAACAACAGTCTCAAAAACAGTTTTCACTAATTTTCTGTCTTGTCTTCATTGTGGTTTGGGATTGACCCCACTCTAATCTGTGGTGCCACTCTTTTTGTGGTCACACTAAAGATCAGAGCTAATTTATTTCATGCGATAGCTATCTTTTGTCACAATCAGTAACTTTTAAAAGAATAAAATAAATAAATGTCCATATTGCACTTCATGGTATACACACTACTTTGGTATATCACAGCCTTGGTACCAAAACTCTAATATTCTATAACTACAATTCATTGTAAGCAGTTTTAATCAATTTGTCAACATTTTTTAAATAGAATTCTATTTTGTCTTACTAATAATATTTCTCAACATTTTTTCTAATATATTCTCTTAATAAATAATAACATTAATAAATTTCTTCAAATAATAAATAATATCAACAAACTTTCAATAACTACTCTAGTAATATATCACAGTAAATATTACATTCCATATAAAATTATTGGTTGAGGAGAAAAAAAAAATGCATAGCAAAATCTGTTTGATTCCTTACTTGAAAAGATAAGGAAATAATTTTTTGCTAGCCGAATTGTGCAAAAAAAAAAAAAAAAAAAATAATAATAATATATTATTTTTCCAATACTAAATAATTTAGATGCCCAAATATTTAGATAGGATTCACTCAACCAACAATTGTGAACAATAATATCCCTTTCTGATACTCTTCTTTTAACTACTAAAATCTATGACATAATCGGGTATAGCTAATTACCAAAATTTAAGTGTAGAATCATATGCTTCTTTTTACACTTTTTAAGTAATAAGCAAAATAATAATAATAATAATAATAATTGTTAGATAGATAGATGACAGAGAATTGGAATACAAAGGCAGTTTTGTTTAAATACTTAATTTTCTATTGTTACACTAAACAATCACTCTAATATCACATCATCACTATCCAATTATTTATATGTTTATATAATTATAGAAATATTTATAAACTGTTACTATTTGATTATCTATTGAAGTAAATAACATAATATTAATTTTTGAAACAATTGGTTTAAGAAAAAGTAAATAAAGTAAAAATAGTTCATTTTGATATAGAATTAAAAACATTTAATTTAATTTTTCAACATCAATTTGAAAATTCCTAAAATCAAAATATACATCTTATGCCTGCATAAGGTGTCTACTCAACCCTAAAAACTCTCAAAAACAAGTAAATATTTTAGTTGATCAGGCTAAAATATAACCACAATGTTGAAAATAAAAGCTGTGACATAATCATAAGATAATTTATTTTAAAATTTTAAAATATTAAACTTTCAAAAATGAGTAATATCTCTGTTGCGCACCAAAGACATACCTGATACTATTGAAAACTATTGTAATAAGAAATATTTAAAGAATAAGAATTTACTCTATTGTTTTTACTTTAGTTTGATTTTGTGAGTCTGTATGTGAAGTTGTTTGTGTTGTTTTCTGTGTATTTTCATGAAATAATTTGAAGTCATCTGGAAAATAATATGGTCTTAACTTCGAAATATGTACAGTTACTGAATTAGCTTTAGTTTCATAATTGAATCTGTCTATTTCATAAGTCACTTCTGAAAGTTTGTTTATGATTTTGTATGGACCTGAAAAAGTGGGTTCCAACTTTCTAGTATTGAGATATTTAAAATCTTCATAAATTACAAAATCATTTACTTTTAACGGACACTCAACAAATTTTCTATCATATAACCTTTTATTTTTGAAATGAAATTCTTTAGTACACTGTTTTGCAATTTTTAGTGCTGCTTGAACAGGTGGATAATAATTTTGATTTAAAGGAGAGTTATAAGGTAATTTGCCATAAAATAGATATGCTGGTGAGAAATTAGTTATGGAATGAGGAGTATTATTGTATTATTGAATGACTTGCTCTAATAACGGAGTCCATGGAATTTTAGATGAGGTTGAGTTTACTTTACATTTTAATCTAGTGACTATTGTCTGGTTAACCCTTTCAACCTTCCCATTCGTTTGTGGATGATGCGAAGAGGTAAATATTTGTTTAATGTTATGTGTCTTGAGAAACTTTTTGAATTAAGGTGACCTGAATGCCTTGTGTCGATCACTGAGTATTGTTTGGGGAACCTGACTATTGAAAATTTGTTTTAAGCAATTAATATATGTGGCTCATGTAACATTTTTAGATGGAAAAGCCCAGACATATCTTGTGGCATGATCTATTATTATGTGTAAAAATTTCTTTGTTGAGTTATAATAATTAAATCCACCCACAGTATCAATAGAGAGGCACTCAAAAGGTTGATCTGTGGCTGGTAGAGCTTGTAACAAGCCAAATCTTTTTGTTTTGGGTTTTTTATTTCTTTGACAAGTGTCACAATGTTTTACATATTGGGTAATATCTATTGTCATATTAGGCCAATAATAGTTTGGAGAAATTAAATTTTGCATTTTTTGTATACCCAAATGTCCATAATTCTCATGTGCAATATGTAATAATTTTTTTCTTAAAGCCATTGGTACTACCACTTTTCGAAATCTATGTTTTTTAAGTATGATTATTCCATTTTCTGTTCGATATTTCCTATCATTTACATTTTCCTTATTTTGCGTCTCTATTATTTCATCTTTATCTAACAATAAATTAATATGCTGGTTGAAAAAAGTTACAGGGTTTCTGGACAACATGTCAGCTTCGACATTTGTTGACCCTTTTTCATACTTAATTTCATACTCAAACATGCTTAATTTTAAAGACCACTTGAATTATCTTCCTCTAGGATTCTTAACATTTTTTAACCAAACTAGAGATGCATGGTCAGTATGGATGGAAAATCTGACTCCATGGAAGTAATGATAAAACTTATCAAGAGTGTCAATAATCGCTAAACACTCTAACTCTGTAATGAAGTAATTCTGTTCATAACTCTTCAAATTCCTTGAATGGTAAGCAATTGGATGCAGAAACCCCTCTTTATCTGGTTGTTTAAGCACTGCACCTACTGCCATCTGTGAGGCGTCAACAAACATATGAAGTGGTAATTTTGCATCATAAATTTTAAGGATAGGTTTTTTGGATTAAAGCATCTTTCAATTTATTAAAAGAATCTTGACATTCTGGAGTCCATTCCCATATTGTATTTTTTCTAAGTAATTTATTAAGAGGTTGTCGAATTTGAGCATATTTATCTATAAATTTATGATAAACATTTATTGATCCTAGGAAACTTTGCAATTGTTTAATATTTGTTGGGGGGTTTTAATTTCTTTATAGTTTCAATATTTGCATTTGCAGGAGTTAGAACTCTATCATAAATTTCATATCCTAAAAAGTTAATCTTAGTCTGAGCCAATTTACATTTGGATAATTTGAGTTTAATGTTTTCTAATTGACAAATTTGATTTAAATGATCAAGATGTTCTTTTAGAGAGGAGGAGAAAATTATAATATCATCGAAATAATGGCAAGCAAAATCTATTTTGTATTTATTTAGGATTCTTCTAATAGTTCTATTGAAAATGAGGGTCCCGTTTTTATCCCGAATGGGAGGACTAACCATTCGAATAACCCAGAGCTAGTAGCAAAAGCTAATTTCTCAGTATCTGCGGGATGCATGGGTATGTGCCAGTAGCCGGAGGCTAAGTCCAAAGTTGAAAAATACTGAGCACCACTCAATTTATCCAAGATCCCATCAATACGAGGTAATGGCTCGGCATCATTTTTTACTATTGCATTTAATTTTCGATAATCAATACATAATCTAGTCTTTTTGCCTTCCTCTCTTTTCACAGCCAAAGTGACAGGAGCCGAATAAGGACTATTGCTCTCTTTAATTAATCCTGCTTCTAACAAACCTTGAATTTGATTTTGAATTTCTTTTTCCGCAGCTGGTGAAGTTCTATAAGGCCTCAAAGATATTGGTAGGTCAGATTTAAGATAAACGCGTTGCGGTTCAATATTTATTCTACCCACATCATATTTATGTTTAGCAAAAATATCCATGTAATTTTGAATTAATTCCCTTAAATCCCCAATTTGAATCAAATTTATCTCCCCCATTAGTTCACAATTAGAATTATTAACTTCGCGAGAAATTTGAGGAGTCATGAGTCTTTTATAATCTGGTTGCACTTCATAGTCATTATTTTCCTCATTTGACTGCATAATTATACTATTACCACAGTTCTCAAAATTTTGTTGTTCATCATGATAAAAATCCAAATCATTATGCTCTTCATTACTTTCAAAATTTTATTTACTTGATAAAAATTAAACTTGTTATAATGATCATACTTATTTTCAAAATTACTACTGTCATTTTCAAATTTTATACTTTCATTATTCACTTGTACTTTATTAACATCAACAATATGAAAATAGAGAGCTTTCTCCTTTTGTATGGCTACACCTCTATTTACAATTCTTTTCCCTTGTTTGACAATACAATGTTTACAATTAATTGTTAAATCAAATTTTGAACACTCTTTTAACCTCAATATTGCATAATTTAGATCTATATTACATACTAGAAAATCCACCCATTTACTAATTTTCCCAACCTGATGAGCACTCTACACTTCTGATTAATTTCCATAAACCCTTTTGCCTGACCAATAATAGTAGTAGGTATTTTTTCAATTTTAGCATTAAGTTTTCCTACAAATTTCAATGGTAAAATGGCAATTGTGGAACCACTATCCACAATACAAGGTAAATTATAACTAGGGGTGTACCCATACACTATTAATTGTCATTCATTACCAGGATTAAAAGAAGAAGCATTAGGAGTATCAGAGGGAGTAGTATTACTTATAAAAACACATTCTCTTTCCAAATGGTAAGCATTTCTGACCCCCTTATTAGTGCAAATTCTGCATGGTCTACTTGGATAAAGGTTTTGAAAATGATTGTTTTGTACAGGATTCCTATAATTAGGAGATCTCTGATTAAATTGTCGTGCTGGTAGCTAATTACGAGGAGCATATTCTTGCCTAAATGGTCGGAAAGGCTGATAATTTTGCCGAAAAGATTGCATTGGGAAACGGGGAGCAGAAAAATTTGGCTGACGATATGGTTGATTGATTGGTTGTCGGGTATTGAGCGATGGAGAAACTTCAACAAATTGTTTCACAATCTTATACCAGTCAGTGGTATTTTCAGGATTTTTTACATTGATGGAATTTTGATATTCTGGTCGTAATCCATCAGTCAATCCTTGTAACAGAATAGTTTCACATAATTTTAACTGCCTACCTATCTCTACCTTTTTTCTAAAATAATCTTCTAAATCACTCAATTTATCCAGTTTAAGTGTAGTAAAATCAGAAAATTTTGGGCATTTTAAGTCAATAAACCTCTCTATTAAAATATTTACAATTTCTTCATAATCATCACAATTTAAACAATCATTAACATACACTTTAAGAGCTTCACCTTTAAGATATTGAGATATATGATTAAATTTCCATCCCTCATTCTTATTTTCTCTTCTACAAATTTTGTTGAAATATTCTAGCCACTGCTGAATCCCCATTCCCGAATCAGGGTCAAATGCAATCATCTTAATTTCATCCATATTCTTATTACTTTTATCAATATAAATATAAGAAGGTACTCTATTATCTTTACAAAGCCCCGATCTTAGTAACATTCAAATAACAATAGAATTTAAGTAATCATTAACAATAAAATAAAAACACATAAAAATATTCAAATAGCATAAAGTCACAAAATATAAATATCAACCATGAAAAAAATAACTTACACTGCCGTGTCTTCTTTTTATTTACTTGGCCGCATGTCCATATCATAGTAAGTCCTCAAATATTTTTCCATTTAATTAGTTCCAATGATAACACACTCCAAATCGGTGACATAAACATATTTCGATCTGAATTTCCACACTGTCATAATAGTTGAAGTCCATACACCAGCACCAAAAGCATCGAACAAAAGCACCTGCATCTGGCATATCCACTGGGCTTTAAAAATATCTGGCCATCCTGGTCGATTTTAAAAGTATCTCACGATCCTCGTCGACTAAATTTAATAATGTCACGATTTAATGTGTATCACCACAATTTTTGTAGAATCATACTCAAGGCAAGGGCTTCCTCCGAGGAATTTTGCAGTCGAGCACCGAGAACTCACTTCGTAGTGTACGTATAGAATTCAAAAAAGAGACAGTCCATTAAATTTCACCTTTATTCGTAAATCAAAAACAAACTGGCTAGTTTTTACTCTTTATGATGTTCAATCCATACGTGCTGATTTTACTACCGTGAAGAAACTTGATGATTTAATTTGTTAATTAAGAAGACATTTTGGTTCGTATAGGCAGGTATTTTTTCGAATCTATCGGCAGCCAAGGGAATGTTCCATCATCGTGAAAGACGCGCCGGGGTTTTGCATGCACCACCGGATCCAGGAACAATCTGACAACGCCGTATATCATTTCCTGAACGCTCCTGAATACATGTTCACTAAAAAGTCTCTCGACCAATCAGCGCGTTCGGATTAATTTCTTCGGCGCTCTTATATCGAGGCGATTTTACCGTAAGCTGGAAAAAGCGAGGCAAACAAATGCTTCCAGAATATTCTCGAAAATCTAATTCCTTCGACTAAATAAGAAGAAAAGAAAAGGATAAGAAATACATAGGTTTTATCGAGCCTGGCAAGATGCCAAGATAAATTTTTACATTGAGACTAAAGTAACTTTCATAATTTGAGAAGTAATATTATTTTGTCAGAAAACATAGGGAAATAAAATAAAATAAATAAAAATACATAGGTTGTTATTTCAAGAGAGTAAAATATTTTTAGCTGGGAGATTGGGTTTTTTTAAAAGAATTAAATTCTCATTTTACTTAATGAAATAAAAGCGCGTAATTTTAATAGAACATCGCGATGAGCCATTTTTTTAAGAGAATGAATTTGGAATAAAGTATTTTTAGCTAGATTGAATTTTGACAATCGAAATACTGGAGCGAGAAAATAATTTAGAATAATCGGATTTACACAGAATTATAGTTTTAATGAGGCCAACGGCGGAAAAAAATTAATTTGTTTCATATATATATATATATATATATATATATATATTAGATTTTAAAAAAAAGTAATAAAAAATTAGTTGAAAATTTGTTATTAGATTTGCAAGATTTTTGTTTGTTTGTTTGTTTGTTTCTCTTTCTATGAGTAACGTCGGCCCTGCCAGAAAGAAATCGAATAGGGGTTGGGTGTTGGGAGAGTTTTGAGAGGTGAGTTTCGTGATATGACTTGGCCTTTTAACCCTTTGTGACTCAACAACTCCGATTTCAAAAATATTTACTCAGATTTAGTATACGTCATTTTAAGCATGTAAAAAAAATAATTAAAAAAATTTAGAACATAAAAAATGAAAAAAAAAATATTGTCTAAAATGTATTTTTTTACATCTGCAATAAACAGAAAATTACATACATCTCATAAATATTGTCAATTTTCTAACACAAAATTGTAAAATATACGAATTTACTTTTGTAAAAAAAAATCTATTTTTGGACGTCTCGAGCCTTTATAATTTTACAAAATTTACGAATTTCATTTTAATAATAACGATGCAAAACTGCTCAAATGATTAATAAAACTTTGGCATGAAAAATTAACTCTGTATCGCCGTCTGATGAGAATTCTATGAACAAGTTATATTAACTGTTGTGTTGGGAGATAGCAACAATAAATAAAATCGTCTTTTAAAGCTCACTGGTATAAATAACATTGACTTTTGTGTAAGTTGCAGATATGCAACGAGGTGATACAAATTGTTAAATAAATAAAGGTTATTTTCAGTCAAGATCAAGTATTAATGGAAGTTCTATAGAGTTATGGGCATATTGACTGTATTTCGATTTAGAACTTCAATCAACGTTGTGCCGAAGGTATTCTCTGGCATGCTACCTATGTCATGCGTCGTCGCTGTGGCAGGTTATCGCAAAATATAGGGGTGGTCATAAAGTCTTTCCCTGATTAAAAAAAAATATATTACGAAATAAACTTTGAATGTAATACAGTAAAATTTTTATTACGGAAAAATCATGTTCTTAAGGTTTTGTTTCATCTTGAGGGGATCTCCTAGAGACTCTCCTAGGATGATCTTCAAGAATACGTCTTGGTCGATCCAAGGGCTCTTTAAAAGGCAAACTGAACATAGTTTACTCAAAAATCTTTCACCTGATACACTGTAATAAATCCAATTATTAACTTTTTCATATTTTTTTAATATTCAGGGATATCCACTCGAGGTCAGGATCACAGATGCTGTGTCTAGTGTGACAGCCCAAATGTTAGGCAATGCGTGACGAGAAATGGAATACCATCTTGACATTCATACAGCTACCAAGGGTGCTCACATTGAAATTTACTGACGTAAGTACTGAAGTTTAAAAACTTCATAAATGTCTTTACAATATGTTGAAACAAACAAATGCCTAATTATATTAGTTTTTCTGCAATAAATTATTGTAATCAGCAGGGAAAGACTTTATGACCTCCCTGTATATCCACCCGCATTCCTCCAAAATTAAAGTACACGAATGCTTAGTGGCCGAGCATTTCATGATTCTCAGTGGTATTACAACAATAAAATAGCAACAAATTTTACAGACATACAAATTAAATTCGAAAGAGAATTGGATAACTGAAAACAATCAAATAATGGACTATTAATAAAGTAACAAATAAATAATTTCTTTAAAAAAATAACCTGTAACTATGCATTTATCTATTTATTTATTGAATTTTTACCATTATTTCTATGATACTTTGTCTCGATTTTTAAAACGCCAACAACAAAAATATTTTATATTTTGACAGAAACATAAATTCAATATGATAATCTTTCAAAAAATGTATCCCCACACCCTCGAAATTTGAAATGCGGCGAAATAACAAACGTGTTTATGAACGAGTTCTTCACGTTTCACAGTGATGGTAGAGCAATAAATGAGAAACTTATTTTTACAGACATAAAAACTTTCTCGAATTAAAAAAAAAAATTAAAGAGAATTTGGATAATCAAAAATAATTAAATGGTGTATTTTTAATAAAATATGAGATAAATTAAATTACCATAATACATATATAGTAGTAGTTTTAAACGATGTAGATATATATTTGTGCTTGTTTTGTATTTAGTTGAAATATTGTCTTGAAAAAAAAAATTAAAAGAAGGTCTGTATTTTGATCGAAATATAAATTTAATGTGATAAGCTTTGGAAAAAATGCATGTATTCCCTCCCCCCCTCTCGAAATTAAAGTAAGAGCAAGTAAACACATGTTTAATGAACGAGTTTCGTAGTTTAGATACACTTATAAAAGAGAAAAAACTTTTACGGGCATAAAATCTAGTTAAATTTTGGAGAGAATTGGATAATAGAAAACAGTAGCATGATATGCTATTAATAAAGTAGCAAATAAAATAACTTTCCATGTTTGTAATTTAATAAAATCTTGTAATGATGCAGCTATTAGTTAATAAATTAAATAGTTTTCAATTAGGTTTAACCTTGTTCAATTAAAAAGAAAGTTATTTATTTTGATTAAGGCATCGATTTAATGTGGTAAACTTTCACAAAAATATACAGGGTCATTCATAATTCCCTCCGGGGTTTCGAAACGTTATAGTAAAAAAACGAAGACGAATATGAAAAAAAGAAACATATGAAATTATTCCGAAACTATTCAAGTTTTACTTACATACATTACAGGTGTTCTATGTGTGAACCCTTGTTCACACGGCATACATCCATGCGATAGTCCCGTTCCTGCCATACTCCGTTTCTTTAAATCTGAATCAGTGGTGTCAGTTCAACGGGCCTTTCGTAATAAATATCGAAAACAGGGACCAACTGACAAAACAATTCATGTGTGGTACCGGAAATTTAAAGAAACGGAGTATGGCAGGAACTGGACTATCGCATGGATGTATGCCGTGTGACCAAGGGTTCACACATAGAACACCTGTAATGTATGTAAGTAAAACTTGAATAGTTTCGGAATAATTTCATATGTTTCTTTTTTTCATATTCGTCTTCGTTTTTTTACTATAACGTTTCGAAACCCCGGAGGGAATTATGAATGACCCTGTATATAAGTACAGAAATACCAGTGAAAATGGAATCTGTATATAACGATATCCTATCTTAAATGGAAAATTTTTCATGTCCCGCCGAATAGAATATAGTACAGTTATAAGAGAAAGCGCAACTACTCAGACGAAAACCTGTCTAAAACGGAGTTTTGTCATTCAGTTTTATAAGATGATCCTGTATTTCATCTGAAGACTTTTCTGAGTGCATTGAAATTTTGTAATTTAAATGCTTATTTGAATCTAATCAAGATCAATTTCTGAAGTTTGATCATTTGTTTTTAGTCATGTCATTATCATGTACTTATTTAAAATTGTTTGTATTCCCCTATCATTAATTCATAGCAACTTAATATGCTAATTTACACATTATGTTAAAATTTAAATTGATGTTTACAGGTAGTCAGTTTTAAAGTTAGAACATACAATTTTATGAACTCTGTAATTTAATTATAGTTATTACCACATGTTATATAATATGTAAAATATAAATAGTTTTCATTATGAAAATATTTGCTTACTGTTTACACAATTAAATAAGTTTGTATTTTTAAGGCAAAAGACGAGATTCAAATCTTGAACACTTGTATTTTAAAATTATTATTTTATATTAGCTTTGTAATTGGATATATATTATATGTAGCATAAACTGTCATTTCAAATATCTTAATTACTGCGCATTTTATAATAATACCACTTTTTTATAATCATACCACTTTTTTATATTAATACTTTTTTTTATATAATAATACCACTTACTGTTTACGCAATTAAATAAGTTTGTATTTTTAAGGCAAAAGACGAAATTCAAATCTTGAACATTTGTATTTTAAAATTATTATTTTATATTAGCTTTGTAATTGGATATATATTATATGTAGCATAAACTATAATTTCAAATATCTTAATTACTGCGCATTTTATAATAATACCACTTTTTTTAAATAGCCTGCAAATTTGTAGATAAAACGGAATATAATATGTAAATATGTATGAATGTGCAAAAGTAATTTTTTGTTAACATTCATCTTGCCTAGTTTGTAGTTGTTCAATTTAAAGATATGGATGAAAAGCAAACAGATACTCAGTAAATTCTACCTAATTAACAGGACACAATATCAAAGAATATATTTATAACATATTTTAAGCCATTCTTTATATATATACAAACTATGAGCAATATATGAGGACATTAGTTAAATATAAAGAATTCAAAGGAAACAACAATGCAGCGCTACAGCACAATTTCGCGTAAGATGGCAGCACTGTTGTAAGAATTTTCAAACAAATGATTCGCCGAAATTTTCCTTTTCATTCTTATTTAATGTTATTCATATTTCTTCAAACAAATGAAAAGAAACTATGTTTCCTAAAAAAAATGAATATTAGTGCACACATAAATAAAATTGCATATGTCCGTTGGATTTAATATAGTTTAAATGTTTTTACATATGATAATAGAGAAGAAGTCTTTATATAGATCTTTTATGTTCAAGAAATTTTTTTCTATTGCATTTAAAGTTTGAGTTTACATTGAGTGTGCTTCGAACTTTTAAGATTAATATATGACAAGGGATTAATTTTTACACAGTTACATTTTCATAAAAGGTTTATTGTAGATAAATTTTGTTATTAAACTTTTTTTAATTTATTTCACTTAATTTTAGAGAAAATTGATTTTAGACTTTTATATGACGTTTCACATAAAAAGTAAAATTTTTTACCAATTGTTTTCTTTTTAGTTTTATCGAAAAAAGATGTCCTTATTGTATGTTTCTATGAAAAGTATTAATTGTATGATAATAACTATTGGAGCTGTTTTATCTATCTGCAAAGATTATTAAATCTTAAATGTGTAAGTAATAAACTCTAAAGTGCTTAATAATGGTATTAAATAATGTAGTTAAATAAAATTTCACTATAGTCAAGAGGATAGTTGAAAGTATTTGTAGAATAAAATTAATTAGTTATCAATTATATTCAGATAGTTTTAAAGAATACTGTACAAAACGGCAGTGAAACTTTACCATTATTGAAACTTTTCTTTAAAATTTTGAATCAAAGTATATACACAACTGATAAAGCAATCTGTTATCATCTATCAAATGATTTTGCTTTCGGCATTACTTTTTTTTTCTTCTAGAGTAACTAAATTAATTTATAGCGAATAATACAAATTGTACTTGAAGATGGAAAACAATTTTGTTCTTTTGGAAATCTATGTGAAGTAACATAAAGAAGATAAAAAAAGAAACTTTTTGCATATGTAATATTAATACAAATGACAAATAATTTAATACTCTCATCAAACAAGGGGAGGACCAAGCTTGGTAATCACAGATTTTGATTATTTTTATATATGTTGTAGGGTAGAAGACCCTTAGTGTCACCTTCAATGGATTTTATACAACGCTCCTTAGTTCTCGAGAAATAGGGGGTCTAATATTTTAACACAACTTAAATACTTAATTTGTAACGGAATTACTGCGTTCGTCGTATCTCAGTTGTTATGGCGTTTGCTCCTTGATCCGTGGACACGGGTTCTAGACCAGAACACGTTACATTTGTTTTTCTCATTTTTTGTTTTATAAATATACTTGTAATTATAATTTAATACTCTCAATTAAAAATTTTAATAACTTACATTAATTATAATGTTAACATATTTAAATTTTAATTTAACTTATTTGATTTTTAAGACATTATTAAACATGTCTCATCATTTAAAGAGATTTTTTTTTTAAATGGATCCATTATTGACTGGTAAAAATTCCAAAATCGTGACAAAATCATACCTTATTTTATTAATAATAAATTAATTCAAAGCGCAAGCATACGTATTACAAATTAAAAAATCTTTAATATGCAAAAAATATGTTGTAATTTAATTATTATGCTAAATTTTAATATAATTATGCTTCTTACTTTAGAAATAGAGTAGTATTATCATCGCATTGCCTTCCCTTGTTAAGGCAATATATAAGTGATGTTTCTTTAAAATCATGAATTGACACAATTGTTCAATATCATTGCATCGATAAAGCATATATGAAATAAATTTTAAAAGTGATTAAAAAGAAATAACTGTTTAATGATGTTTTATACAATGATTTAGTTACAAACAAAAAATAAATAGGTTAACATTATAATTAATGCACAATATTATAACTTTTAATTAGGATTATTAAATAATAATTACAAGTATATTTATAAAATAAAAAATGAGATAAATAACTGTAGCTCGTCCCGGTCTCAAACCCGGGACCGCGAATCAACGAGCAGACGCCACAACAGCTGAGCTACGACCAACGCAGTAATTTTGTTACAAAGTAAGTATTTAAGTTGTGTTAAAATATTAGACCCCCCCCCCCATTTCTCGAGAACTAAGGAGCGTTGTATAAAATCCGTTGAACCTGAGACTAAGGGGCTTCTACCCTACAACATATATAAAAATAATCAAAATCTGTAATTACCAAGCTTGGTCCCCTCCTTGTAAGTTAGAAACTTAGACTAATCTAATTTTGATTTTGTATAAATAAAGTAAAACATAAGTTTTTAAAATTTTTAAATGTAGTTTTATAAATATTATTTTTAACAAGCTTTAAAATGTATACAAATTTTATCTTGTTACTAGGTGACCCGCCCGGCGTTGCCAGGGCCCCTGATAAAATCTTAAATAAACCCCAAATATATATTATTTTATATCTTTAACCCGATTTTGTATGAAATCATATTTTTAATGACAAAATCGCGAAAAAAATACAGATAATTAGTGATAACAATCCTCGTAAGAAAACATTTTCTTCTTTTTTCGCGTAGGATCGCTTCATAGTTTAAAAAAAAAAAAGCTTTTGTTGTCCAAACTCTAACATTTTTAATGGTCATAAATATAGTGGTTTTAAAGCCCATGTAAAAATTATGTCAGAAATGTTGTTATCTGGTTGAAAAATAAATCTGTTTTCTTTTTGCTTTTTTTTGGTTTTCGCGTCGGGTCCGTTAACACAAAAAAATATAGTTTTCGTCGTCCGAACTCTCTGAAATTTTAGTTGTTTATAAATATAACTGTTTCCAAGTGCTCTATAAAATTATTGAAAATATATGCATATTAAATAGTGAAAACGTTACCCGAAGCCGAGCGTGACATCGCAGAAACACCTCGTTATTGTGAGTTTTCGCCGAAAATTTTTCAGATTTTATTTAAAAAATAATATTTCTTCGCATCCGAAAGTTGCGAAATTGCTGTAGGTGATGCAAATCTAGTGTACCGATATTCTCTATAACGATTGTGCCGAAATACGAACGTTTAGTAACTTTTAGCGTAAGAAAAGTAGTCTTCTCGTGATGCGTGAAAAGACCGGCGTTCGTCGGTGCTTTTGGAAGGGTTAAAATTCGTATTTTTTTTTAATTATACCGTCGATTAGAAGAAGGTTTCAGCTTTAAAAAAATATGTTGGGTTTGTCTGTATCTGTAAAATTGTACTCTTGAAGGGCGTTTCCGTAAGGTAGAAAACATTCAGAAGGAAAAACGACTCTCTTTGAAAAAATGTTTTTCAAGGGGTTAACAACAACTTTTTTTTTCGAATTGATTGCGGCATTTGAGACGTAAGAGTGCGATTTTTCAAAATATGTTTTTCGTTTTTAAATAAACCAAACGGTTTAGGGAAACAGAATTGTGAAATAAACGTATTCTTCATACTCGTTCGCTGCTATAAATTGAGTTCTGGGCATGCGCGAGTGCTGAAAGCCAGCTCGCAAAGAAAGAGATGAGTTATTGATCAGTTTTTAATTAATATATTGGTTAATTATTAAAATATTAAATTTCTAAGACTCAGGTGCATCAAGAGAGGCTTTGGAGTATTCTCCCCTAAATTTTCAGACTTCTGGGTTCGCTAGATTTCGCTAGCCAGCGCAGACACACACACAGAGCAAAACTTTCTTTTATTAGTATAGATAGTTAAACATTTTCATCCTCAAACTTTGTTTCGAATTTATTTTGAAAAAAAAAAAACAACAAAACTTATTTTTGAAGAGGGGAAAAAAAAGGAGTACCGTCTTGTTTAGTAGTTAGAGCGGTGACACCTGATTTGAATCCCCGTTAGCTTGCAGTATGTTCATACTTTCAACTTCAAATAAAGAAATTAAGATTTGTTTAATATTCTCCATAAAATTCTGCAGTGCTAAAAAACCAAGGAACACGCGGTGGAAGTAGTCAGTAAAAACTACTCCAAGTAGTCCTGAAATTTATTTATTTATTTCTCATAATGCTTTTTAAAAAAATTAGATTCCCAAATTCTGATTTTGATCTTTAGATTTATCCTTATGTTACATCGTTACATAAGAACGATCAACGATTTCTGGCTGTGAAAATAACAATTCGGAACTCGTTATTAATTTCAAGTTATAAAGTTGTTGCATATTTAGAATTAAGAAAATAAAATAAATTTAAGTAAACCGACAATATAGAAGTGTATATGGCAAGTTCAGGTGCTGAAATATAAGTGTGTACAATATAATTTGTAAATTTTAAAGGTGACATTTTTAGCTTAAGTTTCCTTAAATATAGAACATCGGCTTTAATGAAACTAAGGTATATACATATGGATATTTTGGCATAATAAAGCGTGAGGGGGAGATATGCTGCTACTTGTGGCTCAACTAGGTCGGTTAACACAATAAAAAGACACCAATATACGTAAAACCAGACAAACTTTTAGTGATCATACTGAATTAATATAAACTTTCCATTTTAGGTTTGGGCCCCCACCAGTGGCTGAGAGGTTCTGCTCTGGAAGCTGGTAGACGGGAGGTGCTGGGTTCGATCCCAATCGCGCCCGTCGGCCTAATCGTTCGGAGTTTTCGTGGTTTTCTTCGAGCCGTGGGTAAATACGGCGTAAATACGGGTTAGGTTCCCTTAGAAAGACCCCCACGAAGGGCACTCCCTCGGGCCTATATCCCAAGTGCAGATAATTGGCCGTCAATAATCAACCCAACCCATTGTAGGTTTGGAAAGATAACTCCTTCTCAACCTCGCCATTTAAAACTGTTTAACAAAGTATTCTGATTTCTTCAAATAATTTTAAAAAGGAATCTATAAAATATTTGCTCAATTATTTACGCGTGTAAAATTTTCAGGGACATTTTGAACTTCAGATTGAAATTTTGCCAATAAAAATCTAGTCCTCCCTTTTTTCTAGTTCGGTAACTGGCTTAAGTGCTAAAACGTTCTGAATGTAATGTCTATTTTACATTCCTCTAGTTCATTTTTATGAGGAACTTGAAGACTTCCGTCGAAATTGATTTTTTAGTACTTTTTAGTACTCTATGAAATCTCAGTGCATTATGATGAAAGAGGAGACTATCATTACCGCTATTCGACCTCAGTATCCACTTCAAACACGTGATCAAAGATGGCGCTCGCTCGAATAGAAGTTAAAGAAGCAAAACCGGGACTCAAATGCTTTTCTTGCCTATCTTTACGTTTCTCGCCTGCCAAATGCAACGCCCATGCTTTAAGTGTGTGTTGTGAGGGGGTGGTGGTGTCTGAAGCATTGGAGTGACAGGGGCACGGGACAAAAGGGGCGCTATTGATCCCGTAGCCCTGCAGAATATGCGCACTTCGTGTTGACAGTCGGCCTAAAATTAAACTTTGGATACGAAACCCGCGGGAAGAAGAAGAAGAAGAGGATTGGAGATGGAGGGGATTGTAAGAGGCAGGAGGGCGGAAATTGCTTTTAGCATCGCACCCTGTGCGAAACTCGATTTTCGTCAAGTAACGAAGGGGAGCTCCGACTTTATTAAGCGCGCCAGAGGAGGCCCTATTTGTCTCGAAAAGCTCTCTGTATGTCTCCATTTTTTCATTCCTTTTTCCCGAATGTGCCAGAAAAGAAAAAAAAAGTATATGCATTCGACGGTGAAAAACAAAAGCATTTGCGTTATTTCAGTTTTTTGTTTGTTTGTTTGTTGTCTTTCTGCGTTTTACGGATCTGTGTGTGGAGAAATATTGCGAAAAACTGAAGTGTCGTGTAAACTGGTGCCTCGTGAAGCTTTTGGAAGAATTGAAAAAAAAAGGAATATTTCTGATAGAAATCCTTCATGTACCGCCGCTACTGCACGATGCTTTTAACTTGAATCAACACGGATAGATCGGGATGTGAAATGCAACAGAATTGCTTTTGTCCCGTAGATGTCATGGTTTGATTCCTTCTCAGATGCGTTTGAAAAAAAACTGTTTGGGACAAAATTTTATAATTCAAAGTGCCTAGGAGAAAAATTCAGAGATTTTCCCAGCAATATTAACTTTTGCTTCTCATTTTTCTCAGACGCATAAGCTGACACCTGTTACACGGGATATCTTAACCTTCTGAAGAACCCTCTTCATAAAGAAGTTTCTTCATTAATCTAAAATTACGGGTCGGTTTCGCTTATTTAATCATATTTTTTCATTAAAAAATATGTATAAAAATTATGGTAGTATCAGAAAATTCATTTTAACTGGTCAAGATCGTTCACGAATTAAGGCATTTAGATCGGAATATGAAATGTAACAGTATTGTTTTTTTCCTGTAGATGTCATGGTTTGATTCCTATTCAAACGCATAGAAAAAACTGTTTGCGACAAAATCTTGGAATTCAAAGTACCTGAGAAAAAAAAATTATCCCGTGACATTTTCCCAGCAATATTAACTTTTACCCCTCCTTTCTGTCAGAAGTATAAGCTGACACCTGTTACATGGGATATCCAAACTTTCTGAAGAACCCTTTTCATAAATAAATTTTTCCAATAATATAAAATTACTTATCGGTTTCGCACATTTGAACATATTTTTCTTTTTAAATTATGTCTAGAAATTTGGATCATCCAAGAAATTTAATTTTATCTGTTGAAGATCATTCATGAATCAAAGGGGATAGATCGAAAATGCAATGTGAAGTGTGACAGTATTGCTTTTGCCACGTAGATGTCATGGTCTGATTCCCACTCAGACGAGTAGAAAAAACTGCTTGGGACAAAGTTTTCAAATTCTAAGTACCTAGGAGAAAAATTCGTTCTTTCAGATGTTCCCAGCATGCTTCTTATTTTCCTCTGGGGTAATATCTGACACCTGCTACATAGGATATTTGAACTTGAATAACACTCTTCATAAAAAGTTTTTTTAATAATCTAAAATTACCCGACGGTTTCACACATTTAATGATATTATTTCATTAAATAAAATAAGTATAGAAAATAACTGTTGAAGATCGTTCATGAATCAACACAGATAGATTGGAATATGAAATAAAACGGTATTGCTTTTGTCCCGTAGATGTCATGGATGGATTCCTACTCAGGAGCGTAAAAAAAAACTGTTTAGTACACAACTCTGCAATTCAAAGTACCTGAGTGAAAATTTCATTCCTTGAGATTTACTCTGCAATATTAACTTCCTCCTCTCATATCTTTCACTCAGATGTAAAATCTGCCACCTGTGACACGGGATATCTGAACTTTCTGAAGAACCCTCTTCATTAAGACATTTTTCCAATAATATAAAATTGATCGTCAGTTCCACACATTTAAAGATACAGGGTGTCCCACAAGGTACGCAGCGTCTGATATGTACAGATTCAGATAGAGCACGTCAATATGAGTATTTTGAATGGTAACATGTAGGGTCCCCGAATATAGCGTGATAGTGTAAGTAAGATGTGAAGCTTGTCATAGGAAAAACACAAGAAATGAGGAAAAAACCAAGTGAAAATCAATGTTTATTGAGAAATTTTGGATATATTCGGGGACCCCACATGTTACCATTCAAAATACTCATATTGACGTGCTCTATCCGAATCTGCACATATTAGACGCTGCGTACCTTGTGGGACACCCTGTATTTTTATTTTTAAAAAAATATATAGATATTATGGTATTATTACAAGAAAGACCTTTATTACAAGAAATTGAATTTTACCTGTTGAAGATGGATCATGAATCAACATAGATAGATCGGAATGTCAAATGCAACAGTGCTGATCTTATCCTGGTTTGTCATTGTTTGACTCCTCCACGGACGCGTAGAAAAAACTGTTTGAGACGAATTTTTGAAATTCTAAATATTTAGGAGAAAAATCCATTCTTTGAGATTTTTGTAGCAATATTAACTTCTGCTTCTCATTTCTCTCCGAGGTAACAGCTGACACCTGTTACATGAGATATTTAAATACTCTGAAAAACCATCTTCATAAAGATTTTGTTTTTTCAATATTCTCAAATTACACATAGGTTTCATGAATTTAAGCATACTTCAATATTAAAAAGTGTCCATAATTTAATTTATTTTTATAGAAGAAATTAATTTTTATCTGTTGAAGATTGTTCGGAATCAACGTGGATAGTTTGAAATGCAACATTATTAATTTTGTCGCGTAGATGTCATATTTTGATTCCTACTTAGATGCTTAGGAAGAAAAACTGTTTGGGTCCAAATTTTTTCATTCAAAATGCTTAGCAGAAAAATTTATTTTGTGAGATTTTTTCAGCAATATTAACTTTATCTTCTCATTTTTCTCAGCAGTAAAAGGTGACACCTGTTACACCGGATATCCAAACTCTCTTAAAAATCCACTTCATAAAGTTTTCCAATATTATGAAATTACTCGCCGGTTTTGTTCAGTTAAATCTAGTTTTATTTTTAAAAATATGTATAGAATTATGGTCATAAAAGAAATTTAATTTAATTTATTGAAGATCGTTCATCAATGGATAGATTGGAAAGTGAAATCTAACAATGTGGCTTTTGCCCTGTAGATATCATGGTTTGATTCCTACCATGATATCTACAAAATTATTATTAAATTATATTATATCCATTTGTCAAGCAACGTGTGTGTTCATATTGCTACAAAATATCTATATATAGAATATATTTTACATAAAATTTAATATTTTTTTATCTACATTATCTAAATGTGAAACATTAATAAACATTTATATATACCCAAGTTTCGCGTAGAAGAAACTATTTGGGACAAAATTTCGAAATTAAAAATACTTAACAGAAAAAAGTATTATTTGATATGTTTCCAATATTATTAACTTTTTCCTTCTCAATTTTCTCAGCAGTAAAAGCATTGTTACACGAGATATCCGAACTCTCTGAAGAAACTTCCTCATAAAAAAATATTTTCTAATAAATTTGCGTCTAATTTGCATTTAAGCGTCTGTTTCACGCATTTAAACCTATTTTACCATCGAAAAAACCTTAGTACAGAGATTATGGTCATATAGGAAGATTGAAAACTTTTTAGCTATTGAAGATCATTTACTAAATATATTTTCCAATATTCTTAAATTATATGATATCCATTTGTCAAGCAACGTATGTGTTCATATTGCTACAAAAAATCTATATATAGAATATATTTTACATAAAATTTAATAATTTTTTATCTACATTATCTAAATGTGATACATTAATAAACATTTATATATACCCAATTTTTTTCTGAAAAGATAGTCTTTGAACATATTTGATTATTTTCTATTTTAATAATAAGTCGCCCAATATGTTAAAAATGCTTTAAATAAATCAAGTAAGAAAACTGGCTTAAAACTACATTGAATATTTAAATAAAAGTATCCAAACGTTTATTTCTTTAACAGTAATTTAATATAGCGTATTTAATTTAACGTAGTTAATGATGATGCATTTAGAAAATCAAAAATATCTTTCTAAGCAGAATTCATTGTATTTTTGCTTATTGAGTTACACTGATTCTTCTGTATATTTTGTTTATATTCTGAAATAGATGTGGTTGTGTATATAAGCATGGTACATTTTACAGAATGTTAATTGTATCTTATTTACAATCTAAGGAATTGGAAGAAGTCAAAGTCACAGAAAGTCCTATAAAAGTTTATCTTCAGCAAATTTTCAGAAGAACAAATTAGAACATATTTGAAAAATAAATAATAAATCATTTAGAAACAAAAAAAATAAATTATAAAAGTTCAATTAACATTTCATTCACCAGTTCAGAAATTATTAATCACATTTTTTTTCTTTACTATCGAATTCCAAATTCACAAACCAAGAAAGTTTCATGGGCGTTTTAATTCTGCATCATTTAGTTAGCATGAATCATGCAACTTTAGGCGAATTTATTCGTTGATTTTGGGACAATCAGAATCAGAAACTAGTGGAACTTAGTATTTCATTAAATAACGCATTTTTTTTCACCACCTATGTGACATTAGCTATTTTGTTTCTTTATGGCGTAGAGAAATATTCAAGATCATATGTCTTTTTATCATGGACTGAGATAGTTTTTATCATCAACGGAACTAAAAAAGTAATTTCAGTTCTTTAGTAAAATGGTTTTTAAAACATAAAAATAATGAATAGGATTAATTTATATTTATAAATTAATGATAAAATATCGCAAAATTCAAATGGACTATGTTTTAAAAAGTATTTTCATGCTTAATGAATTTAGATTTTCATCAGAATAATTCAAATATACTTAATGCAGTACAGAAACCCATAACTTAAAATCTTGAATTTGTACAAGTTGTGAACTGGATCCATACTGGATGCGAATTAATCACAGTATGGTTACATACTGTGATTAATTTTGTTGTTAGCTACCAATGCTTTTCCAAACAAAAATCTTGCTTTAAAAAAGACAAAAAGTTTTACACGAATGAATTAACGTTATTGAAAGTATCATCATTTCATAAATATATATATATTTTTAAAAGTAATAATTTGCAAACCTAAACTTCTAAAAAGGGGGATATTTCGTATGAAACGCACACAAAATTTTTAACTTCTGTAAAAATATTCATAAATTTTATGTAGAAGAATCGAGACTTAGAAAAAGTGTTAGAAAAGACTTAGAAAAGTATCCATAAATTTTATGTTTAAGAATCAAGATTTTTTTTTTTTTTTTTTTTTTTTTTTTTTTTGTTAGGAAAAGAAATGAAAATTGACAATAATTTCAAGCAGGTTTATTCTAATTATTTTATTCATTTTTTACTTAAATAATTATTCTGTTCTCTTTATCTTTTAATTTAATTAAAACTGTCCTTGAGGATTTTACTAATAAATGAAAAAAAAAAAAAAACTTTTTCTTAGTTATAAAACTCATAACATTTAGTGTTATATTTATTCAAAGTCTTACAACTTTATTCATAAATGCTGCTACGATAAAAATATAATCTTATTTTGAAAGTTTATAGCAAAACTTGGACGGATGATTCAAATTTTCATTAAACAACACATAACTAAAACTAACAAATAACTAACAATTAATATGAATTTAAAATGAAATATATTGATTACTTATTTTACTGATTGTTTAAAAAATAGTTAAATCTTTTAAGCATGTTTAATATTAACTCTTCAACGCTCATATCAAGCTTGTAATTTTTTTCAAAGTCATAGGTTGCATTGTATTGTTTTTACTATAAAAAGAGTAATAGAAAACACATTTTATGAAAAAGTACATATAGGGCTGATAATTTGGACTGCCACTTATGGAGACACAAAAATTTACAATCTCATGACAGCAACAAAATTTAATCAAATATTCGAAGTCCTACAAATTTCATTCCAAAATTTAGTTAACTTTTACATTCAGGCAAAAATAATGAGAGTTATTGCTTTGTTGACATTTTTATCCGCCAAGAGAAGACCAACTCAAGTCCCTTGCTTGTTTGGAGGAGGTACAAAAGTTTGGAAAATTATAGTATCATATCAGAAAATCCAAGAGACATGGGATTTTTTTTTATGATTAGATAAGCTCTTCTATATTCCGATAAAGGAGCCACGGTACATATTAATTTAAAATGTAAGCCTAGAGATTCTTTCAAAGACTTATCACATGTGTATAACACTGGGAGTTGGAGAACTAAGTCTGTACGACCCTTATAACTGTAACATATATGTTCTGTAGTAACTTATAACTAAGTCTGTACGACCGTAATCAAATAACACGCAATTTAATCCCTATAACTTTGCTAATTTTTTGCTAAAATGTTATTCCGATGTGATGTGATGGCTTTTTAATGTAATTAAATTTTTCCTTGCAGCTTTACCAATGACTGAAAAAAAGGATTTTTTGCGCAATTAAACCGATTATTTGGGGTTGGATTCATTCAAAATACTACAATTTTATTCATAACGGCAACTGCGATAAAAATACAGTCTTATTTTAAACAGATAATTCAAAATCTCGTTAAATAATACACAACTAATAAATAACTAACATGTAATAAAAATCAGAAAAGCAATAACTTAATAACTTTTTTTAGTATTTGTTTCAAAAATTTCATTAAAAATTGAATGCTTATTATTAAGTCTGTACACTCTTGTAATTACAAACAATTTATTCTTTATTACTTTTATCCTGAAATAGTTATTTGGATGGGATGACCTTTTAATCAAATTTAAATTATCCTTAAGGGTTTACTAATAAACTAAAAAACAACAATTTCTGCGAAATTAAGCCAAACATTTGGGGTTAAATTTATTCAAAATATTAAAACATTATTCATAACAAGAACTACGATAAAAATGCAGTCTTATTTTAAACAGATCACTCACAATCTCATTAAATAATACATAACTAACAAGCAATCAGAATTAGAAATGAAACAAAATAATAACATATTTTAGTGATTGTTTAAACAATCCTCAAAATACACTGGTGTGCAAAAATTAAGCAACAAACACAAAATGCTAATTTCTGAGCACGTGAGTACTCAAAAGGAAATTCTATAAAGAGCAAGTGTAGAAAAGAGGTACTACCCTAATAGCACGGCCAGTCGATGTGCAGTCCTCTTGACCTCACACATGGTTAGAAGTGTCACAATCGCTACGGTGAATCAAAATATGGGATATTTCACTGTCTCATTATTACTGTCAAATGATTGTTAACACTGAAAAGTCACTGTGACTGTCGCTTTGTGATGGGTCACCAGGTGACATTACAATGAAGTCACCTTGTGATTTTTAAGTCACTGTCAGTTGAAGACTGAACTTTGAAGTCATTGTGAGCATTGCATTGTGATGGGTCACCAGGTGACATTACAATAAAGTCATCTTGTGATTCTCAAGTCACTGTCAGTTGAAGACTGAACTTTGAAGTCATTGTGAGCATTGCATTGTGATGAGTCGCCAAATAATGTCACAATGAAATCGCATGGTGACTTTCCGGTGATCGACACTCTACTGTGAAGTTATCATTACACTCCTTTGTGAAAAGTCACCAGATGATTTCATTTTCTGTCACTTGGGAACTCGTCACAGAACAGCTATCATGATGACTTTACAATGGAGTGTCAAAATGACAGTCACATGAGAGTCACAAGATGACTTTATTGAAAAGTCACCTGGTGACTCGTCAAAAAGCAGCAGTCATGGTGACTGTTCAGTGGAGTGACCAAATGAGAGTAAAAATGAGACGAATGAAAGATATCAGATTTCTGTTCATTGAAGTGACTTTGACAATTGTAACCATTTGTGATGTCAAGAAGACTTCACATCGACTGTCGGTGCTGTTAGTGTCGTACCTATTTTCTACACTTGCTGTTTATAGAATTTCCTTTTGAGTACTCACGAGTTCAGAAATTAGTATTTTGTGTTTGTTGCTTAAGTTTTGCACACTAGTGTATGGATGCTTATTATTAAGTCTGTACTATTTTTGTAAATACAGGTAATTTAATTCTTATTACTTTCTTATCTATTTTTGTCAAAATAATTATTCTAATGTGATAACCTTTTAATTAAATTAAAACTGTCCTTGAAACATTACCAAAGAAAAAAAAAACTTTTGGACAGTTATTATATTAAATATTTGGTGTTGAATTTATTCAAAATCTTATAACTTTATTCCTAAAGACAACTACGGTAAAAATACAGTCTTATTTTAAACAGATCATTCAAAATCTCATTAAATTATACACAACTAACAAATAATTAACAAGCAATTGGAATTAGAAATGCAATAACTTAATAACTTTTTTTTTAGTATTTGTTTAAAAATAATCATTAAAACTTGAACCCCTTTATTAATAAGTCTGTACTGCTCTTGTAATTATAAACAATTTAATCATTATTACTATTTATCTAGAATAGTTATTTTGATGTAATGACATTTTAATCAAATTAAAATTATCTCGGAAAGTTTACTAATAAATTAAAAACCAGCAATTTTTGCGCAGATTAACCGAATCTATGGTATTGAATGCAGACAAAATATTAAAATTGTATTCATAACGGCAACTGTGTAAAAATATAGACTTAATTTAAACAGGTCATTCAAAATCTGATTAAATAGTACGTAACTAACAAGTAATTAGAATTAGAAATGAAATAAAATAATAACATATTTTAGTGATTGTTTAAAAAATACTTAAAACTGAATTCTTATTATTAAGTCTGTACTATTCTTCTAATTACAAGCAATTTAATCCTTATTACTTTCTTCTCTATTTTTGTTGAAATAATTTTTCTGATGTGACGACCCTTTAATCAAATTAAAATTGTCCTTCGATCTTTACAAATAAATTTGGAAAAGAAAAGCCAAACTTTTGTGAAGTGATTGAACCAAATATGTGGTGTTGAATTTATTCAAAATCTTACAGCTTTATTCCTAAAGGCAATTACGATAAAAATATTAAAAGCTAATCACCTAAGTTGGTAAGATGATTCAAACTTCCATTAAACAATATGTAACTAAAAAACTAACACATAACCAGAATTATAAATGAAAGAAACTAATAACTTATTTTACTGATTGTTTAATAAATAATTAAAATTTGACTGTTTATTATTAAGTCTGTACTACCCTTGTACATAAGGCTCTGTTTCCAAACATTGAAGGATTAAATTTCATAATTGAACAAAATCCCGTATCTCCTTATGAAATGCAATTTGCGAAACACTTAAAGAAAAGAACAAAACCGAAATCAATACAATCACTCAAATTTCAAGCTAATCCAACGAAATATATTTAATGTAATAAATCGTAGGAGGCTTGTTAATTACATTTTCGAACATGGTTTAATTAATGCCTCTAAAAGAATGTTGAAACACGTAAGCATACTCCCAAAATCAATTCCAAAACTAATTAGGGAAGTTAATCTTTATTTAATGTTCAATCTGAGTATAATATTTTGGAAGAATTCTGTGAGGTACATAGTCATAAATTTCAGTTACATCACAAATTCTTTAGTTTTAATTTTATGAGTTGAATTTGTGGAAGGAATTTCACGATTCTAAAGTGATGAGTGTGATTTTAATGTAAAACAAGAATTTGATTTCGATTGATTTGTTTAATTATGTTATTGTGTTTTGCTACTTACGATTTTTGATAGAGTTGGATTTATTGATGATGGCATTGCAAATAAAAGATTTAAATACTTTAATGTTTGAGTTAATTTTATTTTTTATAGAATTAGAAGAATTTTAACTAATAATAATAAAACATGTTAAATATTTACTTGAAAAAATACATACTATTCAAATAAAGCACTGAAATTTTAAATATTTGTTTATTGTGAAAGTTCTCCATGACACTGATCGTCTACATCAGTATCATTTTGTGATTATACCATCATTTTTATTTTCATTTTTTTAAACTGACAATAAAGATAAATGGAATGATTGAAAAATTGTGTTCCGTTTGCAAATAAAACGTGCATATAAAACAATATCTGTCCATATATGGCAAAGGACGTTAACTATTTTGTATAAAAACACTATTGGTGAATGCTAAATAAACTGTTTTGAAAACGGAACAAGCATTTTTGTACCTTAACTAGCACACTTAAATTTCAAGATTTTCTGATCTTTTTTACTAAAGTTAGAGCTTGAGTCCGAAAAAAGACAGACAAATAAACCAAAACTACTAAAAACTTTTTAACTAGTATCGAACATCTCAAATAAATAAACAGATTATGTCTGATCAATTTTTTTAAAATTAAATCTCAGAACCAAAGGAATAGAAATAACAACAATAGTCCAAAATCTCCCAAAATTCGCATCTGAATCAGGAGGAGTCTCAAAAACCATCTCAAAAACCTGGTACAACATCATACTTGAGAAAAAAATCACCTACGCAGCAGCAGTGTGGTATGAAATACATCAAAAATCTACTTCATCAATCTACTTCAACTGGGTGAAAGGCCACTCGGATGTAAGAGGAAATGAAAGGGCGGACGTGTTAGCAAAACAAGCCACAAAACCATCAACAACGACAACAAAGAAATTCGTACCCCTTCCTCCATCACACCTAAAACGCGTACAGAAAGTTCAACTACTTAAAACATGGCAACAACTCTGGGATCTGGAACTCACAGGAAGGTATACCTACTCGCTCCGTCCGAAAGTAGCAGAAAACTTCCTACTACCTGTACATCTTCGCATCTAACTATTGCCCATTCCCTCACTACCTGCATAAGTTTGGCAAATCCCCATTCTCCCGCTGCACACCACTCCATTTCATCTTGTATTGTCCATTGACAGCAACACTGCATGTAAGGAAACCAGCCTCATTCCCTCTGTCGAACTGGTTTGATGCAATTCGAACACAACCAAAAACCTTGCAAAAAATAATAGACTGCATTTCCCTCATGGAACACAAGCAACATTTGTTCCAACTCCCACCAGTGGACCTCTCCGCTTACGAGGAAGTCTAATCAACGATCTAAGAAACTCTCGAAAAATAATTTAAAAAAAAATCTAACCATTTTTCAAAAGTGTAACCAGAACTGTAAGTTTTCACCAAACCCTCCACATCCACCGTAAACTCATGAAAAGAATCCTCAACAGTGTATAAAGCGAGGCTAACGAAAAAGAAAGGCTACTGCGGTGCTTTACGCGTATCTTTTTTTACAGACCGCGGGAGTCATGTGATGCTCGAATCCACCAATGCAGGTGTATGAAAAGAGCATCACGTCACTCTAACGGTCTGTAAAAAAGGATAAGTGGAATGCACCGCGGTAGCCTGTTTTTTTTCGTTAGCCTCGGTATAAAGAATATTACGTCTTCATTAAACATCCATCATCCATAGTGAACTCTTAATCATAACAATCAACAGTGTAAATATAGAACTTAAAATATCGTCTGACTCTGACTACCACCATTCACTGTGAACTTTAAATCATAAACTCTGATGAACTCATCTTGTTCATGACAATCAAAAGTGTAAATAGGACTTAAACAATCATGTAACTAGCACACCATCCAATACGAACTCTAAACTCTTATGAACTCACAAAAACTCAGCCTAATGCGAACCTAATGTAATACAATTATGAAAAAGCCTAAATAGCCTCATTTGTAAATTATTTTTTAAATAAACATGCCGAGCAGGGCTAGTTGAGCTTAAGCGGAAAGGTAGGCTTCCCCCCCCCGGTTTGACCTTGACCTTGTTTACTTAGATGTCATCTATCACCTTATTAAACGGTAAAGATTTCTAAAAGTATTTTGGAAGTGTTGGGAAGTGTTGCATAACCTATTCTTGACGCATGCTTTTCGTTCTTGTATAATTATTGCAATTGGACTTAATAATTTTAATATTGTCAAAATCTGGGATGTGGTCGGTATCTATTTAATGATTAAAAAGTTTAGATTGTAAATTGCCGGATTTGTAAGCGCGTTTATGCTCTTGTAAGCGCATGTTGCATGATCGACCAGTTTCAGCAATATAAAAATAGTCACAGTCTTTTTACAAGGGATACTGTAAACTATACCGGTATACTGTAAGGAAGGGGGGGATTTTAGGCTTGAATTTGCATAACATATTCTTCATAACATTTTGAGGTTTTAAGGTGTTAACAATATTAATTAATCACAATAAATTGGATGTTTTTTTCTAATATTTTTTTCTAATATGGAATTGAAACATAACTTGTGGAACTCCTGTGGTTTATAACGGATGATATAGATTGCTTTGAAATCACTCTTTTAAGACTATTATATTTCAAATCAGTAAAGATTTTTCTTTTTCTAATTGAAAGATCTCGTTTTTGCTACAACAACTTCTTGCTCTTGAGCTAAGGTTCTAACAACGGCGATTTTAAAGGAAACAGGATTTCCAATATAAAAGTGTAAATATTGACTAGAAAACTTTGTTTTCTGAATACTGGTGTTAAAATTTCTTAACCGGTAACTTTCTCTTTTCTTTCAATCAAGATATCTAAGAAGAGAAGTCGATAGTCAATTTCATTTTCAATTAAAAACTGTATAGCTGAACGTGAACATATCGAATTAGCTTTTTCCAAAATTTCAATTAAATCTTCATTTTTGGCAATAAGAAAATCATCGTCAACATATCGAACATGTTAAAATATAAGACAGAAATTTATATTATCTTTAGATATGACCTCTGCATTGTCACTAAAGTTTGAATGAAATAATTTACTTTACGCACATTTCCTTTGCGGATAATAGAAAGTGTACGCATTTCCATCGCCTGACAAATGAAGATTGATCACGTTCGTAAATTAATTGAATCGACGAAATTGATTCAATGTGAAGATAATGAATCATGTAAAGACAAAGATAAGTGAGATAAATTAGAAATGAGTAGAAAGGTGTTTGTTATCACGAGCTTACTTGATAGTGTCACTCGATTCGTGATGTATTAATTAGCGTATTCAATACACAGGTTATCACAAACCATTTATTTGCGAATAAAGCGAGACAGATCTCAAAGATTTCAGTCACAAATATTCCGTTTTAATGGCAAATTTATTAAGCAGTTTTCTTATCTGAATGCGATCATGGTAAGAAAAAAAATTATGCAGAATACTGCTTGTATAGAATTACAGGCTTTCTAAAATAATTATTGATATCTAACCAGTCATTGAAAACTAATGCAACATTAATAGAAATTACAAAATTAATTCCGATTTTATAACTGCCAGTAAGATAATATTGGTGTCTTTTTCTTCAAATCATTTCCTTTCTCAAGTTTTTTTTTTTTTTTTTTTTTGAAGCAAAAATGATGTTTTTGTACATTAAAAAAGTAAATTTGTGCTATATTTTCAATAATAGTACAGCTTGAAAATAAACTTTTTTTAGCAGTTCCGACTCCAATCCTCTATGATGAAATTTTGATTTTATAAACTGTTTTTGTAGTTTTTTATACATTTTTATATTTTTTTTGCAATCCTTGCCCACCCTCCTTAGTAATTTTTTCCAATTTTGTAATTTGTTTATACATAATAAATGTCCAGTATGATAAATGAAAGTGAATATTTAATGTTTTATCCATAATGAAATTAAAGTGGATAATTAATGTTTTATCCATGATAAAATAAAATAAAGGGGATAATTAATGTTTTATCCATGATGAATTAAAAGGAAGGGGGTAATTATGTAGCAGCGTTGTTTGTTTTAAATTTATTTAGTTTGGATTTATTTGTTGGAAAGAACATAAACGTTTAATACGATTACAGTAATTTAGAAGAATATTTCTGTAAGCTGAAATGTATAAACATGAATTAAAGTTAGTAAAATCAATTACATTAAATGAAAAACCATTTATTTTATCGTAAATATTTAATGTTAAAGTTTTACTATGTTGAATAGTAATATTAACATCCATAAAATTAATAATCGAATTAGTTAAAATTGTAGTTTTAAGTTTTAGATTATAGAATAAGCTATAGGAAGAGACATAAATTGATTATCATTGAGTGAAGAATAATTGTATCATCAATCCATCCCTAGAAGTAATATTAATTTTAATGAAAATTCTTTCATAAAAATAACAATATAAGTCAGATAATATACTAGAGACACCGATACCTTGCGGGATTCCTTGATACTGAATAAAAATAAAATTACTTTGGAAAATATTGTTTCGATAAAGTAAAAAATTAGTTAAAAATTTGAAATAATCAATGTCATTATTAACAAATAAATGAATAGTATTCTATAAATAATGCATTAATAATAGCGTGTAAATACGCTAAAATTAACATTATTGAATAAGTGCTTCAAGTCATATAAAATAATATTTTTTACGTTTTTTTAATGGCTGTATTTTATATACTAATTCAAAACTGTTTTTTATACAATGAGAGCTGTCTTTTTAAATAGTTAAATCATAAATTTGTGCCAGAATATTTAAATATAGCGCATTACCAGGTGTATTATATATATTGCATCCTACAGTGACAGTGCGGAATTTCACAGGATTTTTATGAAACTCATGACTTGTAATAATAATGAATGGATAATTAAAGTTTTTTTTTCTTTTTAAACCGAGTAATGTATGATAATTTAAGATATGTCGCTTGTTTTCCTCTAATGAGACATTGAGAATTGTGAAAATATTATTTCAAGTTATTCCATTTGTTAAAAGGTAATGGTAGCAATATTTTCAAATGATAATATAATTATTAGTAGCCTTACCAACATATGTAATGATGAAATCATTTTGCATTTCGAAAATGTGCTGTTTAAAGCGTGGAAAAAGAAACAGAGAATTTAGGTACATGTAATTTCTATAAATATAATTGTAAAATAATTGCCCTTCTACGCTACCCTAGAAATGCCTAAATCGCTACTGGGGGAAAAATATTTTCGGATTTTAGTTTCATTTTTGAATTAACTTTGAATTATTCTTCATTTAATGTTTTTATATCATTATTATAAGTTTTTTTAGGTTTGATGGCCTAATCCGAGTATGTAAGAAAACCAGGAGTAGAAAAAAAAAGTGACTGTCTGCTTAAGAATAATTTTAAGAACATTTTTATTTATAAAATTGAGACAGTTTATTACGATGCTGATAAGAAAATTTTCGTTACTAACTATTCATTCTATCTGCATTGATATGAAACTCACGGAATAAACATTTAAAACCATGTATTCATTTTTTCGTAACTTTTCTAAACTAACATCTCGCAGATTTCCAACATCCGTAAAATTCTATGCTAATTAGCATTTCTTTCATTTCAAATTGTAAATAGTATAAAAAAAAAGAAAAAAAATACCTTAAAAGATTTTTTTATGTATAATTATGTAGTAATATTTTCTCAACGTCACTGACATTTCATTCTACGGAAAATCTCTACGAATTAAAAATTTTACTTAATAATAATAATAATTTTACTTAATATTACTTAATTAAAATTAATAGTGGAAATTTAGATTAATTGAAAATTTATTTATAACTAGAAAAAGCGTTTCTTTAAAATCATATCAGGATTTTAAATTACTGAATGTTGTTGATCTACGATGTTGTGGAATTTATTTGATCTAGTCCTGATGTTAAGGGATAAAAAGTCTTAGAGAAATTTTCCACGCTTTATGTTATTTTGTTTTAATTTCTGCTAGTTTTTGTATCAGAAAAGTAAATTAGAACAGACATTTTTAAGGGAATCATGTACTGACGAATTTAATATAGAACTCTAAATGTATCTAAATTTAGAGTTCTATATTATCTAGTATCCTAAAATATCTGTTGTTCTAAAATATTTATATTATTCTAACGTAAGCGCATCTATTATTCTAAAATACTACAATACATTGATGGGGCTCACATTTTAAAATGAAAAATTATTAAATATTTTAAAATAATTTATTAATAAAGATAATGTACAAAAAAATGTTAAAAATAACAACAAAATAATTACCTTTTGAATTACTTAAATTTTGGCACGCGATGATCTACAGATTGAAAAAATAATAAAAATAAAAATAAATAATAATTTTCACGTTTTCCAGTTTGACCCATTTAAGCACCTGCTTGCCTTGGACATGCGATCTCGTGGTTTTATGTTTACCATTTTTCAAAAATTTGCGAGAATATCTTATTTATCATTTAGGTCTGAAGATGTCGCCGATAGAGCGAACGAAACATATGTAATCTACATTAAAAGGTATTTTTAAACATTTTGCGTTATGTTTTTATCACTTTAAGCATTAATTTGACTTTAATTTAAAGTTAACAAGTGATTCTATTATATTATTTGTAAGAAAATAATAATTTTCCATTTTTTCATGAAAAAAAAAAAAAAAAAAAAAAAGGACAGCCGCACGCTATTTATGGCTATTCCGTATGCTGGCATCCCATTTCATTCAGAATGCCGATGAATATTTTTTCACGTACATGCGCAGATGACTAACTATTACTGTTTCCATAGTGATTATATGCTGGAAATCCTCAGCGTTTTCTTGAGCCTTGTATTTCAGGTTTTCTGCCCAACAATATATTGGTTCGCGAGAGTGCGATCTCGGCTTTACACTATGCCGAGAAACGTGCTATTAAGCGAGTTTCGTTTTACGCCATTTCTTTAAAGAACGATTTATTTAGGTACCTTTTCATTAATGTAAAAAGAATAGTTTAAATTAATTTCAATTAAAGCTTGTTCTTTAAATTATGAATTTACTTAGAGGAAGCGGAGTGCACAAGCGTACCCCCACGCTAGGCCACTGATATATATGTATATATAATATTTTGCATTTTGTATTTTTATTTTTTTTAATTTTTTTTTTATTGATTGATTTAATAATTTTATTCTTTTAATTATTATTATTATAAGAGAAGGTAATAAAGAAAATATAATCTGGATTTAACACCAAATCGATAGGAGTCCAAAGCATACGTTATTTAATACAGATAACATAATACACTATAAAGCATAGAATTATTATTATTATTATTATTATTATTATTATTATAAAAGAATGTAATAGAGAAAATATAATCTGGATTTAACACTAAATCGATATGAGTCTAGGATGGATACAAAATTATACATAGAAATATTCATCATTCTATATCTTCCTCTAATAATATAAATTACTTATTTCCCTTTATTAACTTTTTTTTATTGCCACATTATCCTTCCTTAATTTAAAATCATTTAATTTTTTTCTCGATTTTTAGTAATGTAATTTTATTTTTTTCCTTCATCTATTTGTTCCACATCTATTTGCTTTACACCTAGCTAATTGTAATGTAGATATTCATCCCATTTCTAGATGTCAGCGCATGCTTTTTTCTTCTTTTCTCTCCCTTTGCTCACTACCCTTAGCTATATCATGACACATGGATCTACAATTTTTAATCTGATGCATCTTTTATGTTGTTGTTTTATCCTTGGTGAGTTGTTTTAGTTTAGTTTGTTGTTGTTGTTGTTGTTGTTGTTGTTTTTGTTGAATTTTCATTAATTTCTTAGTTATTTTATTCTATTTCAATTATTTCTGGGTTTTTACGGTATGTTATAAGGAGCTTAATATTGTCATTTTTAGTAATCATGCCGACAAAATTCGATGAAATAGCATATGTTTACTATGAGTTGTGCATATGAAGCTCTTCTGAAGGTTCCATATGACATTAATAGTTTTTTTATTTTTGTATTTTCACTTTCCATTGTTTAATATTTTTTCATTTATTTATTATTTTCTCACATGTGTTTTTATTTAGATTATATTGATATATATATATATATATATATATATTCAGGTATGAGTAAATTTGGCCTATTACCATTGAAGCACGAGCTATGGTAATATTATGATTGCACATGTTAAATATTAGATATGTGGTATTCTGTCTACACAATATCATTAATTATCTCTTTGGAGATTTAAGTAGAATGATAATAGAACTTGATATGTTTTTGAAATTCATAGATATTATATATATATATATATATATATATATATATATATATATATATATATAGTTTTATTGTAGAGGGGGGGGGGGGAGGTAACTATTTTATTACTAGTTTTTATTTTATATTTATTTTAATTGTTTATTATTCTCTCCCATTTTTATATGAAAAATTAAAAATCTACACTGAGACTGAGTTTTATTTTTAAAACTGATTGTGCGAACTGCTTTACCCAACGAATATTTAACGTCATAAATTGCGGGTATTTCTCTCAAAAGTAGTTGTTTATTTTGAGCATTTTTGTGCCTCTAAGACGTTTATACGTACTTACATCATGGTAATTTAATATTTAATTTTAACGAACTTTAAACGTAATTTTATTTTGCATAAATTTAAATCGAATATTAATTAATTTTCTAATTTTATAGATATTACTTTTCGTCCTTATTAGTTTCTTTTGATAGCAATATTCATTCAGCTAATTTAAATAAATTTCTATTTTTCAGTTTCACTATGCAAAGTAATTAGTGATATCAAACAAATCTTAGCCTTCTTTATTGCATTTTTAAATATGGGAAGCAGTAATTGATATCCAACGAATATTGAAATTGAGAAGTGTCCTCTTTCAAGCAATTAGAGAGCTAATAAAGTTAATCCTCATTTAATATTGAATAAGATGAAAATGTTTTCTTTAGAATTTTAAAACTGCTTTTACAAGCAAATAGCTTTATATTAATAAAGAAAATTCAATAAGGGAAAATGATATTTAATATCGCAACATCTTTAATTCTTTAATCGTATTCATGAGAGATTTCATAAAATACGTTTGCAGTCAATAAAAGAGGCAAATATTTACGGAATATATTTATTTAAAAGTTTTAAATTTTATGTTTTTAAGGATTTCTCGAAATTATTTCTTAAGTGCATGTGCTACATAATTTTCTTAAACTGTTTAATTTAAAATATATATAAATATATTATATCTCAACGTAATTTATACATTCATACATGCACATATAAATGCATATACATGAATATACGCATTTGTATATAGACATACATGCATGAATAATACGCATCATATATATATATATATATATATATATATATATATATATATATATAATGTTTGTTTCTGTGTTGTTATTTAACGGTTATATATATAATATATATATGTATGTATATATGTATATACATGAAAAATGATACAAATGGGTAATTTTTGTACATTTAAAGAACTCTTGATAAATGTATGTAAGTAATGCATATATATATATATATATATATATATATATATATATTTATAAAGTTGTATAAAGACAGCTTGATTGATTGGGGAATAAATAAAAAGTTTCTACGTAATTTTTTGTTTCGACAGTACTACTGAGAATTTGTGTAATTATTGGCAGGGGTAACTGAAGAATAAAATGTTCACTTCCAAGCAGTATGTGTTTTGAATAATACCAAACATCAGATTAAAAACATACAAATCAATGTCCCAGCCACTGCAACACTGTGACCACATCTCTCTATGTCACTACAAGCCATAATATCATATTATGGCATTGGTGTTACATGGTCGCGGAATCTGAATTCTGTACGAGTATGTCCGAATAAATCTAAAATAATAATAATAATAATAAAAAAATTGTGTGTGTGTGTACTTTCACATCAATGATTTGAAATTTTCTGTAATGAAATGTGTACCGTTTTTACATTTGATGCGTTAACATACAAGAATTGGATCATATACAAAAACGGCTTTTTTCGGGAAAAAAAAAACAACCTTATTACATATTTTCATACCTGCTGCAACTTCTTGTATCACTGAAATATTTTGGAGATGCCTTATAATTTCACCACTTTTGCTACGATTATTCCGATTAACAATCATAATATATATATATATATATATTTAGGATCTCAGCATCTCTTTTGCTAAGCATATACAGAACGCACAACGATGAATGATGTTTCCTACGAAATGTTTTTGAACAGGATTTGACACAGTACACTCACATTTCGTCAAAAAATTTGCTTAAAAATTAATGAAGAAACGTATCAGAAAATGATCTCAAAGATTGCAAAGCAAAAGTCTCGAGTGAATCTACTGTGGATAAACATCCTTCTTTATGTAAGCACTGCAGAGCGTTCTCACCTCAAAATTAGCTGGAATAAAACAGCGATTTAAAATTTCCATCCATAGTCTAAATATCACAGCTTTGAGAATTTTTTTGTTGATTTGGTTACTATAACGTATATTTTCACGATTTATGATGATCTTATTCTGCATAAATTGACTAATTCCAAGTGTTTTTGATACGTAGAAAATTTCTCTAGCTTGTAATTTTTTTTTTCAAAACTTTTATGCTAATAGTCTATACTTACAAATAAGTATTATTTTTATCAATTAAAAAAATTACACTGTAAAACATTTAACTTTGTGTTTAATATCATTTTTAACAGATAAGCTCAATATATACTTAATTATTTTATTTCATTCCATTTATGTGTTTTTTTTTTGTGATAAAAGAAAAAAATACTGATTAATTATTGACGACGAATTTGATTATTATTATTTTAATCTTTTGTAATTAAATTTTTCAACCTTCGATGAAATATTTATGTAAGAAAATTAATTTTCTTCTCTTTTATCTTCCAAAAAAAAAAATGCAAGATCTTATTAATTAAACTTCAATAACATGCGTTTTAAGTGTAGCACATAATTCATAAATTCATTCTCTTGGCGGAAAAAAAGACGTTTATGTGTTATTTCTTGTAATAATAGCTATATTTCAGGACACTAAAGTATTAGCGGTAAATTATAAAGTTTAGATTAAGATTACAATAATTTCATACATGAGTTAACGGTGATCTGAATTATTTCTAGAGATACCATTGATACAAATAGTTAAGGTGGTTCTCAAATGACCTGTTCAACAATGCGAAACTTTCTGACACATTTTCTGACTTATTTTTAAACGCAAAGACATAAAATTGGCAGACCTGACTGTTGAAGCGATTTGGAATCAAAATCAGTTTTCCATTTTTTTAATAAATAGATTACTTATCGAGTTATAAGCGATTTGTGTCATGTGACGACGAATTTTTTTTTTCTATTATCGCAGTGCCATGTCGAGAATTCGCTTCAAATCGCCTACTTTGACATTATTTTTTGAAAGATCTGCTTTTACCAAAAAAGGGCAAATGTAATTTGATTACACAGTTTGTGAATAAGCAAACCTGTCAATTTCATGCGTTTGCGAAAAAAAAAAACTGAATTAAAAAATGTGCCCGAAAGTATCCAGTTTGGATTCGAGAACAGCCTTAAAGTAGAAGTTAAACAAGTTTACTAAAAAAATGGCATAATCAGACTATTTTCTAAATTATCAAAATATATATATATATATATATATAGCTTAAAGAAATTTGCAAACTATCCATTTTTCAAAAAACGACGAAAATATCAATTAATAGTATATTATTATCATGAGTTTTATTATCAGTAGTTTTACATTCTCACGAATTGTCGTAATGATCCGATAATTAAAAATATACCAAAAGGAATTTTTACAGCCTCCATTTCCCTTTAACCGATTCAGAGTTGCAATCTTAAATTACTTTTTCTCACGCTGTTAAAAATATGCCGCAAACTACCCAGTCATTTGACCGTTTTTATGAAAAACGTTTTCATAACCGTAATTTAAAGCTTTTCTGACCATATTATTGCCCATATTATGGTCAGAATAGAGTTACATTGCGGTTATGAAACTTTTTTCTATAAAGCGGACAGTTTCCTGGCAGTAAGACTGGAAAGTTTGCTGCAAATTTTTAACAGTGCAGTTTGTTTTTTCAATACATCAATGCTAAATGCTAAATATTCAAAATGCTGAAACTTCTACTTATATTTTCTAACCGTCTCAAATTTTAATGGACGATATTAATATATCACATCTCATGAAATTAAGTATCGGATTTTCAGTAATATGAATACTTTATTTTTTTTTATTGTTATGTAGTTGTTTTTATTGTAATTTTACTTATCTCATGTCATGACATTTTATTTATTTATTTATTTATTTATTTAAACTAAGCTTTTTAGAAATCTGGTTCTCATAGTTATAGCACACCTGTAAGGTAAGTATGAAAAAGAACAGTGTTACAAAAAGTGTTGTAAAATATTTGTAGTTTTAAAATTTTATTAATTTTTTTAATTAAATTGTTCAAATGTTACTATAAGAATTGCATTTTTTGTTGATTAAATCTTTTCTTTTACAAAAGTATTTAATTATATGGCAAAAAGTTATTATAAATAACTCAAAAAACAAAAACAAAGTTCAATAGGCACCCCCTTTCATCTTAAATGAAGGCTATGAAACAGAAAATAAAAAAAAATTGTACCCGCGATGCTTTCAAAATACTGAATAATTTGGTTTCAAAACTAACACTATTTAGTTTTTCTTTATTATGCAGATATAAATCGAACAAAACTGAATTCCAAATATATATGCTACTGAAATACTCTAGAAATTAAAGCATTTGCAAGTTATACTGTGTAAAAATGTCTTCAGAAAGAGCAGAGTCAGCGGAATCTCAGAACTTTAAATAATAAAACTGTCTGATATTATGAAACGTAAAATTTTGCTCACATTTTACATAATATCTTGCATAAAAAGAAAAACATAAATATATATAAAAATACGTTTTATCAAAGTCGTAGGACGTGACAAAACTTCTTTCTGTAAATAGGGGGAATATATATGTTTTTATTCCTCCTGGAATAACCTAGCCAGCTGAAATCAAGCTTCTTCACATTTTTTTTTTTGAATCTGTGTATAGAACCAATGTAAATGCGAATATATATATATATATATATATATATATATATATAAGTTAAAAAACTAATTAAAAAAATATGTATACGATTTCTGATTTGTGGAAAATTGTAAATTACAAATTATAACGGTTTAAATTAAAAATAAATAAATAAAAATGCAGAGAACGCTTACGAATATTTGAGGAGTTAGGGAATTCGTTTAGTAATTAAAAGGAATGCCAGTGGCCAATCAGATTTCAATTTTCCCTCGCTAATGTTAAACCTATGAGAGTGGAATACATTCCTATTTTTAAAATATCTCATCAGTAAATTAACATTTTTTGACTTCTTTTTTCTGTGTACTCTTCTTAAAGGTTGTTTCTATTCTTAGTTGTCATAATGTTTTTAAAATAAATGATTAATTTAATATTTTAGGTGTCAAAATTGCACGAACTGTGAGTAAAATTTTAACATTTCATATAAAATTAGGCATATATTTTTAAAATATTTTGTCAACTAAAAAAAAACTGAGAGACATCCTTTAAGAGTATATGGGGAAAAAAAAAGTCCAAAATATTAATTTCCTTATGAGATATTTTAAAAATAAGAATGCATTTCATTTTCATACGTTTATCATTAGCAAGGGGAATTTGAGATTTCACTGGCCAACCACCTTAAGTTTAAGGTAAGATCTATTTTGTAGATTTATGGGTTGAAAATGACATCTATTTTCAAAGAGAAATTACCATTAGATTAGACAAGCTTTAAACAACAGATTTCATTAAAATAAAATTAATCTGATCATCAGGGAACTTAAAACAAGATAATGAATAACGTATTTTTCTATAATGTTTACCTACTCAGAAAATAACACTTTAAGAAAAAAAAACATTCCAAAGTTTTGGACAAGATATTTTTTAAAACCATAGCGCGGTTTTATTCAATTGAACGCTGAGAAAGACAGTGCTGGAAAGGTAAAGAAACGACTGTTTTAGGCTAAATTATTTGCTTTTCATTTTTACTTACCCATCATACGTAGTATAGGGTAAGTCTTGTAATCGTTTTGAAAATCGAAAAAATTTTTTTGACGGATTTACACGTTTCAGACACTGGAGATTCCGAAAAACATATTTTTAGAAAAAAAATTTTGCCGTCCGTCTGTGTGTCTGTGTGTCTGTGTGTGTGTCTGTAAACGCTCTATCTCCCGAACAAATTGAGATAGAGACTTGCAATTTGGTATGTACTTAGTATGTAATAATGGGAAGAAGCCTATTTCATTTCAATAACCTCGATTAACCGGAACATTTTTTTTCGGACTCCCGAAATATCGAAATATTCGTTCTGATGAAAGGTATATAAAAATTTTCGAAATTGTTTATTTTAAGGAGTAAATATAAAAGACAATAAAAAAACAAATTTTGCATAAAACATGAAGTCGATCGGATAATGAGTTGCCGAGATATTTGTAATCCTATTTTCCACACTTTTTGATTTTTTATGACCCTGTATTTCATCCAAATTTCACTTCAAATATATATTTTAATTGGAAATTTGATGCTTACTCAGATGCAATAAACCGCTAGTTAATAGAAGTATTATTTTTGGAGTTATAAGGAAAAACCTCTTTCAAGCAGTTCAGTAATCGAGCCTGTTTATGACGTCATCAAGCCACGATTTTATTTGAATTGCAATGCATTTTACAAGTAGTTTACACATTTTTATTTTAATATTTTACATTATACATATACATGATGGGTAAGTATTACGGTGGCCCCCAAAGACTAGTTTTAAAGTACTCCGGCATTACCCACTTCGTTTAAAATGCAGTCAAAATATGTGTCCACGAACCTTGTCGTCACGCGGTTTTGTAAACGCAAAGACAGGATGAATTTTTTTCGGATTGAAACGCAAATAGTGTTATTTTTTATTTTATGCTAACACAAAAATTCATTTTCTCACCTCTATCAATACGTAAAAGTGTTAATATATATTTCTATGATAAGTTGTCTCATATTTAATATTCTTATATTTATCCAATTTAATATTTCAGCAGTTTTCAGTAATTTTATAAAGCATCAGGAAGTGTTTCGGTCCATTATCGTAAAAAGAATACCTCCAAATAAAATTTCTGAATGGAAAATGACTCAAATTCTTTTTTTCAAATAAGAAAAACCCCATGCATGCACCCTTACGTTGTGCGCAAATTAGAATCAAAGTTTGCCCCAGCTAAGTCGTTAACTATTTGGCTAAGTAGGCCCTATAATCTTATTATAAAAAATTTCCACATGAATTGGCACAGAATTGCAGGCATTAATGAAAATATGACCGGGAGGGACATTATGTTCTACAGACCTGGTTTCCTCATCTGATCAGTCCCTCTTAGGCTATCAACTCAAATTAATGAAAATATAAAAAAAAGACTGGGCTAAATAAATATGCACATGTGTACACACTTTTAAAATTGTTTGTAAAATAATTATGCATTTACGATAATTTTACACCCACTTTACTATTTATCTGGAAAATGTTAAAAAAAAACACAAAACAAAAAACAAAAAACAAAAAACAAAAAAACTTTAATTTACAAAGATTTAGTTCGATCAGTGATAAAAACGAACAATTATTTCTTTAGAAAGAAACTGCTAAACATTTACTGAAATAACACTGAATGTAAAATTGCATAAAATTGAATTTGAACAAAATTAGGTTGTTAGGAATTGGATACTGAGCGAAACTTTAATTAATATGAATTGATATATAAATTTCATGTGGTATAGTAAAATCAGTCAGAGTTTTGATAATTTGAGAAATGGCATATGACATTACATTAATTACTTCAAATTGCACGAAAACGAAACAAAAGGAAAGACAAAGATTACATTTTTACGATATAATCAAATTATTTGATTCAGAGCCGTGCGATTCCATGCGATTCCTAATTTTTATTTACTTATTTATTTATTTATTTTAACACTGAAGGCGGGAGTCTAGTTCTGAATACAAGAAATGCTGAGAGCTAAAGACTGTAATTACTCCGAATTCATACCAGATAATTTTAAATTGTATTTTTTTCTTAAATTTTATTAACGAAATATAAGGCCAAAATAACCATTCAAACTTTCTGGTGAGAATTCATAATTTCTGAATAAAAATTCCGTCAGCTTTGGAAACACCACTGATAAGATATCAGGTTATTCTTGTAATGAAAGATCTTGAGCTTTCCGATGTTGACAGTGATTATCATGTTCGTTATTTAAAAGCACCTTAAATACTGTTAAGAAGTAGAGAATATCTGGTTGAAACAATTTATTTCCAAAATTTATATAAACTAGGGGTCTAATCCGGGCTTCCCGGGTTACAGAAAATATATGAAAACAATTTTTTTTTTTAAATTGGAAACGCTAATAAATTTTTTGCATTCAATATATTCTGTGGATTGTCTACTAACAACACCAAATATCATTTTTTATCGGAAATATACCAACCATGTATTTAAATAAAGTTTTGAAATTAATTAAAAGCGATATTTTCGTATTAGCCGCATGCCAGGGGTAAATAGCGGAAGAAATTACCAAAGACATCGCTACTTACAGCATCTTTTAGGTTCTGGTAATTTTAGTGGTTTAAGCACGTAGAGTTCGATTACATGTCTGTTAAATTTGTGTTTTACTTGTATCATTTTACTTATTTATTGATTTATCGATGAAGTGCTTATTTCGTTATGGAATATTAGCCGGAAACAGAAACCGAAATATTTATATTGCTTATGTGAAAGCTGGTTTATCTTTCGTAATCGGGCTGCACGCGAGATAGATATATTTTAAAAAACTCATTCTAGAAAATTATTTTAAAAACTATGAAAAAAATTTAGTAAATTGAGATACAGTTTTCAAACAAATACTTGAAAGAACATTTTTTCTCTATTGGATGGTATAAAAATTAAAATTGTGCAATGTTAAAAAGTTTAAAAAAAATTGCAGTAAAAGCAAAATTTATTGGTCAGATGTCGCCACGGTCAATATGACGTCACCGTTATTCACGGGCTGCTGGAGTGAAACGCAAAAACTAAAATAATCCAGCAAGTAAAATAAACTATATTGAAAACTTTATATTAAAGAACATCGTTTTAGTTACCACATGTAATAAATTTAGCTATTCACAAATTTATTTTTGAAGTAAATTCTGAAGCCATTCGACAAAGTGAAATAAATGCAAACAAATTCTTCGGAACAAAATGTTTTATCCAAAAATATTTAATATACGTAATTTGTAATTTTTCAAGAACATTAAATACTTTTCAAATAATGCAATCATGTATTCCACTAAAATTAAATAAGACAGAAACACGAATTGTATACATTAGTATATTTATGCATGTTATTTATTTCATATATACATATGCAACAGATTATAAAATTGCTCTGCTCAATACATTTTAGTCTTTGATCATAAATGCCAGAAATAAACAGACGAAAATAAATTTTAGTTTCCATACAAGATATTCAATAAGCTCTACACAAAATATTTAGAAAATGCGCATTTCTAAATGAAATCCACGATCTTATATATGAATCGTAAAATTTCATTCGTTCTCAGCATCCGTTATTGTTCTAGAGAGCAGAAAATATAAAATACTTCGTCATAAACCAGAAGAAGAAAAAAAATGTTTTCCCTGAGTATTTTGTCGTGATTCGAATTCTTTTCTTTCTATAACAGTGGCTGTAATCTTTCACTTTCTGCTTAGCAAATAGAGCCTTGTGTGTAAAATCAGAAATGAAGACTTGAAGTAGTTCTAGATTTTATAAGTGATAAGCCTGCTGTATTAAACTGTAGGTTACTCATTGTTACTTTATACTGAAACTAGTTTGTGGCCATCTCAAAAATTTCTTCCATATAAATCAAACCAATTAAATGATTGAAATAGCAGAAGAAATTACATCGATACATACATATGTATAGGGGAGATGGGGGATGAATGTGACATTTTCACAAAAATCGTTATTTTAAATATTTTATTTAAGTACATGTCATACATTAAGTGTTTGACTACATCTTATGCACAATATATATTCAAGATTATTATTATGCAGAAATATAAATGGAATTTAAAAAGAAGTTCTTCTATGTCCCAATCATCCCCACAGCAGGGATGAATGGGACACAAACATTTTCCTCCCCGCATTCAGTGTTAAGGACTAAAAGCTGACAAAAATGCCTCCTTGGCAATAGCTATGGGATTATAAATTGTAATATGATCTCCAGGATTATTTGTTAGCCAATCATCTTGAACTCATCTCAGCTTTGCCTTAAAAGGCCCATAAGGAAACGGAAGCATTCAATGGCTGAAGACAATGGCTACAATGAGGATGAAATGTTAAAAGAATAATTACCATAAATTATTAATTTATCAACCTATATAATATTATTTAGATAATAAATATATTTTTCAGTATCCTCTAGGGATGGATGAGACCGTTCCATTCATCCCATTTGAAAAGTCCCAATCATCCCCATGATGCATATATTCAATTGTCAGCCATTTTGTCTAAAAAATTATTTTGTCGCAATAGTTAATATGCATTCATTTTAATTACCAATATTGAGCCTTGAAATAAAAAACTACAACATATCTTAATTGTTTATATTGCATAAGATATTTAAGTAAGTTCAAATGTAAAAAAAAAAATTACTTTTATGCAGAGTTTTCAGGAAATGCAAATTTGAACAAAACTGAAAACAGCCATGTGCTCTTGCTTTTGGTTCTGAAGCACACTATGGTAGTAAAATCTATAAAGATAGGAAGCAACTAAAAAAAAAAAGTTTATTGCCTTAAATATTGAGAACGTCCCATCCATCCCTTGTCCCATTCATCCCCCATCTCCCCTATATATATATATATATATATATATATATATATATATATATATATATATAGGGCAAGCACACACCCGAAAAGAAGCTTATTTATCGTACATTTTGCTACTTGTGCATGAATGGAGTATGATAAAAATAAGAAAATGTATTGTGTCCGTAATGATTCAATCCGGGAAAGTGATAGAAATGTGTAAAGAAAATTTAGTTTTATACTTGGAGACATAATTTCAGCATAGTGCTTCGCCCGCTTTCCCTGGAGTTCCATCTCTACATTGCCATATAGCCGGAATTTCATCTAAAATTTTGCATTAGTTTTTTGTTTAATATGGAGAAAAAGTCATTTAAACCTATAGTAACGTGTCCTACAGTAAGGATCGTCACTTCCATGGAAACAGACTGTCAAAAATTATCTAAATAAACTTGACTAAAAGTCAAAACAAGTACCTTTTTTGTTTGTTTATTGAAAAAACAGTTGTTTATATTGTAAACAAAACCAATAAAACAGGTTTTATTTTGTTATTGCACAGTACAAATGAAATTTTCTTAAAATATACTGGTGAGCTCAGAATTTTGACAAGTACTGTATACATAAATACATATATATTTTTTGAGAATCTCACATTTTTTGGATACATTTCTATGTATTTTATTATAATTATCGGCTCTTAAATTGTCGATAATGTGATTTGATGGTTATTATTAACAAAAGTTTTATTATATATATAAATACATAATACTGTTATGAAATCGTGAACAATGAAGCTTTTTAATGTAGGAAACGGTAAAATTTATTTACTTCAGACATTCAGTTTCATAGAATGCATGTACATGATCGATCACAGTGTACGTAATACTGTAACGTAACTATATATACCATTATTTATACGTAATACTTTCTATAAATTTAGTTGAGGCGTTCAATACTTCATGATGTAACATATTTTATGTATTATTTACGCATAACATTCAAACGGTTTAAATAATAATACATTTATAACATTAGGAATCAGCAGACGTTCCTGTTGTACTGCGCATTTCTGCGGCAATACTTATGTCAAAATATATGCCACTCTAAAAGTGTCTATATTTTATTTTCTGTTACACTTATATTTGTAATATCTATAAAACACATTGCAAAATGTTACACATAAAACAAATAGTTGCATTTCGGCACCCCGTCATAGATGACCGCAACCAAAATTAAATGACAATCTATTCCTATAATGAGGATTCTAAATTTGGTGTTTCGTTGAATTCTGCGCACATAAATTGGAGGTATAAGCACTACATAAATCGAACAAATCATCGATTTGCGGCACCCCCTTTTGGGGTATTTTGTCTAAAATAAAATCAGCTCTAGTTTACATAAAAAATTAACTTTATATAAAGTTTTACCCTATTCTACGCAGTAATTTGTGAGTTAGAGCGCCAACAATATTTGTGCCACGTACAGACAGACAGACACACACACACACAGATTTACGGGCAGACATTTTCTAAAAACAGTCAAATCGTTTTCAGGACCTTCTAAAACGTATAAATCAGTCGTATAAAAGTCAAATTTGTTCACGAATCTAATACTTTCTTCTTGTATAGATAGAAGAAAGTAAATATATATATATATATATATATATATATATTAACAGGATTTGATAAATATGCCAATTTTATTTAACTTTTAAGGAAATATTTATTAGTAACTTTGGTAACATGCATTACAGTAAAACTTTCTAAGACGAAATCACAAAGGACAGAAAAAAAATCCTTTTTAGACAGGTGTTTGTCTTATTAGGTACAAAGTTTAATTGAAATTGTATAAAATTACTTTCGTTAAGATCACGAAATTGTTTCGTTTAAAACAGGATTCTGTTGTAGACAGATTTTCACAGGTTTTACTATTTGATGTAATGTACCATTTCATTTTGATTTCCATACATCAGGCTAGCATAATTTCCCTTTTAAAATTGTTTTTTTTTTTGCTCTATTTTACTGAAATATTTAAATACATACATATTTAGTCTATCAAAGCTAAGACTGGTTTTATAACATACATTTTCCTTAAATTAATAAAGTTACAACAATTTCAATACAGTCAAGCTTTGAGTTCACAAATTATACAGGTTTATAACATGCAATCATATGTATCAATCGTGCATATATATAACAGGTATGTAGGACTCTGTGCTTTTAAATATATTCATATCTGCAGATTTTTGATTTATATTACCATGATTATATTAATCTTCTGGGTTTCTTTTGTTTCTATTTATTAGTACTTGTATATGCATGTCAGAAACAAATAGAAGAAAAATAAATAACAAAATATTAGAATATATTACATAAGTTGAAAATAAGAAAAACTACATTTCTAAATTCCGATTCATAATCATATGTATCAATCGTAAAATTTTACTCACAATCAGCATCCATTGTTGTACCAGACTGCAGAAGAATGTAAAATAGTTAGTCGCAAAAATTTAAAAAAAAAACTATCATGCTTTATATATGTTTATAATACACACATAGGCATTTATATATGTGTTTTTTTATGTATACCTTTTTTTTTTACTTATGTATTATTATCAGAATAAAAACAGCTATAGTCGGATAACAAAAAAGGGAAAAAATGTGGGAGTAAGGGACTTCGTGGTTCATATTACATGTGGTATATATTCGTCTATATGTTAGATATAAACAGAAGAAAAAATCAACTAGAATTCTCACAACGATTCAATAATCTCTGTTCACAATATTTAGAAAATGCGCATTTCTAAATAAAATCCCCGATTTTATGTATGAATCGTAAAATTCCATTCGTTCTCAGTATACGTTATTGTTCTAGAGAGCAAAAGACAAATTCTTTGTTATGAACTAGAAAAAGAAGAAAAAAAAAACATTTTCCATGAGCGTCGTGTTTCGAATTCTTTTCTTACTAACGATAGCTGTAATTTTCCACTTTCTGCTTAACAAATAGAGCCTTATGTGTAAAATCAAAAATGAAGACTGGAAGAAGTCCCAGATTTTATGAGTGATAAGATCAGTTATAGATCTCTTATTGTCATGCGAAACTAAACAAAAAAAGATTTCATAAATATGTATTTTTTATTCAACTTTTATTAGAAAATAAGAAAATATTCTTCATATAAGAAATTATATAAAATATTATATAAGATATATAAGAAAATATTTTTTACTAAACATGCAAGTATTATTTGACCCTGTTAAGTCAGAGTGATGTAAATTACTACTATTGAAAATTGCCGCTAAGTGTCTCTAGACACTAAGGGTATTGAGGGATATTCAACTATTAAATGGAAGAATAGTCATAATTTCAACTATAGGGGTGGATGAAATGAAAACAGAACAGTGTTTATAATTTGTTTATTTTTGTGTGAGTGTGGTGAACTTTGTGTATAGGGTAGAGTGGGTATGTAAGGAAGGCAGCTCCTACTGAGGAAATGAACTTGCCATAGGTAGTCACACAGAAGCACGTGATATGCTCTGGCGATCGGCCAACAGTTTTGTCCGTCAGGTAATCGGTTGTTTTTATTCATCTGCGTTTGTGGATTTTTTTTTTCGAGTAAAAAAGAGCAACCGAATGTTATTCATTATTTAGTGATAGAAGAAGTTGGATTTCACGAAGCGCATTGGCGAAAGAAGGCAGAGTACGAAGAACATGCACTGTCTTTGACTCGTGTGCAGGACGGACACAAGCACTCCCGCAAGGGAAACTGGTGAAGTTTCGATGGGTAGTCTAAGAATCATGAACATAGAACTAAAGAAGGATTTCCAACGAAATAGTGTTAATATCGTGTCGCGGCTTTAGAACGAATTAGCAGCTGCACAGCTACGCGCATGGTTCTGCGCAGCCGACGAGAATCCCTGCCAAGGCAGCGCTACCTACAATATCAAACCGAAACTCTATATCAGATACCCACCGGACGACAGAAGGTTTGAAGAAGCAGACGAACTGGTGACGTATGGAGAATCCGTCTTACCACATGCGCCACCTATTTGAGACTTTTTTTCAGGAACGATTTTCTTCTTGGAAAGGCTATTTCGTTAGAAGTCCTTCTTTTGATCTATGTTCATGCTTGGAATACTCACTGTAGAGCCTGGAGTCTTTCAGCAAGTGACTATCCAATCTTTGGTCCGCTGAAACAGACATTGAAGGGTCGCTGTTTCTACTCGGACAGCGAAATCATGGACAATGTTTGAAACTGGTTCCGATTTCAGTCAAAGGACTTCTATGAGCTGGGTATTCACCATTTGATGAAATAGTGGGATAAGTGCTTGTCTAGATTTGAAGATTGTGTTTGAAATAAACCATGTCATTTCATTCTGTGGCTGCTCTTCCGTTTTCATTTGATCCACCCTAATAATTGCCTATAGATAGCATTAGAAGATGTTCTACCGCATAAGATTAAAAAAAGTGACTTATAGCATTATGATTTCAATTCCTTTGTTTATTTTACATTATGATTTGATTAAAATTCTATTACTCGTTTTTAGTTTAATCTTTAAAAATCACTCGACATACATATTTAAATTCAGTGAAACATATAAACGCATACACATTTAATCTATCCAATCTAGGAAATATTTGTTTTACGCTAGTTCTTGTAAATTAATAAAACTAAACGACTTGGTTGACATCATGCTATTGATTTATAAATTATGTAAATTTATAACAGTAACAGGAACATCTGCTTATGGAAGTAGGTAGGACTGTGTGTTTAAAATATACATTATATAGATTTTTTTTCAAGCATTCCTCCTGCTTATAATAATTATAATCTGAACTTCTTTTGTTTCTATTTGTTACTTTCTGAACATATACGTTCCAAAGAAATGAGAGAAAAATAAATCTCAAACTTTTACAATAGGTTGACACTGTGTCCCATTTTCTAAATAAAATATTTATAAAATGCGCATTTCTAAATTAAATCTAAATTCATATACATGAACCTTAAAATTTCATTCACTTTCAGCATTTATTATTTCTTTTGAAGGTAAAAAATATAAACATTTCGCTCGAAACCAAAAAAAGCCCAAATCACTTTGTCGTGATTGGAATTCTTCTCTTTCATTTAACTATAGCTTTATTGTTGCTCTTTTGGCTTAGAAAATAGTAAATGAGGTGTAAAATCAAAAATAAACACTGGGATTTTTTCTAGATTTCAAGAGAGCTTGCCTTTTTTAAGTTCATTTTGATACAAAAAGTATGGACAGAATTTGATAAATATAAAATTCTTCAATTTACATTTTAGATAATCCTTTTTTATTATTAATTTTGGGGACATAAAAATGTATCACACCCTAAAAATCCATTTGTATTTAGCTAACCTGTGTTCTTTTAATCTTTTAAAGTCCTTCCGCACTCACATGATATTTTTTGAGAAATTTAAAAAAAAACCCAGAAAATAGTGATTAGGAAGTGTTTCGTTGAGCCCTGTATATCTGCTAAACTTAGAAACGTATACTACAGCTGAAAACACTCTATCAGCAATTATCGTTTGTAGACAGTACGTAATCGAATCCTTCTGTATGTCCCTATAAATGAAAGATTAATGGTATACACATCATATCCTACAGCTTATCTTGTAGTGCACTTTAGTAATGTATGTCACTTTCATTGTGTTTGAAAAAGTGTAACATCATTAAAATACATTGTAAACGATTTTTCAGTTATGAAACGGAATTCTTTACTGTGACCCTGTAAATGAATGATAAATACTTCGCACTTCATATTCTACAGAAAGAATGTGTTGGTGCACCTCTTAGTGTATGCTTTAGGGTAGAATTCTTTTCAGTGTTCCAGTAAATGAAGTTTCTGTTGGATGAAAACCGTCTTATGTCACGCATAATTACCAACAGGTTGCGAAAATCACATCGTGCCTTGTAAACGTTAAGAACAGAAACTCGCACAGTATCTACCAAACAAGTAGAAGTTGAATTTCTTCTCAGAATTCAATTTAATTTTTGGGGGCTTTTATGCCCTGATTTAATTTAGAATTCATTTTATCTCCGACATCATTCTTAGTTTTGTATTAAGAGTGCACAAAATATTCATTTGTTGATCTCCTTCATCTTTAACGGTATTATTCTGTCTCAGTAGACTTAGATAGCAAAATATGAAAAAAATGGCTATAAATAAAAACTTTATTATCACCAAAACGAAACATTTAATTACGTACACAACAAACTTACATTTACACAATACATTTTATCATCAAAAAAATATTCTAAGCCTCTTTACAGAATTTTACGAAAGCGTTCTTGTAACATTCCACGAATGAATTTATTTAAGGTTTTTAACCTGGAAAAATTAGTGCTGCCATTTACATCTATCTTTTTAAAGAAATCTTAAACATCACTGACATGCTACAGAATATATGAAAGACGACACTTTTTGTATGCATGCACATCACTGATTTCCTTTACACACACACACAACAGGTAGTAAAAATGGAAGCCTCTTTGATAAATATATATTCATCACCATATTGGTTTCTTTCGTCATCGACTACAATCTCATCCATGTATTGTACAATTTTGTCCTTTCCTTGCAAAGGGGAAGCGGTTTCGTCTTCTTCTATGGTTTGACTATACTTTATATTATTTTTTTCAGCTGCTCCCCACTCCTCAATCTGTAAATCTTTGAATCCCTTGAAAGGCGGTAGTACATTATTTATACTGATTAATTTTAATTCTGAACTGTGATATGACACTCAGAATTTTTTAATAAAAGTTTGCTTTTATAATGTACGCGAAGAAAAGACTTTATTTATTTTGAAATCAATTTGTTTGCACATGGTTTTATGGTAGTATTTCTACTATTAAAATAAGTTTTTTTTTAACGCCTTTCAAGGTTTTTCAACGTGAAGAACATTTTGCAATGAAAAAAAAAGAGGGTTTTGTTACTTGAAATTTTCGATATTTTGTAATCGTAACTGCGAGATCTCAATTGTTGTTCTTTACTTCATTCTCGAGCCCATGCTATAAAATACCCAAGTACAAAATGCATCCATTTTGTTTGAACGATCATTAGGGGCTCATATATCGGCAAAAAGTTTCTTTTTAATAACCACTCTGCATATATATATATATATATATATATATATATATATATAAATTTTAAAATTTAACGAAACAGTGAATTTGTTCTAATGAATCTGCAGTATGTCCTATGAAAACTGAACCTGTTTTAACGGAATCCTGCCTTAAGTCTGTACTCAAATCTAGAGGGGTGTTTTCTGATACATTCACGAAGTATATTACACCCTGATATCTCAGATGCATGATTATAACAGGTGTTGTTATTCAAAACTATGAAATCCAACAGTTTTCCATTTTTCTATAAAGAATCTACCAGAAAATGCTTTCAAAGTTAGTATTGAAGAAAAATCGCACAATCAACTATTTCGTAAATCGAAATGTAGATAAGAAACCAAGCATTTAATAATCAGAAAAATATGTACCACCATATTTACAGCTATATACAAAACTTAAATCGACATAGATGGATATGTAATGTTCCATTTCGTATTCAAACTTTTTCACAAAAAGTCACACATTCTCAAATGAAATCAATCAAAGCAGCTTTTCTTCCCTACGTTCTAAACTCAGTGTGTATTATGGGAGTGAACGCAGAAGTAGAAGTTTATGGAGTAGCAGTGCCGTCTAACTGAACGATTCCGTTTTCAACGTGGTATTTGAACCTAATTTCCAGACGTGACAACTCATGAAAGAGATTCATGGGACAGCAATCGCTTATAACTCAAGATGCAATATATATATCGAAAAAAATTAAAACGCTGTTTGATTTTAAATAACTTTAATAGCCATGCCTGCCAATTTCATGCTTTTACACATAAATTTGAGCTCGCGAATATATCATAAACTTCCTAACTGATGAACGGAGAAAAATGCATTTTTCAAAATCGCTTTAAATGTAACAGTTCATAGTCCCATCAAAAAGAATACAATTATAACAAACGCAGTGATGGAACAGTAACACAGCAGAGAACCAATTACTCGACACCGCTAAATTTAAATAGTATTCTTTATCTTATTTAAGGACAGAATTCTGAGATTTTTTAAGCTGCAGAAAAAACTCATCTTAAGCTGTTATTCATTAATTCAGCTTAATTCAGCTTAAGCATTTTTTTTGCTGTTAAAATTTAGTGGTGACAATCGCCCAAATGCTGCGCTACTGTCCCATCACTGGAAACAGCGTTCTTTTTAAGAAAAAAATTGAAAGGGGATTTGTTTACATTCTCTTTCGAGTAGGTCTTTGCGTGTTGTACTATATTTACAAAATTTGCATTTATAAATAAATTTCACATTCTTATACACTAATCGTAAAAAATCATTCATTCTCTTAGCGTCTTCTAATATTCCAGATATCACAAAAAATAAAATACCTTCTTTCAAACCAGAAGGAAAAAAAATATATTTCCTAAGAATTTCGTCATGATTCGAACGTATTCTTCACTTTTCTGCTTAACAAACAGTATCTTATGGGCAATATCAGGAATGAAGACTGGAAGTAGTTCTAGACTTTATGAGTGATAAACCTGCCGTTTCAAATTTTAGCTTGCTTCTTGATTCAGAAAAAAAGGAAATAAATCTATACCAAAAATGAAACAGCAGAAAACGAAAAGAGTTTGGTGTACCATGTAGTTCTTTGATTTAATTTTTATGAAAATATTTTTTACTAACGTTGGGCATATACAGATGTTATTTGTTCTACAATTCCATTTTTATTCGACTGAAATATGTTCGTTTAATTTAATCTTTAAAAATTCAACTTTACTCGTATTCTGTTTCCAGATCTATTTAAATTTGGCTGTTTTCTTCTTTAAAAACTTATACTAAATGTTACAAATTCTTGTTAGCTTCATAATTTTATATCATTCACATTTATATATACACACATATATATATGTATATTTAAATGTGTGTAATTTTTCATTTATTTGTACATATAAAAAGATAAAAGGTGAAGGAGAGATTTATTCATATATGCTACACGATAGTCAGAATAATCACGATCTTTCAAATATTTTTTTTGTCTTTGATCTTATATGTCGAAAACAAAAATCAGTCATTAAAGGTTTTTGGATAAGTTCTACCAAAAATATTTAAAAATTAATATTTTTTTTTTCTTCCCTGTTAATTTTATGATACGTTTTGATATATATATATATATATGGGATTTAATGGTTACTATACACAAAAGTTTTATTATATATACATATGAGTGTGCGTGAATGAATAAAAGAAAAGAACCAAGAAAATAAAAAGGACTTTTTAAATATACAGCTTCTTGGTTTAATATTTAGGGCAATATTTTTTTCACTAACATTGGTAAAATACGTGCTTGTTATTTGTAATACACTTTCATTTTTTTGACTAAAATATAGTAGCTTAATTTAATCTTTAAATTCTTTTATAATCGTTTTATTTTAAACATTTAAATACATAGAAGTTATTTGATCTATAAAATGGGGAATGTGAAAATTTTTACCAGTTCTGTAAATGGATAAAACGAAACACTGTCTTAACATCATATTTTAATATTATTAGTTATGCAAGTTTATAAAATACAATACACATGTGTATAAAAATACGAATGCGTTGTTTTCCGTGTCTACATTTTAAAAGTGCTCCCGGCTTGCACCGCTAGGGAAAGGTAGCTTCCATGTATTCCTTGTTTTTAAAAATTCAACTAATTTTACTCAAACACGTAAAGCTAAAATGCTTGGAACCCGATTATAGAAGACTCAATCCCAGTTTTCGTTAATACTGAATTTGAATGAGAATTTAGCCGGAATCCTTGTACTAGCGTTAAGCACTTGAGGGAAAAATCTTTTTTAATTTCAAAATTTTGTTGTACACCTTTTTAAATAAAACAAATTAAGTTTTTGATTGGCTGCCATTTTAAAACACGATGGCAGATGAAGTTACCCAACGAACTTGAATGAGATCTTGTTATGCCCTGCTCTGTCACATCCAAATCGGTTCATAAATACGAGAGTTACAGCCTAACAAAAATCAGATTGTTTCAAAATGTCAGCCACCCTAGAATTTCAAACTGCAATATATTTAGTCATTTTTTTAAGATCAAGCCCAAACAAAAAATGCTTCGGAGTTACAGAATGACAAATGTCAGATGTGATATACAGGGTGTATCTGAAATGCTTCAACAAACTTAGAGGGATGACAGTACTCATGAAGACGAACAAAAAATGCAAGGGAACATGACGTTTAAAGGATGAAAATCGAGAAAATGCGTCTGGAAATGGACAAACTGAGACAAGAAAGAAACATTCCAGAAAATTATTTATTGCACAGAATAGGTACAACACAGCTTGTGATGTCCAGAGAAAACAAATATTTTACAACAATTGTTCAAAGTGTCGACCGCGGACATTATTACACAGAGTACATCTGCGGAGGAACGACTGGCGAACACACTTGAAAATTCTGGGAGTTTCCTGGATTTCTCCTGCAGCGGTCACAATACGCGCAACTACTTCTTCTGGCGTTTCTACTGGCGTCTCATAAATGAGGGATTTCATTTGTCCCAGAAGAAGAAATCCAAGGGGTTAAGGTCCGACGAGCGTGGAGGCCAAACAACAGGGCCACCAAATTTTTACTTATTTAATAATTCATTCTTTTATTCATGTAGTTTGTTTTATAAAAAAAGTTTTTTTACCCAGAAAATGTTTTGAAAAATATCAAAAGAAATCTGAATATTCATGTAGTAATGTAATTAAAACAAAAAAAGTTTTAAAATGTTATAGAATTATTTATGATAGTATTTTCTGGAAAGTATACCTCTAAATTTCTTTAAATCTTGGGAAACTGAAGTGTTAAAGATTTTGAAAAGAGTTTTTCTGGAAAAAGGTTTCTTCTGTGAGTTATTGAGAAATGAAAAATCATTAATTTATTGTATTGCTTCTGTCATACATTCTGCTTGCACTCTATTTGATTTGTAAAAAAAAAATTGTAATTAAAATTACATTAAAAGGACTCTGAATAATTTTCTGCTGAAGCGACTAGTTTGTCTGAGTTAGTAGTAAAATGATTATGGTGTAAAATCTTCGTTTGACTTTTATTTTGGAAATACAGTATTTCGAAAAATATTTCAGATTGTACGAAAGTATTTGATCATATTTTTTTTTTAGTCAATATGACAAATGTGAAAAACTTTAATAGCTAAGGGCGAATTTTGTTTGTTACTTTATTATGTTATTATATTACTTTATTTAGTATGTTAACTTTATTAGAGCTGATTAATATGATTTATTTAAGCATTATTCTTGATTTCGTATTAAAATACCATTAAAAATATGAAAATATTTTAAATGACCACATATTAGCTGACATATAGTCATTATTTAATTGTTAAAGTAACTAACCAAAGATTATTATGTACAGAAATTTTCTAAATTAATTTATATAAACACTAATAATTTCTTTTTTAATGTAAACTTAAAAATGTGAGAAAAAAATTAAAAGTCTAAGTTAAAGATAAAAGTTCAACATGTATTCAGTGTTAAATGGTAATTTTTTACAAACTTAATAAAACAAAATACAGTAAAGCCCAATAATCCTAAATCCAGCCATTCGGATATTTACTACTACAAATATCCAGATCGATATCAGAAAACGAAAAAAATTGTAATTTAGGAGGCGAAATTTCTTATTCGAAAATAATTTGCATGTAATCGTACGTAAAATTTCAATTTCCTTAAAATTCTATTACCGTATGAATATATTACAAATATATCCTCAGCAAACAAGAAAGTGGAGAAAAACATACCGGACAGTTATGCATGGGCATAAAGTGGAGAATACACATATAAGTGTAATACAGAAAATAAGATACCAAAATCTCACGCATAAGAATTTTAAATGGGAATAACAAATTTGGACTGACAAAAAAATAACAAAGGATGACGAAAAAAAATGGCATGGTAAAAGACAAAAAAAAAAGTGTGTGACGAGGGTGAAGCATTTTGAATATGTGCGTAGTCCTCTTGAACAGATAAGATTGTAGCGCATCTGTTTATCATAAGTGTGATAAGGTTGTCGGTAAGATTTTGGGGGATTCTGTTCTACTCTTCAAGAAGTGCAATCTTTAAGTCCCGGAAGGTCAACGAAGGCATTGCCTTCACTACAATACATCGTCCCAGTGGGTCACAGTGGGTCTCAGATATGCTCGATCGGATTTAAATCAGGAGAGCATGCTGGTGACTCCATACGCGGTATTGTTTCCGTTTCAAGCATGCTGGCCACAAGTCGAGGTTTATGAAATCTTAGATTAACTATGTACTAAAAGAAAGATATAATATGCAGGGCCGTATGTTCACCTATGCTGATACCGCCCCATACAATCAAACTATCTCTTCTTTACTGTGATATTTCCTGTGAACGTGGTGTTATTTGGAGTGCCCCTTTCTCTCCTTACCAGAACACGTTGGTTTTCACACTCACTTGACTCAAACTCCCGTTGTATCTAATCTCGATGTTCAACAGCTCAACTTCTTTGGACCGCACGGCGTCTTGAGGTCAAAGAAATAAGACACCATTGGCCTACGTGCATGAAAGTTACTCTGGTGAAACCTATTTAGGACTGTTTGACTTGACACCTTTTGGTCTATTGCCAAATAAACTGTATTTGCAGACGATTAGCGTTGTGTACTTTCAACGAGCTGTTAACATCAGATACAAGTCATTAGTTACTGTAGTAATACTTGGGCAAACTTTTCCTAGCCGAATTCTAGCATTCCTTTTTCTTAAAATCGTTTTCATAATCTTGAAATGACACTCCTAACCGCTTCCGCAGATTTCGCTACACTATTTTGTGTTTGGCTTACGATAATCCGCCAGGGCATAGTTCGGAAAATCCTTATGTTGTGACATTTTCAAATCACCTTATTTTTTTTTATTATTATTATTTTTTTTTTTAGTTTAAACAATTGCGTTTTACAAACAAGACAATGAAAAAAAGAAAAAAAAAACTTCTGCGAAATCGCAATTTCAGCACTTATATCCTTTTTCTGGTACCTGACATCATGAACGTTGATTGTCATACGAATTTTTCTTCTTTTGCCTTCTGTTACAATTTAGACTATGGGTGTTTCATTTTATGCTTCTTATAAGTAGACGTATTTGCATATACTTCCATAATTTTTTTGAGCAGTGTATAATAAAACCGGTGATAAAATGTATATTTCATTGAAATTGTTTAAATTCATAATTTGAAAAAATATTTAAAATCAAATACTTAAAAATATATTAAGCTTAACTCTTTATCAAGCAAAAACAATTTTAACGAAAAAATTATTTCACAACATTTCTCGTGATTGCCCAATTTATACGGACTTGTGAATGCATATCGAGATTAAACCCAAAACATATTAGACACGATAAGTAAAGTTACGCTGAAGTTAAAAATGCTAATTATTAACATGTCTGCATGTGAGAAACCTTGTAATTTTAGTAAATTTTCGTATTAAAAATATAAATACAATTGACGAAAAGTAATCATTTTTAAGGGGTTTGCTTTGAAATTAGCATTTATAAATGAAATATACGCCCTTACATATGAATCGTGAAAGGTTATTCACGCTTGGCGTCTCTTATTGTTTAAAAGAACAGAAATGCATTGAGAAAATGGAATATTCATTGAGAAAAAGGAGAAAATTGAATAAAATCAAACAATTAAAAATTTTAACTATACAATTCTCTAGTTGTAAAAAACCGTATAATTTTAGTATTAAAAAATATAAGTACAACTGTGAAAGAAAACAACCCTTTTTTATGGGAGTCTGTTCTAAAAGGAATGTTTCTAAATGAAACCCACGCCTTTACATATGAATCGTAAAATTGAATAAAATCAAACAATTAAACATTTTAATTACACAAATCTCTAGTTGTAAAAAACCGTATAATTTTAGTATTAAAAAATATAAGTACAACTGTGAAAAAAAAAAACCATTTTTTTATGGGAATCTGTTCTAAAATGAATGTTTCTAAATGAAATCCACGCCTTTACATATGAATCGTAAAATTGAATAAAATCAAACAATTAAAAATTTTAATTGCACAAATCTCTAGTTGTAAAAAACCGTATAATTTTAGTATTAAAAAATATAAGTACAACTGTGAAAAAAAAAAAAAATTTTTTTATGGGAGTCTGTTCTAAAATGAATGTTTCTAAATGAAATCCACGCCTTTACATATGAATCGTAAAATTGAATAAAATCAAACAATTAAAAATTTTAATTACACAAATCTCTAGTTGTAAAAAACCGTATAATTTTAGTATTAAAAAATATAAGTACAACTGTGAAAAAAAAACATTTTTTATGGGAGTCTGTTCTAAAATGAATGTTGCTAAATGAAATCCACGCCTTTACATATGAATCGTAAAATTGAATAAAATCAAACAATTAAAAATTTTAATTACACAAATCTCTAGTTGTAAAAAACCGTATAATTTTAGTATTAAAAAATTTAAGTACAACTGTGAAAGAAAACAACCTTTTTTTATTGGAGTCTGTTTTAAAATGAATGTTTCTAAATGAAATTCACGCCTTTACATATGAATTGTAAAATTGAATAAAATCAAACAATTAAAAATTTTAATTACACAAATCTCTAGTTGTAAAAAACCGTATAATTTTAGTATTAAAAAATTTAAGTACAACTGTGAAAGAAAACAACCTTTTTTTCATTGGAGTCTGTTCTAAAATGAATGTTTCTAAATGAAATACGCGCCTTTACATATGAATCGTAAAATTTCATTCACGCTTGGCATCTCTTATTGTTTGAAGGAACAGAAAACATAAAATACTTTGTCGTAAACCAGAAAAAAGGAGTCTTTTGAATATTCGGTCGTGATTCGAATTTTGTGTCCTTTCTTTTTTCTTTGGACAATGGCTGTATTTTTCTAACCTTGTTTGACAAATAGTGCCCGCCCTGGGTGTAAAATCTGAAATAAAAACTTTGCGGAGTTTTGAGTTTTAAGAATGACAAGTCAGCAATTTAAAGTTTTGGAATTTTTTGTAATACTTAATATTAGAGAAGGAATCATTAGAATTTTAGTATACAATGTGTAATAATTTCGATTAAAAGAATACAAAATCAGCTTAATAAATTTCTTTACAACAATGAAGGAAAAGAAACTATACATTATGAATGGTCTAACAAATATTTTCAAGCTTAAATTATTTCACATCAACAAAAATATTGTACAAATATTCTTGACGCGCAATTCTATATTAATTACTTTTGCATTAATAAAATGTTTACTTGAACGTATTACAATTTAGAATATGCACAATTAAACATTCTTTTTCATTCTAAATTATCTAAAACTACGGCCATATTGCATAAATAGAGTAACAGATGGCGAAAATTAAAGTTAAGTATAATAATTAATTAAAAATTTCGTTAACTTTATTTGTAATTTTTGTTAAATCATTAAAATAATATTTTGATTTCTTCTCCAGTAAATTTAGTAATGATGTACAACTAAGCTTAATTTTTTATATAATTGCATAAGTAAAAAATTTTTAGATGCAGCCGTTTTCAATTTTAGTAACACACTTCTGGGTAAAGAATTTTATTATTAAAAAAAGGGATTATAAAAAAAAAATGCAATATGTGTTTTGTGGATAATCTACAGTGTTAGCAAAAAATAAGATTTTCACTTCAGAGGGCTCTAGAATGAGTTCTATTGATCCAAATGAGATAAAAATTGAACTACAGACACTTCAAATGATGCGCTTGACACTTATTAAATAAAAAATATATATTATGAAAAATCACTAATAGATGGCGCTGTAACACAAATTATATTTATTTGCATATATTGAAAATGTGAAGCATCATTTGCGTTACAGTGCATGCTTATTAGCATTATTCTTTGGTTTAAAAGAAAGCGGATTCTGAACGAGCATTCTCCTCGGCAGATCATACATACGTTACAAGAAAAAGCGCTACAGGAAAAATTGTTCTACCAGAACCAGCAGAACTCCGTTGCAGCTGTAAAATAATTCCACCATATGAAGCAAATACGAAGAGGTCCAATGACTCCATGTGCCTTACACAAGATGATAAAGAAATTTGAAAGAACTGGGCAACTTGGCATACTTCCAGGTAGAGCTCGAAAGCAAATCCAGTCATCCAGCGTCGAAAATGTGGCTACCGCGGTCGTTGAAGGCATCAGTCAGTCACGTCATGGTGGTGTGAGTGTGCCAGTTGTTTCCCACGTATTGGATATGCCTTATTCCACTCTACACAAACTCTTACGGCGGATTTTGCATTTTTATCACTACAAAATCAAGCCTGTGCACATGTTGCAGAACGGGGACTCAAAAGTTCGTAAAACTTTTGCACTTCAGTTCCTTGTTCGAATGGTGGTTGACGTCATTTGGCCATGGAACATTATGTGGACTGACTAAGCCCACTTTTGCCTCAATGGGCAAGTTAATCCCCACAGTTGTCAAATTTGGGTAGCGGAAAACCCTCACGCTATCCAGGAACAACCCCTGAAAAAGTGACAGTATGGTGTGGTTTTACGGTTACTTTTATCTTTGGACTGTATTTTTTAAAGAGATAACTGCAAATGGGATCTTGTTCCGTCTCAAAACAACGGTACCGTGATATGCTGAAGGATTTCGTAATTTCAGAACTTCAACAACGTGGATGCCTTCAGGACATCATTTTCATGCAGGATGACGCACCTCCTCACATTGATCGTCGTGTAAAGTAATTGCTAAGACAGTATTTCACAGATACACGTGTGATTAGTCGCCATTTTCCAACAGCATGGCCTCCTCGTTTGCCGGATATCACCCTCTGAGACTTTTGATTGTGGGGGTTTCCTGAAGGACAATATGTACCCTAAAAGACAAGAATCTGTGCCAGAACTTAAGGACAGCTTTCGCCGCCATGTTCTAGATATTCCGCAGACTCACTCCGGTCAGCTGTGGAAAATATGGTTATGAGATTAAAGCACATTGTTGAAAATGAAGGGGGACATATTGAGCAGTTTTAATGCTACTTTTTTTTATTTAACATTTATAAAGCATATTAAATGTTTTTATGTGTGTTACAGCGCCACCTATCAGCGGATTTTTGTACTATTTTTTATTTAATAAATGTCAGTGCATCATTTGAATTATCTGTAGTTCAAATTTTATCTCACTAGGATCAATAGATCGCATTCTAGAGACCTCTGAAGTGGGAAATTTATTTCTTGCTAACTCTGTACTTATATGAAATCCAAGTGTAGGAAAGTGTAGGTAACCATTCCGGGGTGAACGAGTCGCTGCTATGAACCAACCATAGCTAAACGCAATATTATGCTTAATGAAAAACATATGCTATCATATGACAACTGTATGATAATTTCTTCTACCTCAAATCATATCTTAAACATATTTTCATATAAAACATGTGTATCAACATTTCTGTAAACAATTTTTTCTGTAAACACTTTTTCAAAAATAGTGTGAACAAACGGAAAGCGGTTTGGTGAGCCATTCATCTTTGCGATGTAGTAATTTGCATCGGATGCATTTTCATAAAAATAATATATTTTAAAATAAAATAACTTTAACGCATTGAATATTTATTTTTAATGTTTTGTGAAATATTCAGAAATTGTGTTTCACTTTGCTAATTATTATTTTTTGAATTATTATTTTAATATTTAATTTGCATATTATATTCAATCGTTGAACTATTTCAGAAATTTAATATTGAGTAAAAACAATATCCTCATCATTTGTATTTTTAGAAATAATTTGTCATTTTTAAAATGTACTTTTCTACAAAACAAACATTTCAGTAATAAAATCTTCATGCTGTTTCTTTGTATGATGTCTTATGAAAGTGAAACGCAGATCAGCACTTCGTCATTTTTGACGGTGGTTATATACTATCTTGATCATAAAATCAATACATTTTATTTATACTCTGTTTAATACAAGGTATACAATACCTGCGACATACACATTTTTCACAACTAAATAAAATAAAATAAACAAATATCAAAATTATATAAATTTTGATTTGTGTAAAACTCATGTTATCGGTATAGAAAAAAAAACTGATTAATTATACGACCAGTAAAAACAAACTTGTTGGGAATTCTTGGAAAAGCGTGTTTGCAAATGAAATTGATGTGCATACATTTGAATTGTAACAATTCTTTCAAATTTCATCCTTTTACTTTTTGAACAAAAAACGCAAAATAATTCGCTATTAATTTAAAACGAAATGCTAAACTGTTTTTAAATATTTTTTTCCCGATTTGAGCTTTTTTCTTTCAATTGCCAGAAAAATGTAGTGTTACATTCATGATAAATGTACCCCGATCCTGGAAAGAAACTATACTTGTATTGTGGATTAGAATTATGTAACCTTTCTCATTAATCACTATAACTTGTTGTTTATCACTTGCTGGTTACTATTACATTTGATGAAAAAAATTGTTTGTTATAAGTGCTGTATGTAATGAACCCTGATTACAAACCAAAATGAACCATTTTATCAAATTCTACTAACCAGATTTCCAAAATAATTATACTGTTAATTATATAATTTTTCGAGGAAGATTTTAGTATACTGAAAATTTTTATTACGTGATTAATTATAGCGTTATGACAATACTTCTGAGATAAGTCACAGAAAAATCGGTCAAGTGCGAGTATAACTCACTCTCAAAGGGTTCCGTACATTAAATTTATGAATTACTATTTATTAAATTAAAGTCTGATAATGATTAAAGTTATAAAAAATATAACACGGAATATTTAAAATACCTTTTAATGTAGATTACATATATTACGTTCGCACTATCGGTGACATTTTCGGATCTAAATTTAGATTTAGATCCGAAGATGTCACCGATAGTGTGAACGAAACATATGTAATCTACATTAAAAAGGTATTTTAAATATTCCGTGTTATGTTTTATCACTTTAAGCATTATTAGACTTTAATTTAAAGTTAACAAGTGATTGTATTACATTATTTATACTATTTATTAATTAATAAACTCTTACTACCCTTATTTTTTTCATAATTATATTTTCAGTAGATTCGAAAATAGGAGGGGGCCGGGCATATTTTCCCAGTATACTTTCGAGGATATCTCTGAAAATATAATACCTAACATTAAAACAAATATATTTTTGTGTTCGGTGTTACAAGATCTTTCGAACGATACCCTACACGATATATATAATTTTTTTTCAGTTAACTTAATTGATATCTCAGTTAATTAACGACAATTTTTTTCGGAAATCTTTATCAAATATTGTTGGATGATCCTGCGTCGATAGATACTTCGAGAGACCGTCAACTCACTCGCTGACCACCCGAAAAGTAAAGTTTGTGTGTAACGAAAAATTCGTTTTTCTCAAAAACTATATAACATAGGAAAATAGCTACAGTTTTCCTGCAAGGTTTAAATAAATTCCTATTACCCATATTTTTTTCATAATTTTAGTTTCAGTAGATTCGGAAATAGAGGAGGGAGAACATATTTTTTGCAGTGCATTTTCGACGATATCTTTGAAAATACATGGTGTTTCTAAATGAATGGGGTTTTAACGCTTTGTAATATCTATTATATAAAACTTGCAATTATACTTAATACATAAAATGAAAGAGCAACTCAAACAGTTTGTTGGTACCTGTGCATGCGCATGCGTAGGCAATGTTTCTCCCGTGATCCGTTAGAAAGCGCTAGTACCGAAAATGGCGACTAGTGAACAGAAAGCATTTTGTGTTCTGCAGTTTGCAAAGACCAAATCTGTAGTTACCGTGCAAAGTGCGTTCCGGATAAAGTTCAGATGTGATCCCCCAGGCAGCTGTTGCAACAATTACAACACAAACACTAATTAACGTTTGGGAAGAACTGAGTTATCGACTTGATGTGTGCCGTGTGACGAAAGCTATTGGAGCATTTCTATATTAAGTTTTTATATTAAGCTATATTAAGTTGTTCACATTGAACACTTGTAAGCTTGTAGGTAAAACTGCTTGAGTTCCTCTTTCATTTTATGTATTAATTATAATTTTAAGTTTTATGTAATAAATATTACCAAGCGTTAAAACTCCGATATTCATTTAGAAACACCCTGTATAATACCTAAAATTAAAACAAATATATTTTTGAGTTCGGTTTTACGAGATCTTTCACACGATACCACATACGATATACAAAAAGAAAAAAAATCAAGTAACTTAATTAGCCCCCTAAATTTTTCCTAAACGTATTTGTGAATGGCTAATAATCTGAAAATATGTGGGTAAAAATACTTTATAACTTTCCCAAGTTTGAGCTTTCCATGTCCCATAGTTTACGAGAAAAAGGGCACTGACAGACGGACACACAGACACAGTAGTGATCTTATAATGGTTCCGTTTTTACTTTTTAAGTACGGAACCCTAGAAATTATAGAAATGACGTATCAACAAAGGATAATGAGAGCCATAACACACCCTCAACTACTGGTTGTAAAATCATAAAATTTTGGGGGACTTTGCAACGTATCTGCTTCTCTTTCTAAAGTTCTTAATAAAATACACATATTGAGAGATGAAATTTAACGACGTTATTGGGATTTTGCTGTAATGTATTCTCCGCTGAAAATGATAGATAGTATTTTAATTTTTATTTACCGACGTTACTTTAAAGTGCCATTAAAAGAAACTTGTTATAAAATTCATTTAATACAACTATTGCCAGTAATGCAAGTTAGAATGGCTTCTAGACACTTTACTTTATCGTGTTTCAAAAGCATTATTCACTGTACAAAGCAAAAATATTTTTAAATGGATATTTTCTTTCTCCAATTGTAACAACTCAGCACTTTTGATGTTGAAAGGCATTAAGTTGAAAGTTTCACTCCTGAAAATTTTCCATGTTTATATGTAATTTGTACATTTCCTAATTCTATAAAATGATAAAAACAATATCCCGAATAAATAATTTATGTAGAGTTAGCCTAAAAATCAATGTAAATACTGATTTAGTTAATTACATATTAATAAATGAAAAAATTCTAAAATTTATTTAATGATTGCAGAAATCTACTAATTTATTTTTAAATATTAAGAAAAATTGCTTTGTAAGGTGAAATTTTCATTAATTCATAATTTTGTCGATAAAGGATTAAAGATTTTATGCAACGTCATCAAAAAATGTCATTTGCGTTGTATTTTTACAAAGATATATTTTTGGTGTTTCTTATATAAGACTGTTCTCAAATCCAAACTGCTCTTTTCTGACGCACTTTATTAATTGATTTTTATTCGCAAACGTATAAAATTGGCATGTGCTCTTATACAGAAACTATGTAATCGAATTATTTTTTCCGTTTTTGGGTAAGGTCAAAATATTTGTCAAAAAATTCTGTCAAAATTGGCGTTTCGAACCGAATTTTTGGACGCGACAGTCCAGGAAAGGAAAAAAAAAAACACCCTTACGTTCTGAGATAATAATCACTAATAACTCAATTCATTTATGGGAAAATGAAAAAAAACTGTTCGATTACAAACCCGTTCAATAATTATGCATGGAAGTATCATGTTTTTAGATTTAAAAATGAGTCAGAAAGTTTCGCGTTAGAAAGCTTTTTTTTTTTTTTTTTTTTTTTTTGAGAACCGTCTTAAAGGAATTTTAGAAAGAACTCTTCAAGAAATAACCATTATAACCCAGCTTTCTTTACATCAAAGATTGCATTAACACATTATAATACATTATCTGTTTAAGCATTTCTGTGTACTCTGTATGAGTGTTAATACGAATCACCAAAAAATCCATGAGTTTTTATTTCTTAATTTTCTGTTTATTGGTGTCTAAAATGTGAGAAATTGTGAACAAGGAACAAATTACGTGTACATAATACCAGAATGTACGCGATAATCTATGAATCCTACATTAATTTCTATTGTGTTTAATTAAATGTTTGTGCATATAATATGCATTATATAATATTCATATTAAATATACTTGCATATCGCAGATGCATCTTCCTGCATGTTTACTCTCTTCGGAAAGGTATGGTGATATTTATTACTTTTTCCAGTACATTTTATTAAAATTGTCGTTATTCATATAATGCATAACATTCTCGTAATCTTGTAATCATAAGACACGTACAATCAAATTAAATATTACAACATTTTATGACATTTTATGACATTGACTTTTTTTGTTTTTCAAATTTAGCATAATACTTAAAATCATACGAATATTGCGATCGCTATGCGAATCCTATGGATTGCACAGTATGAATTATTTTGAATCCCACACTGCAAGTCTTCAATTAAGGAAATATATGCTTTAGTGCTTAACAAACGTAGAAGAGAATTTTCAAACGGGAATTTTTAATGCAGATATGTACTTCATTTTTAAAACTCAAAGCTTTTAGATAAAGTGTAAATAAATGTAAATAGTATTTCTCGGGGAATATTAAAATAAACTTTTATCAATATACACTGCGAGAAATCATAATAGATGCCCCAGAATTTTTAAAAATTATCCTTGATTAGATAACATGCAAATATCCAACATATCAAAATTCATATTAATGTCATATATGCATTGGAATTTAAAATTTTTCTAATTAAGAAATGGATAATTCATTTAAATTAAGAATTCAGGATGTATTTAAATTAAGTACTTTAATTGGTTTAAATGTAGGAAATGAAATTAACAATCCGGTTAAAATTTCAAAGGCTGAAATCTGTTTTATTGTGGCAGCAATGAAGTAATTTGTTTAATTTATTCTTCGTAATTAAAACGGATTGCAGCAGATTCATTTGATGATTTTAAAATGAATAATTCATAAGATATTGCCGTTAACATTTTAAATAGAATTTGAAGATAAAATCCCACTTTATCGCATTTAATTTCCTGAAGGAGATAGATATCATTTGAAATTCCTTGTCAGATATTTTATTTCTATAAAAAGAGATGAACGATGTATGAATTATTAGTATTTGAAATATAAATTAATTTTATAGCTTATTTTTATTGAAATATCGAATTCATTCAAAACGAAAATTCACAAGCAGTTGCATAAAAGGATTTTTGAAGCCTTATATTTAGGTATATTTACTTTGTACTCTCGTAAATAAAAATTTTATTAAATTAATAAAATAAATAAGTTTCCTCAGACACTTTATCACAGTACAAAGCATTAAGACAAAACATGAAATGGAAATAAAGCTTCATGTTTTATAAGTATATAATCATAAGCGTGTGAGAAGGATATAATTTTAAAATATTGAATCTAGAAGTTTAGAAGAAGATTGTGACTTTTCAATAATAATAATATGATCAACTTCTTTAAAGTTTATGATAAAATACATTTCAAAAAGATTGAAATTAAAGGTTTTCAACCAGGTAGTGACTACTAAATAAAAGTAATGTGATCGACTAGTACAGAGCATATTGGAAAGTTATTTGTAGTTCATAACTGCCAGCTTCTAATCCTTTTTAAATCATATAAATATGCTTTGAACCAAAAATATTATTTAATAAAACTCGTGTTGTATTTATTTATTGAAACGTAGTGCTCATTTTATTATATCTATAAAGTAAAAATTCTGGTTCCAATACATTTATTTGACTTAAAAAAGCACAGAAAATGGCATGTATGGTAATGTAATAAAACATAAAAAATAATAAATTAAAAAATAGAAAAGAAAACAAAAGGGTTTTAAACGTGAAAGTGAATAAATGTTAAAATTTCAGTGCAAATTCACCTTGTTTAATAACTAACATTCATTAAGATACAACTAAATGTAAATATATTGCTTGAAGGTGCGTAAAAACATACATAAAAAACATTTAAAAGCACATTAAAGTCCTTTTAAAAAATTCCAAAACGTTTTCAACCGAAACCCGGTTATCATCAGTGGAAAAAACTAATTCTGTTGAGTTGAGTTGTTACCTCTTTGCGTTTTCTTGCTTGCCCGGAATAAACTATTTCATTTCAAGGGTTTGGAAAAAAAGGTGGGATGGGAAAGGTAATCAATGATGCATTAATTCATTCCAGACTGCGTGGATATCATATGATAATACATCGTTACAGACTATTTCTTTTTTAGACATTATTTCTAGAGACTCTCTTATAATTGCTTCCAGGTGATTATTTGTGCAGAATATAATTTTGGATCTATTGAAATCAACTTTTATAGGTTCAGTTTGCGCTAATCTTGCTAAGGCAGTGTGGGGTCTATTTAATCTCAGATCTGCTTCATGTTCTTTTATTCTGTCTCGGAATTTCCTCATTGTCATACCTATGTACATAAAATCTTTATTATCGTTCTTGAATGGTATAATATATACTCCTGATCTATTGATAGCCTGGATTGGGTCTATTTTTCTGTTTAACAAAACCCGCAACTTTGGGGGAGGGACTGCGATTAATGTAATGCCAAACCTAAAGAGTGAATGTCTCATACTTTCAAAAAGAAAAAAAAAATTTAAAAATACAGTCAAGTCGGGTTTAAATTTAATTATCAACAACAACGTTTTTGTTTTCAACAATCAAGTTTACAGACAAGTCAATGGGGCCCCAATGGGTTCCCCCATTTCAGGTTTGCTTGCAGAGTTTAAACTACGTCCTCTTGAAAATATAATCATGGAGACCATAAAACCGGGTCCGGATTGCTGGTTAAGATATGTAGATGATATTTACATTATTTGGAATCAAGGAAAAGATCAGTTATACTCCTTTCTAGATAAAATCAATAACCTAGACAATAAAATAAAATTTACACTAGAAATAGAACAAAATCAAAAGCTTGCTTTTTTGGATGTACAACTAATCAGAAATATGGATAAACAGAATCTTGATTGCACAGTGTTTAAGAAAATTAACAGATCTAACTCCACCATCCCGTTCAATTGCAGTTCACCCATTAGTTACAAGTTAGCACCTTTCAATTTTTATGTAAAAAGAGCGTTTGAAGTTTGTTCATGCCTTTTCCTTAATGAAGAATTAGATGTAATTAGAAAAAATAGCAGCCGAGAATTCAGTTCCATCCCGTTTCTTTGAAAAAATCATAAATAAATTTAAAGTGAAAGATGAAGAAAATCGGAATACAGGTACAATTAAAAGTTTGAAGTTTTGTAAAGTTAACTACATCCCACGGTTTTTTGAAAGTATGAAACATTCACTCTTTAGGTTTGGCATTACATTAATCTCAGTCCCTCGCCCAAAGTTGCGGGTTTTGTTAAACAGAAAAATAGACCCAATCCAGGCTATCGATAGATCAGGAGTATATATTATACCATTCAAGAAAGATAATAAAGATTTTATGTACATAGGTATGACAATGAGGAAATTCCGAGACAGAATAAAAGAACATGAAACAGATCTGAGATTAAATAGACCCCACACTGTAGCGCAAACTGAACCTATAAAAGTTGATTTCAATAGATCCAAAATTATATTTCGCACAAATAATCACCTGGAAGCAATTATAAGAGAGTCTCTAGAAATAATGTCTAAAAAAGAAATAGTCTGTAACGATGTATTATCATATGATATCCACGCAGTCTGGAATGAATTAATGCATCATTGATTACCTTTCCCATCCCACCTTTTTTTCCAAACCCTTGAAGTGAAATAGTTTATTCCGGGCAAGCAAGAAACCGCAAAGAGGTAACAACTCAACTCAACAGAATTAGTTTTTTCCACTGATGATGACCGGGTTTCGGTTGAAAGCGTTTTGGAATTTTTAAAAGGACTTTAATGTGCTTTTAAATGTTTTTTTATGTATGTTTTTACGCACCTTCAAGCAATATATTTACATTTAGTTGTATCTTAATGAATGTTAGTGAAAGTGAATTATATTTTATTTAAAGTGGATCTAGAATTAATTCAGAAATTTTAAGTCAAGAATAAAAAGGAATTTATTTATTTCTACATTTCTAAGTTACTAATTATCTTACAATTTGCAGACACTAGAGTTATATTACATCAGCTTAGAAAGGGGTAGGGGAAATTCTAATTCGGCTAGTTTGAAAATATTTAATTTTTTTTTTTTTTTTTTTTTTTTTTTTTTTTAATAATAACGCATTGGAGAAAATTTAGGAATTAATACGATTAATATCACAAAAATGACATTTTTTTTTAATTTCTGTCACTTTAAAGTAGGGTGGGTAAATTTGTGTGCGGGAGAGAGTGTGTTGATTTTTCTACATGAAATATAACAATGATATTAGAGATACAATTACAGTTCTACTGCAGTTGTTTTGGTCAGTGCTCGAAGATAAACTAGTACCTCGGTTCTCGAACACAATCTGTTCCAAATAATTATTCCGAATAATATTCCGAATAAAATTTTTCATTTAGAAAGACTTAAAATACGAATAATTCGTTGTTATCTAACAAGTTACTCCCTGAATTTACCTATTTCAAACAATAGACAGTGTAGTACAATATAGTCATATATATATATCCATATATTTAAAGCTGTTTGCTAAAAATGTCAAATAATTCCATCGAATTTCGACCGTATACGCATGCGTCAAAAAAGGACCGGCCAATGAGGCCGAGGGTCTATTCCTGTCTCCAAACGTATTCGGGATCAAGATCAACTCCTGTTGTTTGATGGCTTTTTCCGCGTTGCGTTAAACCTAGGAAGATATTTATATAAAAAACTGTGGAGTGTTTAGAAGGTATTTATTTTATTTATTGTTGTATTTATTGTAATTTGAATGAATACTTAGGTATCCATTTCGGATTTACTGTGTAACATGAATTTAGGTTCATTTAACGGTCGCGAAATCAAATCATTTTGTTTATATAGTACAGAAAATAATTCTTCAATCGTAAATAAAAATATAGTAGAACATGTAATACAAAATTGGACCACTTATATTCCGTTTATGATCGGATATGAATCTTATGGTGTTCCGATTGCTAATGAAAACGATTATGTAAATATAATGTCAAAAGACAGTACGCACGGCAGTAATATTTTTATTATTATTTGTTCGAAAAAAGCGAATCTGAGCGTCTGAATATAAATTATAAAATATTATTTCTGTATTTAGCAACTAAATATTTAATAAATATGCAGGAATGTGACTAGCTTTATGTGAATGTATAATATATATAAGTCTGAACTTTAGCATTATTTTTTAACAGAAATATACTATCTCTATTCGATTTAAAAGTTTTGTCATTATATAAGTGTGCTATTTTATTTGTAAAGAGTATGTATGCATTATATTGTTTGTATGTATACAAATCTTTAGAATCTCTTAATATTTGAATAATGTTTACATTATATTTGTTTGTATGTATACAAACAATATATGTATACAAAGAAGTATGTATACAAACAATGTATCATGTAACAATATTAATATTTACATTGTATTGTTTGTATGTATACAAATCTTGAATGTTTTAATTTATTACATTCATTTTTTACCAGTTTGCATGTCCGTTCATGGGCGATTCATATGAAACTCATAATTTGTCACAAATTGGTGATTTTATTGATTTAGTGCTTTGCCCAAGAATGTGGAAAAAAAAACTTTTTGACATCGGGTGAAATGAATGAGGTTATTTCGGTTTTTCTTTTGTATATAAAAAATGTTATATGTAAAAAAATCCTGGCCATTAATCACATTGTTTTTTGTATATTTAAAGACGATTACTTATTCTTTGTAATTATTTTTTTGTTGGGGGTTTTTGAGCAAAATAATATTACTTCATAGCTAGAACCAGTTCATCATTAATATTTACTTATTTACTTAATCCTTTGACCGCTGAGCAAATGGGCAAATTTGTAATGTTTTTCTGTTATTTTTTTTAAATGTCAAAAAAAGATAAATTTTCAAACTTGGTATAAAAAACTTAGGTACTTCTCTATTATCCCATCGTCCACTTTTCATAACAAAATACTATCGCCAAACTGTATGATTAAATGCCAAAAATGCAGTCCCATTTACTTGATGTCGGAAGCATTATACGTGTTTGTTATGTCATCAAGTGGTTTTTAATTCAACATTTGCGCGTATTAATGACAACGTTCTCCCGTTTATTTGGCGTTACAGTTTGGAAATAGTTTTTTGTGATGAAAAGTGGTCGATGAGATAATAGAGAAGTACCAAAACTTAATTACGTATATGAGTAGATTCCTTGACAGTATTAATCATTACTCAATATTTTAAAACTGCATCATATTTGTAGAATTATATTAATTTAAACAATGCTTCTATTGAAGTGTGAAGAAGCACATACTTCTATGAAGAACCATATATTTACATAATCGTTTTCATTAGCAATCGGAACACCATAAGATTCATCCCCGATAAAAAACGGACTATAAGTGGTCCAATTTTGTATTACGTGTTCTACGATATTTTTACGTACATTTGAATAATTATTTTCTGTACTATATAAACAAAATGATAGAGATCTAAAACCACAATTTCCATCGGGATTGATTTCGCGAATGTTAAATGAGCCTAAATTCATTTTTAAACAGTAAATCCGAAATGGACACCTAAGTATTCATACAAATTATAATAAATAAAATAAATACCTTCTGAACACTCCACAGTGAGTTCTATATAAATATCTTCCTAGGTTTAATGCAACGTGCAAAAAAAAAAAAAAAACAGGAGATGATCCCAAACACGTTTCTAGAGACAGTAATAGACCCTCATTTTAATGGCCGGTGTTTTTTTTTTTACGCATGCGTATTGGGTCGAATATTGTTAAAAAATGATTTTGAAGAAAAAATCGGTAAATTTACAAAATGGTTTCGGGAAAAACTTCACCAAATGGTTTCAAAATTCTTTGAGTGACAGTGGGAAAAAAAATTTCATTTTACATTCAATCATCGCAATTGGCGAGTGTGACTATTAAGTTTAGCCAGTACTGGATACTACTAGATATAATGATTATGAACCATGATTTTTCTGTTATTGGGCGAGATTCATGTTTTTTCAGCAATTCTTTGACGAAATTCGTGTTTTTTCAGCGATCCTTTGAAGAATTTTGCATTTTTCTCGTGATCCTTAACGAAATTCGCATTTTCCAGCGATTCTTTGATAAAATACATTTTATTCCGCAATTTTTAGACGAAATTTAGTAAAAAAGCGTGATCTTTTGGTGAAATTTCCTTTTTTGCGATTCTTTGACAAAATTTGCTTATCTTTCACGATCCTTTTGCATAATTCACGTTTTTTCTGTGGTCTTTTAATGAAAGTCATGTTTTCCCATGATCCTTTGATGAAATTAGTGTTTTTTTCTCAATCATTTGACGAAATCTGTGATTTTTTCAAAACGCGAAGATTGGTTAGATGTTTTTAGTCTGCAGGTGCCCTAAAAAGTCTGACGCCCGTTGCTGCATCGCACACATTCTTCCATGGGGCATCGAACGAAGGAAATTCATCCTAAAGAATCATTGTTTCATTCCTGACATTTCTAGAAAGAAACAACGTTCAATTTATTGGCTGAATTGTAAAGGGCGAAATGGTGTCAGACATTAGCGGAAATAAAGTGCGCAATTTGTTCGTTTATGGAAAAAATTGTGAAATTCGTTAATCGATAAATTGCGAAATTTGTCAATCGATAGAGGAAAAATCACAAAATTCATTAATCGACGGAAAATTCATCAACTGTTTTGAAATTTGTCGAGCGACAGCAGAGAAAAAAATCTTTTTCCATTCAGTCATTGCAATTGGTGAGTGTGACTATTATGTTTGAACAGTGGTGGCAATAAAGTCCATTGCAAAATTTTCAGTATTACTCGCTGTTTGGCAAGTGCTAATTTTGTCCTATACTTCAAAACCATTTTGATCATCACATCAGTGTGCAGGACAGTTTTTTTAGGTAGACAATTTGATGAATTTCGTGATTTTTCCGTTATGAATTGACCAATTTTGCTGCTATTGATTGTTGAATTTTATAATTTATCAACTATTGATTAGCGAATTTCATGATTTTTTCCATGAACGTTTGACGAATTACACAAAAAAATTAAGAATATCGTTAAATTGTCTTGGGTAAAAAAAATTTACTATTGTCAAATGCCTTCAAGAAAAAAGTTGCAAGTTGAAACGCCTGTGACCACTTTTTCATGTTATGCATTTCTGGGAGTCCATCCCCCCACTCTCCCCAAGTGGGACACTTTTCTAAATTTTGCACACACCCCTCATGTGATACATCGCTGGAAAAGTCTTTGACCGCTTATTCATGTTATGCATCTCCGGGGTCCATCCCGCCACTCCCCCCCCCCTAAGGAGGGCGATTTTCTAAATTTTGTTGACACCCCTCATGTCATATATTGTTGGAAAGGTCTGTGACTGCTTAATCATATTATGCATCTCTGATGTCCATCTCCCCACTTTGCCCCCCCTCCCCTCAAAGGGTACTTTCTAAATTTTGCGCACAACCCTCATGTTATATATCATTGGAAAGGTCTGTGACCACTTAATCATATTGTGCATCTCCGATATGTCCATCTCCCCACTTGCCCCCCCCCCCCCAAGGGGTACTTTCTAAATTTTGCACACAACCCTCATGTTATATATCATTGGAAAGGTCTGTGGCCACTTAATCATATTATGCATCTCCGATGTCCATCTTCCCACTTGCCCCCCCCCCCAAGGGGTACTTTCTAAATTTTGCTCACAACCCTCATGTTATATATCATTGGAAAGGTCTGTGACCACTTAATCATATTATGCATCTCCCATGTCCATCTCCCTACTTTGCCCCCCTCCCCCCAAGGAATACTTTCTGAATTTTGTTGACACCCCTCATGTCGTATATTGTTGGAAAGGTCCGTGACTGCTTAATCATATTATGCATCTCCGATGTTCATCTCCCCACTTTGCCCCCCCCCCAACGTACTTTCTAAATTTTGCACACAACCCTCATGTTATATATCATTGGAAAGGTCTGTGACCACTTAATCATCATATTATGCATCTTCGATGTCCATCTTCCCACTTGCCCCCCCCCCCCCTAAGTGGTACTTTCTAAATTTTGCTCACAACCCTCATGTTATATATCATTGGAAAGGTCTGTGACCACTTAATCATATTATGCATCTCCGATGTCCATCTCCCCACTTTGCCCCCCCCAAGGGATACTTTCTGAATTTTGTTGACACCCCTCATGTCGTATATTGTTGGAAAGGTCCGTGACTGCTTAATCATATTATGCATCTCCGATGTTCATCTCCCCACTTTGCCCCCCCCCCATTGTACTTTCTAAATTTTACACACAACCCTCATGTTATATATCATTTGAAAGGTCTGTGACCACTTAATCATATTATGCATCTCCAATGTCAATCTGCCCACTTTGCCCCCCCCCCCAAGGGATACTTTCTAAATTTTGTTGACATCCCTCATGTCACATATTGTTGGAAAGGTCTGTTACTGCTTAATCATATTATGCATCTCCGATGTCCATCTCCCCACTTTGCCCCCCCCCCCTACAAGGGGTACTTTTCTAAATTTTGTTGACACCCCTCATGTCATATTGTTGGAAAGGTCTGTGACTGCTTAATCATATGCATCTTCGGGGTCCATCCCGCCACTCCCCCCCCTTAAGGGGGGCACTTTTCTAAATTTTGGACACAACCCTCATGTGATATATCGATGGAAAGATCTGTGACCACTTAATCATATTATGCATCTCCAATGCCCATCTCCCCACTTTGCCCCTCCCCCCAAGAGGTACTTTCTAAATTTTGCACACAACCTCATGTGATATATCGATGGAAAGGTCTGTGATCGCTTAATCATATTATGCTCCCCACTATGAAATTTGTCAAGTTAAAGCAACTATAAAATGTAATTTTATGGTACTATCAAGTTGTTTGCCGTCAAATTTTGACGGGTTCCATCTAGTATATATATATATATATATATATATATATATATATATAAATTACAGTAAAACAGAAAAAGAAAAAAATACATTACTGTACATTATGTGAGACAATGACAGTTTTGTGATCTTTTAAGGAAAAAATAATAAAACTGCACCCATACCTTCATTGCTGAAATTTTAAATGTCATGAGATGTATTGAAGGGATCCATTCTTTTTTTCTTTCTTTCTTTCTCCCTCTCTCTCTCTCTTTATTTATTTATTTTTTTAGGGTTTTGTTCATCTCACGAAACCCTATTACTCCCGCTCCGTTGTCTGTCCGTCACAGAGTAATTCTCAGAAACTATATAACTTACAGAGTTGAAACTTTGTGTTTATATAGCTGAATACCAGCTATGAAGCTAAAAATATTAAAATTTGAAAAAATCGTATTATTTTAATAAATAGAGATAAAAAATAAAATCTAACAGCCTTTTCCTATTAAATTTAAAAATTTTTCGTTATAGCAGTTGCCAAAAATTAAAAATCCACAATGAAATTCTTTCAACAATAATTATTTTTCTATTGAACGATTTCCACGTGAAAAATGAAAATGAAATAAAATGTTTCACCAATTGGAAAAAAGATTAATATGAAATAAAATTGATTGACGTCACAGTGGTAATAAAACGGAAATTTTCAAAGATTTCTCAATAATACAAGGAGTATGAGTATGTGTCTGTACACAAAGCAGATTAATATCAAGTCATTAGAGAATTAAAAAGAAAATCTGACGTCATATTGGAAGTTTAACGAATTTTTCAAATGTTTGAGAATAATACAAAGCGAGGATCAATATGAGTAATAGAGAATAGTAAATATATGAGTTTGGGAAACATATTGAATCATGATAAAATTCCGATTATGGATATATTCGCATATTTTAACATTTTGAAGGTGTACAACATGTTTAATTTTGAAATTATTTTTTTTAATATCGCATTTATTCCTCATGACAGATATTATTATGACAGAATATAATAGCGGGCTTTGGCCACTATCGCGCTGGTTCAGATATTCGAAAAAACGAAAAAATAGACCGGTAAATTTTTACTTTATAAAAAACATGACATTTTTGTTGCTGTTGTTGTTGCTAAATGAAAATTATTTGGATTTATTAAAGAAAGGATAAAGTATTTTGAAAGGAATATTAAACGAAACCCTTTGAGCGATCTTCGATCACACTTACCCACTTGTTTATTATTATTATTATTATGACCACTGAAGAAACGCACTATTTTTAAATGCATGAAAATTTTTAGCATCTGGATCAGTATATTTCATGCATATGTGCTTCGCGTCCATAAAAACCAAAGAAAAAGACAGAGAAAAGAAAAAGAAAAAAAAATATTAAAATAAAAAATCGGTGATTTCAACAACCTTGCTGTACAGAATTTTTCAAAAACATGAATATTTTTTTTAAATACCATGATAACCGTGTTGGTGAATTTGCGATCGTCACAAAGGAAAAAAAGTAAGGGGGTGGGGGACAATCGTTTTGACTACCTTTTTTTAATAGGCCGATTGGATGACGACACTTTCAATGGTTGAGAAACTAATTTTGGTCAGAGAACCTAACCACAATTGCTCTCAAAGTTCTCGTTCGAGAGCCAATTTGTTCCAGAACTCGGACGTTGGTTTTATTGTATTTTGTATTGTACTATTTAATTTGTAAAGATGGACCTCTTTCAACATTTCTATTCTCTTATTCTAACAATTAACACATTGAGATCTAGGTGTTTATTCACTAATAAGGTATAGAAACCCAGGTTTTTAACAAGCTGTCATTTCGTCCACTTTTTTCTATATATAAAAAGTCTGTATCGCTGGACGAAATCAGACAAAATGGATGAAATGGACAAAATTGGACAAATTAATACCCACTGGATGTACAAATATTTAACATGCAAAATTATTGCTACATTGAAGAATATTCTTTCTTACATTTTTTATCAACAAAGTATTTTTAAAAAATTAATCATTTAATTAAAAAAGAATGATTGTATATTAATCATCTGTAAATCCACAAAGAATATGTTAATTACACAGTGGTATGATTAATTTTATGAAATGCTTTGCTGTAAAATTGATTAGGTTTAACAAAATAATTTTTTTTAATATTAATTGCATTATTATATTATATATTAAGAGAAAAAACGAAAAGATTTTGTTTCGTGGCATAACCTAAAACTTAGTAAGAAGATGAAAAATTTAGATTACTTTCACATTGCAATTTTCCATGTAACTACAGCAATCTAATGCATAGGAAATTTTAAACAATTGTATAATAATATTTTTTAGTTACGTCTTTCAAATTTTTGTTAGAATTAAAAATTAAATTTTTTTCTACCCATATTTTGTTTGTTTTGTCTACATTTTCTTTTTTAATTGCTTGTTGTTACTTTTGTATTTACGTTTTTAACTAATGGAAATTTTGACCATCATTATGTACTTTAATAAATAATTAAATAAGGCAAGTATATAAATTAACCAATACAACCCCACCACCCCATCATTATCATTCAAAAGAATGTAGCTGCATTTGACTAAACTTACCTTAAGTCCACCAAACAGCACCACTTACCTCCATAATCATTTTACAGAATGTACCTTCCTAACTCTAATCTACCTTTCATTTTAGAGCATTATTACCCCCCCCCCCTTTTTTTTAAATTTTAATTTTAAATAATGAATTAAGATAAGTATATAAATTAACCCATACAACAGCACCACACCTTCATAATCATTCAAAAGAATGCAGCCGTACTTAACTTAACTTTACTTAAGTTCACCAGACAACACTACCCCACCTCCATAATCACTCAAATGAATGTAGCTTCCTAAGACTGATTAATACTCCATTTTTGAGCATTATAGCTTTTTTTCTCTTGTATATGTTTGCTTGTGTGTGTGAAAAAAATATGAAAATTATGAAAAAACTATATGATTGATATACTATATAATATTGATTTAATGAGATGTGAAGGATACCCGTAATGAATAGCTTGTTGATATACTGATTTTAAATTTTGAAATTTAAATTTATTTGAACAAAGATGCTTTATTCTGTGAGCAAAATTTAGTAAGATATTCGGATAAACAGATTTATGTAAACAGGATTTATAGTTAGTGAATAAATTTACTAAGAACGGAAAGTCATTGCGTTTACCATAAATATCAATGTCTAGATTTTTATTATCAGTAAGTATCCACCTAAGATAAAGGAAGTTAATTACATTATTTGTTATATCATTTTCGCTGAAATTTAAATTATTGTGATACTTTATGGGAAACTGATAATGGGATTGACATTTGGTATAAAAAAAACTATAATATCATCAATATACCTGAAGAAATAACAATCATTAAGGGAAATATTTCGTTCGTAATAAAGATATATACAAATATAGTAAGATATATATAAATATATTTCTATTTTAATTTTGGAAACAGATTATAAATTTTCAGTGGAAATGGCACTTGACAAATTTGACTTTACTGCAGATATTTCTATTTTGAAGTAGCTATTTAGAGCATTATAATTTAATATTGTGCACGTTTGTTTTATAAATCATGTTGTAGATTTAACCCTTTATCTACTGACGGTACTTATAAGTACCAGTAAAATAATTTGTTATAAAATTCATTTAATACGTGGATTAGTAGTAATAGAGTTTAGAATGAGTTATAGATGCATTAATTTATCTTGTTCCAAAAGCGTTATTGGTTAAACAAAACAAAGATATTTTTAAAAGGATGATTTCTTTTGCCTTTGCATCTTTTCAGCTTTCTTGTCGTTGGGAGAGGGGGGGTGGGATTTTCAATTCAGAAATATTTCTATATTTCTCTTGTAAGAACATTATATTTGTACATTTCCTAATTCTACAAAATACTATAAAATATTTAAAATAAAATATTTGAGTGGGGTTATATACATTGCACAAAATCCCTATAAATTCAAATTTAATTAATCCTTCTAAATTCTTCAATCCTTCTAAAATCCCTCTAAAATGTATTAAATGATTATGGAAATCTTCTAGTATAGTTTCAAAAATTCACGAAAAATGCTTTAGAAGATAAAATTTTCATGAATTCATAATTCAGTACATAAAGAGTTAAATACCATTAGATAAATTATTCATTTTCACAAATGTAGTGCGCACGTACTGTGTATGTAGACATAACAAAATATGTGCTGTTGTTGTGTATATAGACATAATAAATATTTGCATTTTTGATTAACTGTTTAATTTGAATGAAAATAATCAAGTTATTTTTCCTTTATTTTAATAAAATTCATTATTTTAACTCTCGAATGACTAAAAGTTGTCAAAATAGACGAAATGGGCAAAATGATATATTGTCAGATACGGTTCTTTCCAGGGGGGGGGGGGGGGGTTCCACCGCGAAAAAAAAATAGGACAACCTGGTTTTTAGGCATACTTAAAATTATTTTTGGCATAAATGTACTAAAGGTAAAAACACTTGCTATATTTTGAGATCTGTTAACTGAAATCTGTTTAGGCTCTTTTCAAATTCAAACTGGTTACTTTCTGACACATTTCTGAATTCATCATTTTTCTTGGAAAATGCACGAAATGGACAGGTGCTCTAATTCAGAAACTACGTAATAGAACAATTTTTTTCTATTTTTCCGTAAAGGCAAAATTTCTTTCAGAAATTGCTGTCAAAGTTGATGTTTTTGACAGAATTAGCCGTACGTGGCAGCACGAGAAAGAAAAAAAACTGCCGTCATGAGACAATAACCGCTTATAACTCAAGATATAATTTATTTATTAAAAGAAAATTTGTTCGATTACAAATCACTTTAATAATCATGTATGCAAGTGTCATGCTTTTAAGTTTAAAAATGAGTTCCGTAAATGTGTCAGAATGTTTCGCGTTGTTGAGCGGGGGAAAATATATTCTTGAGAATATATTCTTGAAAATATACTCTTGAAAATATATACTCTTGAAAATATATTCTATATTAATCTCTCTTATTAAAATGAATGCAAATTACAATTCATGGTTTGAAATATATCAGCAAATTTAAAACAGTTATTGCTTTTCTTGCTCTCCAAATTGGCTTTGGTAAATTTTTCGCTTTGCGATGTGAATTTAACCGTGAGAATTAATTTGGTACAAATAAATTTAGGCATTTTTTCAATAATTTATTCTATCCTATTGTTTTATTGTTGTAAAAATAACATTTTAAAAACATATCTTTTAAAAACCTTAGACTTAGCACACAAGCTGTACAGTTGGGAAAGGTTTTTATTAAAGCCGATTCGATATGCCAGATTGTTAAAATTGATATATTGTTAATATGATAACACTGATAAACAAGAAATTTTTTCTTGGAAAATTTTAACAGATTTAAGTAACCATATCCTTGGGAATTTAGGAAATATTCACAAAAAGGTGATGTTGGTTTCCGTTTCAGAGATATCTGTGTTTAAATATATCTCATTATGTTATTTTATTGCCTTTTAAAGTACTTTGTTTCTACAGTCTAATGACCCTGAAAGTGAACAAATATCTGGTACTTATAATACATATAGGCGCCAATAAGATGTGTTTCGTCAGACATTGTGATGCCATGAAGATCTTTCTGTGTACTTTGTAAAAAATTTATCATTGTATCATTTAATTAGCTGACGAACGGGTGCTTTTAAGATTTCTCGTAAGTGTGTTAATTCCAGTGATAGTTTTTGCTATATTTGTGCCGAATTTATGAGCACTACTCGCAGAAGAAACATTACTTCTTTAATTAAAATTGTCTATAAACATTATTTTGGATGCGAAATTGGAGATCAGGATAAGCAATGGGCACCACACTTTTGTTGTTTGCGCTGTTCTACCCGACTTCGAGAGTTGATTAAGGGAAAGGGGACTTTAATGCCTTTGGCTATACCAATGATCTGGAGAGAACCTAGCCATCATTTAGAATATTGCTATTTTTGTATAACTCCAACAGCAAAAGGAATTAATTTTAAGAAGCAGAAGCATATTCAGTATCCCAACATCGATTCTGCTATGAGGCCATTACCTCACAGTGACGTGCTTCCTGTGCCACAGCCGCCTGTAAACTACAGTCTTTCAGATGATGAAGAATGCATGCCGTCTTGTAGTCATGAAAGTGAAACAGAAATGGATTACATTCCACCACAGAAATATTTAAAGCCTCATATGATAACGCAAGTAGAGTTGAATGACCTTGTCCGTGATTTGGTGTTAAGCAAGAGTAAAGCCGAATTTCTAGGATCAAGACTTCAGGAGTGGAATGTGTTGGGTAGTGATGTACGTATTTCTATATAACATGACAGACATGAAGACTTCATACGTTTTTATGAAAAAGATGGGAAAAAGATGCTTTTGCAACGACATTCCAAGTCTTATGGCATCTTTAGATCTATGTCATAAACCAGAGGAATGGCGACTTTTTATTTATGCGTCTAAGGTGAGTCTAAAAGCAGCATACACCTTCGCATTGTAAATAAATATAACTCCATTCGTGTAGGATATGGCTCAGGGAGAAAAGAAACATATGATACCCTGAATAAACTATTACTTGTGTTGAAGTACAGTGATTTTAAGTAGAAAAATTGTGCTGACTTGGAAGTCATTTATATTCTGCTGGAAATGCAACAAGGTTACACGAAATATTCATTCTTTATCTGTGAATGGGACAGTCGTGCAAGAGATAAACATTAATGTGTACAAACGTGGCATTCTTGGAAGTCTCTGGAACCTGGTAATAAAAATGTAATTAACCAACCTCTTGTAGCACCTGTTGACATATTACTCCCACCACTCTATATCAAGTTGGGATTGATAAAAAGTTTCGTGAAAGCTTTTAATCGGGACGGTAAAGTATTTGCGTTTATCCAAAACTTGTTTCCCACAATATCGGATGCCAAAATAAATGAAGGCGTATTTGTAGGTCCAGACATTCGGAAAATTATGAAAAATGACCAGTTTGAAAGTATTGTTACGACAGTAGAAAAAGACACATGGCTTTCATTCAAGGACATTGTGCATAATTTCTTAGGGAATAACAAAGCTACAAATTACAAGTGCTTTGTTCAAAATATGGTAAACAATTTTAAAAAGCTAAATTGTCACATGTCATTAAAGTTTCATTTCTTGCACTCTCACATTGACTTTTTCCCAGCTAATATGAGAGCAATTAGCGACGAGCATGGTGAATGATTTCGCCAACAAATTTCTGCTATGGAGGCTCGTTATCGATCGCAATGGAATGCAGCAATGCTTGCCGATTACTGTTGGTTCATCAAGAGAGAAGATACAGAACATAAATATAAACACAAAAATAAGTACTAATGTACTCAAATTAATACACTCAAATTGTTTTCAGCTGCATAAAATGTGTGGTAAATGTGTATAAACAGTGTATAAGTATACTGCTGGTAAATTTAACATTTATGTATTATTATTATGCATTATTGTACGATCACCTAAATTGCGATATATCGTAATAACCTATAAATATATATCCTTCATTTAAAAAAAAATAAGAACCAAGTAAAAATTTCTAATATCATTTTTATTTACTTAAGAGTGTATATAATTGGAATATTAGCTTTGCATTTAAGAAAAAAATAAAAAGTCAATTTTTATTTATCAGTGTAATTAATTCTCTGTAAAGAAAAGATCTGGATTTCTCTGTAAAGTGTTTAATCGGTAACAATGAAGAATTACAAACAAATTATTGCAAATAAGCACATGCACATACAATTTTATGAGGGGGGAGGGGTTGTTTGCCATTTTTGTAAGCTAAGCATGGCCTATCTCATTTATATCTAATTTTATAGAATTATACTGATAATTTTACAAATATCATATAGAAATTATTTTTGTAAAAATGTATTTAAAAATTACTTAAATTAGAGGATTTATTTTAAGTAATATTTATTATTTCTACGCATATGTAGATGAAGTGGAAAGAAATTTCCCACATTATGATATGTAAAATACTACTAAAATAGAGTAAAGTTTTTCATCGCAAAATTAAATCGTGGAAAAAAAAATATGAAAATTATTCTAAACATTTATTAACCAATTTTGTCATTGTGTTGTACATATTCAACGTGTTTCTCTATTAGTTTCAAAATTGGGTTTTCAAAAATCATCTTAAGCACTGTCGTATTTCTAGAAAATCACAACTATTATTATAATATAGTTTTCAAGAAAAGGGCGCTTATCTGTATTGTGTGATCTGTACGTGATAATTACGGGAGTCGTGTCTATACGTTTAGGCGCATTTAAAAACTGATTATATTTAAAAACATAGCTAGGTAGAAATTCTGCATGTAAGTATATTTCTGTGGCAGAAAACCTTTAATGCTTGTAAATTTGAATAAGTAATTTTATTCAATAAATGCATTTCCTCCCCTTTCTTTTTCATATGTTATTCTTTAATATCCTTAAAATGACATTTCTAAAATTTAAGTAAATCGGAGTATTCAGGATGTTGGATAATAAAGGATTTCAAAATATTATTTTTTTTATTAATTTATTATTTAATAAAAATGTAATAATACTATTTTTTATTAATTTATTATTTAATAATGTAATAATACTTTTTAATTAATTTATTATTAAATTTTGCAATATTTTTATTTTAATTCAAATATTGTTTTTATAACATCAAAATAGTTTTTTCATTTCAAAGTTGTACTTTAGATCTTATTCGAGAATTGTTAAAATTAATGGAAGTTGCAGATGCTGATTTGAAACGAGATAGCAATTTAAATCCAACCTTCCTCTTTCTTGCCTGTAAAACTTGTTTCCTGTTGAGTATTGTATTAGAGTGGGAAAAGAAATGCTACTTTCATCTTTGTAGTTTTCTACTTCGCAGTTAGTCAAAATGGTACAAAATGTCATTGCTTGCAGCTTGCAGCACGACTTGCGGTGAAACTTTGAACTTTTCGGAATAGTGTTTTTTGCTGCTAAAACCCTTCATAATGATTTTTGATTGCATTGCAATCTAAATTGAAAACAATCTAGGAAGTTTATCAGCTCACATAAAATATAAAATTTCACCCAGTTTATTATTTTGAAATTCATATGCAAAAACTTATGCTTGCAAAATCAGTTTATAAAACGAATAGATGAGGCTGGATAAGGCCTTTTTCCCGATAGCTAAGCTACATAACATTTTTTTTTCGAGTAGTATACACATTGACAAGTAATACAAATATAGTTATTTGATAAAATATTTTCATTCTTTATCGAAAAATAACCTGTGAACTACACATTAGTGCGAATTAGCACCGACAGAAATCTTAAATCATCGGCGTTTTTTGAAAACATGCTTTCATTAATTTACACTTTTCATGAACAAAATGAAATTTTCGATAGTGAAAATTTCATTTCACTTTACTTTTGAAATATCTTTCTACTTTTGAAAAAACTTTTAATGAAATATCACAGTTTGATTCTTGATTAATTTTTTTTACAGGAATTATCTGTTATATTTCATTATCACTGTATTGCCAATACAGTTATACGCAGTTGAAGTTACTGAATCCCAAATCGCACTATTTCGAGTGCTGCGCGGTAGCGTATTACTGCCTATTTTACTGTTTATTAATGTTAATTTTACGGTATAATACTGGCAGCTAGGATGCCAGTATTATACTGTAAAATCAATACTTTTTTTGCAGTGTAGAATACATTATTTGAAGCACGTGAAAAATAATTAAAAAAAATTAGAACATTAAAAAATATATATATATATTGACTGAAAGGTACTTTTTTCACATCTGCAATAAGCAGAAAATTATACACTTCTCATAAGTATTGTGAATTTTCTAATACAAAAATGTATACGAACATATCTTTGTAAAAAATCTATTTTTGGACGCCTCAAGGTATTTAATTTGACAAAATTACTGAAGTTCATTTTAGCAATAACAATGTCAAACTGCTCAAATTATAAATAAAACTTTGGCATAGAAAATTAACTCAGTGTCGCCGTCTGTTGGGAATTCTATGAACAATTTATATTAACTGTGTTGGAAGACAGCAGCAATAAATAAAATTGCATTTTAAATCCCACTGTATAAGTAACATTCACTTTTAGATATGTTGCAGGTATGCAACGCGGTGATACAAAGGGTTAAATGATTTTAAGGAGAAATTTAATTTTCTATGAGTTCAGTGAGCGAAAATCTGCAGCTTATTTATCCTTGTCTTTGTGTACTTATTATCGTTTTCATGATATTAAATTTTCTTCCAGAGAATTCAAGATCAAATTAAAATCAAAATGTTAAATACGCAATTTATTAAATTCATATAAAAATTATCACAAATGGGTCTAAAAAAACCTTTTATTAAATTCAACATTTTTTTATTTTTCTGAAAATCTTGATCTTTTGGGGAAAAAAATAGTTATCTCAAATAAAACGCCAAAATCCCAACTACGCAATTTACACAACACCATGAAAAACAATTCATAGCGCAAGAAAAGGGGTTTTGAGAAATTAACACTATCTCCACCGGTGCCCACCTTTTAAAGTTTTGATTTATATTTATTTATTTTATTTGTTATTTTTAAAACTAATGAGTACAAACAAAAAAGTGTTCAATGTATTGAAAAAAATTCGTGATTGTTTAGTCTAAAGATTACAAATAAAATAACCAAACATTGAAATCTTGTACGAGATGTCAGTTGACAGAAATAGTGTTAAAGATTTTTTTTTCATTTGCTTGACTTTCTGGAAAAATTAAATCTATATCTGTTAATTCAATGACTATGTTTTTTTTTTTTTTTTTCAAAAATGTTAATTTTCATCAACGAATGCTTGAGGATATACGTTTGACAAAGAATAATCAGTCAATTAATAGACCCAATTTTTGTTTCATGTGAACACTTTGCCGTCCGCCGACACCACAGTGGTGTGGTACGTTAAGTAACTTAATTTTAATCCTTAAATGCTACATTGGCACCAGAATTTTGGAATGAAAAATTCCCTTTTATCAAGTACATGAAGAAAATATTTTACTTATTTTCGAATAAATTTGTTTCTAAATTCTGGTGTCAATCAATCATTTCAACATTTTACGAATAGAAGTATTTTTACGAGTCATGCGGACGGCAAAGTGTTAAAATGTCCCTTGTCGATACACAAGTTCATTTTCTGCGGAAACCATTTACCAGTTTTCTTTTCCCAACCCGTTATTATCTGTACTTTTACACACTTGTGCGTCTTATTTGAAAACATTAGGGAAAATTCATCAGTTTACATAAAATACAAAATTTGGCTACGTAGTTTATTCTTTTGTAATTCATATTCCAAAACTTATGATATAGCCTAAGAAAAATTATTTCATGAAGTTAATTTTTTTTTCTTATATAACCTTGAATTTTCTGAAAGGAAAATTCATATCTTGCATTAAATGCAAAATTTTTATTAAATAATTTCTGTAACTCATATACAAAATCATATTCAATCATTCTTACACAATATATTATACGGCACACGAAAATGCGCTTTTTCACAATTCTAACTTTCTGGAATAAAAATAAGTATCTGATCTGACATTAAATGCCAAAATCTCAACTACTCGGGATCAAAAATAAGTCATAGCTCAAGAAAAAGTGTTTCATTAAACTAAAGATTTTTTTTCTTGACTTTTTTGGAAGAAAAATCCATGTCTGTTAAATCAATGAATATGCGTCTTTCCAAAAGTCATATTTCCCATCAACGAATTCCTGATGATACAAGTATGACAAAGAATAATCAGTCAATTAATGAACCTAATTTTTATTTCATGTTAAAATGCCCCTTGTCGATACACATTTTCATTTCCTGCGGAACCATCTGCCATTTTTCTTTTCCTAATCTGTAATTATCCTTACTTTTCTTTTTGTTTTTTCTTCAAAGGATTCTTCGTTCCCATGTAGATCCATTCTGACACAGGACATTGGTGGCCATTAAGTCTTCCCTTGGGAGGAAACCGATAAGATGTTTCAAAATTATTTGTCGAAGCTCCTGTCTCAGATTATCGACCGGACTTAAAACTTCATCGCTAGAGAAACTTCATTCCAATACAGGCCCTTCGTTACGAAATTCGATTGCGAGCTAAGTGAATTACCGCTAATGCGCCCCATTTTTTACTTCATCATTTTTTTTTTTTTTTACCTCTAAGTAGTTATGGCGGGTTTTTATCCTTTCCCGGACCCAGCGAGTTGCGTTGTTTTTTTCCCTCTTTGTCTTCTTCGAATCTTTCGATTTTTCTTTAAGGAACAAGCCGTCGTTCTGTTTTGTGTGACGATCGATAAGTTATTATCCGTCGTAGAATAAATAATTTTCCGCTATCCCAGTCAAAATTTCGTGGAGAGCTGATAAATGGTTGAGCTTCAGACTCCGATTATAGTGTCGGAAAAATGGTGAACTGCGCTATTTGGGAGAGAGGGAGGGGCTGGAGGGAGGAAAGTGTTTCCACAGATCTGGCGAAGCGTTATTTTAGTTGTTTGACATTTTGCAATGGATTTTGGCTTTGAATTATTTTAAAAACTCGCTTATTATCGTTATTAGTCACAGTTTCAATCGTATTTCTGGTAATAAATCTATAGGATCTTACACGTGCGGTTCAGTGATATTTTTAATGACATCTTGCAATAAATAAGAGCAAAATTCAATATTTTTTTTCACTTCAATTTTAAAATGACATCGGCGAAAAAGTGAAAAAATAAAATAGTATCGTTTGTAAGGATAGTTACGTGTAAAGGTGTTATTTATATTGCTGCTTTATAATAATTTTTAATTTTATATATTTTTCTCTTGTTGTATTTTTATTGTTCTAAATTAACGAAGCAATTTCTCGAAAAGTAATAAAGCAAACTGCACATAATGTTTCCATATTTCATTTATTTATTTGACGATCGATAAGTTATTATTTGTAGTAGAAAAAATTACTTCTTTTTCTCTTCTTTTCTTTCGGGTTTTCGTGGGCGCTCGAAGCACATATAAAATGCGATATGGTGATCTCAATGCTAATAAGTTTCATGCATTTTGGGTTTCAAAATCAACAAGTTAACTTAGTGGTCCTAGTTTTGTAAAATCATAGAACCTTCCTTTTCCCCAATCTCAAATCATCCAAATTTTTAATTAAAAGTACATTAAAAGAAAAAAAAAACCTCTTAGTCAAATGTTATAAAATTACATTGTCAGCTGTAATGTTAAGTACTGTAATGCATTTATTTCGTAGAGAACTCATAAATTGCTGAGCTTCAGACTCCGATTACAGTGTCGGAAAAATGGTGAACTGCGCTATTTGGGAGAGAGGGAGGAGTGGGAGGGGGAGGAAAGTGTTTTCACAGATCTGGCGAAGCGTTATTTTAGTTGTTTGACATTTTGCAATGGAATTTGGCTTGGAATTATTTTAAAAACTCGCTTATTATCGTTATTAGTCACAGTTTCAATCGTACTTCTGGTAATAAATCTATAGGATATTGCACATGCGGTTCAATGATATTTTAATGACATTTTGCAATAAACAAGATCATAAAGAAGTCAATATATATATTTTTTTTCACTTAAATTTTAAAATGACATCGACACAAAAAAATTAAAACATAAAATAGAATAGTTTGGAAAGATAGTTTCACATAAAGGTGTTATTCAATTCCTACTATTAGCTCACACTCTCTATATATTTATATATCTTGTTCAAATTTTCAATCGTTAATAAAATATTTTCTATTCGTCGTATCAAGTTCAAATAAATTTTTTTAAGCTTGTACTGGATGCAATTGATGTTAATACAGTTTTTTCAAATATTAATTCATTAATTAAATTAAATTAATTAATTTTAATTTTATATTTCATTTCTGTTCAAAAGTCACTCCAAAGTGACTCACTCCATATTTATAGTCTCACCTTCACACGTAAAAATATAATGGGGCTGTTCACGGACGAAGATCAGGTGACTCGCGGGCGAAGGAGACTATAAATGTGGAGTGAGTCTGTACTTTTGAACAGAAATGAAGTATAGAACTAAAATTAAATAATAAAATTTAATTAATTAATTAATATTTGAAAAAAACTGTATTATCGTTAACTGTAACATCGCTATGGCACTTTATTGTGAAGTTTGGTAATTTTTGAAATTGAATATTTGAAAAACGGCATAATCATTAGATTTTAAATTTATATCAAGAAAAATACATTTTTTTTTAACTTTCTAACGCAGTTTGTCTAACAATTTTGTGATAAATACTTTTCGAGTTATTAATTTTTGGTATTTTAGCTATTTATTTTTTATTTAATTTTTAATACATTTCAAAAATTTCTCTTATGTAAGATATTTAGCAGGATATAAATTTAGGAATAAATACCGTCAGTGGCGAAGCGTGTAGATCGCTGGAAAAAAATTTCTATTTGACCTAAGTAGGGATTGACTTAAAAAAAAAGTTTTTATATTACTTGTTTTTATTATTGTTTCATAATATTTTTTATTGTTATATTTATTGCTTTATATTTATTTATCTTGTTATACTTTTATTGCTTTCAATTAACAAAACTATTTCACCAGAACTAGCAAACTATCTATACACTAGCTGACATGCCCGGCGTTGCCCGAGCCCATAATAATAACCTTAAAAATACCTAAAATCAATGTTGAATGATTTTATATTTTTAAATGAAAATCTATCCAAATGAACTGAAGGACAGTCGTTATAGTTATTGCCGATTTAATGTCGATTTAATTTCTGACGTTTTGATATATTAAACTTTCAATTCTGACCAAAAGTTCCCGAGGAAACCTAAATAATATAAAGCACTCCCCACCTTTCCTCTTTTAAACTCAAAATAATATACAGTATTGGACAATTTATTAGTCGCATTCGAAACAATTTTCCAAAACCTTGTTTCTAAGATGATTATATTAAAATTAAATAAAAATCATGCACTTGTGGCATTATAATTCACTTTTATATTTTACCAGAATAGTAAGGCTACTATAATTTGTGACTCGTGCTATAGCCAGTATACGTCAAGACACGTGGCCGTTATCATTATCTTTTTACGCATGAAGATTTCGCTACTTCCATTGTGAAATTTGATAATTTTTTAAATTCAATATTTGAAAAACGGGTTAATCATTAGATTTGAAATTTTTATAAAGAAAAATACAGTTTCAATAATTGTACGGTAATATATCTACTTTATTTGAGGACAGTAAACGTTTGGTGTCTATTTCTTCTCCTACTAAAAGTATTCTTGTATTTTCAGCTACTAATATTCAAATATATGCATTATATTTACAAGTGTTTTAATATGATATTCGTTATAAGAAAAACTCCGAACACGGAAATGTCGATGCTCTTTCACGTCTTCCATTACGTAGTGAATATTTACATCCATAACTTAACTGAAGTAATGCAATTGATGTATCTGAATTTTTTCTTTACCTTTAAATTCCAAAACGATTGCCTTAGTTGCCAAATCAAATCCTTTATTGTGTCAAATTTTTCATCACCTAATTTCTGGATCTCCAATTCCTAAAAATTTACTTTTTGGCGGAAAGTAAGAAGAATTTACTCTTCAACATACTTTTATTTTAAAAGGAGGTAGAGTAATAATTCCTGAAATTCATAGAATACAAATTTTAAATAATTTACACCTTGGACATTTTGGTATAAACTGAGCTGCGCTGCCAGGCGCTAGAGTGGCCCCCGTCAAGTACGTCAACCGTCGCATCCAAGATCTGAGGGACTTATAACGCGCACGACCAGGAGAGGCATCCCGTATGCGCTGCGACAAGTAAGAGCACCGTCAGCTGCGCATCACTCCTATTGAACCCATGATGTGAGGACATAGGTCATTACGATAACCGGTGGATCCCGATATCAGAGGAAACCACCGCGAAAACACTTGGGGACGAGCCTTGGTCCCCAACAGCTTCGAAGCTGGACACCCAAGAGGGACCCAGGTCCTGGGCCTTAAGTCGGGTTGTCCCGTCCCGCACTTCAACGGGTGTGAAGACCTACAAAGGTAATCACAGTTCCCTCTTGTAATGGGTGGGCATTTTGGTACAGTTAAAATTAAGTACTTAGCTCGAAGTTTTGTATGGTGGCCAGGAATTGACCAAGATGTTAAAGATCTTGCACGGAATTGCACTACTTCTGTCAATTTTAAAAAATAATCCTCCTAAGGTAGGTACGCATAATTGAGAATGGCTTACAGCTCCATGGCAATATTTCTAAAGCAACATTTAAGAACAAAAAAATATTTGATACTTCCAAGCGTTACAAATTTTGTTCATGATAAGCAAAATGCAAGAAAATGTCTGTAAGGAATTATATTTCTAAAGCCAGGTGGAAAATTAGTCGCATAATTGCAACACAGGGAAGTTACATTATAGAATTTAAGTTGGTTCAAATATTTGGAAAAGACATGTTGATCAGATAACTAAAGTAGGTTCTAAGGTACATTTGATTAACGATGCAAATTCTGAAGAAACTGATAAGAAAGTTACAGAAGTGAAAATACAGTTGTTAAACAAGGTGATTCTCAATTAATGCATCCTACTTTCACAGATCTTAGGCCAGCCGACTTTTCCACCCAACTACTCCAAGTCCTAAACCAGCTGACTCCAGTTCCAAAATCCACTGTTCCAAACAGTACATTTGATGATGCTGCAGAATCTTTAAAAACTAATTCTTCTTCCTCCTCCCCACAGATATCTAGACGGTCTACAAGAATAAGAAGAGCTCCTACCTAACTCAAATATTAAGTGGGGGAGAACTTTAGTGTTTGTATATAAGTTAATTGAGTCCAGATGAGAGCCTTAAATTTTCAAAGAAGTCTGTAATTAGTCTCTGTATGACTTTATGTTGTTATGTTTCGTATTGTGTTCGTGAATTGTAACTAAATATCTAAAATGTCCTTCACTCGTCCATATTTCTCGAATATGTGTTCTTACTTATCATATATTTTAAACGAGAAAGCGATTTTCCCGATTACAGATGATATCGTAAACGGCTGGATCGTTTTTCACGAAACTTGCCTACTATACTAAATAGTGCACGAGAAAAGAATTTACCTAGGTCCCGAATTCGAGAACTTCCGTCTTGATAAGTTAGAACGAACTCAGCGCTGAAAATGGTGCTTGCTATAAATCGAAAAATGCTCAATCGTTTTTCACGAAACTTGCCTCCTATACTAATTCTAGCACGATAAATTAAACTAGCTATGTCTCGAATTCTAGAAAGTTCCTTTTGACAGGTTAAACTCAACTCCTCACTGTAAATACTGCTATAATTCAAAAACGACTCGAACGATTTTCACAAAACTTGACACCTATACTAATTCGGATACGAGAAAGCTATCTAGCTAGGTTTCTAATTCGGAAAAATTCATTTTGTATGGTTAACAGAAACTCAATACTAAAAATGATGGTATAAATTCAAAATAGGTGCGATGATTTGCATGAAATAAGACTTTTTCGAATACGTGAATATGATCTAACTAGGTCTCAACTACGAAAAAATTTATTTTGATATGTTTAAGCAATTATTTTATGATTAATCTTTCGTAATTATTATCATATTAGAAAGAATGAAACAGAAAATCATAATGCAACTTTTAGATCGAGGCGAGCTGCTAAAGAAAAAAGTCTGGAAAGGATCGCAGATATGATGAATTATCTTAATGAATCTGAATCCCAAGAATTAAATGAAATGCGTGCATTAAAAGTCGGAAAAGAGCTGCCGAATCATAAAAAAACCGCATTCAACGAATACATGATATGCACCATTGTTCCATTCTGCGCATAACAAATGAAACCGATAAACGACAAGATCAAGATTTAGCAAACAAAGGCGCTGTAACACCAGACGTCTGAAAGTTTTAGTAAAGAACCGAATGCGCGATTGTTGAGACGTGCAGTTAACAGAGATATGTAACATACCAAAAACTGGGTTCTTTTAGCGTTGAATGTATTAATTGCAAAAAAATTCATTTTCCTGAAGAACACGTAACTAATCAAATTAACAAGAACTCATTTGGTGACTGCTTCTTGCATGAATGAATTAAGCTTGAACCCCCCATATATCCAAATGAATCGGTGCGTCTCTTTTTAAAATGTCATCCATTTGCTGAAAATTTCTACAAGAAAATTTGAAATTTAAACTCATGTTTTGCTTTGTCTTCATTTACGGATCACGATGATCCAACTATTAATACCCATGGTATTTACAGCTTTGTCACCAGTGGACAAGTTTATCAGAAAGTGAATACGGCAGCTCATTCAGAACAAAACAGTGAAGGTGAATTCGAACAACCGTAGTATGGTCAGATGTATTTTTTAACTTCACAAGATACTGTTAAAGAAAGACTCGAACATCCTCTCAACCATGGAATTAAACAAAATTTAATCGGACTTTTAGAGCATGTTATTCGGTCACAAAATAATTTTACGCAATCACGTATGATGATTCAAGAAGTTGAAGAAGGAGTGAGCCATCGCGCTAAAGCTGAAGGAATAATTACCCCGTATGTAAAACTCCTGTTTTAAATGCAAGAAAATGCTGATTACAGAAGATTCAATGTCCCTATGACCAATGATGTACGCGCTATCCTTACACTCAACACCGATCAAACCTTACCAGATAATGGAATGGTGGTACATCAGCATAGGGGAAAAATCCTCAATTTGCGTAATACTCATAAATGGGTAGAAATATACCCATTATTTTATCCTAAAGAAAGATTTGGCTTGGCTATTCTGTGGATCTATAACTGCAAATACCTTATACAGGTCGTCAGCATCTTACTCGGCTAGATTTAGTACAATATAGAATTGCTTTTCGACTTAAACTTACTAACTACCTTCCGCCAGAATCAGCTATTATGGGTGCTGATTTGTGCCAAGTACTATTCAATGCTTTGCATTTTGGCGGTCGGCTTTTCCAACATTACGTCGTTGATATATACATCAGAGTGGAGCGCGATCGCATTCAATGGATAAAGGTTAATAAGAAAAAAATATATAAATTCTTGCAGACCAATATTCTGGGGTTACCCACCTTATTAAGGAACTCACTGAAAAGAAAAATGTTATTGTTGGTGAAAAAATAATACTACCATCTTCTTTCATTGCTTCAACGTGATAATATGTGGAACAGTTCGAAGATGCGATGGCCATTGTTTACAGATATGGATCGCCAGATTTTTTATCACTGTTACGTCAAATTCTGAATGACCAAAAATTAAAGAGGCATGAAGTGTTGTCTTGAAAGATGGAAATATACTGAAAAAATCTGCTCAAAACCATCCTGACCTTATCGCTAGAGTTTGTAAAATTAAATTCGATGACATTATTCATGAAATGGACAAAAAGCAAGTATTTGGAAAGGTTGCTGCTTATGTTTACACAATAGAATTCCAGAAACGTGGCCTCCCACATACGTATCTGCTACTGATCGTGACTCCTGAAGATAGAATCCGTAACCCAGATGAACTTGATGACCTGATTTCAGCTGAAATCTCCATTAATGATGATCCTGAATTACAAAATTTGGTGGTAAAATTGATGATTCACAACCCGTGGGGAAAACTAAACTCGAATGCACCGTGTATGATTAATAAAAATGGGCGCACGAAATGTCGCTTCAATTACCCCAAAACGTTTAACGAAATCACTTTTTTAGATAAAAAACCAAATTATCGACGTAGATACAATTCACAGTTGGATCAACATAGTTTAGAATTTTCGCTCGAGCATGCCGTTTACTGAAAGGATATAAATGGTTGCAAAATAACAAGAAATAACCGTCACGTAGCTTCATACAAATGCTTATCTGTTGAAGATATACAGATGCTATGTTAACGTTGAATATGCGGGAACCATTCGTGCAGTAAACTATATCTACAAATATATCTACAAAGGACACGATTGTGCATCAATCAAGATCGTTGAAAACCAAAGAAAACTGTGTACAAGGAAGTAGACACCTATATTGAAGGTCAATGTTATAAGGTCTCCACCAGAAGCAAGTTGGTGATTATTTGGCAACGAGATTCAAAAGAAAATCCATTCTGTTCAACATTTAGATATCCATCTACTAGATCAATATCGAATTGCAAACATGGACCTAGCACAAGAAGATTTAGCAGATATGCTTCAGAAAGTTTCAACATTAGAGGCTTATTTCAGCACAATCGAGACCTAAAACAAACAGAAGGAAATAATCTTGGGAACAGAAATTCATAAGAAGTTATCTATCACTAATTCCTGAATACTTCAAATGGGTTGAAAAATCCAACAAAAATGGATTCAGAGAACTTATCGTTTATGCATTATTGGCCGGATACATAATGTAAATATCATCTCCCAGCCGGAACTCTACCATTTACGACTGATGTTGTACCATATAAATAATGGAACAAGCTTCGAACATATTTTAACAGTTGATAGCATTAAATATGTAACATATAGGCAAGTTTGTTTAGTTCGTGAACTAACTTGCGACGACCAACAATGGATTGAAGTTCTGTGAGAATCTGCTATGGCGAAAATGCCTAAAAACATGATAACACTGTTTACACAGATTCTCATTTTTGGATCTCCTGAAGATCCAAGATGCCTATGGGAAATGTTCAAGACAGATTTGGCTGAAGACGTCATCCGAGAAACTGGACGAATGTCTAATTCTGTAGAGATGCACTTAAGTGTGCTTACCGAATTATCTCCTTCAAGTTAAATACAGAAGCAACTGAAGGTAGGAATTTCTGATACTGGGTTCATCAGCTTGGTATGGATGATATTGATGGATACGAAAACGTGCAAAATCAAGAAACGATAAACACCGATGAATCAATCTCTATTGGAAAACATATGTACCAACTTCTTACAGGGAGGCAAATTGAAATTGTTGACATTATCTTACATACAGTAAACAATCCGAGCCCTCGATCAAAGTATTTCTTTATTGGTGGACCTGGGGGCACTAGAAAGACTTTTGTCTATAAAACTCTTTATTACATCTTTTCTGTAGAAAATCACAAAGTAAAGTGCATGACATTCACTGGGATTGCTTCGATTCTGCTACCTGATAGAAGTACGTCACACAAGACTTTTGGACTTAAAGTTCCGTTGCCATCAGATTTAATTTCAAACATAAAACCTAGATCCGCTAAAGCTCTCTAACTCAACAAAATTGATGTAATTTTGATGCATGAAGCGTTTATGTTGCCAAAATACGTACTGCACAACATAGATAAGTTGCTGCGCTCTATTCAAAATTCCCGAAAATCCAAATTTGCTGCTTGGTAGAAAAAATATTGTCCTAAAAAGGGACTTCCGCCATTGTCTACTCGTCCAAACGCGAGCACACAGAATTGAAATATTATATTTATCAATCGATAATATGTGCATTGATACGGAACACAGAGAATTCGCCAAATATCTTCTGAAACTTGGAAATGGGGAGCTGCCTGAGAACGAGATGGGTGAAATTGAACTGACCGTAGATATACTTTCAAATGGTGATGTCATCGATGAAATCTTTGGGAGTTGCCAAAACACAGAAAATTATGAAGAAATAAGGTATCGAGCTATCCTTGTTCCTTTAACCCTTTATATCCTGAATTAATTTTCCAGCTACTATTTAGATGCTCAGAATCCTCGATTATTCCCACCAGTTATTTTATTTTGTAAAGTTTTCTTTATCTAATCATAGCATTTTTGCGATTCAGTTTGGTGAAAATTTCTCATTGGAAAAACCGGTGGTAACAGATTAAAAATTCTGTAAAAGACGCTCGTCGCGAAGGGGTTAAAGTGGTACTTATAAGTACCGTCAGGATAAAAAGGGTTAAATAAAGATGTCAGCAAGATAAACGCGACATTATTGAGAAGCTTCTTGGAGAGTATAAAGTCTATTAGAGCTACGACTCCGTCAAAATTCAACCTGAAGGAGCACTCCAGTGTACAACAGAATTTATCAACTTTATCGATATAACTGATTTGCCACCTCATGAGTTAAAGATAAAAAATAACACAATTATCATACTATTGCGCAATTTAGATTTTTCAAAAGGCCTTTACAATGGAACAATGCTAATTGTTAAAGAACTTTGCAATAACATCATCAAAGAAGAAATAATCACAGGAGAAAATCCAGGTCGGGAAGTACATACGTATTCCGCGAATTTCTCTCAATTCAAGCAGAGGTCAACTTGGATGTACGATGTAAAGGCACCAATTCCCTGTAAGGCCAGCATTTGCAATAACTATACATAAAGCTCATTGTCAGACCTTGGAGTTTGTTGGCGTCGACTTAAGGATTCTTGTTTTTATGCATGGAATGTTCTACGTTGTTGTTCTACGTTACCAGAGTTAAGAGGAGAAACAGTTTATAGGTATTTCTACCTACAGAAAATCCTCCTCACGCTCATAATGTTGTATGTTAAAAAGTATTGAATACTTCAACAACCAACCAACTTAGTACTTAAGACTGCAGAAATATGTAAGAAATTATTTACTAGAAATTACTAAGAAAATTAATATAGAATGATATTGCTCAAAAAACTAATTGTTAATATTTGTTAGTTTTGCATTTAAAAATTAGAAATGGCATTTTCATGCAGAAATAAATACACTTAAATAATAAATAAATAACATTTTTTCAAAACAAAATGAACGTAGAAAATAAAATCACCGAGAGAGGTTCGGTCTACCAGGTACTTTTAATTAATCTTCAATATAGTATTACTAGCAAGCTACGTCCGCTACGCTTGTCAATTTCTTTTAACGAACCTTTAATCAAACAAAATATTGACTTTTCATAATTCACTTATATATTTTAACAGAATAATAGGGCTAGTATAATTTGTGACTCGTGTTATAGCCAATATACACGTCAGCAAACGACGCCCTTATCATTATCTTTTTACGCGTGAAGGTTTCGCTATGGTACTCCATTGTGAAATTTGGTAGTTTTTGAAATTCAATATTTGCAAAATGGCCTAATCATTAGTTTTGAAATTTATATCAAGAAATATACAATACTTTACCTTTCAAACGCAGTTTGCCTAACAATTTTCTGACAAATACTTTTCGAGCTATTATTTTTTTCAGTAACTTCAAATGTTTCATTTTCCGAGATTAATCTGTGGCAAAGATTAGCAAAAAACCGAATCGTCAGCAACGCACAGCTTTATATTAAGGAGGATGTTGGAGCAGGGATTGCCACCATCACTTTTGAAATCGGTTCTGTAGTTCCAGAGATTCCATACAAATTGTAATTTAGAATGTTTTTAGAACGCTTTTCGCTCATTTCAACCTTTTAAATTTCGAATTATTTTTTAATTTATTCTTAGCGAGCATTTGCATCTTATATAAGCAACTACAATGCCAAATTTCAAATTTCTAGCTCCTTCAGTATAAAAAATATTGCAATTTTAGAACGTTTTTCGCTCCTGCATCCCCCCTGGGATTAGTGGCACCAACACAAAATATAGCCTTTGTTGGAGCAGGGAGTATCACCATCAATTTGCCACCATCACTTTTGAAATCAGTTCTGTAGTTCCAGAGATTCCATAGAAATTGTAATTTAGAATGTTTTTAGAACGCTTTTCGCTTATTTCACCCTTTTAAATTTCGATTTTTTTTTTTTATCTTAGAGAGCATTTACATCTTATAAGTAACTACAATGCCAAATTTTAAATTTCTAGCTCCTTCAGTATAAAAAAAATTGCAATTTTAAAACGTTTTTCGCTCCTGCACCACCCTGAGATTAGTGGCAACAACGTAAAATAAAGCCTATGTTGGAGCAGGGATTGTCATCAAAAATTTGCCACTATCACTTTTGAAAAGGGTTCGGTAGTTCCAGAGACCCCATAGAAATTGTAATTTAGAATATTTTTAGAACGCTTTTCGCTCATCTTACAGTTTTAAATTTCGAATTTTTTGAGAATTTGTTCTTAGAGAGCATTTACATCTTATAAGTAACTACCATGCCAAGTTTCATGTTTCTGACACCTTCAGTATAAAAAAATCGAAATTTTAGAACGTATTTTGCTCATGCACTTCCCTGGGGGTAGTGGCACCGACATGAAATATAGCCTATGTTACAGCAGGAACTGTCACCAACAATTTGCCACCATCACTTTTGAAAACAGTTCTGTAGTTCCAGAAATTCCATAGAAATTGCAATTTAGAATGTTTTTAGAACTCGTTTCGCTCCTCTCACCCTTTTGAATTTCGAATTTTTTTTTAATTTGTTCTTAGAGATCATTTACATTTTATAAGTAACTACCATGCCAAATTTCATGTTTCTAGCTCCTTCAATATAAAAAAAATCGAAATTTTAGAAAGTTTTTCGCTCTTGCACCCCTTCCCCTGTGGTAATGACACCGATATAAATTATAGCCTATGTTACAGCTGGGACTGTTACCATCAATTTGCCACTATCACTTTTGAAAATGGTTCTGTAGTTCCAGAGATTTCATAGAAATTGTAATTTAGAATGTTTTTAGGCCGCTTTTCGTTCATCTCAACCTTTTAAATTTCGAATTTTTTTAGAATTTCTTCTTAGAGAGCATTTACATCTTATAACTACCATGCCAAATTTTAAGTTTCTAGCTCCTTCAGTATAAAAAAATTGCAATTTTAGAACGTTTATCGCTCTTGCACACCCCCTGGAATTAGTAGCTCGACATAAAATATTGCCTATGTTACAGCAGAGACTGTTACCATCAATTTGCCACCATTACTTTTGAAAACGGTTCTGTTGTTCCAGAGATTCCATAGAAATTGTAATTTAGAATGTTTTTAGAATGCTTTTCGTTCATCTCACCCTTTTAAATTTCGATTTTTTTTAGAATTTGTTCTTAGAGAGCATTTACATCTTATAAGTAAATACAATGACAAATTTCATGTTTCTAACACTTTCAGTTTAAACTAGTCGGATGTGCCAATCCCAAAACTTTCTTCTATCTCAGTCATGTTAATACTGAGTTAAAATTGTTGTTAAAATTCGCTATCACATCGCCAATAAAATCAATATTTTTCGTCATTCTGTTGTACGTCAGCTGCTTGCGAATCGTCGGGTTACCGGGATGCGATCAACCGATGTATACTAAACTACGAAAAGTCCTTCTGGCCTGAACCGACAGGAACAGATATCCTCCCTATTCCTTGGTTTTATGATTTTAGCTAATTTTACTGGAAAACACGAATCTCAAATGCGTGGAACCTAAATAAAGAAGATTCAATTCCAGTTCTCGTCAACATTGAATTTGAATGAGAATATCGCCAAAATTGTCCTCTACAGCCAAGTTGGCTTCATTTATGGCAACTTATTTTGGTCCCCAAATTTGGCGATATTCCGCCAACTGCCGCCAAGTTTGGCGAGAATTTGACGTTGGCGAATATAAATATATAGTGATAAGCATATAATAGGATTAATGGTTACAATAATGAAAGAAAATTTGCCGAAACCATGTTAACTAAAACTCATAAATTAAACCCGTTTATGGATGAATTCTGCTGTCTTGTTTGAAAATGTCAGCCACCCTAAAATTTCAAACCGCTATATCTCAGCCATTTTTTAAGATAGATTCAAAACAAAAATTGCTCCGGATTCTCCGGATCAAGGCCGAACATTTAATGAAAAAAAACTTTTAGGATTTATAATTTTTTTGAATTTGCACATCCTTTTGAATTTAATCTTTAAATGGCTATCACAGCGCCCCCTTTCGTCGAAATATCCCCAAATTCTGATAGAACCGGCTTGCCATAGCCAAAAACATAGAAAGAAAATGTGGTTCAATTTGAAGCATAACTTCATACACTTTTAGATGGTACAATAGTGAAAATGGAACAAAAATATCGATCACAGCGCCCCCTTTCGTCGAAATATCCCCAAATTCTGATAGAACCTGCTTGCCATAGCCAAAAACATAGAAAAAAAATTAGGTTCAATTTGAAGCATAACTTCATACACTTTTCGATGATACAATGAAGACACACAGACGGACAGACGGACATTTTGTAAAAACATGTTTTTCGGAATCTCTGACCCCTAAAACGTGTAAATCCGTCGAAAACCGGAAGTCGAAAAAAATTTCGATTACAATACTTTCTTCTATTATAGATAGAAGAAAGTAAAAAAAAAATCGAAATTTTAGAACGTTTTTCGCTCTTGCACCCCCTGGGAGTAGTGACACCAACATAAAATATAGCCTATGATCGAGCAGGGACTGTCACCATCAATTTGCCACCATCACTTTTGAAAAAGGTTCTGTATTTCCAGATATTCCATAGAAATTGTAATTTAGAATGTTTTTAGAGCGCTTTTCGCTCATCTCAGCCCTTTTAAATTTCGAATTTTATTAGAATTTGTTCTTAGAGAGTATTTACATCTTATAAGTAACTACCATGCCAAATTTCATGTTTCTAGCCCCTTCAGTATAAAAAAAAATCGAAATTTTAGAACGTTTTTCGCTTTTGCACCCCCCTTGGGGGTAATGGCACCGACATAAAATATAGCCTATGTTGGAGCAGGGATTGCCACCATCAATTTGTCACCATCACTTTTGAAATCGCTTCATTAGTTCCAGAGATTACCCCTACAAACAAACAAACAAACAAACAAACAGTCTTTACTACTTTATAATATTAGTATAGATAACCAAAAGACATGAATTTTTCTTTCATATAAATTGTGTTTATTAATATTTAGAAATGCAGTAATACCTGGACTTACGTCAGCAATTCGTTCCAAGACTAGTGACGTAATTCGAAAATGATGTAAGTCGAAGTACATTTAGATAAGCAAAAAAGGTATAAAAAAGTAATAAAAATTCACCAAAATCTAATGAATATATTCTATTGTGTTTAGGGATTATGTTACATACATTTAACATTAGGAAAAAATGTGTTTGCAATACAATGATTTGGAATAAATCAATAAGTTGTTAACTTACAATTTATTGTTCTCCTTCCTTCCCAGTACGAGTATTTGAGCATGTGAAAAAAATCTTGCAATGAAGTTTGAATCGACAATTTTTTTTTTCTCTTAGAAGCTTTTTGTAACAGAACAGTCAGTTTTTTAAGCTTTTTCTAGTCTTTGCTACCCTTTGCTCGTCCGAATCCAAATATCTTCAAGAACCGTCAGTCCACCTTCAATAAGGTTTAGTCCTTCGGTCAATTTTTCAACCGTCATAAACTTTTCCAACGGCTCAAAATCTTCATCTATTTCTTCGATAGTACTTTTTTTCTTTAATTCAATAAGTCCGTCGATGGTTAATTCCGGATCAGGGGAGTTTACGATTTCAACAATATCTTCAGCATCCATCTCCAAGTTGAGGTCTCTCCCATTTTCGACAATTTCAGCACTTAGTACTTTTACCATTTACTTATTTTATTTGTTTTCCACTATCACGTAACTGTTGAGGGAAATTTTCCCTTTATAGAACCAAAGGCTTCAAAAAAGTTCAATGTGCGTCTTAATTAACGATTTTTTTTTCTAGGCCAAACGACATAAATGCGGAGTGACGTAAGTCGAGGTACTACTGTATTGCATAATTTTTCAGGTAATTAATTGTGTGTCCCAGATACTTTTCCATTTAAGATCATAACTTTATTTTTGAAATTTATTGATAAACTTCAACACATTTTATTTTATTTTATTACTTAGGAACAAGTATATAAACTATAGCTTTTACAGCCCGCCTTGTTCCAAGGAACTCTAATTATGGTGTCAGAATGGTGTGTTACCATTTGAAAATTCAAATTAAGTACGATTTTTTATATATAGATGACCTCTATTTCAAAAATTACATATATTTTACAAATATTACATTCATATGCGGAAAGTGGACACAATTCCCAGTCCAATGGTACCTCTCTCTTTCCTCTGCGACAATTTGGTGATAAAATAGCATGGGATGGTGCGAAGTTTCTCTTTCTACCAGGACTGTAAATTTTCCCATTGGCTGAGATATAATTAATCATTTAAGTTTCCTTTCAATAGCAATTTTAGAATACTTCATTAGCGAGATTTTGTTTTATTCATATTATTGTTCCTATTATTGATTATATTATATACCCATATTATTAAATGTCGTTTCTCATAAAATAAATAAATAAATAATACGAAAGGAAAATAAAACTTGTTTTAACTTTTGACATCTGTACTATTAAAAATTTCAAATAATTGCTTGATTTTAGAAACGGCACCTTTTAACCCAACCAATGATTAAACAAGAACGAAAAATCATGCGTCAAGCATAGATTATGTAGCACTTTCCAACGCTTCTAAAATAATTTTACAAATCATTACCGTTTAATAAGCTGAAAGATGACATCTAAGTAAACAATTTGGAAAACGCATAACATATTTAAAAACGTAATTTCAGGAATTTTCAATATATACAGTATTCGGAAAAATATCCGAATACTTTTATGTAGCCCTGTATATGATCTATAGATTTGTATATATACATAGGATGCTAAATTTTAGTTTAGTTAGGAAACGCGTAGCACAGTTTAAATTCTCCTTCTGGAGTTTCTGTCAATAAACGGAAATGTGTTCGCGAACTTTTGTGCTGCCCTGTATAGGATCTACAGAATTTATACACACCACGTAATAGACAAAAAGCTAGTTAAGATTAAAATCGCGTTCAGTAACTTAAAACGCACTTCCAGGAATTATTGTTAACAGACAGTAGAGAATTCTTTTGTGTGTCCCTGTAAATGAACGATGACTGCTATACACACACTATTCTGTAGTAAGCCTCTTGTAATGCACCTTAGTAATATATATAAACTTAAATGCGTTTAAAATAGTGGAACATTATTTAAATAAGCCGCAGACGATTTTTCTCCATAGACGTAATGTAACGGAATTATTTTGACTGTCCCTGTAAAGTAACTCTAAGTGCTATACACCTACTATTCCATATTAAGCTTCTTCTAATGCATCTTAGTGATCTATATAAATTCAATGCGTTTACAATAGTGAAACATTTTTTAAATAAACGGCAAATGATTTTTCCCCATAGACCGCAATGTAACGGAATTCTTTTGAGTGTCCCTGTAAGAAAACTATAAGTGCTACACACTTCAGTTGAAATAGGGAACGTGCCATAGATAACGACAATAACATATAAAAATTGCAGAGCAATCCGAGCATATTTACGGGAGTTAGAGCACGGACAGACAGCCAGACGGCCAGACGGCCATCCGGCCAGACAAACCGAAGTCATAAGCACTTTTCAATTAGGTTGGAAAGTGCTAAAAAAGAAATTACACTTACAAAAATTTGAGAAAGATAAATTATTTCGGAATCTATAATACCAATTTAAAGTATTAATAACATTCAACGCAACTTTTGAAACTCACCTTCAAGCATTTCACTCTGGAGGAATATTATTGAAATATCGTAAAATGTTTTGTAAATATTATAAAGCTGCAACAGCATTTATATTTATTTATTGAACCATCCCCCGCAATTGAAACACTAAATTTTCTGCTACATCCATCTCAACGAAATTCGAAAATACCCACCTCTGTGTCTGGGATAGCGTGAATAACTATTAGTGTCTAATAAAAGAGTGCAAATCTAATTAAAATCAGCATATCTAAAAGAGAAACTGTTCAGTTTCTTGATTGCCGGCAAACCAAAATCTCTGACGGACATATATATTGCTCTGTTATAAACTACTATAAGAAAAACGTTGAATTGAGTTTATTAAATATCAGCCAGTTTGGACCTTATTGCCAAAACTGGAAAGCTTTAAAGAACTTATTTTTTTCTTGCACATTATGATCCAATTTATAATTAATTTATTATTATTAAAGCTCTGGAAAATCTTATACACACATCACACTTGATGTACGCAGATTCGAACTTTAGAACCTAAACTCCTAGTTTTTCATACTTCTCTAAAACGGTATAACCAAATTATCCTATATTAATTTGATACAAAAACTGAAACATAATTTATTTTTTTACAAACTCCATTTTTTTTTGTAATTTTTATTTCATCAATAACTTTGCTCATTGTAAAAAAAAAAAAAAAAAAAAAAAAAAAAAAGAACTATGCTTAAACTTTTGACATCTGTATTATTAAATATTTCAAATCATTGATAAATTTCCTAAACGGCAACATTTAGCACAAAAATAACATTAAAAAACATTTCTAGTGGAAATAAGAAATAAATTATTTCGGATTCTATAATACCAATTTAAAGCATTAAAAATAAATAACATTCAACACATCTTTTAAAACTCTCCTTCAAACTCTGAAGCCGTTATTATTGAAATCTCGTAAAATGTTTTGTAAATATTATCAAGCTACAACAGTATTTATATTTATTTATTACACCTTCCTCCGCAATTGAAACTCTAGAATTTCCGTTGCATCCCTCTCCCAGCAAATTCGCAAATACCCGTCTCTGTATCTGACATAGCGTAAATAACCATTAGTGTCTAAGAAAAGGGTGCAAAACTCATTAAAATCGGCATTTCTAAAAGCGAAACTGATTCTGTTTCTTGATTGCCGGCAAACAAAGAGCTGACGAAAATATTGCTCTGAGCAATTGTTGTTAGAATATATTGTGCTAGGTGGATGTTTTGTAGTTTTTCCTCTATCCTTTTTTTCCCCTTCCCTCAAGTCACAGAGTTTTATTGCTATTATGCATCTGTTTTTCTGAAGGGAAAAAAAATCCTCCCCCCTTTTTTTTTAAGTCACGCATAAAATTTAATTTGATCCGGAGAAATCAATTTTGTGGAGTTTGTGAGGCATTATAGGGGGAGAGATTTAGGATGCTGATTTGTCAATAAAATGTACATAAAAATATTTTCTATTTTCAGGTTTTGACGGATTGTGATTTTTCGAAAGCAAAAAAAAAAAAAAAAAAAAACATCGTGTCTTTATGTTTTATTTGCATATTTGTAATGAACTGAAAGTTAAATGCGATTGAGTCGGAATAAATTCAGATTTTTAATGCGATTTTTTATATATATAAAGCAGCAGGAAAATCTATAAATAACGTGAACATCAGTGAAATGGTATGAGAAGAAGCAAAGAGAAAAGCGATAGAGAAAGAACGATCATGATTTCGTGCCGCAGAGAGAATGCTATAATTTTATATCTCAGAAGAAATTTTATAAGACGTTGATTCGCGGTCAATAATGTGGCAATTTTTAAAATGCAAGAATCTTATTCCGGTAAAAGAGCTCTAGTCATACCAGGTGCTTGTATTTTTCGTCTATCTTTTTTTCCCCTTCGCTCAAGTCACTGAATGTTATTGCTATTATGCTTCTTTTCTGACCCCCCCCCCTTTTTTAACAAAAAAAATCGCACACAATATTTAATTTCAACCTGTGAAATCAGTTTTATACAGTTTGTCAGGCATTATAGGAGAAATATTTAAGATGCTGATTTTTTTGGCATAAAATGCACCTAAAGATATCTTATATTTTCAGGTTTTGAAGGATTATGAATTTTCTGAAAGCAAAAGAGTACATCGTGTCCTTATGCTTATTTGCATATTTGTAATGAACTGAAAGTTAGATGCGATTCAGTCGGAAAAAAATAAAAAATTTTAAGCCAAAAAAAAGAATTACAATGCAGTAACTATTTACAAAAAAAATCATCAAGTAAACCTATAAATAATGTGAAAAACGGTTAAGTGATATGAGACTAAGCAAAGAGAAAAGTGATAGAGAAAGAACGATCGTGATTTCGTGCCGCAGAGAGAACGTTATAATTTTTTAACTCAGACAAAATTTTATAAGACGTTGATTCACGATCAATAATGTAGGAATTTTTAAAATGCCAAGAATATATCATTGTTGTGAAGCAGCTCTAGCCATACCAGAGGCTTGTATTTTTTCCATTATATATTTTTTTTCTTCCTTGAAATCACAGAATTTCATTGTTATTATGCTTCTTTTCTGGTGGATCCCCCTCCCCCTTATAATTTTTTAATTGCGCATAAAATTTAATTTCAACCTGTGAAATCAGTTTATGAAGTTTGTCAGACATTATAGGCGAAAGACTTAAGATGCTGATTTGGCATAAAATGCACATAAAGATATCTTATATTTTCAGGTTTTGAAGGAATGTGATTTTTCGTAAAACAAAGTAACATTGTGTCTTTATGTAGTATTTGCATATTTGTAAAGAACTGAACTGAATATTACACGATTAAGTTGGAAAAAAATTAAAAATTTTGAAGCTAATTTTTTTCTATAACACAGTGACGAGTCAGAAAACAAACTGTCACGAAAATCAACAATTCGTAAAATGGTATCAGAAAAAGCAAAGTGCAAAACGAGAGGGAAAGAACGATTGTGAATTCCGCTGCAGGGAAATTGCTATAGCTTTCTACCTCAGAAAGGATTTTATAAACCGCCCCTTCATGGTCGACAGTGTGGGGGTGCTAAATTTATCTAGAATGGCATTGCTATGAGACAGCTCAAACTATACCAGATAATTGTATTTTTCTTCGATCTCTCTAAGTCCACTATCATGCATCTGATGGGAAAAGTTTCCCCCTTTTTAATTTCTTCTATCTTTACAAGAAGTATTGGATTCATGAAAATTTTCGACTTCCGGTTTTCGACGTATTTATACGTTTTAGAAGGTCCTGAACACGATTTGACTATTTTTAGAAAATGTCTGTCTGTGACTCTGTGACTCTGTCTGTGACTCTGTCTGTCTGTATGTGACAAAAATTTTGTGGCGCTCTATCTCAAGAACTAATGCTCGGAATTTAATAAAACTTTATATTCAGTTAGTCTCTGATATAAATTGGTGCCGATTTGTTTTTGGTAAAAATTGCCCAGCAGGTGGCACTGCTATGCAGCATTTTGAAGGATTTACACGATTTTAGCGATAGTCATATCTCAAGAAATAATGCACGGAATTAAATAAAACTTTATATTCAGTTAGTTTCTGATATAAATTGGTGCTGATTAGTTTTTGGTAAAAATCGCCCAGCAGGTGGCGCTGCTATGCAGCATTTTGAAGGATTTACACGATTTTAGCGATAGTCATATCTCAAGAAATAATGCACGGAATTTAATAAAACTTGAGCTTCAGTTAAACATTGATATAAATTGGTGCTGATTCTTTTTAATGCATGCGAAACCTGTGTGAGATAGAAGAAAGTTTTGGGATTGACACATCCGACTAGCTTTTTTAAAGCAACGCATAAATTTTAACTTGATTCGTAGAAATCAATTTTCTGGAATTTAGATGTTACGAATCAGGTATAATAATGTGTCTGCTAAAACGCACAAAAAAAATAAAGAAATGTTGTTGAACATTACTGGAACAGTATTAAAAGAAGCAAAGTAAACAAGAACGAAAAATCATGCGTCAAGCATAGATTTTAAAACGCTTTCTTAACACATTCGGAATACCGTAACAAAACTTCACCGTATAGTAAGGTGAAAGATGCTGTTTAAATAAAGAATTTGAAAGCGCATAACACATTTAAAATACAATTTCATCAGTTACCATCTGTGCTTTGAAAGATATCCGAATTTTTTGGTGCTACTCTGTATACGATCTATATATTTGTATATATACTACATAGTATTTGTTCTGTATCTGTATTTGCCTTGTTGGCGACGGAGCACTACCCCCGAATTTATTGTTTCTGACAATCCTTTTTTGTTAATGTAACCCTTTGCCGAGACTATTTCGGCAGTTCATCAAGTGACACGGTGGCAACAAGCCGCCAGCAATTTATTCTCAAAATAAATATATATTTTTTTATACTTTTAATACAGTCAGCTTTTATTTATCGTACCAGTAGATGGCGCCATCTTCCCTTATGCGGTCCAATGTTGCTTGTGATTGCCAAGCAAACCACCTTGACTGTCTTTCTCTAATTAATCGCAGTCTACGTTCAATCGGAGTTTCATCATTTTCATCAGGCATCGCTAAAACGATCTTTAAACTATATAAAAAACAATAAAAAGTGATTTTATTGAACAGATTCAAAGCCACCGCATGTTTGAACTTTGAAGGGGGGGGGGGGGTGTTGAGACCTATAGCTGCACGGCTGTAGTCCCGATCCACAACCGCGTGTTTAAAAAAGCATTTAAAAGATCAACAAAGATGTTAAAACAGTAAAACACACGTTGCCAATTGGCAATCTGTACAGTACAAATAATTTCGATGAATGATTCTCAAAAGTGAATGACTCGCCACATTTTTTTTTTCCAAATAATAATAATAATAATTTAGCAAAGTGAAATGAAATTTCTGAAAAATTCACATTAAATTTTAATATGCTAATTAATGCAAATATTAACTTGTATTTTTAACAAAGTTCAATTGTTTATATTAATTGACGAAAGATGGCTGCAAAAATAGTTTTTGAAGGTTTTAAACAAAATTTAAATATTTAAAGACTTTAATATGCTTTTCCAAATATTTTAAGAACAGAATCAAATAATTAACCTATATTTTTTTACTGAAGCGTTCAAAGAGTCATTCATTTGTTTCACGATTCGGAAATTCCGAATGGCAACAGTGCTTGTTTGTTTATATTTAGTAATCTGATGTCTATAGTAGCTTATTTTTAATTTGGAATTTAATACATTATAATTGGATAAGATATATGTGAAAATATGAAGAACAGACATGATTTCACGTAGAAGAAATTAACATTTAGTTGTCATATGTTAGTATATGTTTTTCATTAAGCCTAACATGGCGTTTAACTACGATCGACTCGCAGACCAGAGTCGTACAGCCCGGTACCGTTACAGACACTTTCTCGCCTTTGGATTTTATTATAAGTAAGATTGTACTGGATAAATTGGATCCTGACACTCGTAAACAATACGAGCTCACGTTAAAAACTAATGAAGTGCCTAATTTTGACAAATTTCTAGAATTCTTAGAACGAAGATGTCAAATTTTAAATAGTATCCAAACTTAATTCAGACCGTTCAAAGTCTTTATTTATTAAATTTAATAAATCACAGAATAAAATGTGCATTATATGCAAAAACGAAAGTCACCCATTATTACCATTGCGAAAAAAGGTATGAAGTTAGCCGATAGAGTAAATATTGTCAGGAAGAATAAACTTTGTTTCAATTGTCTTAGTAATTCCCATCTACTATTTCAGTGCAATTCGAAAAGCGCTTGCTTTGTTTGCCAATCAAAATTCTACCATACGTCTTTACATAAGTATTCTACGTCACAATCAAAGGATTATGACGCATCAATTGCAGATATTACGTCGGCAGATGCGAATTTTATTAGAAATGAAATGTCTCAAGATGAAACTGATAAACTTTAATTTTTTTCCTATGGAAATAATATATCAGTTCTGACCAACACTGCGATAATCTATATCACACATTTGAATGGTATAAAGCGACAATTCAGGGCAATTTTGGACTCCTCTTTAGAATAAAATTTTATTTCAGTCAACGCAGCTAATGCTTTAGGATTGAAAAAAGAAAAAAATAAGCATCCCAGTTAGCGGTTTGAATGACTCACCATTAAATATAAAAGCAAAGATTGCAGCTTGTTTATCAGATAAAAAAGGGGATTCACAATGGAATATCAACTTTTTAATCGTTCAAAAAATTACAGATTGCACTCCGTCCAGAAAGATAAACATTTCTCAATAAGCATATTCCACGTAAAATAAAACTGTATCGTTTAAAACGTAATAAAAAACTGACGCAGATATTTTTATATCACAGAAAATAGATGTTCTTTTGGACGCGGAATTCTTTTTTGAACATTTAAACTCTGATAAAGTAAAGTTAGCCAATAACTTATTTTTGCAATCAAGCTGTTTTGGATATCTTGTTTCTGGAAGCATTTATGACAATACTATAAAGCATAAGGGCGTGTACTGTTTTCTATCAAAAAATTTGGAAACACTCAATAAGACTTTAACGTCTTTCTGGGAAATTGAGGATGTAGAAAATTTAAAAACGTGCAGCAGTGGGGAATTACGTCAGTAATTATTTTGATAAGACACCTTTTAGAAAAGCAGATATGGTAGATATGTAGTTAAAATGCCATTCAAACCAGAAATATTTTTTAAAGTTTGGGTAATTCCGAAAAAAATCGCCTCTAAAAGATTAGATTATTTGTGGCAACGTTTAAAACAGGATCCAATTATGAAAAATTTATACACAGAATTCCTGAATGATTATCAGCTTTTAAATCACATGCATGAAATAAAGACAAATAGTGATTTTGAGGACGGCTATTATCTACCACATCATGGAGTTTTGCGACCATCCAGTAAAGCTACCAAATTACGAGTTGTTTTCGACGCAAGTGCCAAAACAGCTAGCGGAAGTTCTTTAAATGATTTGTTATGTAAGGGTGGGGTGCTGCAGGAAGATCTCTTTTCTATACTAGTAAGATTTAGAAAACACACCTACGCATTTACCGCGGACATTAAGCAAATGTTTCGGATGATTGATATAAACCCCTCACAATATAAATTCTTAAAAATCCTGTGGAAAGACTGTAAATAATCTGCAATAAAAGTTTTCCAAATGTTAATCGGTTACCTACGGTAGTGCATGGTCTGCATACACTGCAAGAAAAAACGGCAAAATATACAGCAAAATGTTCTGTAAATTTATGAACCCAAATTGCCAGCATTATTTACTGTAAATTAACAGCACAATGTGCCTTAAAAACTTTTGTTTTTGGAATTTTACTGTAAAATCTCTGCAACTATTCTAATTTTACTGTACAAATGACTGTAATTGTGCTAAATTTTACAGGAAAAAATGCTGCCAATTTGGGTGCATAAAATAACAGCAAATTTCGCCGTAATTTTTGCTGTTTTTTCTTACAGTGTACCTAGCAACCAAGGCTTTGTAACAACTAGCTTTGGATGAAAAAGGAGGCTTTCCATTAGCATCAAATGTTGTGTTAAATGATTTTTATATGGATAACTGTCTGTCTGGTGTTTCTAACTTGCACGAGCTTCAATTGTTGCAAACAAAACTGACACAACTTCTCCAAAGACGGGGAATGAGAGTTCACAAATGGTGCTCAAATATAGTCTACTGATCTTGAGATATTTCCCCTTCATAGAAATTTCCAGTAAATAACCGTTAAAACTTTAAGTATGCTGTGGAATAATTTCAGTGATACATTTACGTTTAAAGTAAACATTAGTGCTAATCATGACTTCACTAAAAGATATGTGCTTTCTCAAATTGCACGCATCTATGACCCTCTTTGTCTCCTTTCACCAGTGATTCCAAAGGCAAAAATCTTTATGCAGCAATTGTGGTTGCTCAATTTATAATGGATCAAAAAGTTACATACACACGTTTCTCAACAATGGGAAAATTTCATCGCGACAGTACCACAGTTAGAGTCCATTAAAGTGCCAAGATGTTTCCTAAAGGTGAACTTAAATCTGTGGTACTGAACGGCTTCGCGGACGCTTCTTCTAAGGCTTACGATACAGTTATATATATTCAAATTGTCTCCAGCACCAATGAAACAACTAGTCAGCTTCTTTGTAGCAAATCACGTGTTTCTAAAACGAAAGTAATGAGAATTTCCAGACTTGAATTGTTCGCATGCTTTCTTCTGGCAAAATTAACTCACAAAATCTTAGATGTCTTAAAACAACGTTCAACCATAGCGTTAGATTAGATTGAAACTCCTCCAAACTTATTTAAAACATTTGTGAGAAATAGAGTATCCCAAATCTCTTATGAAAAACTACCAGTGGTCTCATATTACATCTGAGTGCAATTCTGCTGATATGGTGTCCAAGGGACTTGATGTGAAAACTTTTACTGCTTGTGAACTTTGGTGGCAAGGTCCACAACTTTCAACGCTCAGTGTACCATTTCAAAGGACTAATAATAATTCTAATATTTTGAGTGACAATCTGTATTTAGAAGAACCCAAAATCTCCTTCTAAGTTGACTTTTATACATACTAATGACTATAATTTGGTTGATAATTTGTTTTATCTGACTAATAATTTTCATAAATTAATAAGGATAGTAGCCTTTATTTTTTGATTCTTCCATAACTGTAAAGAACGCGAGAAATTAAAGGGTCTCCAAACTCTAGATGAGATTCGACAGTCAGAAATTTATTTATTGGAGTACACTAAGGTAAAGCATTTTCAGCCAAAAATATCTGCCTTGAGGGAGAGATCTTCAGTCCCTCGCGCAAGTAAGTTAAAATTTTTGATTCCCTTTTTAGACTGTAATAATTTAATCAGAGTTGGTGGCATACTCCAACATAAATTATGACAATAAATATCCCACAGTTTTTCCAGCAAGACATAAATTAACAAAACTGATTTTTCAGTATTATCACCTTCGGGATTTTCATGTAGGACTCCAGACTCTTTTGAACATTGTGCGTCTAAAATATTGGCCACTTAGCGGCAGAAATATTGCGCGTAAAGTTGTACATGAATGTGTACAATGCTTGAAAGTTAAGCCTACATTGGCTAACCAGGTGATGGGGGATCTTCCTCCTGAAAGAGTGATTCCTAGCTCTCCTTTTTCTAATGTAGGATTGGATCTATGCGGACCTTTTGAAATAAAATACAAGGGCCAATGTAGGGGTACCCTTGAAAGCATCTATGTAGCTATATTTGTATGTATGGCCACTAAGGCTTGACACATGGATTTCGTCTCAGACATAACATCTGAGGGAATAATTGCTATTATAAAGCAATTCTTTGCTCGGTGTGGAAAAAGTTCTGTAATTTTTAGCGACAATGCTACTAATTTTATTGGGGCTTCAACAGAACTTAAGCGTTTATGCAAACTTGTAAACAGCAAAAAATTTCGAGCCTTTTAGTCTCACAAGGTATCAGCTGAAAATTTTCTCCTCCTAGAGCACCCATCTTTGGTGGCCTTTGGGAGGCGGAAGTTAAGTCATTTAAATATCATTTAAAAAGAGTAGTAGGCTCAGCTTACCTGACACTGGAGAAATTTCTTACGGTAATTACACAAATCGAGGGTATATTAAATTCGCGACTGCTTTCTCCTTTGTCGACAGATGCCGACGATTTTCAAGTACTGACTCCTGGTCATTTCCTCATAAGAAAACGACTTAACTATATTCTCGTACCTAATTTAATTGAGGTAAAAGACAATTTGCTAAACAAGTTACAATAAACACAAAAAACGGTCCAAATCATTTGGAAACGATGGGAGAATAATTACCTCAGTTATTTACAGGAAAAAATAAATGGCTATTTAAAAAGCCAAATATTCTGCCAGGAATGCTAGTATTATTAAAAGACTCACAACTTCCCCTTTGTACTTGGTCTCTAGTTCATATCACTAAGGTAATCCCATGTGCTGACGGACAAGTCAGAGTAGTGGAATTACGCACTGCAAGGGGCAATTTTAAGCGACCTGTGTCCAAAATTAGTATTCTATCTATAATTGACAATTGTATATATTCTGCAAATTATGTAACACATTCTATTATTCTTAATTGTGTGTTAATTGTTATTGTTTATTTTGCTTATAATTGTATTATATTGTGTTTGTTTATTATTTGTACAAAATTTGATATAAATTGAAATATATGCAATATTTCAAAGCCGGTCGGGATGTTCCTTATCTATATTTTTCTTGTTGGCGACGGAACACTACCCCCGCATCTATTGTTTCTGATAACCCTTTCAAGTAGTTTTCAATACAAAAAAGTATAAAGCTACCTATTGCAGCCGGTCGGAGGAAAGTAGGTCCGGATATTTTCGATATATTTTCACCGATCATGACCCCCAGACCCCAAAATCACACTCCGTTCAAATGTTGATTTATATATATAGATATATCCATATATATCTGACCTATGTCATGCGATAACGCTCGTATTTATATTTTAATTATATAATTTATTCGTAATTATATTTAAATCAATTTTGATTAAACTAATTCGAAGACTCAACTGTGTATTAAGCTCACCAATGTCTCGACCGAATTCGTTGGCCAGCTTGTTCCGCCATTTTGTTTCAAGATGGCGGACACTTAAAAATTTAAAACTAAAATAAATGTACAAAAAAGTTAAAAATTCAAATTTATTTTTAATTAAGTGTTAGGCCTTGATTGGAGGATTCCAGAGCATTTTTTGGTTTACCTCTATCTTAAAAAATGGCTGAGATAGGGCAGTTTGAAATTCTAGGGTGACTGACATTTTGAAACAAGACAGCACATTACAAAAATTTTCATTGTTGCAATAATTTTCCTAATCATACACATAAAACTATATAGTCATATCCGTTAGCGCCAAATTCTCGCCAAACGTGGCGAAATTTGGCGAAATATCGCCAAATATGGCGACCAAAATAAGTCTTCATAAATGAAGCCAATTTGGCTATTGCTCAATAATTTGGCGAATTTCTTATTCAAATTCAGTATTAACGAATCTTTTGTAAACGTTTTCTTTGCATTTTAACTTGCTGTTTTCGTGTAACATTAGCTAAAATTTTAAAACGAAGATATAGGAAAGCTACCTTTTCCTCCCGGTACAGGCCGGAAGGACTTTTTTTGTTGTTGTTGTTGATGTAACCCCCTGAAGAGACTACTTCGGAAGTTCATCAAGTGACTCGGTGGAAAAAAACCATTTATCGTGCCATTTATCGCTTATTTATCGTATGCACCTCCGTACAGTAATTTAAAAACCTAATTCAGTTAGGAAGCACATAACATAGTTGAAAATTCCCCTTCAACGATTTCCGTCAATAAGTGAAAATGTATTTGAATTCTTTTGTGAAGCCTTGTATATGATCTATACACTTTATACACTTCAAGTAATAAACTAATTTTAAACTTTAACTCAACTAAATTTAAATTGTAATACCCACCAGGAGGCGTTGTTGTTCTGTGTTTTAATTCTTTTTTAATTCACTGATTGTGCTCAGCTCCTTGTTAAATTCAAAGAAATGTACTAAGTTTTATATTCCTTATCGTTGATGCTATTATAAATTAATATATTAGAATGACACAGAAGAAAGTTTTGTCATAGCCAGAGCATATTAGTTAAATAACTAATTTTCGGTCACTTTTCTTACTCTTCGCCGTGCAAGAGGTATACTCTGTGAACTCGTGTTTTTTTTTTTTTGTTTTTTTTTTTCACCTGGACAAGGGCCGGAAGAAGGAATCTTCAGTTTCAAATATAAATTGTTTCTAATGATTTTCAGACTCATTTATTTTCCTTTACCCTATTAGTTATGTATGTTTAACGCTTTGATTATGGACAAGAAATGGCGATTAATTTTAAATTCAAACTTACCACAATTTACAAAAAAAAAAAATCTTTGCGGTAGATATCGTTTGAAAATAGCCTAGTATAAGTGTATGATAGAGATTATTTTTCAAAGAGTGGTCCAAATAGAATAAAAATATAGTCATTGGGACATATGTAGTCCCAACAACGTAATCATAAGCTTAAAAGTAGCATATTAAGAAGTTCCATACTTATGCATTTTTGTGCGTATACCTTAAACTTTTGATTACTGGGTTGGGACAACATATGTCCCAGCGACTATATATTTTTTTTCTATCCGGATCACTTTTTTGAAAAATAATCTCTGTCATACACTTATACTAGGCTATTTTCAAGAGATATCTACCGCAAAGATTTTTTTTTTTTTTTTTTTTTTTTTTTTTTTTTTTGCAATTTGTGGTAAGATTTAATATAAAATTAGTCGCCAGTCCTGGTCCGTAATCAAAAGATTAAATATTCATAACTAATACGGTAAAATGAAAATAAATAGCTCTGAAAATCATTATACACAATTTATGTTTCAGACTGAAAATTCCTTCTTTCCGTTCTGCCCCATGTGAGAAATCTACATTTTAAACAGATGTATTTTCTGAAAATCACTTTTTGGATGGTCCCTTCCATACACATTCGAATGAGAACGAAAAAGCTTCCGAAACTGAGTGTCCAAGAGGTCGGCAGGAAGCGTAAATTTCTGATCCGGTAATGAGTTACTTTATGAATGGCTAACGAGCGGTCCTTAAACACGCACCTTCGACAAATAATTGGCAAAAGATCTTTTACTTTAAGAAATTTTCTCTCCTCTTTTCGCTCCCCTAGTCATGCTCTGGATTCAAAAAGATCTTGATATGTTAGCGTTTTTCGCTCCGCTGTTTTGTTTCTTGAAATTCCGAGGGTTATTTTTTAGTTACGTATGTGCATAATGCATTAAGCTTGTTTTTATTATATTCTTTTATTTTTCGCAAAAGCCTGCCCAACTTTAATCATCGGTTAAAGGAAAAATTTTAATAAGGTGCAGGAAAAGAGAACATCTTTCTTGTTAGGCTGTCTCTTGAAGCATGATATATACATATATATTTTTTTTCTCTCTTTCTTGCAAATTGAATTGTGAGATATTCGCACGTTTTCGATTTTCTTTTCTTTTAAAGTGATAATGTCATTGTACGCATTCCAGCAAGTCGATATTCTAATTGCGTTTCAGATATTTTCTCGTTAAGAGAAATCGAAAGTTTTTGAAAAAGGTGCGAGCAATCAACCACGAATATTGATGCAGATAAGTATTTTAAGATATGAAAAAAAATTATATTCGACTTTGTTCTCCCCTAAATAAGAAGATTATTTACACTGAAAATACCCACTCATAAAAGTGCGTATATGAGCATTAAGCGGGATGCATAAAATAAATTTCTGTATGCATCAAGGTAGTATATATGGATGAATAGTTGTTGGGTCAATTTTAATTTAAATACATATTTAATGATAAATGCAGAATTGATTAAAAATATGTGAAAATAAAGTTCTAGAGATATAACAAAGGTATTTTATTAATGAAGTGGATAAATTTTGATTATCACAGTCATAGTTAATAAACTTTTGCAATGAAATGAAATTAATAGAAACATGTGAGATATAGAAATGTTTGCAGAAGTATTTAATGATTCAATGTTACTATTATTAGTAATGAAAATCCAGGTAGATAGAAAAATTTAGAAATGAACCTTTCATAAGCAAATAATAAATTGAATTTCATTGAAAAATTGACTGACTCGACCAAGATTTCAAAATATAGTGATCGTTGGTTAGTGTGACCGGGAAAATATTATCCTTACTATAGTGCTATAGGGATCAGGAAAAACGGTTTTTGCTTAGTGTTATCATTTTGCATTTACATATTATTATTAACCCAAAAAACGAGTCCGAAATTGTCTCGAAAATCTGATAGAAAATTCTGGTTAAATCTGGCCGTTTAATCAATTTAATGGAAAGAAGATTAACTGAAATGGGTTGAAACAAAATTTTAATTAAATACGAAGAACTTAGAATCATTTATTAAATGGAGTATTATTCAGTGTTTTATTCGCTACAAGAACGTTCAAAGAACACACAGAAAAATGCATAATTCTATTTTTTTTCATCATTTTATTATGTAAGCAGTACAACCTATCGCGTGTATTTAGTATGGCAAATATACCATAAAAATCAGATTTATGGAAAGAAGATTAACTGTAACGGGTAAAAACAAATTTTTAATTAACTTGGAAACTCATAAATGCAACAAATATTATTTCCGAGAGTGACTTAGCCGAGTTCACATAGCTAATTAAACAGCTTTGTTTTTGTTCCCTCTGTATTCTATAGATAGAGTATATTTGTAGTATATAGAGTTGTATGTTCCGGTATCCGGGTGGTTTCTAATCAGTACATCAGTTTGCCATATTATTGGTTAACAACCTATTGATCACATTTAGATTTATTGAGGCCATTTTTAATGATATCAAAAATATGTTTACATAAATTTTTGGCCCTTTTTCTAGAAGTAATAATAACTTTAAACTGATTCATTATTAGAACAAGTCAATTTACATGAATTAAAAGAATTGGCAAATAAATCTTTCCGAAAATCGCCAAAGGGCAATTTAAAATTACAGTTAAACAGTATAGAAGAATGCAAAAACCTAAAGAAAACAATAAACAACTCTGAAATGAAAAATCAAATAGAACTGAATATACAAAAAAAGAAAATTAATTATATTTAAATTACCCATTAGTATAACAGATGAAATTCTAACCACTATATTACAAAAGAAAGTTCCAAATTTAACAGAACTAATTTTAATTAAAAAGCTCCCTAAAAGTAACTTCTACAATCAAATCGTAGAAATTGATACATCGTCTGCAAACTCCTTGTTAAAACAGGGAAAAATTCATTACAATTTCCACTATAGCTTCGTTAAAAAATATCTTTATCTACAAAGATGCTTCAGCTGTCTTCGCTTTGGCCACATGACATCTAGATGCTCTCCAACGTAACTCCGACTGTTATCACTATATTAACTGTATAAGATACAATAATTTGCATTCAGGAGAAAGAGACTTTCAACGATTACCAATTGACCACCAGGTCTCCAGCTTTAATGTGAAGTATTTTGCTATGAAATCTTTAAATTGAGGGGATATTCTCCTCAACAAGGCATCAATTAATATGTTAGGTGCTTTCGGTGATAATATACGAAATATTGTTTTTAAATTTCTATTTTAAAAGACAGTAATTTGGCAAAAAAGAGAAAGACTTTATTAGAACATTATTCCCTGGTAGCTTCGTGAAAGTCCACCAAGTGTCAAAATTGAATTTTGTCCTAATTTTATGTTTATCGTCCCAGAGTAACTTTTATTTCATTCTAATTTTAAATTCTGTATTTACTTTAAAATATTTACATTTCTCACTCATTTACTTTTATTTCGTCTCTCTGTCTACACTGGGGCGATACATTTAGTATATTGGTATTTTCGTATTTGTATCCACTACTATTCTTGGAAAACATTGACTTTCTTTCGTTCCAGTTCAGCATGCTTAAATTTTCAATTTTCAATTTAATTATTTTGTTTTAATTACGGTTAGCCCATTTTGGCTAATTCTATTTTTGCTTAACTGGAACTTCATGCACTTTTCCTCTTGAATTATGGCTTTTTTATTTAATTAGCAATTATACTACTATTTTGTCACTACTTCTTTTTGTCTGTCCAAGATACAACATATTTCCAAGTGTTAACTGTAAACAATTTCAAACATAAAAATTTGAAGAGTTCAAGTGTGGCATTTCACAACATTTTTACATTTTATGATCTCATATTATTTTATTTTATTTAATACTAGCTAATTGGTTTATTTGTTTATTTGGCCTTTTTTATTATAATGTCTACACTGAACTGTTATTGAATCAATATTTGTGTTTAATTATTTTACTATAACTATGTATTCTATTTAATTTAAGTAGTAATTCACTCACTTAAGAAAATCCTTATTTTGATAATTATGTTTTCACTGACTTATAATTACGCAACATCTCATAGGTACTTTGTCTAATAAACAATTCGGTCTTAAATTTTACTGCAATGGTTTTTATCTCTTATATATTGTAATTAATATTCAATTTAGCATCTTTATTTAAGATTAAATATCACCAAGCATTAAGTATCAAATATTGTATTAGGTATAGCATTTCAATTGTACAGTGTATTAAACCGTGATTTGTAACGTGAAAGAATTGGTTTGTAATCGAGCATTATTGTAATATTGAGAAAAACAAAATTTTATTGAATTTAGTATTAAGCTTGTCCGAATGTGGGCAGCCTCCTGTGCAATTTTGTAATAGTAAACACCTCTGCTGGGCGGGGCTAGTTGAGCTTAAGAAAAAGGCAGACCTCCTCGCTTGGTTTGACCTTGACCTTGACCTTGTATCATAATTAAGAAGTTATGGTTTTTTTCTGTTTTCACAAAAACCATTCCCGTTTCCACCCCCTTGGTCCAATTTTACCCATTAATGAACTTGACCGAGATTTTATACCCCTTGATTTTATATAGTATCAGTTTGTAAGAGATTTGTTCCAAATTATGGAAGTTATCGTGTCCATAAAAAAGTGATATATATATATAGATAGATAAATAAAGTTTTGAATGGTTGGGGGTGGTTTGGGGTTCTAGGAGTCATGATCGGCGTAGATCTGAAAAGATTTTTCAGAAATTTCAACATAGGTAAGAATGTAATAGGTAGTATTTCTTTAGGCCCCATTTTACAGACATTTTGGAATCCTCTTAAATTTTAGAGCGGAAGCTCGTACTTCATGTACATTTTAGATAATCAGGGCCTGGATACTGCACAACAAGACAAATAATATTTTCCGCAGAACCTAGGGTCACAATCCATTAATTCTGTCAAAAGAAAGCAGAATGTCTCACTTCAATCTGAACCTGAATTTCCCTTCATAACTTTAAGAAAAATACAGATATTGTGACAAAATTTTCAGCAGATTTACCCAGCATGGTGTAAAAAAATGGGACGAAAACATGGGAAATGCTGAAAGTAACCGCAGTTCTTGTTCCAATTATACATTGAGCTTGATGTTCCATATTTCGGAATGTACCTGACAGTAGATGTGGTGTTACCAACTGAATTACTGTCTGCTTCCAGCAGTTTTTGTGGCTTTATCCCATTTCACACAAAATTAAGTAAATATGCTGGAAATAACGTTATAGCTTCATTGTTGTTAAAACTAGGAACAAAAATTAACATAGGGGCCGTCCATAAATGATGTCACGCTTGGAGGGGGGAGGGGGGTTCATAAAAATGTGACAGTTTGTGACAAGGGGGTTGGAGGGGGTAAGAAGAAGTGTGACATCACACATTTTGGTTAAAATAAAATCATTAAAAACAGCAGATTAAATTTTGAAGTTATTTTGAAATTACCAGAATTTGAGTGTATTTTTTAATCGGTCTAAAACAACTTTCACGTGATTTGTTTTCCCTTATATTCCTTTCTTTAAAAAAAAATATTTTATTATTAATTGTATTACTTTATTGTATATTAATTATGTTTTTGTCTTAAACCTTAATCTTATTTTTTACAAAATAAATACACGAATAATTTTTATTGTTATGCTCACAAATGTCATTAAAACTTATAGTTAAAGTTGAAAAATAAAATTTGAAACATGATCTATAACGTAGTGCTTTGTTTTTGAACTCCAAGTATATGTCTATGTAATATAGCGTGACATGTGACAAGGGGGGGGGGAAATGGTGAAGTGTGACACTTTGTGACTAAGAGGGGTGGGGGATCAAAAATATTGAAAAAAAGTGTGACATCATTTATGGACTTATGGACAGCCCCATAGTAGAAAACCTGTATTTTTCGCTGAATAAGTGTCTTACAAAGCCTGGGAAATAAAATATCATAATGAAATGACACCTTCAAGAAAGTTCGACGAAATAAAATCTTCATTCATTAAGAACAAAATTTCCCATATTTAAGTTTATTCCACACTACAAATTATCGGCCTCTAAAAATCATTACTTCATAGGAGTTTTTTTTCTTTTAGTTTTGCATTCAACCAAAGAGGTTAGACAAATATAAACCGTTTTGCATTCAACTATTGACAAGAAAGGACTTGTCAATAAATGGTAAAATTTGTCTAATTGAATATTAGCTTGATTTAATATTTGTTTAGTTGGTCCATTTATTTAAAGAAAAAGCATATTTTTTCAATTAATTATTTTTTGCGCTATATACGGGAGTATTCTTTTTCCTGCTATGGGCTATTACCCTTCTTCTTTTTAATTGCAATAATTTGCGTTGTACACTAGAGATGAGATTTGGCTCTCTTTTCGGAGCACGAGCCAGACGATTTAAAATATAAGTCAGCCCGTGGCTGAATATTTTTTGTCATCAGAACCCGATGCCAATACCGAAAGTACGCAGTAGAAAATTGTTAATAAATTTTTTTAATTGTTTGAAGATTAATTTTCTCATTTAAAAATCTCTTCTTACATAGAAATAAGTATCAATCCAAAATACATAACAACAAGACAAACGTTTCGGGAATTTTAAAATAATTTAAAATCTGTTTATAATAGCAAATTTTTTATTTATATCCAGCCACTGCCAAAAATCTAGAAGCATCACAATTCTTATTATTTTAAAGTAACGTCATACAAGTATGGCACAAAGAAATGAAATGTTTTTTCCAACAATTCTGGAAAAGGATTTCAAACAGAAAGAGAAGATAGACAAGGGAAATTCCACGTCTTCTTTATGTTACTAACACTGACCGTAAAAAAGAAGAATAGAATATTTCTCCTTATATCACCCAATAACAATTCAATAAGTCAATTCACTTTCAAATTGATTTTTAAAGGATTGTAAAACACTTTAAATTTAGAAACTTATACATTTTTGTTTCTTAAAAAACAAATGTTTTTTTTTTCCTGTTTTCAGTTTGTGAATAAATAAAATTTTCACTTTGAGCCCGAGCCCGAAGACGATATTAAAATCGAGCCCGAGCCCGTTTCAAGCCCAGGCTCGGAATCGGGCTAGAGCTCATGGGCTATATCCGAGTCCCCCTTATCTCCAATGTGCACTCTATATATCTGTTGTAGTGTATAATTCTTAATACAATGAATTTTTCTTTGTACTACATGAGTACTTAATAATTTATTTTATATGACAGTTTGGTAATTTCTTTTTAATAACTGATATTCAATATCATTACTATAAAACATATTTATGTTCAAATATTAGAAGTAACTGTATTTGTGAGCGTGAGACATAAAACTTTTTCCCCTTTCGTGACTAAAAAGCTTTAGTCGCGTTCCGTGATTTTTAGCCGTTTAGAAATGGCATGAATTCACAGTCGAAATGAGGATGTCAAAAAGGAAAATGTTCACCATTTATTTCATGTAATGATTTGGCTTCACGCTATATATAACAAGATGTGAAAAAGAAGGGTTTGTTCAAGCTAAATATTATATGATACTCAATTATGTTTTCTCAATGGTTTCTAATTTTTCTAGTATTTCTAGCACGTGTCCGATTACAATTATTACGATCTGATTGCATCGGTAAAAATGACAGTTGTAACTTATTTAAAAAAAACTTACTTATTCTTTGCTCAGTTAAAAATATATGCACGAGGGTGGGGCTTAGGTATGGTAGATTGATGACAAAGTTGGAAATTGGGGAAATATTGTTTGTAGCTAGTGGGTAGTAGATTCAAAATATTTTGTCACTATTTTATTTTTAAATATATGTTACAATTACATGTTTCATAGAAGAATGCGATCTTAAATTTAGAAAACAGTGCATGTAAGATTTCTGTCGCCTAATATTTTTAAGATTACAGTGTAATGTTTCATGTATTATATTTATTGTATATGCTTAAAATTGCCATACCAGGATATACTTTAAACATGATATATTAGTAAAGATTTTAATAGTTTAAACAGCAAAAAGACTATGTATAAAATGTATGTCAATGGATTTTTTTTATATATATACCAGGTGGTCCTGAACACTACCAACAAAATAAGTAGGACAGTAGTACATGTCAAGACAAGAAATATTTCTGTGAGATCTGGTATCACAATCATTTTATTCAATCTTTAAAATACAAATGACCCACTCTAAGCTGAACCTGCTTAAATTAATAACTTTAAAATTGCATTAATAACTTTAAATTATTTTAATAGAATTTAGATTATTTTAAGTGAAATGCGATGATATCTTGAATAGAGCTATATGTATTTAGTAATTCGGCACGTAACATCGAACGTAGCATTCCTAAGTAAGAAGTGCATAGTTCGGTGTATATTTGGACATACTTTGGCTTCTTTCAGCAATTATTAGAATTTTATCACATTTTTAAACACAAAAGTATTTTGATACAGTGGCGTAGTCAGGGAGTGAGTCCAGATGCTATGAATACCATTATTTCGTAAAGTTATTTCCGCCTTGTTTAATCGCTGAAAATTCTACGATTAGATAAGGCGAAGAATATTTCTTTAAAATAGTGGTATCCAGAACCTATAGACCCCTATCCTGACTACGCCACTGTTTTGATATATTTTTATATCTTTTACTTATTTTATTATTTGCAAAAACCCGGGTTCGGCTTGCAAGAAATACTCTATTTACGACATTACATATAATACGACATTTTTAAAAGTTCAAACTTCATAAAAATAATAATTAAAAAATATATGCAAATTTTCGTCATTTCAAACCTTTTTGTTTCCTTTAAATTTTCGTTACTGTGTACTCGTTGTGGCGCTTGCTATATCGCTAACTCTAAAATTGCCCTTTCGTTTTTTACATCGATTTTTGACTAATAAAACATGATTTTCGTCTGTATAAAGCGTCCTTTATGACAAAATTACTTTGAAATTTTGAACCGGTCAAAGTGGTGTTACCCCCTTAACGGTTTTTTTTTTTGACACAATAAACTCAAAATAACGACAGCACACCACTTTTTTCGTACTAAAATATTTGCCTTCTATAACCGAAAAATGTCTGTTAATTATTAAAATGAAGATTACAGTTAAAAATTAGTGGTATCCAAAAGCTTTTAGTAACGAAGCAAGCAAACTCTTCCTGCCCGTGCGGCGTTCGGGAAAAATTGTTAAGTGATTAAATAACCAGATAATTTCGTATCACCTCGTTTTCTAGTTTCTCTTTTTTCGGAGTAAAAGAAAAACCGTACCATTTCGACACTAATAATAACACTAGAATTTTTTTTTCCATAAGGCAGTTTTTTTATACCATTATATAAAATAATCATTCGTCAAACATGCTAGCAATTTCTGAACGGATTCTAACAGTATTTTTTTAAATCAATGTCTAAGTTTACTTTTTTTTTTCTTTCGAATTCCACTGGCCGTCAAAATCTCTACTTCAAAACAGGAATTGAAAATTTCCGTCGATTCTTTTTTCCTTTCTTATTTATAGAACGAAAAACGTTTCCATAAACAAATACCAAAATCTGATTTCTCCGGATAGTGCAACGTGATCTGCCTTTTTACACGGTTACCTCCCACCCCTCCTTTAGAAAAACTCTTTTCTGTCTTGGGTGCTAGGAATGACTTGGGCTGTTAAATAAAAACGAAAAAATATATGACTACAGTTTAGATATATGCGCCAGACAAATCTGCTGCTCTGTAGTATAAATATAAATATCAATACTTTTGATGTTAAAAAAAAAAGTTTAACATGAAAAAAAAAAGTTTTTCGACAAAGTTTAATTGTTTTTGTTATGGAAAGTCATCACTTTTTTACCTTCAAAAAATCATTTTTTTTTTTGTTGTACACAGTTTTTAAAAAAATTATATAATTTTGAATTAAACAAAACAATCTGCATTAAAATATTCAAATTAGAACCGGGTCAGTTTTAAATTGATTATGTTCATTTAACGCTCAGTTTAATTGATTTTTAACTTTGCATGCGTTTTTGTCAAAACTTTGTTTTAGTTACTTGCGCGAAATGTAAAAAAAATTCATTTGTAAGCAGACCTTTTATTTTGCACAGGTATTTACAAAATGACTACACATACAATTTTAACTACTTTTTTGTCAGCTACTAGTGAACTCTGCCCCTACGCTCGTCAACCCCCATTCAGACGCAGCCGGCTGTAAAAACTCGCTAATTTGTTCTGTTTTAAAAATATTACCAAAGATGGAATTATAATTATACGACCAGTAGCGATCTTATTTATTGGTATAAAATGCAAAATTTGCATTTTTACTTCAAATAAAATATTTTAGAACTTGTTTTTTGGTGTAGACAGGGTACATTAGACCACTTCAAAAAAAGTGTAAAGTGTACCACTCTTTTATAAGAATTTAATAGTGAAGTTTTCAGTTACGACATTTAAAGAAGTTACAAGGATGTTTTTTTTTTTTTTTTTTTTTTTTTAATTAAAATTGTATTTACGAAACGTTATATTATACTTTGTTCTTTTTTGTTATAGTTTTAAGAAAGGAAAACAAATTACTTTTTTGTCCTATGCAATCTTAATGTTTTGAAGAATATCTTTACTAATTCATGTTGAACTAAGAAATATTCATTTAGAAATTTATTTGCTTCATTTTATTTATTTTATGAGTATTAACAATTATACTATTAAAGATATAAATAGCTAATTGTGTACTTTTTTTATGAGTTATAGCTAAAGACATCAGGATGTTGCAAAGAAATTTGTTAATAAAATCATCTTATTTGCATATTGTTTAAAACACATCAAATAATTTCCATTTTAAATATCCGAGTAAAATCTCGTTAAATACATTTATGCATATAATATCATTGTTCTTTTTTTGAAAAAAAAAAATACGTGTTTTTATGCATGTGAAGTTAAGCGTTGGGATCTTGTGCTATTGAAAGTATTGAAAAATTTGTCTATAGAATAAAAATAAAGTATTTTACTCTTTAAATGTGTATTAATGTTGAAATTTGCCTTTCACTGTGTATGGTGCTCTGCGCTTCATGTCTCGTAAACTTTTAAGCTTTAAAAAGTATTAAGATTTATGTTTCGAGAAAATTAATAAATGAAGGTAAATAACTAGAGTATATTAAAAAAAAATAAAAAAATAAAAAATTTCAGAAGAGGTCCACTGTGCTCCAATTTCCCCTACAGAATCTAGAGTGTATAAGTTACTAAGGCATTTGTGAATGGATATATTAGGTATAGTAATAAAATTGGGGCCTGTTTGTAGGAAAGTGAGTGTGCGCTATACATAGCGGCGAAATGTGCAGCTTAGCTATTCTATCTCCAAAAAAGTCAATTAGACAGTTTTCCATAGTCACGGATTTAGTAGGAAATGATACTCTACAGAGGGTGTTCTCACATTTTTTAGACGATTTTCCTGGTACTTACAGAACTATTTTACAATATATATATATATATATATATTTATGTTTTAAGTGTTCAGTTTGGTAACCCTTATTCTGATCTACCTTGCTACAGGGTAATTTCTTGACAATAATGTTTTTTCTAATTTTGGAAGATGTATTTTGGCAAGTTTCTCTTGAACAGTTTTCCAAAGTCCATGAAGTGTTGTAAGTCGACGTTTGGATAACGTGCTTTTTAACCCTTTCAGGGGCAACGGTTGCTTCCATTACTAAAATGTTGAAATAAATGAATGACATCGGAATTTACAAAAAAATTTATTTACGAATAAGGAAATGCTATATTTCACATACATAATAAACGTAAAATTTTGTACCAAAATTCTGGTGTCATTGTGGCATTTTGGAATTAAAATTAAGGGGTTTCATAAACGTACCACCGCCCTTGAAAGGGTTAAAAGCCCAAAAAGCGGAAAAATCCATGGATCATATATCAGGAGATTTAGAAGATATATCGTTGAAAAGTATAGATAACCGTTTCTCGTTCCATTTTTTCCAAGAAATTAACAGAGGGTTGTGATGTGTGGTTGCTTGCTGTATCTTGATGCAGTTCAACAGATTGATGGTACTGGGGTGTAAAGAGATGGTATTTCATGTTTGAAGATTGGGAGTAAAATATGTTTCTGATAGAAGTGGAGTTGATCTTAACATTTCATCCACTCTCTTTATTTTTAATTTGCCTTTATATGCAAAACCAGCAACAATCAGAAATCCTTTCCTAAAACTTTCTTTAGATATATTGAACCATGTTTTAAGATTCTTTTTTTTCTTTTTTGATAATAATAAATGGATCTCTTTTTATTACAATCATTTAAATAGACCCAAGCTTTATCTGTTGTAACAACATATTCTCATTTTTCTCCGGACTTTCATAAAGAATTCTGAATTGTGTTCTACGTTCGGTGATATGTCATGGAGAAAGACGATGAACATTGTGTTTTTTGGCCTTTTTAAATTTCAAATCAGTGTTATAGAATTTTTTTAACAGTTGACACGGAAACAATTCAGCAACAGACTTGGAGGATTTTCTTTTACCATAAAAGAACCTTTGCAATATTCGAAGATTTCCTTTTTGTTCTTGGATACATATTTGGAACAACTTTTTCCACTTGAAGCCAGACATTCTAGTTTTTTCCTTGTCTTATTGACAATAATTACCTATTGTAGCTTTAGATATATCAAAACCCGGCTTTTTACAGCGTTTTTCAATAACCGAATACGAATAATTCTTTTCAGAAAAGTGGACAGAAATATATCTTTCTACCCATCGGTTTTTTAAAAGCGCCATTTTGCACGTAAACAAAAATTTCAGTTGCCAGATGAGAATTGTATTACTTTTAAAAACATATTTGCTGTGAAAAATAATTTCTCTATGCAGACGATTTTTTTTTTTTACTCCAACACAAACACGTCTAAAAAATGTGCGAACAGCCTTTGTACATGTATGAATAGCCTAAGCGGAAAGCGAAAAGCCCGAATGTCAATTAGGAGCGATATGCGTCATTACTCCGTCAAGAACGAACATGCAATTGATGGTGACAAATTCGAGAATAGACAATGAAGTTATGTTTATTCTGTCTTAATCAAATTATTTCATTGCAATTCCAAGACCTTTTTCTAGCGCTATCATTCTACGTAAAGAAATCAATACTGTAGTATTGGCAGAACTTGCAAAAAATTTAAATTACCTATCTCATGTTAGTTTAGGATATTCATGCATATGTAATTTCGTACTAAATCGACGACGCGTAACAACTTCCAAGTTGACACTTTTCTAATATATCCAGTAATATTTTCAGAATAGAATAACTAAGTCCGAATTTCTCCGGGCGGGGCGTTACAGGTGATTTTGTGGGGTAGCGTATGCCACTTTCCTGTGTATAGACACCACTTTTATAACTGTATTTACATCCACTCACAAGTTACATGTATGTGTAACTTAACTTATATATTGGGTCCATGCATAATTCCGTAGCGAAAACCGAATAAATTTCAAACGCAAAATATTTAAGAAAAAAAGTAATTTTAATCAATCAAATATGTTCTATTCGGTTCAATAAGTTTCTGCCATCTCTCCACAAGCTTCAGTTTTCCTCTTTCATAGAAATCGTGAGATTTTTCGGCAAGAAGTCATAAAATTGTTTTTTAGGACGCCCAGGAAACTGAAATTCTTGTTATTCAAATTATTCTATAGCTCCCGGAACAAGTGACAAGCTGAAGATCCGGACTATGCGGTGGGTGCATCAAAACATCCCATCCAACTCGCAGTAATTTTTCCCGGGTCATCAGAGAAACGTGCTGTCTGGCGTCGTCGTGGCGTCGTTGTTTGCCAATTCGGGCCGCTTCTGATTGATTGCTCGCTTTAATTTGTCCATTTGTAAGCAGTACTTGATCGAATCAATCGTTTGGTTGGGTGGTAGCAGCTCATAATAAACGAGTCCCTTTGAATCTCACCAGGTACAGAGCATGATTTTCTTCGGGTGTAATCCAGCTTTTGCGACCGTCTGAGCAGTCTCTCCGCGCTTTGACCACGATATTTTTCGAGTAATATTATTGTAAACAATCCCTTTTTCGTCACCAGTGATCATCCGTTTCAAAAATGGTTCGTTTGTATGGCGTTTGAGCAGCAAATAAGAACTTCAGTTCCCTGGACGTCCTCAAAAACCACTTGAATGACTTCGTTACCCAAAAATCTCAGGATTTCTATGAAAGAGGGATAATAAAGTTCGTGGAGAGATGGCCGAAAGTTTTTAAACAGAATGGAACATATTTGGTTGATTAAAACTGTTTTTTTTTTTTTTTAATATTTTGCTTTTGAAATGTACTCGATTTTTGCTACGGAATTGCGCATGGCCCCAACACTTTCCAGCCTGTATATGTTTTTAAGTCTACAACAAGTTGCCTTGTCCTAAAACAATGATTACACTAGTCTACAAATTGCAAACTAATTTTGGGAAAGGAACCGTAATATATGGAATTTTATGCTTTTGTCGACGCTGAATCAGTTTTGAAGTCAGTTTTTCTCCCTAACGCATCACATTTTTGTTATCCAATCATGCGAAATTGCTAGAAAATTATAAAGTTTGTATAGTGACTGAAGTAAAATTATAACAGAAAACACTTTTTTCTATTCCTGATTAATTAATGAATATTAACTAAACTTGCGTAATTGGATAAAGCATAGAACAGTTACTGAACTCGCAGAAATTAACACATATTACCACACACAATCACACCCACCAATGACTTTAGATTCATTGAAAGATTACGCTATTTCCAACAAATTCCATAGGAAAACTTACAGCTTTCTTCATTGGTGCCGGAGGATGTGACGCTTTATTTATAGTCCAGTCATTTGGTAGAAAATAAAGGAAAGTTTTGGTGTAGTTTTTTGGGGGAGTCCCTTTATGTTTTTGGGGTCGCTGAACACCAATCCGAGGTTTTCCAACAAAATTTTTTCAGGGAAATACGTTTTTTTTTTACAAAAAACGTGTAAAAACGGACTTTTCTCCGTTTTTTCAAAATAATTCAAAAATTATGCATTTTACGCGAAAGTTGGCAATATATGAATTAAAGAGAATAAAATTTCCTACAATTTATGTACTGAAAGTTTTTTTTTCTGATCAATAGTTTAGCCGTGAGAGTGCCTCAAAAATGGGTGTTAAAAACAAAAAACTGTAAAATAACGGGAGTTACGGTACTGTATGTCAATGTAACATAGAAACTAATTATTTTACGCAAATGTTTACTATTAATGTTACTAAAGATTATATGTTTGACTATATTTTATGCATTTGAGATAGAGGAAAAGTGCGGGTCCGACACCAGGGGAAAGTGGGAGCAGTGGGGCAGATCCAGCTAATCTCATGAGTCGAGGTTGCTACTCCTCCGGAGAGCTCGTATTCTAAGAGGCGGTAACATTGGGAGTGAATAAAAGATAAAAAACTGTAAAAAACGGGAATTATGGCCCTGTATCGATGTAATACGAAAATTAACCATTTTAAGCAAACGTTGACTATTAATGATACTAAAATGTTCCAATGAATTTCGGTTACAAAGCATTCGGATGAAGACCTTGAGGAGTTTTTGACGTACGATCTAGGCCCTTATTCCTTATCCCTATTCGACAATGGTTTAAGGAAAGGAACCAAATCTACTCTCTACAAGGCATTCAAACCCCTAACAAACAAGCGGTTCAGCGGCCAGGATTCAATTCGTCATTGATGGGGGGGTTTTATTGGATAGGGTTATTTGGCCTAAGAATCAGCCTTTTTCAACAATCAGCGATAAATACAGTGGTAGCCAAAAGTGTGGATATTTTTTTGAAAGTTTCATGTTTTTCAACTTTGTGTGCTTGTAGAATATATTAATTTTCACTTAAATACAAACGTTTATATATCAAATTGAAGGTAATTTAATGTAAAATTTAATAATAAAAACAGTATTACAATATCTGTATTACAAAAAAAGTTATGCAACTAATAGTAAGATCTATCTTAGATTTGCATTTTTTAAAGTTATACTTACACAATCAATACTTAGTAGGATAAACCTTATTTTTTTAAGACAGCTTCACAGCGTCTTTTCATCGAGTGAACGAGTGTTTGGAGTTGATCTTTCGTAATCGCGGTGCCAAGAATCAATTATAGCTATAATAATTATAGCTTCAATAATTCTTTTATTGGAACAATATTTTTTTCGTACAAGAATTTTCAAACGTCGCCACAAATTTTCAATTGGATTGAAATCAGGGCTGTTTCCTAATCACGGTAATATATCTATGCCTTTATTTTGAAACCATGCTTTGCATACTTTTGCTGTGTGGCATGGAGCTGAATCCTGCTGAAAAATAAATGGTGCGTTGTTGGGGAAGAGATCCCTGATGGAAGGTATCAATTTTAGTTCCAGGACAGTTTCGATGTATTTTTTGGCATTCAGGATGCCATCAATCACTTGAATTCGGCCCACACTCTCTGCAGACATACATGCCCAAATCATGACATTTGTTGGGTTTTTTGTAGTTGCTTCAATGCAATCAGGATGAAGTGCTTCTCTTACTCTACGTCTCACGTATTTTCTACCATCACTACCAAAGAGCGATATTTTACTCTCATCGCTCCAGATTACTTTCTTCCATTGATTTTCTGACCATTTAATGTGTTCTTTTGCCCACTTAACTCGTTTTTCGCGTTGCTTTTGATTTAAATATGTTTTTTTCCTTGGAATTCTAGCTTGTAGTCAAAATCCTGATAACCTTCTTCTTATTGTTCTTGAACTTACTGCAATACCCGCTGCATTCATTTCACATCTAATGGCATCTGATGAATTTTTTCTCTCTTGAAGGCATAGCCGTTTAATTTTTTATCGGCAGTAGCACTTGTGCATTTTTTTCGGCCTGATTTGGCCTTATTTTCCACTAATTTCGTTTTTTCATAACGTAAACAGAACTTTCGTACACCAGAACAAGTCACTGAACGACCAACTTGTCTTGCAATTTCAGCAAAGGAGAGGTCATTTTCTCTCAATATGACAATTCGGCTTCTTTCTGTAGATGTCCAATTAGTTCTTCTTGTTGATGACATTGTTTAAAATTAGTTTAATTTAAAAAAAGGGCTTTAAATATTCAAAAACAGCAATACTCTTTTTAATTGTACTAGTATGCATCATTCCGCAAAATATTTCCACAACAATAACTCTTTTACCATCCAAATAACCTAAACTATAGTTACAGACATTTGATTGGTCCTCAGAACAGTGTTTGTGATTGGCTAGTACGCTTTTATTACAAAACACGTTCTAATTCAAAACGATTTGTGTTTGTTTGTTCTACTAAAATGAGCATAACTTTTTTGTAATACAGATATGGTAATACTGTTTTTATTATTAAATTTTACATTAAATTACCTTCAATTTGTTATAAAAACGTTTGTATTTAAGTGAAAATTAATATATTCTACAAGCACACAAATTTGAAAAACATGAAACTTTCAAAAAATGTCTAAACTTTTGGCCACCACTGTATGCTGAGTACGTACAGTCACGGTACCAACCGCAGGCAGTAGTTGTCTTTGATGGCTACCCTGATGACTTACAAGGTGGTACAAAAACTGCTGAGCGTATGAGACGAGAAAGGAAACATTCTTAAACGGATATATTGTTTGACGGTACAATGATACCTACCATTTGCAAAGAAAAGTTTCTTGCTAACCCAAAAAACAAGGGTCGGTTAATATCTATGATGAGTGATAAGTTCTTATCAGCAGATATTACATGCAAGCAAGCAAAAGAAGACGCAGACACCTTGATTATAAACACTGCTTTGTCCTTGGCTCCATCAAATGAGACGGTAATTATATTTGGGGAGGATGTAGACCTTTTGGTCATTTTGATAGCTCTCTGCAGGGCTGAATACGTTTTCTTTTTAAAACCTGGAAAGGACACTGTTTCTCCAGTGATATTTTCTCCAATTAATGCTGTGAGAGTTCAACGGTTGCGAAAAACATCCTCTTCCTACATGCTATGAGCGGGTTTGATACAACGTCAGCACCATTTATGCAAGGAAAAATGAAGTTCCTCGAAACTCTTGTGAAGAATTCAGATGTTGCTGACGCTGTTTAAGTATTTAAAGACTCCAACGCTACTCAAGAGATGATTGCAGCTGCTGGGGAACGTTTCCTGGTCTTGCTGTACGGTTATAGTGGGACAAATGTGCCTTCGCTGAACCACCTAAGGTATATTTCGTACAAGAAGTCAGCATTTAAATACAATTCAAATATTGCTGCTTTACCACCATCTGCAACTGCAGCACGACAGCACTCTTTAAGAGTATATCACCAGGTGCGGCAATGGCTAGGAGTTGAAAGAAATGCTGAAGTGGGGGGATGGAAAAAAAACAAATATTGGCCTTGAGCCTGTATTTACTTTACTATCCCCTTCTCCCCCCCCTGCGTTGTTGAAGCTTGTATCATGTAAGTGCAAAAAGAATGGCCAACAAAATTGTGGGTGCAAGAAGTCAGGTCTTTGTTGTTCCAACATGTGTCAACTGCGAAGGGAATTGCAACAACATCTCAGTGGTGAATCAAGATGAGGAAAACGAGCTATACCCTGAAACCGAGCTGGAAATGGATTGCCCACCCATTGAATCCGTGGACCCAATGGAAGAGGAACAAGCTATGCCACAAGGCATGAAATATTTACCATTAAGAAAACATTTATTCTATAATATTGGTAGTAAATAAAAATCCACTAATTCCATACGTCTATTTTTTATGTTGTAGATATCGATGAACAGCAGGGACCTTCAAATAAAAGATTGCGGAAATAAGAATTTTGCTTTTTGACTTCATGTAAATACATTAATGTTTGGTACTAATGTACATAATAATTTATAATTAAATAATGGTTCATAAAGAGACGCCGTATTTATTATCAGGCAACTTCATTGTAAAATGTAGTCAATCATATAGTTTTTAGTATCATTAACAGTCAACGTTTGTTTAAAATGGTTAATTTACATGTTACATCGACGTACAGGGTTGTAATTCCCGTTTTTTACACTTTTTTGTCTTTTACACCTCCCAATTTTACCGCCTCTTACAGTACGAGCACTCCGGCGGAGGAGCACCTTCGACTCATGAGAGAAGGTGGAAGTGCTCCACTGCTCCCACCTTCCCCTGGCGCAGGATTCGCACTTTTCCTCTACCTCAAATGCATAAAATATAGTCAAACATATAATCTTTAGTATCATTAATGGTTACTGTTTGCGTAAAATGGTTAGTTACCATGTTACATTGACATACACTACCGTAATTCCCGTTTTTTTTTTTACAGTTTTTTTGTTTTTAACACCCTTCTTTGCAGCACTCTCACGGCTAAACAATTGATCAGAGAAAAAAACTTTCAGTACATAAAATATAGAAAATTTTATTCTCTTTAATTCATATATTGCTGACTTTCACGTAAAATGCACAATTTTGGAATTATTTGAAAAAACGGAGAAAAGTCCTTTTTTTTACACGTTTTTTGTAAAAAAAAAAAAACGTATTTACCGGAAAAATTTTTGTTGGAAAACCTCGGATTCGTGTTCAGCGACCCAAAAAACATAAAAGGACCCCCCCCCAAAAAAACTACACCAAAACTTTCCTTTATTTGCTCTTTTTTATCCCCTAATGCCTGGACTATTATTGGTTCCGGTTGGATGACTCTTTGTGTTTTAAGATAGCAGATCGTTTCTTTTATATGCCAAAAATGACATAATAAGGATTTTTAAAGTTATATAACTAGAAAACGTGACGTGATAGAGAATTTTTAATTGCATTTTCTGTTTCAGCATTAAAAATACTTTACAAAATACTCATTGACTTATCTGTTCTGAAAATCTTGTGGACCAGTGTTATTTAAGAATAGCATTTTTCCATTTACAAATGTTCGAAAAAATAGTTTTTATGGTGTGCTATTTGTACTAGAGTGTTTTTGGGATGTGATTTCACTTCAAATCTTTTTTTTAATATATTGCTCAGCAAACACTAAATTTAGCCTCAAATGCTTTGTGAATTTTAGACGATGAAACATGTATACATTCCACATTAATTTTTGCTGAAAAATTCTTTTGTACAAATATATAATAAAAACGTACTTCAAATATTCTTTATAGAGATAAAGTAAATAAATTTCCTCAACAGACAAATGAACAAATGACTTATAGGGTATTATTATAAGCAATAATGCAACTATTGTTGTAGAAAACCGAAATTAAGGTCACGGAAAATAATTCCCCTATATCTCATTTTGAAACTTACATATATTAGATTTTTCACTGTTAACTGATTTTAAGATAACCTCATTTTTTTTCTTTGCGTTTTTAGATAAATTCTGTTTCCTGGTAAACACATGCTATGAAGAAATAGCATATAACTAAAGATTTTGTTTTTATATGGTCTTATTTTTTAAACTGTTTTACTTTTCATGATTCTCACAGACTGTATCTTTTATTAAATAAAACTGTACTTCGGTATTTTTCTTTTTATCTGTGATTTTTATTTACGGTTCACTTATTTCCAAAAGTACTTTACTCTTTTATAGACTTCAATTAATTTCGTTATTTTTACTTAATATCATCAGAACATTTTGTAAAGTAAGACTTTTGTAAAATAAATTGATTAAAATGCTCAAAAATTTTCTTATGCTGAAGAAAAAACTACTTTTTAAAGCAAATTACATCTAAATTCAAGTAAGGTGTGGGGTACTTTCAAAACGTCAAAAGTTATCGCAAACTTTAATTTTTTTTCTTTCAAAAATTTTTAAATCTACTTGTAAAATATTTTTAACAAAATATTTAAACAGCCCTGTAATTTTCTTAAATTTTGCTTTTCAAGAAATTAAACATATTTAATTTTAAGTAATGAAATTCAGAATTATTTTTTTAATACTTAAAGAAATAGTATATTCTTTGTAAGTGGAGTTAAAAGTTGTACAAATTTTCCCAACAGAGTGAAAAGTATCTATGCCAGGATTCGAACCAGGGACCTTTGCTATACCAGCCAAAGCTCTGCCATGAACTAAACAGATGATATCTAGCCTGGCACAATTCACTCACATATTGGTATTACCCGATCTCAACACCGCAGCTGCATCCGGGTAGCTCAGTGGCAGAGCATTGGCGCGTACAGCCAAGGTCCCAGGTTCGAATCTTGGCCTAGCAACTGTTAAGAAAATTTGCTCAACTATGTCATCCATCTACAAAGAATGTAGTATTTCGGGTTGAAATCTCATATATACCGGATGCGCCATAAGTTCGTTAAAACTTTAAAATTTTAGTAAAAAGAAACAAGTGATGCTAAAAAATTGCAGTTTGCAGGAATCAGATTAGAGAGAGATCTAATTGTTTTTATAACAAAAAAATTGGGTTAAAAAATTACCGATAGATGGCGTTGTTAAACATAATATGAAGCGGATCTAGGCAAATCAGGCTGTCACTAACATACCTCAATGAACATAGATTCTTCATTGGATGCCAGCAGCATGCTATCATTACCAGATCGTGCGTTGTTTTTTAAGCTCTTTTGCAAGAACAGGGAATCAACAACCAGCGCAATGAGAAAATCCGCAAGTGGAAGCCCTCCTTGGCAACTGCTTCATATTATGCATGTCAGCACCATCTATCGTAATTTTTTGAACCACAATTTTTTTTTTTGTTATAAAAAAAATCCGATCTCACTCTAATTCCACTCCTGCAAACCACAATTTTTTAGCACCATTTGTTCCTTTTGAATGAATTTTTAAAGTTTTAACAAACTTATGGCGCACCCGGTATATAGACAAATAGTGTTCAATTAAAATGTAACGAAAGTTATATTCCTTCACTAATAAAAAAATAAGTATTTCATAAAAGACATTTTTTAAAGACATCAGTAAATATATTTATGAATATTAACTGAAAAATTAGGTCGTTTTTATGCATGTTTTTACTATACAAAATGTTAAACCTTCTTGAAAATCTGGGTAGTAATGTTTGCAAAATCATGTGAGTAATTAGAAAAAGAACTGTTTTGTATGGCAATAGCTTAAATCATTTTTACCATAACTTTTGTTATAATGCAAGATTTTGAATGCAGTTTTGTTTAAAATATTACAATATAATTGAAATTTAATGAAAATGAAATATGAAATTTGATTTTATGGTTCATTTAAAGGTAACCACATCTTTTAATTTCAGCTACAGATTTTGAGAGCAAATGCCCTTAAACCAATAAAGGTTAATTCACATTTCTAGTGGAAACAATTAAAGAACATGGAAATTAGCTGTACAAATACCTTAATACTTAATTAAAAAACATTTTGATAAAGGTTAAAAGCAATGAATTTTCAGAAACTTATGTAGTATACTATTTATAATAAAATGTCCATGATAATTATATTACCAATTTGTAATAAATTAATAATGATAATAAACAAAATGGTTTGTAGCATGAATATTTATCGCCACTGCCAATACGTATTAGACGATAATACTTTTTTTTCAGTCATAATCCAACGGCAAATATGCACGACAAAAATAAAACAATTATTGCCACGTTAGAACTATAAAAACTGTATGGTGTGGTGAACGATTTTTTATTTTCTTTTTCGGATATTTGAAGCACACATGTTTGTATTTTCTAAAAAATAAACTCTAAAAGAAATTCAGCTTTGAATTGCAGGTTTACATGTCAGATAAATGCGTTAAAAGATTTACGAAAGAATGATTTACTATGACACTAAACTATAAATACTATTTGTTTTAGCGCATTCTTCCTCGCATATAAAAATAGGGTAAGAAATCCCGTTACACTGTAAAAAAAAATCTTTCAAATTAACAGAAAAAAACTGTCAATTTTGGCGCCAGTGGAAAACCGTTTAATTTACTTAAAATATCCATATATTTTCATTAAAATAGTTTTTTTCTGTAAAACATATAGATTTTTTCTGTAAAAATGACAAAATCCCCATTTCTTTACAGGTAAAAACTGTTTTTATTTAAAACAGTTTTTTTCTGTAAAAAAATACAATACTTTTTTATCAAAATTACTGATTTTTTTTTTACAGTGTACTTTCAATGGAATTTGGAATTTTAGGATTGTATAACATGAAAATTTCACATTACTGAGTAGAATATAATATCTTTTACACTTAATTTAATGCATAACACCAACTAATCATCGATACAACAACACAAAATTACAATAAATAAATAAATAAAATAAGAGACTACAAAAGAAGAGTTTTTATAAACCTTGTAAAATCTGTTTTACCTGAAAATGTTAGAAATCGCAGATAACATACATAAGAAAAATTGTCATTGAAAGAGAAAAATATATACAAAACATTACTTTCAATTTCTTGTTAGCAAATAATATGATTTAATTGTGACATCTCTTTTTTCTATTGTTTATCTATTTATCTTGAAGCACGTCCCAATAAAATTTCTTCAGCACAACATTGGATTTGTTTCTTTAAAATATCTGAGTTCCAATCCTTTCTTTTATTTCTCACTCTTGCTCCCAAACTCTTCTAACTCCCTAGCTGACGAAAATTATTCTATCTCTAAAGAAGGAAAAGAGTGTAAAAAAGCAGATCACGTTGCTCAGTCCGGAGAAATAAGCTTTGTGTATTTGTGGGACCGTTATTTATTGTTTAAAAGATTTAAAAAATCGAAAAAATTCAGCAGAAAGTTTAAAATTATAAAATTTAATCAATTATAAAGTGAAGAGCACTGTTTATACTTTTCTCATTTATGTGATCAAACCTCTTCGAAATTCGAGGATATCCTCGGTTTTGGGAAATGTAGTTCCCATAATTCCCATAGATTTTTATTTAAAACAGTTATTACACAGAATAGTATAAATGTGTGGTACACAAAAATGTATAAAGCTTAAAAAATTATGCATTTTAAAGTTATGAAAGCTTTAAAAAATTCTCTTATAAAAATTACTTTGTTTGATCACGCTAATTTATGTGTTTTCTAACTAAATTTCATTTATATGTTTCTACACAATGTAATTTCGATTCCAAAAATTATTCTGTGATAATAAATTTGTTCTCGTCTAAATTGTCAAATACCCTTCTTGCGATTCTTTTAAAATTTCCTTTTATTGCCATACTTAAAAAAAAAAGATATAAAGATGCACTTAATTAAGATATGTTTAATGAATATTTTCTTTAAGATTCATCAGTTTCCTTAATTATTTGAAGCATGAATAATAAATAATACAACAGCAAATATTAACTAAGATTCAGAATAATGTTCTCAAGTTTCTCATAACAAAACTTGAGCTAAATGAGTCATTAGAATGAAAAATATTTTTTACTGCAAATCTTAACAATCAATAACCAACGGAAAAAATTGCCATAAAAATGGAACAAATTATTCTCAATATTATCTTTTGTTGTTCATTAATAAAATTATTTAATTATAACATCTCACACTCTTTCATCATCTTGTAGCTCGTCTTAAAAAAATTTCTCAACAGAACATTAAATTTCTTTCTTAAAATCTGAGTCCTCATTTCTTTCGTGTGCTTCTCAATCTTGATTCTAAAATCTCTTAATTCTTTAGCTAACGAAATGTCTTTTTCTCCAAAGACAGAAAATAATGTAAAAAAGCAGATCACGTTGCGTTGTCCAGAGAAATAAGAGTTGCGTATTTGTGTGAACGTAATCTATTGTTTAAACGATAAAAAAAAGAGAAATAATTTGAGGAAAAAGTTTAAATTTATAAAATGTAAACATTATGCAGGTGAGAAGTACCGTTTATATATTCTTCATTTGTGTGTTTTTTCAGTTATACATTTTGAGCTCAGGTCTCAGTTTTTGTTAGCTATAAGCCTTACGTTGTCTGTATCAGTAAACTATACGGAAAAAAGTAAATTAATCAAACAATAGAATTAAAAGTAAAATATCTAAAAAGTAGTATAAATATTGTATGTATATGAAAGATTGTTCTCTTATTTTTTTTTTAGTATGAAATAATTAATGTACACAATGAGAGAAAAATGGCTATTTTTTTTAATTGCTTATTAGAGTTGTTCATATAAAGGAGACTTAGGACTCTTAAAATGTCGAAAAAGGAAAATAATTGGCCATTTTTGTTACTTTACATCTTAAAAAGTTATACGTTACAAAAATACAGTTTTTAAAGGTATTGGTAGATATATGTTCCTTCTTTCAATTCCATTTTTTTAGATCATAATGGGGAAAATTAGTTTTTATATGGATGTTTATACTTATCGAGCAGAAAATTGGAATCACAGGTTGCGCGCAGGATTGCAAAAGGATTTCTGCTGGTAAAACAATATTTTTAGTATCTAATTATATTTGAGCTTACAAGGAACCTAAAACATTGTTTATTGATAGTACTTTATGTTTTAAAAACAAAACTGTATCTTGCTTATTCAAAATTCTCAAAACATTAGCAATATAACACCAAGAAAAAAAAATCGACAAAAGAAAATTAAAATTTATTTTTAATTTCTAGAGCATATCATACACTATATTCCCTAATAATTTCGTGAAAATATATTGAAAAATGTTTTAATTACCTTACGCTCAATGCCTCAAAATCACATTTTGAGAAAATGACTTAAAATCTTCTCTCTGAAAATATTCCATATTTATCAACTGTTAAAAATGCCATTCATTTTGTTTTAAAGTGTTCATAAATAATTACTTTTTAATATATTTATTTTCAAAAATTGAATCTTTTGAAGATTTGAGAGTCCTATGTCCCCTTAAAAAAATTTCAACGAATTATTGATGAAGGCAGTGCAAAAGAATTGTACTTAAACAGTTTATCTTAGAATAATTTGGGCTTTCTGATGGAAAGTGTGCTGCATTCTATGCTTAATATATGTTTATTTAATTATCAGTATAACTATCAGTTAAATTTACCCGTTTTTATATTACTATACTACGTTTTTATATTACTACACTGTTAAGAATTTGCAGAAAACTGTCACGACATTTGAGTGTTTTTATAGATAACGGTTATTTAACCGTATTTTTAATTGATCCTGACAATTTCAATTGATCCTGATATGGTCAATAATATGGTGATAATACCTTCATAATGGAATCAAGTAACCGTTATTAGAAAAAAACGGTCGAATAACTGGAACGTGTGCTGCAATCTATGCGTAATATATCTTTATTTAATTAGCAGTATAACTATCAGTTAAATTTAACTTTTTTTATAGTACTATACTATGTTTTTATATTACTATACTGTTAAGAATTTGCAGAAAACTCCAGTCATTTGACAGATTTTATAGATAACGACTATTTAATAGTAATTTTAATTGATTCTGACAATTTTAATTGATCCTGATATGTGAGTTGTAATTTTCCAACTGGACGAAAAATGTCCAGGCCAGGATTCGAACCTGGGATCTCTTGGCTGAAGCCGCCACGCTCTACCAACTGAGCTATCCAGGTCGAATCTGGAGGGCATAATTCATCCAGTTAACCTTATTGATCATAGCATCTGGTCTGATATTTTAATCAGCTCAACAGAATAGATCGCAAGTAAAGGAACGCCAGTAAACGCTGGATACGTGATTACACTAGATAATTTTAAACAATTATTCAAATTGGTAAAGAAATCATATAAGTTTTGCTCAGAGTCTGCTTCAGAAAATCAGCCATTATTTTAATATTGTGTAAAAAAGGTCTTACATTTCTCCGAAAAAATTTAATACAAATCCTTCGAAAGGACTTCTTTTAGACTTTAAGATAACCAAAAGATTAAATTTTTTACAAGCTCTAGTTTAAATAAATAGTGGCATAAATACTCAAAACGTTCAAGAAAATCTGCTAAAAAAAGGCAAATAAAAAAATATACAACTTTTTACCAAATTGAATAATTGTGTTAAAATTATCTAGTGTAATCACGTATCCAGCGTTTACTGGCGTTCCTTTACCTGCGATCTATTATGTTGAGCTGATTAAAATATCAGACCAGATGCTATGATCAATAAGGTTAACAGGATGAATTATGCCATCCAGATTCGACCGGGATAGCTCAGTTGGTAGAGCGTGGCGGCTTCAGCCAAGAGATCCCAGGTTCGAATCCTGGCCCGGACATTTTTCGTCCAGTTGGAAAATTACAACTCATATTGATTTCTTTACCAATTTGAATAATTGTGTTAAAATTATCTAGTGTGATCCTGATATGGTCAATAATATGATGATAAAACCTTCATAATAGAATCAAGTAACCGTTATAACCAAAAAAGCTCCAATGATTTAGTCTACAGTTTACTGCAGATTTATAACAGTGTATATTTATATAATACAAATTCAAAGTAACTAATTTTCATCTTCAAAAGTAAGCTAATATAGTTGTGACATCTTTCATTTTTTTTCGTTGGTTGCTCATCTTTTTATCTTGAAACACGTCCCAGCAAAATTTTTTCTGTACAACATTGTTTTCTTCTTTTAAATCTGATTTTCAATCCTTTCCATTATTTCTTACTTTTCATTCCGAACTCCCTAGCTGACGAAAAATGTTCTATCGCTAGAGAAAGAAAAGAGTGTAAAAAGCAGATCACGTTGCATCTCTGGTGAAATAAGCTTTGCGTATTTGTGGGAACGTAATTCATTGTTTAAACGATAAAAAAAAAGAGTACGATGGAAAAGTTTAAATTTATAAAGATGTAAACATTATAGCCATAAACATTATATTGACGAGACCGTTCATATGTTTCTCATTTATGTGTTTTTTTTCCATTTATACGTTTTTGAGCTTATTTCGAAATTTATTCCTATGCAGTGACCGGTCGTAGTTTAAAATTATTGGTGTTACTGCTGCTTCAGAAAATCAGCCATTATTTTAATATTGTGTAAAAAAGGTCTTACATTTCTGTGGAAAAATTTAATACAAATCCTTCGAAAGGACTTCTTTTAGACTTTAAGATAACCAAAAGATTAATTTCTTTTATAAGCTCTAGTTTAAATAAATAGTGGCATAAATACTCAAAACGTTCAAGAAAATCTGCTAAAAAAAGGCAAATAAAAAAGTGTACAACTTTTGAAACCAATTTTAAACATTAGCAATTAACGAAACAGGAAAAACTACAAAAGAAATATTTGTACACCTAATTTGATTTATCTTTACGCTGTCCTTTTAAAATAGGAATTTATCTTTATGTAAGACATACTCAAATAGTAGTTTAAAAACGAGATTTTTAAGCAGGATTTATTCAAACGTAGTCTCAGAAAGCCAACATGTAAAATTCTACCAAGCTACTGTAAATATGTGCTGTGCTACGCCTTGCAAATTCTCATAAACTGGCCTCCAAAAGTTAAGGTACAACCAGTTTTTTGACGCTCACCATTAAAAGAATGAAGATAAAGATAAATAAAATGGTTTATATGAATGATCATAAGTAACTTCAATAAAACCTTATGAAACAATTCTACCCATCTCAATTATTTTAATGTATTGGATACTTATATGTTTGTCAGGGGGAAATGCGAATATCCCACTTTGTGAATTTGTGTGAATTTTTTTTATGGTTGATGATCTTGAATTGTTGGTACTAAAATAGTGTTCTCCATGTCTAGGAGATGTCGTTTACTTGATTCGTTAAGATGGCGGGCAATCTGATGGATGGAAATGGTGTTATCGCAAGCTGGTGCTGCTAGACGGCTTAATGTGTCTTGTAGTGTGGTCCAAAGGCTCTGAGATCAATTAGAATCCGAAAATTCAGTATCAATAACAATTATTCCAGACCACTCATGGATTACAACCCCTGTACAAGATCACTTTCTAGCTCTTTTGGCCCAAAGGAGGAGCATCACTACTGTGGCTCAGCTCATTTCAGATCATCGTAAGGCAACAGGAATGATAATACCTGCGATTACGATGCATAGAGGCTTTCACAATTAAAGACTCTAGGCAAGACGACCCTTTGGATTATTTTTAACACAATTATTTCAAATTGGTAAAGTAATCATACAAGTTGTAAATTTCCAACTGGACGAAAAATGTCCGGGCCAGGATTCGAACCTGGGATCGCTTGGCTGAAGCCGCCACGCTCTACCACTGAGCTATCCCGGTCGAATCTGGAGGGCATAATTCATCCAGTTAACCTTATTGATCAAAGCATCTGGTCCGATATTTTAATCAGCTCAACAGAAAAGATCGCAGGTAATGGAACTCCAGTAAACGCTGGATACGTGAATACACTGGATTATTTTTAACACAATTATTTCAATTAACACAATTTTTCGTCCAGTTGGAAATTTACAACTTGTATGATTACTTTACCAATTTGAAATAATTGTGTTAAAAATAATCCAGTGTATTCACGTATCCAGCGTTTACTGGAGTTCCATTACCTGCGATCTTTTTTGTTGAGCTGATTAAAATATCGGACCAGATGCTTTGATCAATAAGGTTAACTGGATGAATTATGCCCTCCAGATTCGACCGGGATAGCTCAGTGGTAGAGCGTGGCGGCTTCAGCCAAGCGATCCCAGGTTCGAATCCTGGCCCGGACATTTTTCGTCCAGTTGGAAATTTACAACTTGTAAGACGACCCTTTGTATGTGGCCCTCTTAACCGACAACACAGAAGTGCCCCTTTATGTTGGCGAAGAGAACATGTTACCTGGAGCACACAACAATGGGCTTCCATACTGTTCACAGATGAGTCCCGGTTTGCTTTGGAGAGTGATTCAATTCGTGTGCTGATCTGGAAAGAACAAGGCATCAGATTCTACCTATGTAACATTTTTAAAAGACACAGTTATAGAGGAGGTGGAATCTTGGATTGCGATGGGATATCTCTTTTGGTCACAGTAACTTCCATGTGTGCCATGAAAGAATTCTGACTGCTGTGAAATATCGGGACGATATCCTTGCTCCGGTTGTCATACCGTATGGGGGTTCTATTGGTGATGCATTAATCTGAATGGCTGATAATGCCCGATTGAATTGAGCTAGAGTCATTGATGAATATCTAGAGGATCAAGGTTTGGAGCGAATGGAATGGCCAGCACAATCTTCGGACCTTGATCCTATAGAGCATTTTTGGGACTATCTCAGCAGTCAGGTGGCTGCCGTAAGTCCTCTTCCAAAGTCGTTAAATGAGCTGGAACAAACGTTGTTCCATGCATGGGAGTTGTTTCCCTTTCCAGTGTTCGACAACTTAATTGACAGTATGGAAAATTGATGCCACAAAGGCATTACAAGTAGGGCCGGACACATGCCTTATTAAAATTCATTTTTTTCACAAAAAACTGCTATTTATTTTTTCATTAAACAGTGGATTTTGCAAAAAATGAAATTTTTTATTTGTAAATCATGCTTGATGTTAAAATTATGTAAAATTCGATAAATAACTGTTTAAAGAACAATTCTTCTAAATTTCATGTTTTTATCTTCATTTGTTTTCAAACTAGACACAAAAAATTAGTTGTACCTTACCTTTTGGAGGCCAGTGTAATATCATATAGTCCAGTTAAATAGTAATTTTGGCTGGAAAGTTTTAGAGATTTTTTTTCTTTCTGTTCTTTTATGTTTTTCGGGTTTCTAAGCATGAATTTCAACTTGCAATCTCGTCACTTGTTTGCTTAAAACATTATAAGCAAAAAAAAAAAATCTTTAATTTGTTCTGGTTTTTCCCTTGTATTTGGAAACTGTTAAAGTTTTTAGAAAAAAAAATATTCCCCCAAATTAAACTGAAGAAGCTTTCATACATTTTTCATACAAACATTTTTTTATGGCGATAAATAATTGCATAATACGAGTAAAATTAATTACGGCGACGCATTGAAATTCCGGCATCGTAGTACGAGAAAATTATCTAATTACTATGCAGCCATTTGAGGCTCTTGAAATCGTTTAAATTTATATGTATTTCTACTATGTCACCATTTGCATTACCAATTTTGACACAATTTACAACAATAAAGAAACTAACTGAAATTAGGTGATTAGGACTATCTGATAATTAAACGCTTCAAAGTACATTAGGACGTCAAATTTTATTTTCCTAATAATTCAAAGGAAATAATAAAATATGTGATGATTAATTACAAAAAAAGAGAGTAGACGTTGTAGTCCCAATTAATTGCACTTTGCTTGCTTTGGTGATAATATAAGTCCTCTTTATAACAAGAGTTATCGTCAGTGAAGTGTTCTTCCAAACGTGAAGCTCTGGTTCAGGGATCGGAAGTAGCGCGCTACAAGTAGCGAAACTGCAGTAGTCGCTACTTTTTACAGTAGTTTGTAATGCAGCACGCTATATTTTAAATAATGTAGTGTAGCAAGTAGCGCGATACAAAAAATCAGTAGTTTGTAGCAAAAACCTGCGCTACTTTTAACGCTACTTCATGGGGGAAAATGTGCCATTCTGCAATTCACGTGGCCAAAACTTGCTTCTTTTGTGCAAAATTTGTTCGGCTCAACAATTTTCTAATGCCAACTGCAGTGTATAGTAACGCATCGCATGAAATCATAGATTTTTCTATTGTCACTTGCTGCTAAAATCAAGACCTAACCCACCAAAAGAATTATTTTTCTTAGTGGTAACACTTGTCTACTTACTCGTTATTAGGTCTTCATGTTTTAATGCCGGGTTTTTTATTATTCGGAATCGCTTTATTTACAGATTTATTTGTTGTTTGCATTTAGAGTTGTTTTTCTGTAATTTTCTAGATTATAACATCTCTCTTAATTTTGCCACGCAATTTGTAATGTGTGTATAAACTAACCATTTTACAGACGAACACAAAATATTTTCTTTCATGTTTTTGTAAACATTTTATTTCTTAATTTTTGCTAATGCCCTCGATTCTGTCGCATTTATTTCACTGCATCCCAGCAGATGCGATATAACGAGGGATCGCTTTATTATTTAATGCGTGTCTTCAATTTCCAGTATAAATTGAACCCTTTGACAAAATCTGAAAGTAGTGAAGTAGTGACTACTTTTGAAAAGTAGTTGATAGGCGCTACTTTTGAAAAGTAGTTGATAGGCGCTACTTTTTAAAACAAGTAGTTATAGTTATAGTTAACTACATTTTCTAAAAAGTAGTTGTAGTTGTAGTTCACTACAATTAAAAAGTAGTTTTTCCGACCCCTGCTCTGATTGAAGCTCCTCTTGATTAAGTATGTCTTAGACGATTAAGTAATCGACCTCCTATTGCTTATGGACATCGTCGATGAAGAGTTTGATGTTCTCTCAATGCCATATTAATTTAGGCTAAGAAGCGAACAACATAGACCTGCTATGTTTGCATCCAAAGCTTCCACAGTAGTTGTTATTGTATTTCAAAGAGTTGTCTGAGTACAGCTTCTAGCGCTGGTAGTTGTAAATTTGTAATTGGCATGATGCCAGTCTTAGTTTTCTTCCAGTGATATTCTTCTGTTTCTTTCTCATGTCACAGCCATTATTGTACTTGGTGGTATACCCTGAAGTTGTGCAGTCTATCTACGTGTTCTGTGAGAGGATATGTAATATTAGCTCCCGTCTTGAAAGCCGATTTGATGTAACATCTCTATCTAAGATTGTTCAAGGAAAGTGATGTTTTCCCACTGAACTCATACAAAGATACAAGAAATGTCAGTCAAATATTTATGACCACCTCTGTATCGGCGACACCAGTTTTCAATACCTCTACCACATTTTGCAAATCTGCCTTATTTTTCAAATTTTTCATGCATTTCATTTTACCTTGGTTGTAAGGGCAGATGTGGTATTATTCATCGCCTGTAGAAACAGAATGGCTTTAGCTATTGTTCTGTCGACTGTACTCATCAGAAAATAGATGTTATCGGGAGTTTTCCCTTTCCTGGTTTCAAAAATTAAACGTTGGTAAAAATGTAAAAGCCAATTAGGGCCACCATAAGGTCTATATTTTCTCCAAGGACTATCAAGTTGTCATAGTTAGGTACTACATTGAAAGCAATTTTGATAATATATGTGTCGGCATCTTCCTTTGCCTGCATATTAACCATATTTGCGGAGCCAAATCTATCTATAATTTTTTGTGCTTACCGTTCGCAAGATTTTTTTTCTGAGAAGCTGTAAAGGCACCGTACTTTTATACTTCTGCCATGTTTACTGGGTATCCATAAAAAATTACCACAGTGTTCACTGTGTATTTCGACTTAACAAAAGCTACATAACTGTGATAAAGTGATCTGAAACATTGTGCATTCTGCCACACAACTCGGCGCTCTAAACATCCACCGTCTATCTGGTACATAGAGCTCCCAAAAGCGATTTCTGCTGAGAGTGGCGTGACTATCTTGTACAAAGATAATTTGGAAGTTTTGTGTATTCTGTCTTCTCCCAAAAACAGATACACAAAGCTCGTAGGACAAATATTCCTCGAGTTATTGGTCAGATTGTTTTGTTATACTAATTTTTTGAAAGTGTATTCTTTGATTCATGGGAGTTTTTTATACACCTATCTTGACAGGTCTACTCATAACAGAGAATGTCTGCATTCTATCACTTCGCGGATATCAACATAACGGATTGGAGATCGATACTAAAGATTCTTTATGGCCAGTAGTGCCAACTTTTTGTTCCGTGTGACAACCCCAATTGTGAGTGAAATGAGGTCGTTTGTTTCTCGGAAACGGATGTGTTGCTGAATCATTCCAATATTTTCTTCATAATACCATTGTCTCGAGCCATTCTTGAGTTTCTCATACCGACATGTTCTTCAGAAGTTGGGAAATCGTATCGTTGCATATCCTATTGTGTGTATCGCTGAAATCTACGATTTCACCGCATATCCTTTGAAGTGGTATCCGTCATACCCAAGACCCTTATCAGAACTCCTTTACTAACTACACATCCATGAGTGATTCTACCAGTGGTTTAAGAGCGAAATATATACCTCTATGATTAAATAAATAGAATATATTTTTTTTATGTGGTAGGAATATTTTTAGGTGGTAATCATGCCATAACTCTTGCACATCTGCTGGAATGTCAATACGTCTTCGCTCCTATGCATAGACTATTTATCACCAAAAAACTATGTTTATGTGAAAAATGTAAGAAAATTACTTTAGTTTAATTTGGTGTAAGAATTTTTCTAAAAACTTTAACCGTTTCAAAATTACAAGACAAAATTCCGCCACTGCAAGAAAAAATGATTTTGTATTTTTTTTTTTTTTTTTTTTGCTTATAGTTTTTTAACCATCTATGTTACGAGGCCACAAAGAGTAAATTCATATTCAGCATCCCGAGAAACATGAAAAAAAATTGTTTTAACTTCGCAACTTTCCAGGCAGGAGTCTTTTCGCTACAATTCGACTAAATTAATAGCTTTCATTGCATAACGCTAGTAGAAAAAGTATAGCAGAAAAATCATGAACTATCAGCATTGCCTCCTTTCTATTTAATGTTGCTTCTCGTCTCCGATACTTGCGCACGCACACAATATCAAAAATAGAATTTCTGGAACTGTAAGGTACACAGTTTCATAAAACAGGGCTGCCAATGCCGCTTTAATCCACATATTTATTACCATTATTTCTAAACAAAAACAATCTACCTGGAAGGTTAGTAGGAATCTACCACGAAGATTATTGTTTTTAAATAGTGGTAGACAGAATAATAACAAAAAATTGTCGCCAGTAGAAAACAATAATCTTCGAGGAAGATTATTTTTGTTTAGATATAAAGGTATGAAAAAAAAAATAGTCATCAGTGGCGGCCTTGATAGAAGGATTTTGGTTATTTCCCATGATTTATGCTGCTACTGACATTAAGCTTAAGGATTATACAATTTTCAAGCACAAAGAAAGAATTAAAGAGAAAAGTATCATTTATTGAATGTTATCGATCATATCGAATGAAAATAAAGAATGCTACAATTCCCTAGTGCCTTCACATGAGCCGCCACTGTTCCTATCCATTTTATTGATAAAATGTTGTTTCAAAATTTTATATTACTGTATGAATTCTAAAGGGAACGCTTCAGCGGTCCTTGTTGATCATGAAATGCTCTTGTTAACAATTCACGTTAAGGTGTTCAGAATCAATGGTGGATCAAATCCATAAAATTTTATACAGAGATATTTGGAAGTAAAGTTATTTGACTCCATTGCATTTGATTGAGAATCATATCTATTGCTCACATTTTCAACTTTTGGAATTGCTTGTTACGGGAGTACAAAAACTTTGCCTATAGAGCAAGAAATCGTTTCAAACTCAATTGAACGAAAAACTGGACTTGATCCACTGGTTCCGTGTGATCCAATTACAAGCCAAAAACGTGTAATTACGTCTTTTATAATCTATGCTCCGCCCCTCGTTTTTTTTTTCACATCTACTCGCCACCCATTGCATTGTAATATGATTTTGTTTTTTACATAAACATCTGTGCAAAAAATTAATAGTGTAAAACAAGCGGAGCATCGCCTCTAATTCGTGTTAAATGCTAACATAAAATGAGTTTCGAGAAGTTGAAACACAAGATTTGAGTTAGTTTGAAAATTATTTCTATGCATTTTATTAATAAAATATTATTTTTAACCTTTGTGTTATTGGGTAAAATCGAAAGGAATTCTTCCGCGATTCTTGCCAGTCGTGAAATCCATGTTAACAATTATACGCTGGAAACATATTATTATATCTTGTTTTAATCTATGCTCCACACCTTGCTGTTTTTTTTTTTCGCATACGCTGGAAACATGTTATTACATCTTGTTTTAATCTATGCTCCACACCTTGCTGGTTTTTTTTTCACATTCATTCTCCGTCCACTGTTACTATGACATGCTTTACTGTGTCTTATGACACTGGTGTCTAGAAATTAAGGGGCAGTGACCAATTTCAGATGTTTCGTCGAATATCTATACTGAAACTCGTGAGGAAATGTCCGAAATGCCCTTGAACTTTGAGGATGTAAAGAACATGTTTGACTTCATGTTTTTCAGTGAAGATTTTGTCGCGAAGACAATTAAGGGGGCGGGGGAAGCAATAATAATTTTAATAATAAATAAATATTTTCGATCACCCAAGTAACAGAAAATGCAAAAAATGGTCTGTCACTGTAGCAAATGACTCTGTAGGTCCTATTAAACATTTGTGTGCATTTGTGTAAGCATAGCACGTATATTCGTAAAGATGTTAACGTTTCTGTGAAAAATTCAATTTTTTTTTTTTTTTAACATGCAGAGTTTCCAGCCGAATTTTACACTTATTTCCAAAAACTTGGCAAAAAATTATAGTATACTGCAATTGAACTATTAATATGTTGAATATTTGATGAGATATGGGTATTTGTATGAAAAATAATTTTAATTGCGCATGCGCGAACTACAGCAAAAAATTTTATCATGATTTGATAGTCAATACTATAAGGCAACTCATATAAAAGTACCAGTGAAATATCGTGAAAACTCAAAAAGTTACAGCAATAATTGATAAATTGAGGAGGAAATCGCATAGAATTATATGGGATTTTCTTCTCAATTTATCAATTATTTCAATTTCATTCGAACAGATCTAAGTTTTACGGGTGAATTAAATATCATATTGATTGATTTTATTTTTATTTTTTAAATCTCAATTGGTTTAACCTTTTAAATGACTAAAAATTTAACATCTAATGTAAAACCAAATGAATGAAATATCTTAATATCTGCCCCTTCTCGGGCCTAAACATTGTGGGAAATATTTTTTTTAACTTATTAACGGCAAATTATGTTTTTGTTTAATTTAATATACTGTTATTAAATTATTACGGATGTTATAGTGACTATTGTTAATTGGAATTACTGTAGTATACTTTAATATTATACTTAAAACGCATTGTTGTCTCAGTTATTTTTATTTTCTTCTATCTCTAATAGAAGAAGGTATTGTAATAGAAAAAATTTTCGACTTCCGGTTTTCGACGGATTTACACTTTTAGGGGTCAGAGATCCTGAAAAACATGTTTTTACAGAACGTCTGTCTGTCCGTCTGCCCTTATTGTATCATCGAAAAGTGTATGAAGATATGCATGGAATTGAACGAAATTTCATTTATAGGTTTTTGACTATGGCCAACAGGTCCCACTTGAATTTGAAGATATTCCGCGGGTAGGGGATGCTAAAATATCAATTTTATGCCATTTTCATTATTGTAACATAGAAAAGTGTATGAAGTTATGCATAGAATTAAACCAAACTTTATTTATAGGTTTTTGGCTATGGCAAGCAGGTTCCAGTTGAATTTGGAGATATTCCGCCGGAAGGGGACGCTGTGATAGCCACTTAAATATTTCAAATTCAAAAAGATGCACGAAAAAATTAGAAATCCTAAAAGTTATTTTCGTTAAATCTTTGACCTTGATCGGATGATTCTGGGACATTTTTTTGTGTTGCCTCTATCTTAAAAAAATGACTGAGATATAGCAATTTGAAATTTTAGGGTCGCTGACATTTTGAAACAAGTCAGCAGGTTTCCTCTATAAACGGGTGTAATTTATGAGTGCTAGTGAACATGGGTTTCTGGCAAATTTTCTTTCATTGTTGTAAAGCATCGTTTTAAATTTCACATGCTTAACACTATTTATTCATTTTCGCTAGCGTCAAATTCTCGCCAACCATGGCAACACTTGGCTAAATATCGCCAAATTTAGCGACAAAAAGGTTGTCATAAACATAAATGAAGTCAACTTGACTATAGCCGACGAATTTGGAGAAATTCTCATGCAAATTCAATATTGACAAGAACTTGGAATGAATCTTTTCTAATCGGGTTCCACGCATTTTAGTTTTGTGTTTAAGTAAAATTAGCTAAAACATTAAAGCCAAGGAATTGGAAGGCTATCTTTTCCTGACGGTACAGGCCACAAACCCTTTTCGTAATTGTGTTGTACATCGACTGCTCGCATCCACGTAACCCGACGATTCGCAAACAACTGACATACAACAGAATGACGACAAATATTGATTTTATTGGTGATGTGATAGCGAATTTTGAAGTATATGAGAGTTTTGAGTATATGTTTTAACATGTATGAGATAGAAGAAAGTTTTGCGATTGGCACATCCGATTAGTTAATATTTTAGATCAGTGGTTTCCAACCTGGAGTACGTCGTAGAACAGTTGGGGGTACGTAAACAATCAAACAGGTTAGCAAATTTAACTCTTCAGCAATATTTTTACCCCAGCATACTAAACTTTTGCTTAGAAGAGCATAAGGAAAGAAAATTCCCCCATAAATAATAACCGTTCATAGATAATATGTTTTTTAAAATGCAATACCAGGGGAAAATCATTAAAATTAAGAAGTTTATTCCAGATGTCACACTGCAAAAAATAATTGTTGATTTTACAGTATAAAACTGGCACCCCAGCTGCCAGTATTATACCGTAAAATTAACAGTATTACTGCTTATTTTACTGTTTAATACTGTTAATTTTACGTTATAATACTGGCAGCTGGGGGCCAGTTTTATACTGTAAAATCAACAATTATTTTTTGCAGTGCACTTGTAATGTTACAAATAAATAATGAAATTTTAAATCAATAAAACAATATAGAAATCAAAAATTAGAACTTGAAAATTTCGGATGCAATAACTAATTACTGTTGCAATAAGTTTCCAACATCATGGCATCAAATAAAACAGATTTAAATGTTTATTTAATAGGGCTACACCCCTTTGAAACTTTCAAAAAATCCTTTTTTTTTTTTTCATTTTTTGATAGATACAAATAAATACCTTCTAGATCTTTCTTATATAGCCCAAAAACATTTTTTTTTTATTCGAATTATTAAAAAAGTTACAGAAACAAATATGCCGCTGAAACAAATTGCCGATAAAACAAATTTTAAATCTTGAACACACTTTTCTAAAAAGACGTTTTATTACTTGACCACGTGGACTGCTCGAGAACTGTTCGGCCTATTTCCTATAAATTTTAGTACAAGCGTTTAGAGTTGAATTAATATTGTATTTCATCAGTAAATATAGAGGTCATTAGCAATTTGACGATGGCGTTTTTTAGATCGGAAATATGTTAACAAGTGTAAAATCAATAGCCTAAAAATAATTAAATAAAGCATTACATAGACATAGATCTGGTACAGAGGCAATGTAGTTTTAAATCTTAAAAACATAATGAAATAAAAGCAATTTACAAATCATTCTCAAAATGTTTTCTCTCATCTCCAATACATATAGAGTTAAATATTTTGGAGTTCATAGCCAACAAAATAGTTCCATCTTTTGCTTAACACTTTCAGAGGCAAAGTAATTCTGTTACTAAAATGTTGAAATGAATGATTGACATCAGAATTTACGAATAAATTGATTTTTAAATGAATAAATACTTTTCTTAGTATATATTATAAAAATTAAACTTTTATTATAAAATTATGGGTGTCAATTGGCAGTTTAGAATTAAAATTAAGTGGCATAAATAATATACCACCGCTCTTCAAAAGGTTAAGGAATACTACTTATTCTCCATATTACCAATTTACACTCAGACATTATCTAAAAACATAGTTAAAAGTTCCATTAAAAACGTCCCACATTATCAAAAATGTAAAAAAGTTTCAAATAAAAACTGTCACCATTGCGCAAAAGCGCTTCACTCTCTCTAGAGCATCTTCAGTTGTTAACTCTCAAGCATCTGATTCTTCAGTATATATCCGACTTGGTGATTGAAGAATTCCCTTTATCGGCATTTAATTCCCTCTTTTTCTCCCCCTCTTCTAACATCATTTTCCAGTGGCAATCAATGATTGCGTGAACCATATCATTGCAAACGTCTTTGGATGTATTAATATCTATTGCTTTTTCATATATTTTTCAATGTCATATGTTGGACTGAACGTTTTATTTACAATGGGTCTTAATTTATATCGAGTCTTGTGATCTTTCAGTTTACCAATAATGTCTGAGTGTAAATTGGTAATATGGAGAATAAATAGTAAATATACAGACATTAACAAATTAATACCTGTTTTAAGGTTAAGGAATAGCTTTCTAAAAATTGCCGTCTAGTCTGAAATTCATCCATATTGGCTGCTAGACAATCAATTTACTGACTGAGGATATACCCAACAGAGATGACCTACGGACAACATGTCGTGAAAATGTGCAGACCAAGGTAAATACAGTAACTGTGCTAGTGAGAAAAAAGTCTTCAATGTGAATCACTTTCCACCTTTCTGGGCATAACCCAATTTTTCACTGAATTTCTCTCTCCTAAACATTCAACTGGATTTCCCAAAAATATTATAAAACTGTGTGTTTTAATAACAAAAATATTTTAAACTTTTTTGAGCCCGAGATCAGTGTTAACAGACCGCTGTTTTTTTTTTTTTTTTTTTTTTTTTTTTTTTTTTTTTTTTTTTAATACCAGCGGGTACGACCGAGCAATGCTCGGTCAACATTTTCTTTGTGTTCTGACCCTGACCCAAAATGACCCAAAATGACCCACTAATCTAATTTTCTCGAACACATGACCTAGCCCAATGGTTTTCTGGTGCCCGAAAACGGTAAAATACAAAATTTCGTCAAAATCGTTTGAACCGTTTTTTAGATAGAATTAGCTTGACCCTGACCCTTGATGACCCAAAATAACCCACTAATCGAATTTTCTCGAACACGTGACCTAGCCCAATGGTTTTCTGGTACCCCAAAATGGTGGAATACAAAATTTCGTAAAAGTCGTTAGAGCCGTTTTTAGAATAAAATTTGCATAACCACACGCACACAAGATTTTCTCGTATTAGAATATATGATTATTCAGATTACTTGATTGCCGCTACTTCTTTGAAATAGTATAATTCGCCTTATTCTTGCCTTATTTAATCTGTAATAAAATAAGGCGAATATTGTTGTTTCAAAAAAGTGGTGGCAATCAAGCACTTTGAATTTTAAAAATAAGTACCAGACTAACGACACTGCACGAGAAAACAAACATAGTTGATGGTCCATTTAACCAGATTTCCAGCTTTATATAACCTAGCGGTAAACAGTTTGCAGTTGGCTGTATGATCGATTTAGCAAAAAATATGTAAATAATTAAATTGCTTTAGCAATAGAAATTATGTTAAATGTTTCATTTATTACTTTTTACTTTAATATAAGACTTAAAGTTCTGGCATTATATTCACTTTGTGTACTTCTTTTTTTTTCATATAAAACACCCTTATACTAAAATAAAAAGTAAAAGAAAAAAAACGGAGGGGAAATGAAAGCCAACTACTTAAAAATTTGTTTGCACAATTTCATTCGACTGAAAAGCATAAAGATAATTTGCATGTTTTCCATTAAAATTTCAAATGATTCCACAACACTTATAACCAAAATTATATTCCATTTCAATTTTCGCTAACAACATTTGTTATCTTACACAAAAAAAACTAATACCTGAATCCACTTCCAATTAATATATATTTAAGCGGAATTAATAAAAATTTCAATGATTGCTAATTAATGTCTGCGTCACTGGAAACTGTTGAAGTTATTGCATTGGAGAAATTAATTACAATTTTCTACTGAGAGCATAAAAAAATTTGACACAAAAAACAGTGCTCCTTTTCTAAGATAGAAAAAAAAACATACTTTAATTTTTCTTATTTTTTTTCATTACACATTTCCCTCATTTTACATAACGTTGAAATCAAAAGTGTCGACAAGGGACTATTTTTTTAAAGTTTTTTTTTTTTTTTTTTTTTTTTTTTTTTTATCCATTCTCACTCTTGTCTCCCATTAAAAACTCAAATTTCCGCTATTCTCAAGCAGTTACTTTCGATTACAGAACATTCCAGAATGTGTTTTTTTTTTACCTCCCTTGCCGAAGCTTTTGACTAATTAGGATTAATTAATACGTCGTCGCCTGTACTTCAGTGTCAACTTTTCCGTTTCCAATCCATTAAAGACCATTAGTGTATTAGAAAATACAATTTTAGCCTTCCCCCACCCCCCGGCATATTTATTAGAAAAAACGTCTTTGCTAGTATAAAACCTCGCTGTAAGGCTTGATAAGGAGAAAAGCTCAGCAAAAAGAAAAGGGAAAAAAATGAGACAGTAGGGGGAGGGAATGAAGAAACTGTCTCCTCTAGTACAGGCTGCTCACATTACACCAGCTAAAAAAAATAAAAGCCTGTTTTTAAATTAAAGTGGCATCCAAAAATAAATTAGCTCTGCTTTTTTGTCTTCACCTATCTCTTTTATGTCCTCAGCGCAAGAGGCGTCATTTTTTAACAGCGTTTTTTACTGCATCCCCTCCCCCTTTTTCATTGCTTTTCCTCCAGCCTCATTTGTAGTGGACTAGGATCATAAAGGTTTGCCACAGTTAGAATAATTTCGCTTACTTTGGCGAATTCAATTATGATTAAATTAAGGAATGTGTAATTGTTAATTGGATTTTCACTTTTTTTTAAAGTAAATGATGACATTTTTCAAAAAATTTCGACCGTCTGTCACTTTTTATATTTTTTTTCACTTAAGATTGTTTTATATGCTCTGACAATCTAGAAAACCTTTTTTTTGTAAAGATATGAGTATGCAAGAAAATATGTACAGTAAAGCACCATTTATACGTCTCACAAGGGATCGTTAAAAATGACGCATGAATAAAAAAATGTATAATTAAAATTTCAGATTTAAAACACTTTCAATATAAACATTTTACACATATTTTCGATAAATCAAGTTACATTAACATACTCGTAAAGTATTTTGAAACATTATTTAGAAACATATGAAAATTATGTTTATAAGTAGTAATGATAATATATTTATAAATATTTTCTCTCCCTCTCATGTAATTGCTATTTAAATATAAAATACAGGGTGTTTCTAAATGAATATCAGAGTTTTAACGCTTGGTAGTATTTAATACATAAAACTTAAAATTATAATTAATACATAAAATGAAAGAGCAACTCAAACAGTTTTACCTACAAGCTTACAAGTGTTCAATGTGAACAACTTAATATGGCTTAATATAGAAACTTAATATAGAAACGCTCCAATAGCTTTCGTCACACGGCACACATCAAGTCGATAGCTTAGTTCTTCCCAAACGTTAATTAGTGTTTGTGGGGTAATTGTTGTAACAGCTGGCTGGGGGATCACATCTGAAGATTATCCGGAACGCACGTTACACGGTAACTACAGATTTGGTCTTTGCAAACTGCAGAACACAAAATGCTTTCTGTTGACTAGTCGCCATTTTCGGTACTAACGCGTTCTAACGAATCACGGAAGAAACATTGCCTAAGCATGTGCATACACAGGTACCAACAAACTGTTTTAGTTGCTCTTTCATTTTATGTATTAAGTATAATTTTAAGTTTTATATAATAGATACTACAAAGCGTTAAAACCCCGATATTCATTTAGAAACACCCTGTATTACAATAATAGAGGGGAAAATGGCAAAATATAATATATATTTTTAGTTACGTATTCTTTTCGCTGGTCCCATTTCCAGTAATCACTTATTTTTAAAGATTCCTAAAATTTCTATATTGTCATTTAATAATAGATCTTTTTTTCTTTGAACATTTTAGGAGTAACTTCTAAACATACAGTATTTTTGTGAGAAGGACTATAAGCTTTTCACGTAACCGGGCTTGTTTAAATCAACAAAAGAAAAGGGTTTTTCTATTTACTATTTATATCTTATTCTAAAGCTCTCCCACGTACAGATATTAAACACGTTGACCGTCATAGATTACGACGAAGTGACTTTTTTGGACCACATTTACAAAGCGGTTTTCAGTTTTTATCGAGTCTGTTCATAATTGCCATTTGCGGCAATGCTTGTTAATTTTATACAAAGTGTTAATTTTATACATTTTTAATTCACAAATATCAAATTTTAGTTAGAACATTTGAAAGAGGAGTGCTTTGAGACCTACAGCTACAACGGCTGTTGTCTCGAATGATCCATATATTTATATTCACAGAAACACATACAGGACTTCGACAATTACATAAATATTCTCGATGAGGACGGGATAAACATAAAGAAGTAGACATAACTGAAGAATACAGCCGGAAACTCCACGAAGAGAGTGCAACGGAATCAGCGGGAGTGAAATCTTCCGCCTGCTCCCATACTCTCAAGTGGTTAGCGGAATGGTATCTTAACCACTCGGCCACAGAAAGCTTCCAATTTCAGTTATTTTTACATATTGAACGCCAAACTGAAATCACTAAACATGACTGGGGAGACACGGGGTTCTTTTTTTAACTGCATAGTAATAAATTATCAATAGTCCGATTTCATAGTATTTCAAAAGTATTCGTATGGTATGAGCACCCCGGGAAATATTTCTGATATACATATTTGCATGCCATGGCAGTAAATGTGTTAAAAAATCAATTGTTAACGTTTAATTTCTGTTTGACTGATAGTTTATTGGGAACAATAGCTATAAGGTGAGACCGATAAGTAAGGTAAATCACTCCTTCTTTCGAAAATGTCAGCAGCTCAACACACTGACACATGCGCATTACGTTTTTTTTCCCTGTGTAACGCAAATTTTGCACTTCGTTTTCAAAACTTCTCAGTAGGTGTTTATTCATGCGATAGTTGCAACGTAACAATTGTTAGTGCATGGAGCAGAGAGTCAATATAAAATTATGTTTCAGATTGGGTAAAAGTGCAACGGAAACCCAAGAAATATTGCGAATTGTGTACTGAGATGAAACTGTTTCTCGCAAGACAGTATTTCAGTAGTTCAAACGCTTTCATGAAGATTGTAAAAGCGTAGATGATGAGCATTATTGTGAAAGACCGCTGACAAGCAGAACGACAACAAATCTTGACATAGTTCGGCAGTTATTGTTACGAGACCGTCGTTTATCCGTCCGAATAATGACTGACGAATTGAATCTTCCTCGTGATTCGTGAAATCGTTCGAACCATTGTGACAGAGGATTTGGGTAAACGCAAACTTTATGCGACGTTTGTCCCTCATCACCTAAGTGATGAACAAAAAAAACAACAGCGAATGCAGTTGTGCAGCTATTTCATCGATACGACGGATAAAGATTTTGACGACGGTTTCTGCACTGAAAGGACACAGATTTAAAAACATTTCAGATATCCGAGCTGCTGTTACCAGAAAATTTGAAGCAGTAGCAAAGGTGGACTATTCCAGAAGTTTCCAGTACTTGTATGAACATTTCCATAAATGGATTACATCCGGTGTTGGGTACTTCGAAAGACAATAAGGTTCTTTTTTTATTATTATTACCGCGAGTGCGCCATATGTTCGTTAAAAATTTAAAAATTCATTAAAAAGAAACAAACGACGCTAAAAAATTGCAGTTTGCAGGAATGCGATTAGAGTGAGATCGGATTTTTTTAATAACAAAACTTTTTGGTTCCAAAATTACCGATAGATGGCGCTGCATGCATAATATGAAGCAAATTTATGCAAATCAGGCTGTCAATCAAACCCCTCAATGGACATAGATTCTTCATTGGATGCCAGCAGTATGCTATCGTTACCAGATCAAGCGCTGTTGGTTAAACTCTTTTACAAGAACGGGGAATCGGAAACTGGCACATTGCGAAAATTCTGCACAGCAAAATGACTGAAGACGAGTAAATGGTCTGTTTCATATGCTGGAATACTCTAGCTTGTCAGACGCTTTGCTGAAATGGATCTTTTACTATAAGCTATATTCGCATACATATGCTTAATATTATGCATGCCAGCACCGTCTATCGGTATTTCTTATAACCACAACTTTTTTGTTATTAAAAAATATCCGATCTCCCTCTAATCCCATTCCTGAAAACCACAAATTTTTAACATCATTTGTTTCTTTTTAATGAATTTTTAAAGTTTTAAGGAACATTTGGGGCACCCGGTATATAATACTGTAATATTTCTGCAATCAGTCACCTTATTTTACACACCTTGTAGTTTTAATCTGAAAATCTGAAGAAAAACAACGTATAAATGAAATTATATGCCGGATTATCCAAATATTCTCTTAATAAAATAAATAGGAATAAATCTGGACCATAATGAAACGACAGAATGCAAAAGTCTTATAAATGAGAAATGTATAAACTTACAAACGGTGCCCGGCTGCGTTTATAGTAGCTTCATATCAGTCTCACTAAATACAGAGTGTCCCAAAAAGGTTGAAGCACAATTTGATATTTTACGGGTTGGAGATAAGTAGGCAATGCAAATTGCAAAAGTGTTCGAAATGAGATAAAAACTAAGTTTATATTAATGAAATTTTCCTCCTGTTAATGTACCAAAAGTTATAAAATTGAAATTTTTAGGTAAAATTGGAAAAAAAATCAGGAAATGTTTGTTTTGAAAAAAAAACTACATACCTGGATATTTTAAAAGTAACTGAGTTAAAATAAAGGAAATATAAATGATTTAAAGAACTTTTACTTGTCATTTAAGATTGTATTTCATCAGTAAAAATGTGGCCATTCTTAATTTGATGATGAAATTTTTTTCAAAATTCAAATGTTCTTTTTTTCAAAGTTCAATGAACTTTGAAAAGACGGCGATTTTTGGAACTAATTTATTTTTCATGGAATCCCTTTTCCCATGTCTTGATTAGTCTAAATACCAAGTTTGGTACCATTTCGGCTATTAGATCGCGCTACAGGGCGCTCCAAACACTGTCACTTTAAAAAAGATCACCCTGTATTTATTGATATTGCTAATTGAAGTTTTATTTTCTGAGTGAAGTATTTTGGGTATTGACTTTCTTTTGGAATATGGCAAATTAAAGCAGTGCTTTCTCAAATCCATTCCCTTCAAAGTTTTTAAATAAAGATTGTTTGATTTTACTTAAACTTGTGCTCATTCGACTTAGCTAGCATTGATCAACATGAACACCAGTGACATGTCTGTTACAAGATAACTTCAATTTACAGTTAAGTTCTTCGGCAGCCACGGGCTGCTAAATTTAGTAGAGTTTAGATTGTACTAAAGATTTTTGAGTAATTTTTGCATTAAAGCTAAAGCAGTAGGTGAGTTTTGAATTCGATAGTGACTTGAGCTGCTAGTGATCTGTACGTAAGTGAACCTTTTTGACATTTAGTAATCTTCTAGTTATTTTCAGTAAAAATTGCGTTAGTGACTGTTCTTTGTTAGTTGCCGCATAGCATAGACTGAATTCGCCACGTGACTCTAGCATACTGCTTGCCCGCTTAAATTAAATAAAGTGGTTTCAACTTAAAAAAAAAAAAAAAAAAAAAAAAAAAAAAGAGTAATGAGTGAAATACAAGGTAGCGAGCGGCCTTGCCGGGTACGCCCACTTCAACCTTTTTGGGACAGTCTGTATTATTGCATAATTGCCAACCTTCCGGTTCTTCTGAAGTCAAATAAACAAATTTTGAACAAAAAAAACTTCACTTTAAGAATGACATAAATCGAATAAGTGCCACACAGAAACAAGACACGCTTTATATTAAATACATTTTCTTATTCAAAGTATGCTTATTTTAATTTAAAAATACCGGAATATTGGAAACTATGATGTTGAGGGAGCTTTTGTTAGCCTCTTTACTCTCAGATAACTCTATGTAGCATGTATTCACAAGTGGATACACTGGGAACGAAGGGGTTAATCCTTTGTATCACCGTGTTTCATATCTGTAACATATCCAAAAATCAATTTTAAAAATACAGTAGGCTTTAAAATACGATTTTATTTATTGCTGCTATCTTCCAACACAGCAGTTAATATAAATTGTTCATATAATTCTCAGCAGGTGGCGATACTGAGTTAATTTCTCATACCAAAGTTTTATTTGAACAGTTTCACATCATTATTGCTAAAATGAACTTCAGTAATTTTGTCAAATTAAATGACTTGACACGTCCAAAAATAGACTTTTTACAAAGATATGTTCGTATACTTATTTTGTATTAGAAAGTATAATTTTCTGTTTATTGAAGATATGAGAAAAGTACCTTTTAGTCAATAAGTTTTTGTTTTTATGTTCTAAATTTTTTGTAATTATTTTTTACACGCTTAAAATGATGTATTCTAACATCTGGTAAATATTTTTCAAATCTAAGTTGTTGAGTCACAAAGGGTTAATACCTCCTTATACTACAATCAAAGCAGATAATTTTTATGTGTCACCATTCTTCTAAAAATTCCAAGAAGTGGGGGGGGGGAGGAAAAGACACCGTGTTTAATCTCCTTAAACGAATTAGACATTCGATTTTACCTGTTGAATCTGTTTGTTTAATAGAAAGATAAAAAATTCCAAACTTTCCGATTAAACAAATTAGATGATACATGTTCACTAATTAAGCTAAGGAAAGAAATTTGCATTCTTCAGTTTCTTAAAATCAGATCAGTGAATCAGTCTTTTATGTCAACAGATTTACTGTAAAGAAAGTTACATGAAATGTTAAGTAAACTTTTTCTATGTGATATTACAATAGTGATTATTATGCACAAACAAAGTTTGATTTTTCAAGATAGCTATTTTGTAGCAATAGCTGTAATTTTTCTCTTAATTAAGCGCTTGTTTTACTTATTTTCCAAAATCACAGTAAAACACACTACCTTTGAAAGAATTACATGAAATAAATTTTATTGCAGTGTATCAATGAGGTATAACATTTCTCAGTACTTATATTATTTATTTTGTAAACCAGCGGTTCCCAAACTTTATTTTTACGATTTCTACCTTAAAGTTTCAATTATTTTCGGGACCCATCTAATATGTAAGCGTGTGCAGGGTGCCGACAGATCAGGGAATTTTCCAGTAAATTCCAGTATTTTCTTATAGAAAAATTTGCCTTACTTAATCGCGCGATTAAATAAGGCAAATTTCTCTTATAAGAAAATACCGTATTTTCCCTGAAAATTCCCCTTATCTGTAGCCACACTAATATTCAGTATTTATATAATCTTTTCTAGAGAAATGAATAACTTTTTCACAAAGAATACACCCAAGAACAGTACCATGTAATACTAATGCTAAAGTTGAGTTATCACAACTTTTCACTACATGAAAAATGCATTCATTAATGAGTGTATAATTTTAAAAATACAGCTTAATAACTAATGCAATTTATGGCATAGATTTGCACAAACGACAGAACGTGCGTCGGGTTTGGACTTTTCAATTTCAGCTTCCACCCACTCTTTATACAAAGTTTAATAAAACACTGTCTTTTCCCAAAGTTACTTATCTATATTTTTACAATGTTAGTTTAAAGATGTAACACACTGTTTTTATTAAATCTATATCATAAAGCAAAAACATGTCCGTGAGTAAAGCTGACGTCATTTTGATGGTGGCAACACCTGACCAATAAATTTCGCTTTACTGCATCTTTTTAAAAATTCTAAACATTGCACAACTTCAATTTTTACATCAACAAATGTACTTCCAAATGCAATTTGTTCGAAAACGGTTTCTCAATTTACTGATATTTTATGGTTTTTAAAACAAATTACAAGTATAATTTGTTTTAAAATCTATCTCGAAAGCGTGCAGTCCGATTACGAAAGAATTAACAAGAAGCATTTAAAACAATATACACAGTTCAGCATTTGTTTCCGGCTAATACTCCACAAAGAAATTAAAACTTCATCAATTAATAAACAAATAAAATAACATAACATAAATAATACACAAATTTAACAGACATGTAATCGAACTACCCGTTTAAAACACTGAAATTATCAGAATTAAAAAGACTGCTGTAAGTAGCGATCTTTGGCGATTTCTTCGGCTGTTAACTCTTGGCATGTGGCTAACACGAAAGTATCGCTTTTAATAAATACCAAAGGTTTATTTAAATACATTATTGAGAGGTTGCACATAAGAATGCTTGTTGGTGTTGTTTATGGACAATCTAAACAAATATCTTAGATGTAAAAAATTTATTAGACTTTTCAATATTAAAAAAGGCGGTTTTCACCTATGTTATGTAACCCGAGAAGCCCGGATTGAATCCCCTAGTTACATTAATGCAGTAGATAAAATTAATTTCATATTTTACAGGACCTGGTCGATTGTTCCATTACTCACCAAAGCATCGACTGCGACCTACAGTTTAAGAAACGTTGTTCTAAACAATTCCCCTGTTCATTGCAACACAAAAGAAATTATTTTATTAAATGATTATAACAAAGTAATTTCGAAACAAAACATCAAAACGACATCAAGTGATTGTTTATTATTTCACGATTTTCTTCAAATCGTACAATAACACTCAAATGAGCATTGTGTGTTTAATTATTATTATTATTATTATTATTATTTACTTATTGTGCATTACTGGCGTTTTTTAACGTGAGTAGTTTGACATAACAAAGTATTTCTGGGAACAAACTATTATTATTATCCAGATTCAATTTAATCAACGCTGTTGCCAGTAGAGTACTTTTATGAAAAAGAGCGCAGTGGCATACGCTCATGGCATATGGCCAGATAGAAAGCTATTGCACAAAATATGACAGCACTCATTTCAGAACTGGGCATTATTTGTCTGGACAAGTTCTATTAATCGGGTGAGACAATTTAACAATGATTAACTTGGCGATAATGGTAAGCTTACCAAGTTTTTTGTCCAAATTCCTGTCGACCAATCAAACTTTATTGCTGGTATGTCGCCACTCTCCTATTTATAAAGACACTCTAGTTGCTAATATTGCTCATGTTTTTCACGCAATAGACAACCATATGTAAACATATTTCGTGTGCTCTTGTGAAAAGAAAAAAAAAAACTATAAACGATAATATGACTACATTTAACTTAAAACCTTAGATTGTAACGTAAACAGTTGCATTCAAATCCGTACACTGTTTGTTGTGAAAATTGAGGACACATATATATGCATACATACATTACGACTTTTTTTTTAATCGCTTAAAAAGAATAAAGCTTCTTTTCTTCTTTTTTTTTTTTACAATAAAAGATATTGGAGATGCAATTAACAGAAAAATAACAAAAGATTTAGAAACAGAAACACAGGGATGTTTGGTATAGGATTTTCGCTTTTCTTGCTAAAACCATAATGATTTGACTATAATACAAGAAAATATTATCTTCATTTATTTCCTTCTAGAAGGATCGCAAGAAAAATCTCAAACTTTTCCTAACATTGTGTTTTATTTTATTTCATTTTTATTTTATTATTTTTTTTTGTGTGTGTGTGTGTGAAATAAAACATTTAAATTCACATTTAGAAATATAAACCATAAGAGAATTTCATAAATTTATCATATTTTGACTAATTTCATTTTAGCACAAACGTCTTGCAGATAACGCTGGAACAATTAATCTTAAAATTGTATAACAACAAGCATCCGATTGATGGACTCTGACAAAAGGGGCATTTTCTCCTAAAATTTAGAAAAAATCACTAAATTTTCTTTATCTTTCATGATATTAAAAGATTTTTTTCCCAGGTGATTTTTGAACTAATTAAACATTAAGAAACAAAAATATTTTGGCTGACAGTAAATTTTTTTATTTATTATAAGGAGGCATTGGTTTATTACAAAACTTCCCATAAAAATTCCTCTCCCCCAGTTTAGATTTTGTTCTTAAAACGCCGGTAATCCGATGGAAATTTATAAAATGTGTAAAAAGATAGCACTTTTTTAATTTATCTTAATTTTTCAGCATTACATTAAAGAAATTTTACTAAAAAAATGTATACATAGTTACTTGAAAACTTCCCCAATAAACTAACTCACCATACAGCAGCTCAGAAAAATTAGCGCACACTTAGAAAATTCAGAATTATCGTATAATTAAAATACATTAAAGAAATTTATAATGGTTTTCGCTGTTATAATAAATTGTTTACATATTCGTCTTTATAAGTTATGTATTTTTTCTGATTCTTAAAATTACTAATTTATTTAAAATAGGTAGAAACTTGTGTCACAAAAATCTGCGAAAACTTTTGAGTTTCCAAGAAAAAGCGTCGAATATAGACACAAAAATGAAATGCATTATATTATTAGGTATCAAAAGTAAAGAGTAATACTTTTGATTACCAACTGTTCATGTTATTAAAATAATCTTTGTTGAAATATAGAATATTTTATATTTTGCTTTTATGGATGCTTCTGGAAAAGATATTTCCATGGAGTTTTTGGAAAATAATACCTAATTTGCATCCATATCAGAGAAAATCTATGGAAAATAAAACTTAATTTGTATCATATCAAAGAAAATCTATCAGTAATGTTTTGAAATGTTAAATTTAAACGAACTGGTAATCTTTGAGGTGGTAAAATGTGTTTCAGTACATCATACAATTCAAAATCATGGAATATCAGGTGGGCCATTATAATTGGTTCCTAGATTAAAGTGGATTTTTATTAAATATAATTTTCCAATAATCAAATTTTAATTGCTTAATAGGCGTATAGCCAACATAGTGAAAAAGTACACAAGCCGGGACTCGAACCCGTGTCATCAGTATAGCACATTGATGTTCTACCAACTGAACCACTTGGGAACGATACTCAGCCTGGAACTTTCTCACTATAACATGTTGGCAAGACTACAAACGCAGCACAAGATGGAATATTTTCCCCCTGGGGCAAACACGAAATCAAAGAAAATCCAGCATCGATAATTGACCATTGTGTGAATATACTGATGACCCGGGTTCGAGTCCCGGCTTGGGTACTTGTTCACTATGTTGGCTATATTCCTATTAAGTCAATTATCGATGCTGGATTTTCTTTGCTTCGTGTTTAAAATAATATTCTACCTATTTCAGCCACATTGGTAATTTTAAGAATCAAATCGATTTTATTCCTGAAAACAATTGTATAATATATAAAGACGAAGATTTATGCAGGTTATTAAAACAGCAGAAATCATTATAAATTATTTTAGTGCATTTTAATTATACGATAATTCTGAATTTTTTTAGTGTCCGCTTCACGTTTGTGAGGTACTGTAATAGTCTTTGAATGATCTAGTTTTTTTCCTGAATTCCTGATTGTTAGTTAATCTTAAGAAATATTTATTAACTGTCAAATTAGTTACTGTAATGACAAGAATACATCTGCAGTGAATTTTCTGAAAGAGAAAGCATTCAAATCTGATAGAATGCTTACCATCATTGTGCATGAATTCTACTACTATATCATCCAAGTTGATCATTAACAAGAATATATATATATATAATAAACTCCAATGAAAAATCACTTGCAGAGCCATTATCACAAAAGCCAACCAAAATCTATAAATCACTTAAATTCAATACTAGAAAAACAAAACTAAACAAACTACATTAACACAGATCCAGAAATCGCTACTAACTACTTAAACTCAAAACAATAGACCACGACAAAATACAGAAAAAGTGAAAAAACCAATAAACAACAAGAAAAACTAAAACAACCTGTGTCAGGTGGCATTTCTTGAGACATGCACTGCTGGGTTAAACTAGTTTTATGCATGCAACATTCCCCATACCTGACAAGTACAGACTGAAAATAAATGACACATACACAACAAAAGGAAGCAAACATAGCTAGACTACACCATCACGTACTCAACAAACTGAACCGGATAACCTTGTGTTAACGCCATATAATAAAATTCAGCTATATTCCTAGCAATATTTGCATAGTTAGAGTTATATATACAGGGTGTCCATAATTAAACGACCCTAATTTAACGTTGTCTACAGACGAAACTGTTGGTCAGAAAGTTGTGAAATTTTAAGGCGACCATAATGAAGGGATGGGAATTTTTTTTCAACGAAAAAAATTAGTTCAAAATTTCGCCACCAGAGGGCGTTTTTTTTAAATATTGCACATTTAGCATACATTTGCGATAGTTTACAAATTGTATTACAACAAAAGATGTTCAACAAAACTTTTTTCACGACGTGTGCTTAGCATTTTCCAAAACACACTGCGGTCAAATGTGGAACAGGCTATCTTACGATTCAAGATGGTAGATGAAAATGATGGCCGTCTGTGGAACATGGTATGTTGTAATAAAATTTACTATCGTAAATGCATGCTAAATGTGTAATTCGTTAAAAAACGCCCTCTGGTGGCGAAATTTTGAACTATTTTTTATTCGCTTAAACAAATTCCCATCCCTTCATGATGTTCTCCACAAAATGTCACTACTTTCTGACCAATAGTTTCGTCTGTAGACAACTTTAAAGTAGGGTCGTTTAATTATGGACACCCTGTATATCTCTAATATATATATATATATATAGATTAAATGCTTTTTTTTATATATATATAAATTGACTGCTAAATAAAATTCATAAATTTTAATGTATTTGTAACCCTCTACCAACTATAATATACTGGAAGGCATGAATTTAAAAGTAGCTGTTTACACCGCTTTGATGTAAAAATTATTGGGCGAATCGCAAACAAAATTAACAATTATATTTTTCTCAGTATGCGTTTCAATTTCTCATTAAAACGTTCTTATTTTAACCGAAAAGGGAGAATATCGTGCTATATAGTACAAGAAATTTATATAATATCAAACGTAGCTGTGATCCTCCAACGTATTTAAGGGATCATGAAGTAGCTTTTAATCAAAAGACGATTCTAGCAATTATGAAACTCGCAATATAAGATCACAGGTTATTAGGTCTCTTTTATCAAATGAACAACAATGCTTCATCGCATTCGGGACATTTAAAAAGGTGCATAGAGACCCTCTAAAAATTGTAGAAATCGAATTTTGGTCTCTTTCAATTGCGTTTCGAAGATAATGGAATATTTTGGCAAAACTTGAATTAAAGCTCATATTAAACGAGGATGCAGTAAACAGAAGTAATTGCAACTGCCCTACTCTGCAAAAAATAATTGTTGATTTTACAGTATAAAACTGGCACCCCAGCTGCCAGTATTATACCGTAAAATTAACAGAATTAAACAGTAAAAAAATCAGTAATACGCTGCCGTGCAAGCAGTAATACGCTACCGCGCATGCGCGGTAGCATATTAATGCAATGCAATGTGTTGGAATGTATTAATACAATGCAATGTGTGTGCAGCAAATGCAATGTGTTGGAGTTCTTCCTAATTTCTAGAATTAAATATATTTATTTTAATGGCAATTTCTTGGATGATGTTAGATAATGCAGATTATGCGGAGCAATGAGTATCATTTCTATCTGATCATTTCAACGCCACCTAGATAAGGCCTCCCTTAATCTAGGTGGCGTTGATCATTTCGGTCCGAAGCTTCGGTCCGACACTGTAAGCACGCTTAACCGTCGAATCGTGTCTGAAATGCTTACCTCAAATTCCATTGCATGGTTCTATAGTAAAAGAGTGACATGATGGTTTCACACGACCATTAATCACTGTTTATTACTTCCTAAAACACACAGCCTCGGAAGAAAGTAATATTCTCTATTAATGGCGCTAGATATACAGATATGCCTAGAAATTTATAACTGCACTTCGTTAAACTACAATTTTTATAAAAGGCGGGTGGGACACTCTGTTACACTGTTTTACATATATAAAACCTACTGCGGCGAAGATTTGTGATTATGAATGATTAACAGATGATTAGACAATGATTAGCATTAAAAACTTATTAGCATATTGAAGAATGATTAGAAGTCTAATGAAGAATAGTACATAGAATGATTAGTATTCCTATCTACTACACTGCAAAAAATAATTGTTGATTTTACAGTATAAAATTGGCACCCCAGCTGCCAGTATTATACCGTAAAATTAACAGTATTAAACAGTAAAATAAGCAGTAATACGCTGCCGTGCAAGCAGTAATACGCATTTTTTGCAGTGTGACACGGCTGCTCGATGTAATTCCCTGTGATTTTTTGCTGTTCAGCTGGATATTTAAAGAGCTGCGTTTATGAAAGCTATGTTTCGAAAGTAGTTATCTGAGGAGATAAATTTCCTAAGCATACATAACTTTTCCAAGCATATGAATTGGGTCGTGTGTCAAATCAATCAGGTATCGAGCCAGATACTGGTATCTGCAGTGATAATTATAACTCCACATGTGGTTGCAATAAAATTATTCGATCATAATTCTTTGTTTCTTTTCATTTCCTTTCCACATGTTAGTCTAATAAATTGTTGCACGTTAACTTTAGTAACTGGTACTTTTTATTAATTCCATTTCTATATTCCATTTTAGTGCAGTTATTGAACAGTTATTGTTATTGACTACAAATGAATCTACATATCACAGGCCTCAACGTCAGCTCTACAAATCATTGTTCATTAATCTCACTAATTTTTAATATAATCTTCATAATATTTGATATCCTAAAATTAGATTTTTTAAAGTTATTTATACATTTATAAGAATATAAGATTTATTGAAAGTTCCGAAAATTTTAGAAGTATCACATTAAATACAATTTTATGTCGGAAAAATGATAGGAAAAATGATAGGATAAACTACTTATTACTGTATTTTTTTTTTCAGAATAAGATTACATTCCTTCAGGGGACACCGCCCCCTTGAACACCCCGTTGTCACTTTAATTTTATATTATCATCAGTTTCCAGTAATTGTGCTATTTCATTATTCTAGTATATGTCTGAGTGCATTTACTATTGTAATTTCATTAAATTAATCATCTCTTTGAACAGAAAATGTTATCCTATCCTTAAAAAAGAATACGTATTTTTCAAATACTAAACATAATATGTTGCTGAAATTGAATAAAATTTCGTGTATTAAATATACTTATACAAATGTAAATTCCTCTTATGAGACTTATATTCAATTTACACATTCAACGCTTTTATAATTTTTGTTTGGAAAACCGATTTGGTCATCTTTCTTTAGTAGTTGAAATAAATCCTTATCTATTTCATTAGAAAAAGCATATTAAAAACTTAAATCACCCGAAAATTAGTTATTTTGTTAGTAAAATTTCGCACCAAAATAATGCGATTAACTTTAATTTTATTTTGTTGATATTCTTTGAAATATAGTTGCTTGGCAACCATTTATTAAAAGAGAGAAAAAAAAAAGAAATGCATTGGAAATTTTTGTAAAAAATGAGAAATTAAAATGTTTCATATCTTTCATATTAATGCGTAAAATTTCCCAATAATTTATACAATTAATTTCAAAATTATAATAAATATATTGGCAAATTTCAAAGCAATCGGATTAAATTAAGAACACTATTTCGTAAATTTAGCATCCACAAATTAGCATTTACAATTATCCAATGAGTGATTTTTTTTTCGGTGAATGTTAAAATTCAAAAATCGTCTGGTTTCCCATTGAAAAGCATTATGACTTAAAATAAAATGTTCTATATTTTTCGAACGAATGAACCAAATTTAACCAAAAACTATACAGCTAATTCCGGGTACCTCGCCAACATACCAAATATCAACTTAATCGGATCATTTTTGCGACAGTTATCGCGGAACAGACAGACAAACAGAAACCAAAAACTTTTCGCGTCTCCACAGTGAGCCAGCCTCAACTGACGTTTCGGCAATTATATTATAATAGCCAATATCATCATAATTATCGGATGTTGGTGCTTAGTATTGCTACCCGCAAGTTACTTGCAATATAACGCCATTTCTCCCTATATGCGTAAATGCAAACTACATTTTCTTAAAAACTCAAAACCGCATATTTAAGAAAATATATATAATAAATTAAGTTTACAGTTCACCAGTTCTTGCATTAAAGAGATTTAAACACCTTCGGTTGAATTTTGATTACTTTCGCTTTAAATATACAATGCAGAAATAGAATATTGTCTATATATATGAATATTACACAATTGTCTATAGTGTAACACTAAATATACGAACAACCAGTCATTTGACCAGTGAAAATGTTTAGATTCGAACCAGAAATTCCTTCATAAAATAAAAATAATCTAAATCACACAGATATAAATTAAATAAAAAAGTTAGGCAGTTTTAAATAAAAATTTTAGTGTGAAATATTATTTTAGAAAACTTGCGTAAAATTACCGGTAGGCTTAATGTTAAATGTTTATCATCAGCCAGTAATCTACACCTGAATATAGTAATCTGATAGAAATTTTAAAGGCCGTGAATTTATTTCCTTACATTTCAATTAAAAACTTCTTATTGACGACTGTGTATTCTAATTATCATTTCACATGTTTCTGTCTCTCTGTGTGTGTGCGCGCGCGTTTACAAACAACAACTACGTATCTATATATTTAAAGCAAAAAATGCATTATGTCAAATTTCACATTCTCTTTTCGATACGAAAATCGTCTCATTGCGCATGCTTCAACTTTTTTTTTTAGGCTTCTCCCCTCGGAAATGGGAAACGTGCTTAGCCCTCACCTGTTTAGCCTATAGTGGGATTGAAAACGGATGGCGTAATATGGCCATAGCGTTGAAATATATATTTTTTAAGAACTCACATTTTCACTACTAAATATGCATATTTTTCGCAAAATTTTAAAGAGAGCTTGGATACAGTTATATTTATAACCGATTGAAATTTCAGAGAGTTTGGAAGATGAGAACTACTTTTTTATTGCTATGTTAAAGGAGCCGACGCGAAAACAAACAAACAAAAAAACGAGAAGAAAACATTTCTTTTACAACTAGATAACAATATTTTTTTTTTCACAAAATTTTTACACGGGCTGTAAAACCGTTTTATTTATAACCAATAAAGATTTTAAAGTATTCGGGCAAAAATAACTTTTTATTTTAAAACTATGAAACGATCCTACGTGAAAAAACAAGAAAATGAGTGCTTTTATCACTAAACATCAATATTTTTTCGCGAATTTTTCATTTTAAAATATAATTTCATACAAAATCGGGTTAAAGATATAAAATAATAAAAACTTCATTTTTCTGTATATATATATATATATTTATTTTATAAGCACGTAATTTTTATTATTATTCAAGCCGGCTAATGCATATAAATAAGCATTTTTTTTTTTTTACAATCAATATGTTACTTACCTACAATTTCTTTCAAGAGCAGCATGTATTAATCATCTTAGTCAAATTATTAAGTTAAAATCCTCATAAGATGTCTCATTATAGATGTTGCAGAATTACAAATTATTAAAAAATAAACTTAGAAATTATAATAAAACAAAATTTATAATTTATTTACAACTTTTATTTTTTACTTGACAAAAATAAGTTTATCAAATGCAAATTTTAAAATTTTAAGCATTCGGCAATCAACATTTCCCGAACATGCCGGTTAATACAGCCTTTACAGCATTTTTTTTTTAGATATATAATGTTGATAAGTTTCATTATAGATAACTTAGTTTATATTATCTTTCTAAATTATGTACTATTCTAAACTATGTTACTATTAATTCTAATATATACTTGTAACTAAATTTTCTCATTTACAATTCATAAAAAAATGTTTGGGATTTATGAAAATCAATGACGGGAGAGGGGGGGGGGATTTTTTTTCACTGGCTACTTGAATTTGTTATTGCTACCAGATTTTATCAAATTTGTAAAGCGCTGTATATTGTCATCTATCGGTAAATTGGAATTGGAATTAATTTTTTTATTTGGTTTAAAAAACCATTTATCATTGGAAGAATTTTAGTTCAAACGCACACTCGTACGGTGAATTAACTATTTTTTTTTAATTGAATTTTGAAATATGCCAGTTAATTTTGGAACCCTTTGTATTCATTTATGTGACTGTGTAACATTTCTATATCCCGATTTCAATCCCCCAGAAAAATCTACATTTTATAAATTACAGAAATCTACTACAGAAATCGATAACAAATTTATACCTGTTGAACTTGACTGGTCTAACCTTATTTTAAAATATGTGATTAATTTCACTAGAAGATAATATTTATTTTATACTTTCGTTTAAAAGGCCTTTTTATTCAATTAATGGCTGCAAAATAAAAAAAAAACTTTTAAAACTAAAAAAAAAAATCCATTTTAACAAAATTTCATTATAGCAAGTATATGATTCGCTCATCTAAGAGATGTATGTGCTTCCTTAAATTTAAAATTATATTTTTACACATTTGATTCTTTCAAATTATGCATTTCATAATGAAAAAATGGAGAGCTTTATTTCACTTTACATAATCAATTTTATGGTCAAGACATTATGAAAGATTCAGCCATTTACATCGCCACTGGCGCCACTAAACTCCTCTTGCAACCCTATTCATCCTCGTCAAAAGAGGGACAAAAAAAAATGTATTTTTTAACGCAACCGGCATCACTTTAACGTGGGGAAATAACATTAAAAAAACGGAGCGTGTTTAAAAAAAAAAAAAAAAAAAAAAAAAAAAAACATGACAAAAAATTGTCAAATAGGATGGGCAAGAAGCAAATGAAAATTTTAGAAATAAATGGAGAAAAAATTACAAAGTGATGACGGTGGCAGCGGCAAAAGGGGGAAAAAATGCAATTGAAATGAAAATTTTGTCTTTTTCTTTCCATGTTTGTCTTTTTTTTAATTTAGTTTCTTCCACAAACATAATGTAACAAAACCCACAAAAGAAAAAAAAAACTCATTCCTGATCTTAACGTTTTTCAGGGGAAAAATAAAATCTGGATTAGCTTTTTAAATGACTTTAGGTGGTCTTAGTGCTCCTGAGTTTCGATGAAAAAGAGCTTCTATTGTGAAAGAGAGTATTAAAAACGTTTCTTTGATGTTTTAGTACTTTGAGTTAAAATCTTCCGATTAAGTAAATAATGATCTTCTATTGTAAACACAGATATTACTTTCAAATTGGGGAAATGAGATGTTTTACTAAAAACACAATTTTGATGTTATTTTTAACAGTAGGACAGCAAGTTATTAAGTATAAGCTATTTTTTTTTTTCGTTTCATATATTTTGTACAATGTATTCCACTTAAGTTATATACTAGCGGAGCTTCGCCCCCTTCGCTGGCCGGTTTTTCCCAAACGAACCTCAATTTAAACGAACCTAGGGTTGGGTATCGCACTGCCTTCGGCCACGTACATCTCTGCGGACTACGCCCGCACCAGTCAGAAATCAAACGAACCTTGATTTATTGTAATTTTTATTTCAACCCAGATTAAATTAAAATTGTAAGTATTGCCCTTCACATTGCTATGAGAACCGATTTGGTATTCTTCGAACTTGAAGTTAATCATGGTAATATCAAAATTTACCGGAGAGTCCTTTACGGTTCAGAAACAAATTGTCAAAAAATCGCCGCAAAACACGAAAAAAATATTAAAAATCTGATAAAATATTTTCAAAAAATTCAAAAATAGCAGAGTTCACTATATTGGGCTAAATTATTGAAACCGAATTCCTTATACGAATGTTAAAAAATCGCCTTGGAGCGAAAAAAAAATTCCAAAAATGGCAGAGGACAAGATTTTCTATATTGGGGTAAAAGATTGAAATCATATTTCTTTTACACATATTTAAAAAAAAAAAAAAAAAAAAAAAAAAAAAAACGCCGCAAAACGCGTTACAACGCTAAAAATCGCATAAAAACTCGCGAAAAATTAAAAACCGCTGTACGAATTCCGAATAAAAGCTATTGAAAACAGAACAAAATTTATTAAATTGGGATAAAGATTGAAACCGGATTCCTTTTAGAAATATGGAAAAATCGCCGCTAAAGCGAAAAAAAGCTGAAAATCGCATAAAAAATTAGTTAAAAAATATCCAATCAAAAAATCTAAAAAAAAAAAAAATGTTTTTGAGGTGCACAACTTCAGACATACAGGATTCCTGTCAAATCTTGTAGCTCTGCGTGCAGTGGTCTCTTCAGAAAACGACACACGGATACACACAGAGAGACAAGAAAGAGAGACATTACATGGATAAAAGTTTTTACACATCTCTGGTTTTCCCCCCTTTTAATAAGGAATACATACATAGAGCCCGTAAGCACACGCCTTTTTTTGTAAGTTTGGCACACCCATGAGGTAAATCTCACCCCATTTTTTCCCATTAAAATTTTGACTAAATATGTTTTAAAAACAAATCTACTGACGTATATTGTAAAATGCGTCAGTTCTACTTCTTTTTAGCAAAAAAAATCATGCTTTTTATAGTTATTTAAAGTTTTTATAGCAGCTTCTGTCTTTTTTCGAAGAAAAATCTGACTGGGGTGAGATCTACCCTGTGCTTACGCTTACGGGTTAATGATGAACCAATTTTCGTACTATATGGGCCAATTAAGCTAAGTGTTTAAAAATTTAACTTTTAAATACCTAGACATAAGTATCCGTTAGTAATTATTTAATATTATTACAGTATTTTCAAAAATATTTTTAGATGCTATACTAATACCAATAAAATAATTAGGTTTAATTGTACATTTTCTTAATAAGATTCTGATATTTCCTACTTTTAATAATACATTATAAAAAGTTTTTAATCAACGCAATGAACAAATTTTCACAATAATGGAATTGTATTTTAAATATTTGTAATATAAAGCTAATTATACAATACTGACAGAAAAATGCACCAAATTCGTTTGGTAATAGGGCGGATTTATGCAAAAATATACACATTATAAATAATTATTCATTGACCAGACACGCTTTAAGTTATTATCAAGATCCACAGCTAAAATATTTCAAGATTTTATCTACAAATATGCTACATTAAATTTTTTTGCTTTTACAAATGTTTTAATTTTTAAATTCAGAAAAATCATTGAAATTAAAACAAATATAATCATAAACGAAAAATCACAAGCAAAATGTTCTTTTTTCAGAATATATATAATTCATACGTCATCCATTGGTGAATTTGAATTGTTTTTTTTTCATTTGCTTTAAAATAAAAATTTGCTACAAAAACATTTATCACTGGAAGAATTTTAGCCCACACTGCACACTCGTATCGTTACTTATTTTTTATTAAATTTTTAAATATGTCAGTTAATTTTGAAGCACAGTGTTGATTGTATAACGTTTTTATACGACCTCTACTGTAAGTTGAAAGCTCTTGGTTAAATTTCTTCCTCTGCAAAGAAATGTGACCATAACAACTTCGGGATGTTAGATTACCACTTGCTTCTAAATCTCGCCACAACCTTGCACTTGCATCATTCTTTTTACCCTCTTCTTAATTTCCACTCTACCATTTTCCTACTTCTGCCTCAATCAACTCCATTTAAATGATGGAATACTTTTAATAAATACAAATGCAGTCAAGTTACATTGTAGTGAAATTTTACAAGGGGAAATATCCGTTAAAATGAAATAATTTTTCAATCCCCAGGAAAACCTACATTTTTATATATCATACAAATCTACTACAGAAAAGCATAACATAATTAATTATACATGTTTAACATGACTGGTCTAAACTTATTAAAATATATGTAATTAATCATTGAAATATAATACACATTTTTAATAAAGTCCTTGACATTCAATTAATTCCGACAAAATGAAATATATATATATAAAATAAAAGGAAAAAAAAGGTTTTTTAACAAAGTTAAACAGCAAACAAATATCAGAAGTCCCGTGAATTTTGTTCTAATGAGATTTTACCCTATCATAAACTTAATAGTATTACAATATTTCAAATGCTTCTAAGGAACAAAAATGATTTGTTCATATAAGAACTATAACTTGCTTAAATATAAAATTATATTTTTAGACATTTGGTTCTTTCAAATTATGCATTTCATATTGAAGAAAAAAAATAGAGCTTTATTTCACTTTACATAATCAATATTATCGTTAAAACATTATGAAAGATTAAGCCATTTACATCGCGACTGGCGCCGCTAAACTCCTGCTTGCAACCCTATTCATCCTCGTCAAAAGAGGGATAAAAAAATATATTTTTTTAACACAACCGGCATCACTTTAACGTGGGGAAAGGAGCATAAAAAAAACGGAGCGTGTTTTAAAAAGAACATGCAAAAAACTGTCAAATAGGATGGGAAAAAGCAAATGAAAATTCTAGAAATAAATGGAGAAAAAATTACAAAGTGATGACGGTAGCAGCGGCAAAAGAAAAAAAAATGCAATTGAAATGAAAATTTCGTCTTTTTCTTTCCCTGTTTGTCTTTTTTAATTTAGTTTCTTTCACAAACATAGTGTAACAAAACACACAAAAGAAAAAAAAACTCATTCCTGGGGATCTTAACGTTTTTCGGGAAAATATAAAATCTGGATTAGCTTTTTAAATGACTTTAGGTGGTCTTAGTGCTCCCGAGTTTCGATGAAAAAGAATTTCTATTGTGAACGAGAGTTTTAAAAACGTTTCTTTGATGTTTTAGTACTTTGAGTTAAAATCATCCGATTAAGTAAATAATAATCTTCTATTGTAAACACAGATATTGCTTTCAAATTGAGGAAATGAGATGTTTTACTAAAAACACCATTTTCATGTCATATTTAACGACGATGGAACAGCAAATTATTGAGTATAAACTCTTTTTTTTTTTTTATCCTCTTGTACATTTTGTATAAAGTGTTCCACTTTAAACATACAATATACGTGTTTAAAAAAGGCCTGTAATGAGGACTTCAACAAACTCGTTGCTTCAAAGTAAATTCAAACAGCCGCTGGAGGAAAAGAAGCCTATACAAGAATGATAATACTTGAAAAAATAAATAAATTTTCTTTTTTCTTGTTTTAAGGTCTTTTTTTAGGATTATCTTTTACTGTCGGTTAGGTAATATAATATTTTGTGAAAGTACCTGTAAATAAAAATTATTAGACGAAATGCAAAATTCGCCTTGATTTAATCATAAACATTTATCTATGTAGTCAAATTGAAAGGTCGGTTTTGAAAGTGAAAGTACCTTTATTAAAAAAATCTGCAACTGAAATCGAAAAAGTAAAATATAGCATATTAGGAATTGACCTCAGCTATCTTATGCAAAAAACATTGTTTAAAAATATTCAAATTTAAACGAGAAATTCGAAAACAACCTGGCCATTGTTTAACATTAGCGAGCGGATGTTTTCAAGTGAGTGAAGACTCCCCTCATTTGAAGTGTGAAAAGTCCTTAGGTAAAAAGAGGAAAATTATTATGTTATTTCAAAGCAAACTTAGCAAGCATTTTGTACTTAGTGACGTAAAACATACTTATACAACTATTGAAATACTTTGTAAAATATAAACAACATTACGAAAGTACTTAATATCAATTTACATTTACATCCAAACAAAAGGGAGATTCGACAATAAAACAAGTAATTTTTAAGACAAAAAAAAAATAAAACATACCTTAAGGTATTATTTCTTATCTTCGTGTTTTCGTGGTAACACTTTATTGCTGTCCACATTAGAATTTTCACGGGGTCGGATCGGTATATATATATATCTCTAACAAAGATTTATTTTGCTTTATTCTTATAGATTAGTATATTCATTCAATTGATTCAATTTTCCACATGAAATATTCCATAAACAAAATCAGTTAAATGAAATTTACAATATTTGATATTTTTCTGATCTTTATTCATAATAACCTATTTTTACATTTTATACAGAAAGTAAAGGATTGCTTTGGATTATTTGAAATTGCAGAAAAAAAAATTCAAAAGAACAATTGCTGACTAGATTATTAAAATTTAAAATAAGCCGTAAGAATTCAAGAATTTTAGGTTGAAAATAATGTTATTTTACATGGTTGAGAATATTACAATGCTTAGAAACGTCAAGTAATTATTTCAAAACAATTTCCCTTATTGCAAACCAATTTTGGTGAAGTATTGGAAATTTTCTATAAAATATTGCAGGAATATTTGTATTTTGAATGTTTACAAAAGACCGATGGGCAAACCCGTTAGGTCTTAGGAATGCACAGTCTTAGGAATTTTACGCCGCAATAAACATGAAGAACATGTCAGATACATACAAGTACAGTAGAAACAATACTCCGCACTGTGAAAAGAAACAGATAGAGAGAGAGAGAGAAATGTTTCTTGTAGTAAGTAGGCGAAAATATAATATAACCTTTCCGAGTTACACACGATTCCAAAAAGCGTTCCTTTATCTTCGGAAACCAATAGATTTCCGAGATTTAAAGAAAACATTTCTGAAACAACAGTGTCTTTTGCTGGCCGTAATTTTCGGAAACGTTATGAAGTATATTTTAGAGTGCATTAATCTGTTTTCTTAAACGAAATATCGTGATTTCGGATGCTATCAATTCTTAAGTAAATATTTTCCATTGCGTAATAAATTTTATGCATGAAAAAGTAACAAAATAATGTTCATTTTACGCCGTTAATTTAGCATGTTTGTCTGTTAAACATGTTTGTTCAACATGAAATGTTTACTGGAGAATTAATAGCTTCCGAAAAAACAACATTTCGGGTTGATGACGGGTTGAGAAAACTAATACACTGTAAAAACTACTTAGTAGCGTCTCCACAAATTACGGGCAGCAAAAGATACTTTTGTTCCAGACATGGTTCCTTAAATCTCCATAACCTATTGGTTTCTGAGGCTACTGAATATAAAAGAACCTTTTTCGTGAGTAATTCGAGAGAAGTTATAATATATTTTCGTAAAACTTCTTGCTAAATCAAGAAACATTTCTCTTTTCTCTTCTTTACAGTGCAACCAAGAAGAAGTCTCACAAAAAGCCTCTATGGAGATCCTTACCCCCCCCCCCCTCTCCCCGATAAGTTTACAAGAAATAACATACATACGTCAAAATAGATTTGAATATAATTATTCTACATCTACTCAGACATTAATTGTCAGAATGCTTATCCACAATGAAATCGGAAGCAAATATTTAAAATACACACCACAAATATTAAAACAAAATTTTTAAATAAAATTATAAACTCAAATCTCACGATTGAATGAGAAAATTATATTTAACTTATATAAAAATTGCATTTTTGCAGTTTAATTTTAATAAAATGCATTTGCACTAGCGCCTAGTATGAAGGTGATGATATTTTCGAAAAATATATGCCTCTAAAATAATGCTTCCAAAACGTTTTAGCTGTTGACCCACTTTTAAGCTTAAAAATTAAGAAGAGTTACCAGGACTGTGGATGTGTGCAGAAAAGAATCTACGGGGCAGGTGAGGGGGAGCCGACCTACGTAATTTCTTTTGCTTATTTAAAATAAAATCAAAATTTAATAACTCAACATAGTACATGCTTGTATTCTAAAGGTAAAATTAAAAATCATTATTTAAGAATTTATATATATATATATATATATATTTTAAATAAGCAATGCTAGAGTGATGTATTTTCAAAATTAGATTGCTGAATTAATTTACATTAATTCACAAAAAATAATTGAATAAATTCCTTATGTAGGTTTGCGATATAAAATAGTGACATAACGTTGAATTCGAAATTATTATTATTTTACGTTTAAACTAGTGCTCCTTATTAAACGTTTATACGAGTACACCTATAATACGTATTAAACGGGGTACAGATTTTAGATACGTATGATACGGCCAAGGTGGTTATACGTATTATACGAAACAGTATATACGGTACAGCGTATAATCGGAACTTACCCTAACGGTTAAACGTATAAACGTTTAGTCGTTCTCCATTCATTCGTGAAAATGATGCTGTTCTCCAGCTGGTCTGCGGGTCAGAGACATTGATAATAGCCCGCTAGAGCCTGATTTGATTTTTTTTTCTTTCTCATATTCCGTGAAATTAAATTGCTCGACAACTGTTATATCAAAACAGGAAAAAAAAAAGAAAACGGCCATAAGTAGTATTTCAAAATTGTAAAAGTGATAAAAAAAAAATGTCTTACATTATTTGACCATATGCACAAAATTCCATAAAAAAATATACAGAGAATTGCGGATGGGCCGGGAAAATTATTGACAAAATTTCAATCCGACTTAATTCATTTAAGACATCGCATAGCAAAAATTTAGCATCCACAATGTAACATTTAAATCAACTGTTCAAGTGTGTCATTTTGATTTCAGTCACTGATAAAATATGAAAATCGTCCGAAATTCATTACAAAAGCATTATGACAAAAAATAAATCATATTATGCAGATTGCTACGGTAACGCTACAGATTTCCAGCTTGTTCTCCGTTCAGTGACGTAAGATTGGTGAGTCCATTGTCATTAAAAATAAATACGTATATCGTATATACTCGCGTATAAGCCAGAGTTGCCGGTTTGGCCTTTTTTTTATTCAGAATTTCCAAAATCATACCGGTAATTTCGAAAAAGGAATTATTACTTTGAGAAGTCAAAAAATGTTTCTTATTAAATAAATTCTGATTTAAAAAAAAAAAAAAAAAAAAAAGGCCAACCTGGCAACCCTGGTATAAGCCAACCCCAAAATTCGTGATGAGAACAGGTTTAATATCAATATTTTACAATACTACGCCTTAAATAATTTAGAATTAAATGAGATTAAATATGGCGTAGAAAACCATTCTGAATTACTGGTATTAAACGTGTTTTCATCTCGAATTTGTGGATGAGCTTTTACACAAGTATATATGGTACTTGAAATATACGTTTAACCAATATACGCTTATACGTATCGGGATACGTTGAAGCGTATATTTTAAGGCATACGTATTATACGTATATACGTATATCGGTTAAACGTATAACCGAAATGCGTATCGTGTCGGGAGCACTAGTTTAAACTAAAAACTTCAAGTATAAAAATAAATTATAAAAATATTTAAAAGCAATATTTTTAAGAATATTTTATTTGACCTCTTTTAGTTATGTATTTTCAATAACACTTTATTGCATGTTGTTTCATATATGATACATGCCAATAAGTGCTATTTATTTACTCATGTGATATAGGTTCATACAAAACGATCTTTGTTCCAGGTCAGGACTAATTAGATATAATCCAATGACACCAGTTATGTCTGCTCGACGGCACCGTTATGCTAATTATTGCAGTTTATTTTACAAAAATATAATTAGTGGGAATTAAGTGTTAAAAGTAAGATTTCTGTACGATTCGTATTTATAAACAAAGAAGAATATAAACTTAAAAATGGTATCTGGTTAATATATGCACATTAAAAATTTTAGTCGGCTTTGTGCGATATCTCTCAAACTGAAAAATAATTAATTGATATTTGAATGACTTTAAATAGATTAACTGCATTTTGTGGAATGATTGTCACTACCGATAAAATTCAAAATTCTGACTTAAAAGCCAAAATATTATTTAAAAAAAAAAATTCTTTTCCTTTTTCTGTACCTTTTAAAGATTATGATTTTTTTTCTATTAGAAAATATCATAGCAGGAAAGGATTCAAATTCATTGCCCTTTTTTTTATACATAATCTATTTTACGGATTGCTAAAAATATACGATTAGCCTCACTGCAAAAATGACAAATATATCTTAATCTGAGAACGAAAACGTACTATTATCTCTTCTGAGTTACCCACGATTCCGAAAAGTTCTATATAATTAGAAATTGTAGAAACCAATATATTTTCGAGATTTAACAGGTTCACTACCGAGGACGCATATGTGGCGTCGCTTGGTCACTCATTTGACATTCCATTTTTAATCCAAAATTACTAACTCACACCAGAAATTTTGAAAGAAGAAATTTTATTTAATGGAATCATGAAATGTCTATCATTAAATAAATCAAATATTGATATTAGTACTTTTTGGTATGAATTTGGAATTTCTGAACAAAATAAAACTACGTTAATTTTAACTCGGTAGTGAACGTGTTAAAGATTAAAAAAAAAAGAAATTTATTTTACTGACACGGATTTTCGGACACGTTTCCGATTAACTTTTATAGTGTATTAATTAGTTTTCTCAAATTGGGATATAGGTTTTTAGGATTCTATCAATTCTTAATTAAACATTTTCACCTGCGTAGCTGGTTTTATACATATTTTAACAATATAGCATTAATGCTGTTAATTTATCATGTTTGCCTGTCAAACATGCTGATTGAACATGAAAATGTTCACTATATAATTGATAGCATCCGAAAAACACATGTTCCGGATTGTGAAAACTGATTAATACATTATAAAAACTACCCAGAAACGCTGCCGAAAATCAGTGCAGGAAAAAAAACTTGGTTTTTATAAATACTTTTTTCAATCTCGAAAATATATTAGTTTCTGAGCTTTCTAAATATAAAGAACGCTTTTCGAAATCGTGGATAATTCAGTAGAGGCTATTGTATATTTTCATTTGTGGTTACAGTATATTATATTTTCCTATATTTTTTAGATTAAGAAAGATTTATCTTCTTTTTTAGAGTACAAGTATCAACAGCTCACTTAAGCAATAAAATTTTATATCCTTCTTTAAATGTATTTTTATGTTTATCCAGATGTTCCTTAGAACAAAAGAAATCTGATATGTTCTAGCAAACATGAGATTTCTTTCCTGTTATGTCATGGGTCACTATATTTACCGAACGAATTAAAATTTCATCACGAAACATCCTACGAACTAAGTTAAATGTAACCTAATCTCCAATATCTGATATTTCCCCATACAATTTATCAATAATATCCTGCTCTTATATTATTTAAAGCAATTTCTGTGTTACTTTGGATTATGACAAATTATAGAAGGATATAGTATACCTTAGTATAGTATTACACTAAAGATTGAAGAAAATTATTATTCTTTAATTTAACTAAAACATTTCTATACATATAAATGCCGTGTCTCTGTTCATTAATATATATATATATATATATATATATATATATATATGGGATAAATATGATAAATCAGTTTTCGTGAAATATTGTGCCAGTTAAGTAAAACATTTGGGAATTTAAAATTCAAAACATCTATTCACAATTACGAAGCCCAGTAGCTCAGAAGTCAGCACGTCGCGCTTCCGTGCTACAAAACCGGAGTTCAACTATAAAACTATAGGGCTAACACTATAGGGCTTGCTAAAACTATAGGGCTTGCACAAGATTCACTGAACCTTTTATAACTTCGAGGTCGATAAAATGAATAACAAGCGTGCAAAACTGCATACACAGTAAGCGCACCAATTTAATACTAGAATAGGGGCGCAAAATTGACACAACAGTGCCATCTTGTGGACGGGGTTGATAATGTTATATGCGGGCTTTTAGGATGACGTCATTAGGTATGAAAAAAATCTACCATCTGCGCATTCTTCTGAGCATATATTGTGAATCTTTACTCACTCATAGAAAACGTATCTTGCATACCAGATTTATTGCCAAATATTTTTGATACAGTTTGTTTCGATAAAATATGTACATTTAAAAACATTCACAATATCATTTTAGTTTCGGTAATAAAGGTAATAATATATAAGCATTATGTAAGCACTATGTAAGCATTATTAACTTTTCTACCGAAACTACAAAGATATAGTGATTGTTTTTACTTACCCATTATACGTGGTATAGGGTAAGTCTTGTAATCGTTTTGAAAATCGAAAAAAAATAATTTGACGGATTTACACGTTTCAGACACTGGGCATTTCGAAAAACATATTTTTAGAAAAAAAAATTTGCCGTCCATCTGTCTGTCTGTGTGTCTGTAAACGCTCTATCTCCCGAACAAATTGAGATGGAGACTTCAAATTTGATGTGTACTTAGTATGTAATAATGGGAAGGAGCTTATTGAATTTCAGTAACCTCGATTATCCGGGACTCTTTTTTTCGGACTCTCGAAATATTCGTTTTGATAAAAGGTATATAAAAATTTTCGAAATTGTTTATTTTAAGGAGGGAATATAAAAGACAATAAAAAAATATAAATTGCATAAAGAATAAAGTCGATCGGATAATGAGTTGCCGAGAGATTTGTTATCCTATTTCCCGCACTCTTCGGTTTTTCCTGACCCTGTATTTCATTCAAATTTCAATTCAAATATATATTTTAATTGGAAATGAGACGCTTAATCCGACGCAGTAAACCGTTAGTTAATATGATTATAAATTTTGGAGGAATAGAGCATTTAAAGTTTATGACGTCATCAAGCCACGATTTTATTCGAATTGCAATGCATTTTATAAATAGTTTACACATGTGTTATTTTCATATTTTATATTATGCATATTCATGATGGGTAAGTATTACGGTGGCCCCCAACTACTAGTTTAAATATAAATATTTTTATCAAACAAACTGTATAAAAAACATTTTGGAATAAATATGGTAAATAAGATACATTTTCCATGAGTGAGTAAGGATACACAATATATACTCAGGAGAATGCGCAGATGGTACATTTATATATAATTCTCTATCTCACCAATGCTCCTATATTGAAAAAATACCTTACCCTCTAAACATATTAAAATGTATTGTTACCGAAAAAACAACCGTGTACCTAATTTCTATGATTTTAACACATCAGAAACTGAGTGAACAATGGATAACAAAATTCACACAAGGAGGGAGTAACTTCTATTGTTTTAAAACCCAGATTTCATAAAAACATACGGTCGCCAATGTATTAAAACGCAGGTTCACTATCACTAGATTTTACTGTAATTGTGACTAAACTAAACTAAATTCTGCGGCTCTACAATCCATTAAGCATTATGGTCGGCTGTGCCCAAGGGCTCTGAGGTGCTATATACACTGTTAAAAATTTGCAGTAAACTGTCCAGTCATTTGACCGTTTTTAGAGAAAACGATTACATAACCGTATTTGAACTCTATTATGACCATATTATTGCCCATATTATGGTCAGAATAGAGTTCAATTACGGTTATGTACCCGTTTTCTATAAAAACGGTCGAATGACCGGACAGTTTGATGCAAATTTTTAACAGTGTAGTAAATGTCTTCACCAGGTGGTCAGCCTAACGCGGAACACCAAATTTAGTGTTTAGTTCCTAAGCACGCTGCATACATAAGCGTTCAAAGATAAATGGCAGAGGTATCCGATAGATCAAATGCGAGGTTACGTCATTCAAGGTTGTACGCCACGTAGCGGAAGGTGTTCAACAGGTTGAACTACAGCAAGGTGATTAACTGTTTATACTTCTTGTTTGTAGTCTAGTAGTTCCTATATCTATGAAATAGGCGCAAACGTCATTTTTCTTTTGTATTAGTACTAAATTTCTGAACGTTAGTATATTGTAATAATAATTGTATTCTTTGTTATTGTGATTATTTTGTATATTATTACTTTTTTACAAAATATTTTTATTATGTTTTTACAAAATATTTATTGAATATCTACATTGTTTTCAATCTTTAGTGGATAATCATCTTTCTAGAAGTGACAGTATCTGATATTACTAGTAAATCTTCAGATCAAGAGCCTCAACGTCAGCTCTGAAAGTCATTGTTTTTTAATCTCACTTTTCCTAATATTTAACATCTTACAATCCGCAAATTGAATTTTTAAAATTACATATACATTTATGGGCATATAAAATAATTCGAAGGTTTGAGAAATTGGAAACGTTAAATTAAACCCGGTTTATGCAATAATATTTTGACATTCTTATGAGCTTCTTATTCTTGTAATTTTTTAGATTAAAAAATAACATTTCTTCAGATGGGCTCTACCTCCCTGAACACCCCGTAATCTTTTTTAATTTATATTCATGATTTGCTATTTATTGAATGATTCTAGTATATCTTGGATTTCGTTCTACACAGTGGTTTTATTAGGATAAGCAATAATTTCGAAAATAATTTCATGTTATCCTAATACCCAAATAGCAATATTTACTTACCTGCCAACCATGAAACACCTGCATCTGATGGATAAGTTGAATAATATCTCATGTACAAAAGCAACTTATGGAAATGTAAACTGCATCTACTGTATTTCACTTATATCTATTTTAGAAATCTAACAAATTTTGTTTCGAAAAAAAAGTTTTGATGGCCATTCTATAATATATATTTTATCGAAGCAATCCTGATCTAACTCGATGGCAATAGCATACTAAACTCCCCTTCGAAATATACATATACAAATGTAAACTCATACTACGAAACTTGAATCCAAATTACATGTTCAATATTTTTGTAATTTTCGTTTGGAAAAAAAAATTTCTGTAATAATATATAGTAGTTAAATGGTAACTTATATCAAAATAAATTCTCATTTATGTCGATAGAATATTAAAATGACCCTAAAATAATTTATTTTGCTAATAAAATATTGCAGCAAAATAGTGCGAGTTAATTATATTTTATTATTTTGATATTCTTTGATATATGGTTGCTAAGTAACTAATAAATTAAAGAGCAAAGTAAAAAGAAATGCATTTTAAAATTTGTAAAAAAAAATATGAAAACAAAAATGTTTTATTTTTCCCGAACAGATGCAAAAAATTTTCCAATAATTTAAACGTTTAATTTCTAAATTCCAATAAATGTATCGGCAAATTTTCAAAGCTATTGGATATACTTAAAAACCTCCATATCGAAAATTTAGCATTTATAATTTTACTTTTAAATCCATTATTCATATATATGATTTTCATTTCATTTAAAAATGAAATTTGAAAATCGTCTGCATTCCCATAGTTAAGCATTATGACCTAAAAATAAATGTTCTATATTTTTCGAACGAATGAACCAACTGTAACCAAAAAGTATACAGCCGCATCCGGGTACCTCACCAACATACATACCAAAATTCAACTTAATAGGACGATTTTTACGGCAGTTATTGCGGAACAGACAGACAGACAAACAGACAGACGGAAACCAAAAACTTTTCGCGTCTCCACAGTGACGCTTCTACAATTATCTTCTGCCATTTTGAACATCATCGAATAATCAACAGATTTATATCAATTCCTGTTTGTTTCTAATATAAAAATAGAAATATTCGTTATAATGTAGTGAAAGTTTGTGGTAAATGTTGAAATAAATATGTGTAATAAAATTTCAGTATCCATCTATCAAAATACGTGGGTTTCTTCAAGCCACCAAAGTTACCCCACTCCATAAAATTATTTTCACACCGTTTTATTATTCGTTACACACTTTTATTAAGTAAATTAACTTTTAGTTCTTGTGTGTAAATGGAAAAACAGATGGATTACATCATTTATTAATAAGAGCAACTTAAATTTTCTTGAGTTTTGAAGCAAAAATGAATTTAAATAAGTGTCGGAAAGTAGGCAGTTTGGATTTGAGAACATCCTTAAGTTTGTAGAAAACCTTAATATGAAATATAATAATACCTTACATTAAAGATACAAAGAAAACTGAATTATGTGGAATTTACCTGAGCAATCCCTGAATACATTAATTGTAACACAGTTGTTTTATACAGTCCTCAAACATACTTCTTACAATTGTAGGTTTATATCTTGTTCTACATTTAAACATGGTTTAATTATTATTCGTATTAGTATCCAGAATATTACTTGGAATGTAGACCATCTCATACATCCTAACAAGCATAAGATTTATCTTGCTTTATAAGATAGGTTAATGCGTTTATTTAATGTTCAATAGATTCAATATTCTCCAATAACATTCCATAAACAAACTTAGTTAAATGCGATTTCCAGTCTCTGACATTTTACTGATATTTTTATAATAACATATTTTTACATTATTTACAGAAAGTTTAGGATTTCAACGAATCATTTGAAATCTTAGAATAGAAAAGACCAATAACTAAATAAATTATTGAAATTTAAGATTATCGTAAACATTCGAGAATTTTAAACTGAAAATACTTGTTCTTTTACGTGACTGAGAAAATTTTGATGCATAGAAACGTTGGGAATTATTTCAAAACAGTTTGCATTGTAGAAAATTACTTTTGACAAAATAATGGGACATTTTTAGAACAAGTTATATGAGTAAAAATGCACATGATTTTATTTCGAAGGTTACTTTCTATTTCCAGAAGACCAATGGGCAAACCTGTTGACAATTATAAAATTTTGAACATAGATAAACCTGGATTTTACATCAAATTATATTTGCAAAACTTCATTGCATTCTGCTACAAAACCAGATTCTTCTTACAAAAAATATATAATAATGCAACTTAAGTTCAGCAAACACATTTGCGTTCCTTTAAAAGCATCAATACTTTTGAAAAATATATGTCTCTCGTTCTCGTTTACTGAAAAAATTTACTACATTTTACCATGTTTAATTTTCAAAGTTTAGACACGAACGTTTTCTCTCGATTAATTTCAGATATATATATATATATATATATATATATATTGTCGTTTTGAAAAGTTTTTTCCTTGAAAAATAAATGGATTAGGATTTCTGCATTGAGTAAGTATGTATAATCTTAAACAGGTATTTAAGTATTAAAAATTGTATTTCTTTTTCCAAGACCAAGAAAATTGCCCATTTTAGACAGGTTCACGTTACATACACGTTCCATTTAAAAAGTTTACCATTTTTAAAGTGTTTCATCTCACAAAAAGCAACTTTTCGAAACGTGACCTTTTTTTAAAAAAAAGAAAGAAAGAAAGAAAGAAAAAGAGACGCATAGTTGTCATCGCATACGGTTTTATCTTACCACTAAAATTTTAAATTAAATTTTGCCTAATTCAATTCCCAAGATTTAACTAATGCTAACGATTAAATTAGACAAAAATTTCTATTAAATTTTAGTGGTAACAGAAAACCACACAAGTAGGAAGCTAATGTTATGTGACACTAGAAACTGGTTTAAATTTATTTTTTTGACAATAATTTAATTTTTTTTTTTTTAATCTCTCTAAAAAATATTCAGGCGTAACCATGATGAAAGCATTTATTTCCTGAAATATCTTTTGCCTCAACATAATAGAAATTCTGAACAATTCTTCAAATGAAGTCCACTTAGCCTTCCTCCAAAATTGAAAAGTATCAGCTCCTTTGTCCCTGGCCAAAATATTCGTTCAGCAGAATGTTTGCTCTGAAGGAAATGCCATGTAGTGGACCTAATTAATTGTGATTCTCAGTGTTCCCGACTTTTGCCTGTTCTCCATCCATAAATATCCTATTTCTGTTCCATTATTTGAGGACAATTGCACGGTTTGAATAGGAGGAAGCCATGGGATATTTTAATTGCTAGAGGGTAAACAGAAGTATTGCTGTTATTATTCAGTCAGGGTTCGGAATTTTTGTTTATTTATTGGGTTATTCAGATTGCAGTCACACTTATGATTTAAATATCAAGTTCGATTTGTTTGGAAGACTTTGTGCAGCTAGACAGGAATAGTGAATTCAAAGTTTTGAATAATTTCAATAGCACTACAAAGTAAAATTCTATATATGCTTCATATTTTCTGCTAATATAAAATATTTTTAAAGTAAAATTTTCCCATTTGTTCTTATTCATTGAATTTGACTGATGAAATCTGTCTTGACCAGATTTTTACAAACATATTGGTTTTATTGGTTTTCGCATTTAATAGCGCCAAAATTCAGAAAACGCATTTGGTATAAGTTACTTTTGTGTTACATTTTTAGTCAACATTTTATCTTCTAATAAAAGATTTTTATATCTGCACATTTTAAAAATTAATTATGGACAATATTGCTATTTAAATTTTATTGTTAGAAAGCACACAGAAATAGTATTGTTGTTTTTTTTTACAGTAGAAAAGGCAAAATTCAGAATTTTTATTTAGTTAATTAGTTATTAGGATCGCAGTCCAAACGCAATATTTTAATGTGAAATTATACTTATCTGGGTGTTTTTGTATAGTTAGAGACCACAAGTGAAATTAAAATTCACCTATGTTGAATTATAAAGTAAAATTCTATTTATACTTTTCATCCTCTTGTATTACACAGTTCTTCAAAAGAAAATCTAAACAATTGTTTACATCCATTGAATTATACGATGAAATTTGTTTTATAAAAGTTAAAATTTCAGTGCAAATTCACCTTGTTTAATAACTAACATTCATTAAGATACAACTAAATGTAAATATATTGCTTGAAGGTGCGTAAAAATATACATAAAAAACATTTAAAAGCACATTAAAGTCCTTTTAAAAAATTCCAAAACGTTTTCAACCGAAACCCGGTCATCATCAGTGGAAAAAACTAATTCTGTTGAGTTGAGTTGTTACCTCTTTGCGTTTTCTTGCTTGCCCGGAATAATAGCAATTATAAGAGAGTCTCTAGAAATAATGTCTAAAAAAGAAATAGTCTGTAACGATGTATTATCATATGATATCCACGCAGTCTGGAATGAATTAATGCATCATTGATTACCTTTCCCATCCCACCTTTTATTCCAAACCCTTCAAGTGAAATAGTTTATTCCGGGCAAGCAAGAAAACGCAAAGAGGTAACAACTCAACTCAACAGAATTAGTTTTTTCCACTGATGATGACCGGGTTTCGGTTGAAAACGTTTTGGAATTTTTTAAAAGGACTTTAATGTGCTTTTAAATGTTTTTTATGTATATTTTTTCGCACCTTCAAGCAATATATTTACATTTAGTTGTATCTTAATGAATGTTAGAAATCTGTTTTGGACTAATTTTTGCAAACATATCAGGAGTTGCAGAGATTAGAAAAGAGGTTACATACACACCCACAAAAAAAAAAAAAAAAAAAAAAAAAAAACAGCAGTTTAGAATATGTGTCCTTTCCTGCAATGCATTAGTTTTGCGATTTTTCTTTTAAATTTCATATATCATATTTTTTTTATATTTAAACATTATTTTAATATGAAATTATACTTATTTGGGTGATTATGTGTAGCTGGAAAACACAATTGAAATTAAAAGCAATGTCGGTTCTATTATACAGTAAAATTCTATCTATACTTTTCATCTTTTCATCCTCTTGTACACAGTTCTTTTAAAGTAATTCTAAGCAGTTGTTTACATCCATTGAATTTGACGATGAAATCTGTTTTGGACAGATCTTTGCAAATATATGAGTAGTTGCGAAGATTAGCGACGGACTTGCAAAACACAAATTTCAAAAAACAGCAGTTTAAAATGTGGTTAAATTTTCACTAAAGCAATTCTAACTCTCTGGTGCGTTATTTTTGCGATTTTTGTTTTATACTTCGTACATAATATTGTTTTTATATTTAATGGCGTTGAAGTTTGGGATACTCAGGTAGAACAGATTAACAGCATGTTAAGTGTTTAATCAATGGTTTATTTTGTTATCAAATGCAAGTTTTTCATATACGCTAATATGAAAAAGTAATGGTGTAATTACCTGATAGCTATTTTTAATTCTTAGAATATTTTTTAAAATCATAATAGAACGAGCACGATACATTTTTTTCTTATTTATTAGATTATTTAGAGTGTTATTAGCGACAAAGTCCTATTTCTTTCAATACGGACTTTTTTGTCGTAGAAATGTGTAAGTCATTTTTGGAAGGCCACTAAAATACCGATTGTCATTTTATCGCTCATACAATCACTTCTAATCATGGTATAATTTCAATTTTATATTATTGAATAGTTAGAAAAATGTACTTTCGAATGAAATTTCTTTGAAAACTGTAGCGCAATTTGGTGACATGAAATGACTCTTTAAATAACTTTCAATCGTGATTTTTTTAAATCTATCTCAACAAAGAGCATTTGTTTGCTATAATAATTTGTGGCAAGGTTACCACAATTCGCTATCAATTGGCCAGAGCAAAGAAAAAAAAATAAGCAAATTAATCATAATAACTTTTTTTTTAACCGTCATTCTGGCTAAGGTAGTTTTCATATCCTTTGGTTTAAGAATTCAGCTAATTTTACGCAAACACACGAAGCTAAAATGCGTGGAAATCGATTATAGAAAATTCGCAGTTTTCGCCAATATAGAATTTGGATGAGAGTTTCAAAAAAATTGTCAGCTATCACCAAGTTGGCTTCATTTATAATAACCAATTTTTTTCGCCAAATTTGGCGATATTTCGCCAAGTATCGCCCAGTTTAAAAGAGAAATTCACGTTGGCTAATATGACTCTGTAGTTTTAAGTGTATGAGAGTTGGAACACACAAATGGTTACAAGAATGACAGAAAATTAGCGAGAAACCATGTTCAATAAAACTCATAAATTTAACCAATTTATGGAGGAATCCCTTATTTTTAATCTATTGCCTTGTTTCAAAGTGTCAGCCACGCTAGAATTTCATATATGTAAATCAACATTTGGACGGAGGGCCGTTTTGTGGTCTGAGGGTCATGATCTGTGAAAATATACTGAATTTTTTCAGAATTGCTTTCCTCCGGACGTCGTCAATAGGTAGCTTCTTATTTTTTGTAATGGAAGCTACCTAAAAATAACGCACCACAGAGTAAAGGTTTCTTTGGGATCTAAATTTGCATGTTAGTAAAAAATTATCCACATTTTAAATTGCTGCTTCTCTAAACTTGTGTTTTGAAATTTCGCTCTTAATATCCGCAACTCCACATATGTTTGAAAAAATCTGGTTATAAGATACTGCATTTTAGCGCTAAACTAAACTCTGTCAACCGAAAAGACAGATTTTCATTTTATGTTGAAAATAAAACTGATATTAAGTTAAATTAAATTGGTCGCTCATACATCACTTTTAAACATCGTATAATTTTAATTTTTATATCATCGAATAGTTGGGAAAATGCACATTTGAATGAAATTTCTTTGAAAACTGTAGCTAAATTTAGTGACATTAAATGACTCTTTAAATAATTTTCAATCATGATTTTTTTTAAATCTATCTCAACAATGAGTATTTGTTTGTTACAATAACTTAAAGTAATTAGGGGCAAGATTACCACAACTGCCAATCCATTGGCCAGAGCTAATAAAAAGTGTCCAGGCCGGGATTTAAACCCAGGACCTTGGCTTAAGCTTCCAACGCTCTACCAACTAAGCCATCCTGGACAATGCCGGCGGACACAGTTCGCTCGGATAACCTTTTGACAATGACATCTGGTATGTTATCTGAAACAGCTCAACAGAATAAAATGCAGGTAATAGTACTCCAAGTAAACATTCGATACATAATTATACTTCTTTAATTTAACTGAATTATCCTGATTGTAAATACATCATACGAGTTGTACTTTTCCAACTGAGTGAAAACTATACAGTCCGGGATTTCAAACCATGACCTTGGCTTAAGTATAAGTCCACCATATTTGTCCAAGAGAGCTTAGTTGGTAGAGCGTTGATGACTTAAGCGAAGGTCCTGGGTTCAAATCCCGGACTGGACAGTTTTTCACTCAGTTGGAAAATTACAGCTCGTATGATTTATTTACCAATCAGAATAATTGTGTTAAATTAACAGAGGAAAACATAAAAAAGAAAATTAATCATAATAATCGTAAAAAAAAAAATAATAATAATAATAACGCGTCGCAGAGTCAGAGTTGCTTTGGGACTTAAATATGCATATCAGTGAAGAATGATAACCGCATTTTAAACTGCTTTTTCTCGAAACTTGTGTTTCGCAAGTTCGCTCCTAATATCCACAAGTCCTCATATGCTTGCAAACATCTGGCCATAAAATACCACACTTTAGTGCTAAACTAAAACTGTCAACGAAAAGACAGATTTTTATTTTATGTCAAAAATAAAATTAATATCAAGTTAAATTAAATTGGATAAAAAAAATCCCTACCTGACACTTTGAGTGTGTGGTTGGAAAATTTTTGAAGTCCTGCAAATTATTGTGTTATTTTGGTAAATATTCAACTTTCGAAGTATTTTTTGCTGTGTAATCACTTTACTAACTAATATCTATATTCTGATAACATTTTAGTTGATTTATTGTAGTATTTAGCTTGTTTAAATAACTTTGAAATTTTGTCACGCTACTTTTCGCCATGTCGGCAAAGCTAATTTTTAATATCTACTAATTATTTATTTATTATCTAACATTTCTATTTTTCACTATTACGAATTATGAATAGAGTAACATGCCTTTAATTTCTTGCCTTTGGAGCTGCTTTTGAGTCAGTATTTCTTTAGTTATAGCTGTTTTTGTGTTTCTGGTATTTTGGTGGGCGGTTCTCGGCTGCTGTGTTGATATCGCCATTTTGTTTTAGAGTGGGGTTGAGTTGTTTTTCTCTTCTGCATGTCTCTTGTGTAATTGTTCGTGTATCTTCGGCTTTTCTCGGCTGTTAGCGTAAAGTGCCTTGGTGATTCTTTTGGTTGGTGGATTTTTCTCTTAATTGGATCATTGTGTGAGTTTTATGTTGGTCTGAGTGCCTTTATTAGTAGAGTTTTCTAGGGCGGTTTGTTAATGTAGTTACGGTTGTTAAGTAGTTATTTATTATTGTTGTCACGTGTTTTTTCTGGATAGTGGTCTCGTTCCTTGCTTGTCTGTGTGGTTGTCACGTGTATAGGGAATGAGGTTTGTCTAGAGTTTGTTTTTGATTGTTTACTTCCGGTGCTTCCGTTTGTAGTATTGCTGGTATTGGTTGTTAGATAGCTTCCTATTGGGCATTTTCTCAGGTATGTTTGCATAATTTATATTTAGGCAGAGACAAGCTCCCTCCTATGTATGCTGAAGGTATGTTCCCACGGTGAAAGCTTCTAGGGCAACTTTTGGTCATTGTGATTTTTTGGATATTACTTGGGTTTGGGAGCTTTTCTTAAGTGTTATTGGTATTTGATTTAGGATTTGAGGTTTTCTATAGGGGCAGTTTGGGCTTTTGGTGAATTATGGGTGATTTTGCAGAATTAATGGAGGAAGTGGAGAGGTTGGAGTATCCACATGCAATTCAGAGACTTAATTCATATGTGTATGATACATTGGAAGAACAGCGTAAAGGTAGTTGTGGTAGGATTACAACGGATACTATGAAGATTGTTAAAAAGGTGATGGATTATATAGCCCAGAAGACACTAACTGCTTATAGAATTACAATTGAAAATGAAGTAAAATTAAAGGCAATGATTGAAAATAATCGTGTATTTGAGGATTTGGCTAATAAAATTGCAAGGGTTTCGACAGGGGCATCGGACGATCAGCAAAAGAAGTCGAAAATTGATCGGCTTAGGGATCGAGATGATTATTCAGTTATTCTTACATCGGCGGTTGATGAGGATGTGGAGGATGTCAGGAGTATAGTCAAGATGGCATGTAGAGAGGCGGAGGAGATCCCGAGAATTGGTGATATTGTAACTACTAAGCAGAAACAAGTGATTCTTAAGGTTAAGAGTAGAGAGGAAACTGTTAAATTGCAAAAGCTCCTGACCTCAAGCGAGAAGACGAAGGACAGGATTAAAGTAACTATCCCGAGGAAAAGACGTGAGAGAATTATGGTATTAAGTGTGGATAAGGAAATAGATGAATAATGTGTTACAGGTACAATTTCGAAATTATTGGAAGAGGAGAAGGTTGGCACAGGTATGATGGACGGAATTAGAGAAAAATTAAATGATGGTTCAGTTACAGGTCAGGCTAAGATTACCCTTGAGAAATTAGTCGATGAATTTAGGTATGATGTAAATGTTATTAGGAGAATTGAGACTAAGGCATGAAAGGTAAATTGGTTATTAGATGTTGATAAAGACAGTATGGAATTTTTGATATTAAGAAGAAGAATTTGCCTGGACTGTGAGAGATACAGAGTGGTGGAATATATTCCAATAGTAAGGTGTTATAAGTATCAAGCTTATGGTCATGTAGCCAATGTTTGTAAGGGTGCGTTGAGATGTCCCAAATGTGCTGATTCTCATATGGTTACAGAATGCAAGAGTGTTAAGTTGACATGCAGTAACTGTTATTTTGGTGGTTCAGAAGCTGACACTAATCATTCGGCAGAGCAGATAGCCCAAGTTTTCCAGTGTTTAAGGCCTATAGGGATCAATGGATCCCTAAGAGGTTATAATGGTTGCTCCGGTTGTTCCTTCATTGATTAAGTTTTTACAGATTAATCTTCACCATTGTTCTGATGCTGTTGATGCTATGATCTCTTATGCTATTAAAAATAACATAGATATAATTTGCTGTCAGGATCCTTATCTAATTAATAATAAAATTCCTCATCTCCCGTCAAATTGGCCTTCCTTTTATTCAGATTCTTATAACTCTGTTATTATTTCAACTAACTGTGATTATACATGCATTCAAAGTTTAGTTAACACGAACTCGGTATTTGTAAACCTTACGGTGTCTGATGGAAAGATATTGATTGGCTCACAGTATTCTGCTCCCTCTGGTGATATTGACAAGGAGTTTTTAGAATGGACTAATGAAATTCAGGACTGTACAAGAGTACTAATTGCAGGAGATTTTAATGTTCAATTGAAACACCTGGGGTATGCTCGAGACGATGACAGATCAGAGGTGTTGCTGGAATATTTGGCAATTAAGGATTTGTCATTAATGAATGATGTGACTGCTCCACATTCTTATATTCAGGATAATAGGAAAGGAAGACCGGATTTGACTTTGGGCGGTTTGGACATTATATCTAAGTTGGACAGCTGGTTAGTTGATGATGAAAACTTTTCATTTAGTGATCACAGATTTATAACTTTTTCTTTGCAATATTCTCCAATTTTAAAGATGTCTGAAAGATATAAAACAAAACATAAGAGTTTTGCTAAATTTAACAGGTATATGAAAGAACATGAATTGAGTATGATGAATAGTCTTCTGAAGGTACATACACAACAAGATCTGGATGAATGGATTGTTCGCTTTAATGATATAATTATTGATATTATGGACAAGTGTTTTAGAAAGGGCAAATTGTATCATGCACCAAGGATTAATTGGTTTAATGATGACTTAAGGGTTAAAAGAAATAGGGTCAATGCAGCATATAAAAGATATACAAAGAATATAGAAAATCTAAATTACAGGGAAACATATGTAAATTTAAGGATGGACTATAAAAGGGAAGTGAGAAAAGCAAAGAAATTGTCATGGTTACATTTCTGTGAAAGAAATTCAGAGACGTATGGAAATCTTTATAAATTTGTGGCAGGTAAACAACTTCAGCATACGGATCTTATATTTACAACACTTGAAAATGCAACAGTTTTTGATGATTATGACGATACTGTAAGGGAATTATTTAGGGAGCATTTTGCAATTGATCGGGTTCCAACAGATGTTCATTTGTTTATTGCGGATTCTCATTTTGATGAACTTGACGACTGGCATCCTATAACTGAAAAAGAATTACAATATGCAACTGGCCAGCAATCAAATAACAAGGCTCCAGGATATGATGGCATTGACGCATTGGTTGTTAAAAATATGGTGAACAAATATAATAAGTTGATGTTGAGAGTTTATAATAAGTGTTTATCATTAGGACATTTTCCAAAACTGTGGAAAAAAGCTAGTATAATCTTTTTTAGAAAAAGGAACAGGAATCCACGATTGGCCAGGGCATATCGCCCGATTTCATTGCTTCCAATTTTTGGAAAAATATTAGAAAGAATTGTGAAGTTAAGAATTATTAATACATTGGAATATATGAACTTTTTGGAACCAGAGCAACACGGCTTCAGAGAAGCTAGGAGTACACTTTCGGCACTTGCAGACTTGAAGAATAAGGTCAAGGCCACATTGGAAGACAACAAATACTGTGCATTAATTTCCTTGGATATACAAGGAGCTTTTGATTTTGTAGACTGGAATATTATAGATGAAATAATCGATGAGTTACGTATAGAGAATTGTCTAAAAGCAATTTTAAAAAATTATATTAGTGAAAGACTTATAGGCTACAGATTTTCAAATGGTTAGAAGTGGTTTGATGTTTTTCGAGGGTGTCCCCAGGGGTCTTGTCTTGGCCCGTTGATATGGACAATAGTTGCTAATAGAATGCTTGTACAGTATAAAAAATATAGTATGTTTGTGGTATCATATGCAGATGATACAGTTATAATTGAAGGTGGAGATACACGTGTTTCGTTGGAAAATAATGTAAATAAGAGTATAGAGATATTTAATAATATTTGTACTGACTTAAAACTTCAACTAAGTGCAGAAAAGTCTAAGGCAATACTCTTTGGACGTTACACAATGGATAATAGACATCCAATCTTTAAGATTGGAACGACTTCTATTCCTGTATTGAATAATATTGAATATTTGGGATTTACTTTAGATCAAAAATTTAACTGGTTGGAACATCTGAGTGTGATACGTGATAAGGTAAAAAGTTTTGCAGCTTCAATTAGAAAAACGGGCCGTAGAGATAAAGGTATTGATGCTAAATTCCTGAAAATCTGGTATAATACAGTAATACTTAAGCAGATATCTTATGGCCATGAGGTGTGGTTTCCAGATCTAAGAATTCATGGAATAAGGAGATTGCAGTCTTGTCAAAGACAGGGCCTTTTGACTTTTATAAGGGGGTATAGAACGATTTCAAACGATGCACTGTGTGTACTTGCAGGTGTTATACCTATTGATTTACTGCTGAATGCAAGTGTGAAAAGATATCAGTTGATCAGGGGTGAGAGTACATTGGCAATTGAAGATATGATCATAGATAAAACAGGTCTGATGTTAAAGAAACCTACGTTTGGATATAAAGATTTTAATGCTAAAAAGAACATTAAGATTGTAAAATCAGTTACAGAAAGTGTTCCCTACTCGAAATTTCCACAGTTGTATACTGACGGGTCGAAGATGATTGAGGGAGTGGCGGCTGCCTATACTGTCCATTTTAAAGGTGAATTTATCAAGGATCATAAGATTCGGTTAGTGAAATATAATTCAATATTTCAGGCAGAACTCTGGGCTATTAAGCGAGCAATAGATTGGGCTCTGCAATCCTCATTTCCAGAAATTACAATTTATACTGATAGTTTGTCATCGGTTACAGTTTTGGATAAACTCTTTCCAGTGAATAGTATTGTAAGAGGTATATTTGACTTGCTTAGTGAATCGGTGGAAAAACAGATAAATATAGGCTGGATAAAAGCGCATTGGGGCCTTGATGGAAATGAGCGAGCAGATAAATTAGCAAAATCAGTCATTGAGGAAGAAGTGGCAGATGAAGAGGCAGTTATTCCACTACCGGTTTCTTTTCTTAAAACTTATCTGCAAAAGGAATGTATTAAAGATTGGCAGGTTGAGTGGGAGAGCTCAGACAAAGGACGTGATACCTATAATGTAATAAACAAGGTTGATACAGATTTTATATGCTATTCTCAAGTCGTAATGTACTTTATTTCGGGCCATGGTTCTTTTCCGACTTATCTTTATAAGATTGGAAAATTAGAGAGTGATAGGTGTATTTGTGGCTGTGTGGGCTCACCTTTTCACTTTATTTTTGGTCCTTGTACATTAGTTGACAGTCAGTTTGTTTTTAATAGAAATCTAACAGTAAGAAGTAATATGAGGAGAGTCCTGTTCACAAGGTCAAATTATGATAAGCTTAAGCAGATTTATAACATTTTAAACCAAACATATTCATTTATAAAGTACAAATTCTGACATTGTAGTTGCAATAGATTTATTTTGTTCTGTCTGACATACTTCACATGCCTCGGTCTTGGTATACTGGCGTTTTATTGCCAAGTTTATGGTTACATATTTGCTGCTGGGACTGATTCATTAGATACAGCCCATCTTAAACGTGACATTATACTTTGAATTTTTGAACTGACTCAACAGAGACGGCTTTTCAGGCCTGAAGTTTCATATAACATCAACTTGGGTTCTGTATCACTGTGACTGTTTTATTAATGGTGTGGAAATGTGATTTATCGATGCTTTTTAAGGGATGGGACTGAGTTAGTAGATACAGCCCATCCTCGAAGTGTATCGGACCTGCTGTAGTGGATGTTAATTTGGTGAAATATGAGCTTTTACTGTATTCTACAGTGAATTTGGAATTTAAGTATTATATATGCTTGGGTGAACTTTTGGTGCTGTTAAAGGACATTTTCAGGCGAACTTTTGACTTTTTAATTGATAATTTTACAATATTGAACTTTGAAAGATAGCTACATATTCGTAGTAATTTAACAGGACTTTATTTAATGTTCAGTTTTCATTAGTTTGTTTATTATCTTCATATAATATGTAATATAGTGACAAAGATTGTTTGCCATGGAATGTTGGTTTTGTTATTTATGATTTTATATAGTTTTATTTTAGATTTAGTTAGATGGTCTTGTAACCATAAAGACCGTTCTGTTGTTAATGGTAGTTTATAGTTTTTATTTTTAGTTGTTAAGATTTATAGCACAATTGTATATATGTGTTTATTTTTGGCGACTGGCTAATTTTGCTGGTTGGGTGCTTACCAGCTTTTTGTAAAATTTTCTTTGTTATTAATGCCGCTGTTTTTTTTTTGGTTCGACCTTGGTTGAGGCTTCAAGGGTAGGTTGGTAGGGGTTTTTCCGCCGGAGATTTGTAGCCATCAGCCACTTCGTGGTTGGCTCTCCGGTTTGGGTGTTTCCAAGTTAAATTAAATTGGTTAAAAGCTACGTTGCATCATAATATGCTCGGAATTGTATTTGCATTTATTTATCTATTAAACATGTGATTTAATAAATGTGGAGTTTGATTTATTTGGGAAACTTTGGTGTAGATAAACAGAAATAGTAAATGCAAAGTTTTCGATCATTTCAATCGCATTATAATTTATAATTCTATCAATGCTTCTCATCTTGTAGTAGTTTACATTAAAATAATATATTTTCTAGATCTATGGAATTCAGATTGAATATGGTTTTCGTCAGATTTTTGACTACGCATTAATTTCTTTACTTAAAATCTTTAAAAGAATATGCTTTAATATCCGAGCGTTTAATTTGGAGATTTCAGCAGGGTTTTATTCGGATAATTCAATTGTGATGTTCGATCTTATATTCGATAATAATTCTAAAATAAAAATTTAGGACACTTACAATAGGAGTACCAATGTCTGTTTAAATTTTTGAGGGGTTGCGCTAGAAAAAAAAAAGAAGAAAGAAAAGAATTAAAGAAAGAAACACACAGAGAGAAACGTTTTCTTTATCGATTCCTTCTATAAAATACCTGATCCTTATAATCTCATGAAATAGTTATAATAAGTAATATACAAGGTGATCTGAAAATAACTGGTAGAATTTTAAAGGGCGGTAGAGGAAACCTCAATAAGCATTTTTCGTCATAAAATTTCTGTCCGAAAATGGCACGTCAAAGAAAAACGTGAAAGATGCAATGAAAGACAGCGTATAGGCGCAAATAGATGACGCTTGTACGCGCAATTTCCGGACACACAATGCATGACTAAAAATGCTTATTTTGGTCCCCTCTACACTGCAAAAAAAGTGTTGATTTTACAGTATAATACTGGCATCTCAGCTGCCAGTATAACCAGTAACTTGTTAAATTGTAATATATTCCATAATTTTCAAGCTCTCAAAGGGCTAATCCAAGGAGAAATCTCGGGAGTCATGATTTTTTTTTTTTTTTTTTTTTTTTTTTTTGCATAAATTGCACATACATTTTATAAAAATTGTTCATTAAGAAACATGTCCCTTCCCAATGAAACGTCCCCATTCCCTCTAACTTGAGAGCTGGAATTGCCCATGAAGCTATCTTGTGATGAATGGTGGAAAACCTGGACATGGTATCTGTCTCTCCTACCCTCGAAAAATGTTAATTATGAGAAGTTTATGATAACAATTTTTAACATGGTGGAATAAGGTTTGTGATTTTAAAGTTCTTGCCTGTCCATCCACCGTAATCTAATGTCCATAAAAATACTCTTATCAGAATCCAATTTGATTTTTATTTTTTTAACAGACTATAATATTTTCTTATAAGTATTTTTACTACGACATATATATGTATATTTTCTCGTTTTATTTTTTAGGTGTTGGAAGAGAATAGATTGAAGAAGTCGAATACAATTATCAGACATTGTCCGTTTTCACTTCAATTGTATTTTAGTAATTTGTACATGTCTCAAATTAAAAAGATAATTAATAAAAAATTATCTGTAAAAACAGTTTATTGGAAATTGGGTCTGAATAATGCGGCTAGTGGTAGATACTGTTCAAATGATATTATAATGGCATTTTAAATCAAGTTCTATAAAATTTTAATATATTATTGAGTTGAACTAGTGAAGCAAAACTTCATTAAATCCTCATACAATATATGCTGAGGTAAGTGCATCAAATTTACTCATAATGAGCTCTTCTTGCTTACACTTCTTGCTTACACTTGTTAACAACACTTCCCCACCCCCCTAAAATAAGATTCTAAATTGGGAAATACTATCCATAGAGGTCTTTATACATTGTTTAGCTAATTGATTGTTAGTTATAATGATGTTTCTTCAATTATTCATATCCACATTAGAAATATTTTATTTAATCAAGATTCCGTTCTAAAATGTGTTTATTAGATATAACCTGGAGAATACAACCCAGGTTACAGAATATAGGTAATATTTTTTAATTCTAAAATTTTTTTTACATTTGATATACATTTTTTAGATTGCTCACACCAAAAAAGCATTTTTATATGAAAAATATCAATTATGTATCCAAGTAAAGTTTTGAAATTAATTAAAAGCGATACTTTCGTATTAGCCGCATGCCGGGAGTTAATAGACGAATAAACCGCCAAAGATTGCGCTACTTTCAACAGAATTTTCGATTTCGATAATTTCAGTGGTTTAAGCGTGTAAGTTCGATTACTTGTCTGTTAATCTTGTGTTTTATTTTTTATTTTTTATCTTTTGGCTTAGTTTTAAATTCCTTATGGAATATTATCAGGAAACAAATAAAGCAATATTCATATTGGTTTAAGTGCGAACGGGTTAATCTTTTGTAATTGAACTACACGCGATAGAGACAGATTTACAAACAAAAAAATCATGCTTGAAAATTATTTTTTAAACCATAAAAAATCAGTAAATCTAGATACAGTTTCGAAACAAATTGGATTTGAAAGAACATGTTTTCCCTTATTTGACGGTCTAAAAAACTAATTTGTGCGATGTTTAGAAGTTAAAAAAATTGCAGTAAAAACGAAATTTATTAGTCAGGTGTTGCTACCGTCAATATGACGTCAGTGTATCTCACGGATATGTTTTGCTAACATAGATTTTTAGTGAAAGTTCAGTAAATGGACTGCGTGGGAACGCAAGAAATGACTGTTCAAAAGGAATGTCCGTTTTAGTAAAGGAATTCCACTAAAGCATATGCTGTGGCCAGGGAATCAGAAAATTGCTCGTCAACGAAACGAGTGTCCGCTTTAGAGGGGTGCCTGTAAAGCGGGGTTCCACTGTCTTTTATTTCATTTCAACCTATCAATAAACTATCCAGGGTAATAAAACATATTTAGGTATATCAATATGCGGATAATGGAAATCCTTATTAAAATATTTCTCTGCCACAACTTCTGAGATGTAATAATCGTATTTTTGAATGAAATATATTCTTATTTGATTAAATTGCAATTTAAATTTTGTTTTGCATTTATCTAACTAGGTCATAAAAACTTCAGACAAAATGCACATGAATATTATATTTAATTTCTAAAGATCTTAAAAAGTTTTAATATTAGAAACTGGGATAAAATGATAGTTTTATTTTAAATATATTTCTTATTCTTTAAAAGCACAAAATATTTCATTGTTCACATTCGTGTCTAATTCATAATATACTCTGGCTGTTTTTTTTTTTTAAATCACATGTGCCAAAATTAAATTAAATTTTATACTGACGCAATACTTCCAAGAAAAATTCAGTAAAATTATGTTGAGGATGAAATTATCAGCTGCCTCAAAATATTTGCTCTCATTCTTTAAAAATACCATTTTTGTTTTTTGTCATTTCGACTTGCGAAGTAATTTTTATTCTTCTCGAAATTTTCAAAGTCAAACAAAATTATCTCTCATTTATTTCATTGCACTGCATCATTTTTCTTATATTTCGTTAATTTCAAAACGAAAACAAGGAAATTAATTTGAACTAATTTCTATTCTCCGAACGTATAATATTCTTTTCTTTCATATTAATTTGAAGGTTTTCAACGAAATGTTTTAAATTAAAATTTTCCTTATCTTTAAGATGCGTTCAAGATAAGGCTTTTTTCGGAAATAACCGGTGTCAGCATTAAAGCTCAATATTGCTCCGCTTTTTTTAAGTATGTTTATATTAAAACATAGCTTTTTTCCCTTCCTGATATTTAATTAAGAAATTCATACCGAGGTCTTATTAGAGTTTCGTGATTACCTTCTCAAAATTTACCGGCAGAAAATTACATTGGATATTCTCTAAAACTAGCTTCCAATATTTTCATCATTAACTTCATTTCAGTGATTGACAATATTATGTTAGTAAATTCACTTACTATTTGCCAGCATTGATTGAATTAGACGGCGCTCCAAATTAAAGTTTATAATTCACCGAAACTTTTCCGTATATGAGGCAAGGAAATTTCAATAATTTCATGTCTATTATTTGATTATTTTCGAAGACGCCACCAGGATTCATTACATGGATACAAAGTTAACTATGTTAAATTTATATTCCACGACGCACAGCAACTTATCTAAAATATAATTTTCCACATTTTATTATAAATTTACATTATCTTTTGAAATTTCTAAACAGTTTGAGTAATATTAAATTTGAGATAGTAATGATTAAACTATATGGCATGGGTTAAACAGTTTTGTTAATTTTCATGGGGGACATACATCCTTTTATGTAATCCAGCTCTTGTGAACAGGTCATATTAGAAAATAGATGATCATGTAATACTTTTACCTGTTACAACTCAAACGTATGATAAAATGTACATTATGTACCGCATTATGTATGTAAAATATATTTCTGTAATTTTATTTTACAATTTGAAATATAACCATTTACTCAAAAGTTCTTTTTATTACAGTTTGAATAATATTAAATTTGAGATAGTAATGATTAAACTATATGGCATGGTTTAAACAGTTTTGTTAATTTTCATGGGGGACATACTTCCTTTATCTAATCCAGCTCTTGTGAACAGGTCATATTGGAAATTAGATGACCATGTAATGTTTTTACCTGGTTACAACTCAAACGTATGATAAAATGTACATTATGTAAAACACATTTCTGTAATTCTATTTTACAATTTGAAATATAACCATTTACTCAAAAGTTATTTTTACTACAGTTTGAATAATATTAAATTTGAGATAATAATGATTAAACTATATGGCATGGGTTAAAAGGTTTTGTAAAATTTTCATTGGAAACATATTTCTTTTTATGTAATGCATCTCTTGTAAACAGGGAAAGTAGATGATCGTGTAATGCTTTTACCTATTACAACTCAAACGTATGGTAATGTGTACTTATATAAAATACATTTCTGTAATTCTATTTTACAATTTGAAATATAACCATTTACTCAAAAGTTATTTTTACTACAGTTTGAATAATATTAAATTTGAGATAATAATGATTAAACTATATGGCATGGGTTAAAAAGTTTTGTAAAATTTTCATTGGAAACATATTTCTTTTTATGTAATGCATCTCTTGTAAACAGGGAAAGTAGATGATCGTGTAATGCTTTTACCTATTACAACTCAAACGTATGGTAATGTGTACTTATATAAAATACATTTCTGTAATTCTATTTTACAGTTTAAAATATACTTATTTACTCATTTTCTTTTACTATAGTTTGACTTAATATTAAATTTGAGATATTAATGATTAAACTATTTAACATGGGTTAAACAGTTTTGTTAATATTCATAGGGAACATATTTCCTTTTATCTAATGCGGATCTTGTGAACAGATCATGTGTAAAAAGAGATAATACTATAATGCTTTTAAAGAATAAATAAACAACGTGAAAATAGCACAAATGAAATACATGTGAAAATGGCATACAGTTGTTTCGGAGTTTCTAAAGCTCCATCATCAGTGCCAAGGTTATAAATAGACGTAAGTATTTAAACCATGTCAGTATGCAAGCTCACGGCCAAGGTGAAATGGGATTTTTAACCTTGGCACTGATGATGGAACTTTAGAAGCTCCGAAACAGCAGGATGCCATTTTCACATGTATTTCACTTGTGCTATTTTCACGTTGTTCATTTATTCTTTAATATAACGGCACAAAGTTGAATCCTCCCATTTTAAATATAATAATTTTACCTATTACAATTCAAGCGTATGGTAAAATTCACATTGTATAAAATGCATTCCTATAATTACAGTTTACAGTTAAAAATAATTATTTACTCAAAAGTATTTTTTTTAACAATAACCTGACATTATCTTTTTGAAATTTTAAGAAATATTAAATAACTAACGTCACATTAAATTTTGTTAATGTTATTAACAAAATAGTAAAAAAATGTTAAATGTTATTATATATATATATATATATATATAAGTAAAGTCATCTGCTAGCAATTAATAAAGTACTTTAAAATAAATATTTTTTTATTTAATTACAAATAAAGACATGATAAAAAGAATCAATTCTCATAAAAATTTAAATCCTAAAATGGGGTTTGATGTATTATACAAACAACTTGACACATATATAATAATCAATAATAACTTCTCCAAGATGTATACTGAATAATTAGGATTCACTAATCCTTCATTAATTCGGTAAGTATTTTTCCTTTAACACTTATGTGTTTTGCATTTTTAACGTATAAATATAAAGAATTTTTGTTATTTATGCATCTGTCTATGAATAAAATATTGCCACCAGAAAAGTTTTTGTTAAAAATTTTAATATAAAAAATATGCTACAACATGAGAGAGATTTAAAAAAAGTCCTTCCTGCCTGCACCGGAAGAAAAAGTAGCTTTCCTATATCTTCGTTTTAAAATTTATCTAATGTTACTCGAAAACAGCAAGCTAAAATGCAAAGCACCCGATTAAAGAAGATTCGTTAATACTGAATTTGAATAAGAAATTCGCCAAATTAGTCAGATATAGCCAAGTTGGCTTCATTGAGACTTATTTTTTGTCGCCTAATTTGGCGATGTTTCGCCAAGCTTGGCGATAATTTGACGCTAACGGATATGAACATATAGTTTTATGCGTATGATTGGGAAAACGATTACAACAATGAAAGATAATAATTTGCGAGAAATCACGTTCACTAAAACTCATAAATTAATCCCTGATTTTTTGTAATCTACTGTCTTATTTTAAAATGTCAGCACCCTACAATTTCAAACTGCTATAGGGGAACTGGGGGATGGATGGGACATTCTCAATATTTCAGACAATAAACATTTTCTTTTAGTTGTATCCTATCCCCATAGATGACACCATCATAGTGTGCTTCAGAAGCAAAACCACATGGCTGTTTTCAATTTCCTGAAAACTCTGCTTAAAAGTAATTTTTTTATATTTGAAGTTGTTTACATATTTTATACATTATAAACAATTAAGATATGTTATAATTATTTATTTCAAGGCTCAATATTGGTAATTAAAAGGAATGAATATTAACCATTGTGACAAAATAATTTCTGAGACAAAATGGCTGACAATTGAGTATATGTATCAGGGGGATGATTGGGACATTTCAAATGGGGATGAATGGGACTGCTTCATTCATTCCTAGAGGATACTGAAAAAAAAATTATTAACTAAATAATATTATATAAGTTGATAAATTAATAATTTATGTTAATTATTCTTGTAACATTTCCTCCTCATTGTAGCCACCGTCGTCTACAGCCATTGGATGTTTCTATTTATGGGCCTTTAAAGGCAAAGCTGAGATCATTCCAAGATGATTGGCTGACAAACAATCTTGGAGAGCATATTACAATTTATAACCTCTCAGCTTTTACCAAGGAGGCATTTTTGTCAGCATCTAGTACTAGCAACATAAACATAACCAGTGGTTTTAGGAAAACTGCCATTTTCCTTTTTAACAGCAATACATTCACTAAAACTGATTTTATACCAGCTTATGCGACAAACAGACCACATTAAGAACATTTTAGACAGACCACATTTATTGTGTTACTGATATTTGCACATTCGTGCAACTTTAACTTTGTAATTCATTAAAATTTCAGTTAAAATATATAATATAAATTACAGGTTTTCAATGCATAATTAACCGTGTTTTTACTTCTTAGATTACTAACAGTGATATATAACAGCCATATAAGATCATATATTACAAATATAATTACATATAAGTTTATAATTATAAATTTTAATTTGGTATCATTGAATACAGAGAGGAAAGTATTTGTATCCCATCCATCCCTGCTGTTGGAATGATTGGGACAGAGAGGAACTTTTTTTTTAATTTCATAATATAGTTCTGTATAATAATAATCTTGAATAAATATTGTGCATAAGATGTAGACAAACACCCAATGTATGAAATGCGATATATAATATTAATAATAACTTAAATAAAATATTTAAAATAAATATTTTTGTGAAAATGTCCCATTCATCCCCTATCTCCCCTATCTCAGTCTTCTTTTAAGATAGAGGTAAAACAAAAAATGCTCCAGAAACCTTGTATCATGGCCTAACACTAAAGCAAAAAATTAATTTGAATTTCGAATATTATTGTATAATTTTTTAGTTTTAAATATTTTAGCGGCCGCCATTTTGAAACAAGAGGGCGGACCAAGCTGTAAACGAAATCGGTCGAGATATTGGTGAGCTTAATACACATTATTAGTTTCATCCAAATCGGTTTATAAATACGAAGGCTATAGTATCACAAAGATCAGATATATATATATCTAAAGTAATAAAAGAAAGTTTCGCTCTGTGTGTCTGTGTGTGTGTGTGACTGTTGGCGATGGCTAGGAAAATCTGGCCCACCTAGAAGGCTGGAAATTTAGATTTAGGTAGTCCAAACCCTCTCCTGTTGCAACATTACTTCAGAATTTTAATATTTTAATTACTTTCTGAAATATTAATTAAAATGCACAAAGAACTCTCATTAAAAATACGCTTTTATTCTCTTGGGTTGGTTGGTTCACTGGTTGGTTGCATCGATTCTTCACAGAAGTAATTAAATAAACCAAAGTAGTGATGCATAAATAAGGATTTCTAACTAAATAGTATCAACATGGATTGAAGTTATCAACGTAGAGGAGCCATGCGATTGTCGCGCCACCTGTGCATGACAAACTACACATACGTCCCACTGATTGAAATATTTTGCAGACATATTTTTCTTCGTGACAATTAGTCGGGTTTAAGTTTTTTTTTCTTTTTTACATGACATTTATTATTATGATGGATATTAAATCTTTATTTAACAGATTGTTTTTTATGTTTGCGGGAATGAAGAGGGGCAAGGGTCTAATTACATTTAAGCTTCAAGGTGTATTTCTAGAAAGTAGTTACCAGAATTTCCGAATAATAGTGTCAGCCAAATTTCAAATTAAATTCCTAGCTTAACCAAATGAATCAATCATTAAAGATGTATTGTGATCCTCCTAATTAGTTATTTGCTGAAGGCCACTTGAACAATGAACAACCCCCCCCCCCCCCCAACCCTTCCGGCCCGTCCTTCAAGGTTTTTTCTCTAACTCTGCTCCGTTTCCATATCTCAGCAACTATCTTTCCGATTTCAACGCAAGTGATTTCAAACATTATAATTAAATTAATAGTCACCCTTTATAACATTAAACAGATTGTTTTTTATGTTTGCGGGAATGAAGAGGGGCAAGGGTCTAATTACATTTAAGCTTCAAGGTGTATTTCTAGAAAGCAGTTACCAGAATTTCCGAATAATAGTGACAGCCAAATTTCAAATTAAATTCCTAGCTTAACCAAATGAATCAATCATTAAAGATGTATTGTGATCCTTCTAATTAGTTATTTGCTGAAGGCCACTTGAACAACCCCCCCCCCCTCCCGGCCCGTCTTTCAAGGTTTTTTCTCTAACTCTGCTCCGTTTCCATATCTCAGCAACTATTTTTCCGATTTCAACGCAAGTGGTTCCAAACATTATAATTAACTTAATAGTCACTCTTTATAACATTAAACTAAATTTATGAGTATCGGTTACCACTATTTCCGAATAATAGTTTAAGCCAAATTTGTAATTACGTTCCTAGCTTAAGCAAACGAACGAATTTTGAAAGATGCATAGTGGTCCTTCTAATTAGTCATTTGCCGAAGTACACTTGAACAACCCCTCCCCCCCCCGGCCCGTCCTTCAATGTTTTTTCTCTAACTCTGCTCCGTTTCCATATCTCAGCAACTATCTTTCCGATTTCAACACAAGTGATTCCAAACATTATAATTAACTTAATTGTCACTCTTTATAACATTAAACTAAAATTATGAGTAGCGGTTACCACTATTTACGAAAAATAGTTTAAGCCAAATTTGCAATTAAGTTCAAAGCTTAAGCAAACGAACGATTTTTGAAAGATGCATAGTGGTCCTCCTAATTAGTCTTTTGCTGAAGGACACTTGAACAACCCCTTCCCCCCGGCACTCCTTTCAAGGTTTTTTTCTCTAACTATGCTCCGTTTTCATATCTCAGCAACTATTTTTCCGATTTCAACACAAGTGATTCCAAACATTATAATTAACTTAAATGTCACTCTTTATAACATTAAACTAAATTTATGAGTAGCGGTTACCACTATTTCCGAATAATTGGGTAAGCCAAATTTGTAATTAAGTTCCTAGCTTAAGCAAACGAACGAATTTCGAAAGATGCATAGTGCTCCTCTTAATTAGTCATTTGCTGAAGGGTACTTGAACAACCCTCCCCCCCCGGCCCCTCATTCAAGGTTTTTCTCTAACTATGCCCCGTTTCTATATATCAGCAACTATCTTTCCGATTTCAACGCAAGTGATTCCAAACATTATATTTAACTTAATAGTCACCCTTTATAACATTAAATTAAATTTATGAGTAGCGGTTACCACTATTTACAAATAAGAGTTTAAGACAACTTTGTAATTGAGTTCCTAGCTTAACAAAACGAACGAATATTTATTGATGCATAGTGGGCCTCCTAATTAGTCATTTTCTGAAGGACACTCGAACATCTCCTCCCTTCGGCACCTCACTCAAGGTTATTTTCTCTAACTGTGCCTTATTGCAATAACTGGGCTAATAATGTTCCAATCTTCTCGAAACCAGCTCAATTTTGTAGTGCACCTACTATACAGTAACGTAGGCAGCGGGGACCTGTCTCAGAAGTTCGTTCGGAAAGAGGTTTGTTTAGAACAGAATGCTCCCCTGACGGTGGTAGGGGGAAATAAAAGATTTTCTAGAGCGTACGAGCATGCCGGGTATACGGTTCCGAAGCTATCGTAGACCGTGGCCAGAGTTCCGTTTTTTAAGAGATTTAAGTTTATTACAAGGGCTCGGGCAACGCCGGGCGGGTCAGCTAGTATATATATATATAATACAAATTTTAAAAGGCCATACCCTATTAAATTTATTGTATAAAAAAATTCCTTTTATTAATATGCCATTTACAACCCTAGTTAATTAAAATATTCCCTTTCTTAAAAATATTCCATTACTGTCCATATTTAAAACATTTTTAATCCTAATCTACTTAATCTTACTACAATCCTAAAATTCACTTTTATTTCCCAACAAATAAGATGTAAAAAACACATTTCATAAAATTATTTCTTCTTAAAAAGCCTATTTTCTTAAATTCTTTATTATATTAAATATTTCCTATTTATTCCCACATTTAAATCTCTTTTATTTCTTTTAATCTGTGTAAATTCACCATTTTTCTTTTCTAATAGTCTAAAAATTCATTATTTAAAATTGTTTTCTCAATAGGCAAAAACCGAAACTTATTCTTTCAGTTTCTCGCGTTTTTTAATTTCCATACTATTCTATAATATTCTTTTCCCGCCAGAAACTAGGAGAGGCGTATTTCTTCAATATTAATTCTCCGAAAAAAATGAGTACGTAGCTAAAATCGAACATGCATTGGGTAAAAAGGGTCACGTGTTACTAAATGTTTTCTTGCGCTCTCCTAGCTAAAAAGAACGGACAGAGAGCAGAGAAGGGAAGATTTGGTTATCGGAGTGATGTTAAAATAAAATGTTGTTGGCGTTCTAGTATGTTTTAACATAAAGAATTGCTAAGAAGATGTTGCCATCGAATTGATTGTTAAAATAAACTATTGCGGCATGAAGATTTTGTCGTCGAATTGATGTTAAAATAAACCGTGGCTTGCCGTCTAATTGGTATCTGATAAAAATGATGTTGTTCTGTGGAAAGTCATTACATTTATCGTTATGTAAAGAGGGCATTTTCCCGGAATCTAAAGAGGATTTGTGTTTAAATAAAATGGATTCGACTGACATCGTGTTTTTCTTTTCTACAATCTACACTTTACTCGGCTGCTGATATGTAAACTTAGTGTACGACTGCCTGAAATTTGAGATGTTTGATATATTTTTTTTCGATTGTTGCAGAATGTAACATATATATATATATAATACTTTTGAATTCTACAGACAACGAACAAGTTCTATTACTGAATCTGACCAAATCTTTAAGATATCATGTATTTAGTTAATATATGAAATTACTAACTTGAAATCTAAAGCTAATATATTTGATCAATAAATGACCGAAACTTCAATTTATAGACGTCATATAATAAAGTCCGAGGCTAACGAAAAAGAAAGGCTACCACGGTGCTTCACGCGTATATTTTTTTACAGACCGTGGGAGTCACGTGATGCTCGAATCCACCAATGCAGGTGTACGAAAAGAGCATCACGTCACTCTAGCGGTCTGTAAAAAAAGATAAGTGGAATGCACCGTGGTAGCCTGTCTTTTTCGTTAGCCTCGATAAAGTCTCATACATTTGTCGCAGAAAAATTGCAATTATATATATATATATATATATATAAATAATTGCAATATCTTTGAATTTCAAAATACATTAAACAAGTTATTGCATCAAATCTAACCAAATCTCCTATTTAAAGATAGGTAATTATGAAGTGTATACAGAATATAATTAAGTTAATATATAATTAACAAGTTCAAACATCAGATAACTAATGTGCCATTTCATTGACAGCACGTAGCCAAACATACTTAAAAGCTTTTAAGAAAATTTAGAAAATAAATATATATAAGATATCATATAATGTAAGAAAAAATGGAATTTAGATATCAAGTGAAATTAAAAATGGAATTATATATATATATATATATATATATATATATATATATATATATATATATGTGTGTGTGTGTGTGTGTAATACAAAGGATGTGAATTATCACTTTACTAAACAGCATACAACCAGTAAAGTGAAAAAATGTCCAGACCGGGGTTCGATCCCGGATCCCTTGGTATAGCACACCAAGTGCTTTACCAGTTAAGCTATCCAGACGACATCCAGTCTAGCAATCTCTCACTCTTATATGGCAAGGCTACAACCACGCAGCACAAGATGGAAAGTCAATCATGAGCACAAAACCGTTGACATGCATGAGACAAATTAAACCCAGTATCGGTGAATATTTATACACTAATTAATTTTTCAGCAGAGCTGAAATTACGCTGTAAATTAATGAAATACAAAGGACGTAAATTATCACTTCACTAAACAGCGTACAGCCATTAGAGTGAAAAAATTCACTATACCAAGGGATCCTCGATCGAACCCCGGTCTGGACATTTTTTCACTCTAATGGTTGTACGCTGTTTAGTAAAGTGATAATTCACATCCTTTGTATTTCACTAATTTACAGCGTAATTTCAGATTTGCTGAAAAATTAATTAGTATATATATATATATATATATATATATATATATATATATATATATATATATATATATATATATATATATATATATAATATATATATATATATATATATAACAAAATTTGAAATTTATCGCGATAAGCCAAAGTATTTTTATTCCATACTAGTCTAACTTACTCTATAATATTTATTTCCTCCGTTTATTAATGTATTTTAACTCTATTTATTCCAAAAAACCTCATATCTAAATTAAATATTTTAATGGCTGCTAATTAGTTCAATAAATCGCGTCTTTATCTTTAAATTATAAAACTCCCTAATATTCATACTTTTAAAAAAACCCGCATAATTCCCTTTTAATTTTCTAAATTCCTAAAAAGACTATATTTATTTTAATAAGTTCCGATATTAAAAATAATTCGCCATATCATAAAATCTTTTTATTATATTAAAATGTAAAAACATTTATTCTAATTCCATTCTGGCTATGTTCCAAATTCGATAAACCATTTCTCTTATTTTCTTTTTTCCTTTCCCCAAAAGTCAAAATCATTCCATATTCTCGAACCAATTAACTAACGGTAGTCAATTAAACTAAAACACTCTGGGTCATAGCTAAATCATCGAACATCATGGAATTTTCTGGAATCTTCTTTCGCGCCAAAAAATTAGCGGAAACCATTTTATTCCAATATTCTGGAGCCGTCGCATAGAATCCCGGTTATCCCGGCTCACGATTGGCGCACAGGCCCTCACGTGATCTCTGTATCCCTACTCTTACTGAAAGGATATATCGCCACTTTTTCCGCTTCGGAGAACATTCGAAGATTTGATGCACTGATGAAAGCTAGACGTATTCGTGTAATAGCATTCGAAGATTCGGGCATTCGAAGAGGTGGGCGCTGGATCGGTGTTTGTTTGGTTAAATCGAATCTCTGTCTGGTGAAGTGATCTGTAGTTTTTCTGATGCTATTCGGAATGAATATTTATAAAAGTTAACCATCCGGCTTCTGCTGTAATGAAAATTTGGTCATCAAAACTAAAAAGATGGCTCGAGTGAAGCCAGATCTACAAATGATATCGTTTACGTTTCTAAATAAAAGTTTGATTGTGTTGTTTGATGAAGTTTTGTTCTTATGCAGACGTACACACGCCATCTACTGTGGATAACACGACTGCCATAAATCCGAGTGCGGAAACTTCCTCTTCGGTTGATTATGTGAAAAGAACACATCTTATTTTCAAAAAACCATTTATTAAAAAATGGTATTGCTCACTCAACTCGGCCCTAAATATCATCACAGAATTATTGAGTCAACAGGATTTATATGCGCGACGTAGGATGCGAGTGATGGAATAAAAATACTTTGGCTTATCGCGATAAATTTTAAATTTTGTTATATTATCCCCCCCCCCCCTTAAAAACCCTTGAATGAACAAGCTGTTTTATAAACGGCGGTTTCAGACGAGAAAAAAAAATTATTGTAAAGAACTACTGGTTGAGAGTTCACTTTCTAAATATTTAGATTTAAATTTATTTGGATTTTGAAATTATTATTATATTTTTTTTGTATACTTTCGACTGGCAAAAATACTTTCTTATATAATTAAAAAATAAGAAATTTATTTAGTTGCTATGTAATTATTTTATCCTCAACCAATATTTTCCCTAACAATAAATAAACAAACTGTGATATTTTCTTAAATTATACTACTGTTATTATATTATTATTATTTCTACTATTGAATTATATTATGGATTACTACATATGTTGAGAAGTATTAGTTATATTGAAAGTTAATATTGTTATGTTTATGAATTGAATTTTATTATAGTATTTATTTATATTACTGAAGAGTTATATTATTTATTAGTGAAAAAATGTTTGAAAAAAAATGTAGTTAAAGATGTTGGGATCCCACAGGAATATAACAAAGATAACATATTCCAGGTACAAAATAAACGACCAAGAAAATAATTTGTTAAACAAACCTTTAAAGGTAGTTTAACCATTACCAAAAGACTTGTTTATTATGTAGAAAATTTACTGTGATACTTAAGAGAAAGATGTAGTGACAAAATGCTAGCATTATAAAGTATTGGCAAAAATGACTACAGTTTTTAAAATTTGATGGAGTAATGTCTTTATTTTCAGCCTTTATATAAAAACTGTATTTTTAAAAAAAGGGACTGCAGTAATCATTTAAAAAAATAATGAGGACTTATAATGATCCAAGAAAGAGACTGAATAAAAAGTTGGATCTAAAAAATTTCAAATTTGAATGAAGTCTAATTTTTTTTTTCTTTTCTCTCTTTGTTTTAACAATTTGCTTGTGACTATTTATTCTAAATTTTGTGAACTTGGTGAAAGCAAAATTTTGTTACTATTATTATTTTGTTTTTCTTGTTTATTAATATTTATTAATTATTGTTATTGTATTTTTCTTGTGCACTTACAAATGGTAAGTGAGATTGTAACATTTTTGTATTTCAGTGAGATCGTCTTTCACGTCCTTCTTCGAAATTGTTAACTTCAAAATTATTATACTTCGTTTTTTTTTTATTGCTTCTCTTTCGCCAATGCCAGTGCAGGCTTACTCTAAACAATTTTAAATTTTTTTTTTTTTCTCGTCTGAAACCGCCGTTTATAAAACAGCTTGTTCATTCAAGAGTTTTTAAGGGGGGGGGGGATAATATAACAAAATTTAAAATTTATCGCGATAAGCCAAAGTATTTTTATTCCATCCTAGTCCAACTTACTCTATAATATTTATTTCCTCCGTTTATTAATGTATTTTAACTCTATTTATTCCAAAAAACCTCATATCTAAATTCTATATTTTAATGGCTGCTAATTAGTTCAATAAATCGCGTCTTTATCTTTAAATTATAAAACTCCCTAATATTCATACTTTTAAAAAAACCCGCATAATTCCCTTTTAATTTTCTAAATTCCTAAAAAGACTATATTCATTTTAATAAGTTCCGATATTAAAAATAATTCGCCAGATCATAAAATCTTTTTCTTATATTAAAATGTAAAAACATTTATTCTAATTCCACTCTGGCTATGTTCCAAATTCGATAAACTATTTCTCTTATTTTCTTTTTTCCTTTCCCTAAAAGTCAAAATCATTCCATATTCTCGAACCAATTAACTAACGGTAGTTAATTAAACTAAAACACTCTGGGTCATAGCTAAATCATCGAACATCATGGAATTTTCTGGAATCTTCCTTCGCGCCAAAAAATTAGCGGAAACCATTTTATTCCAATATTCTGGAGCCGTCGCATAGAATCCCGGTTATCCCGGCTCACGATTGGCGCACAGGCCCTCACGTGATCTCTGTATCCCTACTCTTACTGAAAGGATATATCGCCGCTTTTTCCGCTTCGGAGAACATTCGAAGATTTGATGCACTGATGAAAGCTAGACGTATTCGTGTAATAGCATTCGAAGATTCGGGCATTTGAAGAGATGGGCGCTGGATCGGTGTTTGTTTGGTTAAATCGAATCTCTGCCTGGTATTGGTGAAGTGATCTGTAGTTTTTCTGATGCTATTCGGAATGAATATTTATAAAAGTTAACCTTTCGGCTTCTGCTGTAATGAAAATTTGGTCATCAAAACTAAAAAGATGGCTCGATTAAAACCAGATCTACAAATGATGTCGTTTACGTTTCTAAATAAAAGTTTGATTGTGTTGTTCGATGAAGTTTTGTTCTTATGCAGACGTACACACACCATCTACTGTGGATAACACGACTGCCATAAATCCGAGTGCGCAAACTTCCTCTTCGGTTGATTATGTGAAAAGAACACATCTTATTTTCAAAAAAACATTTATTAAAAAATGGTATTGCTCACTCAGCTCGGCCCTAAATATCATCACACATATATATATATATATAATTATAATATCTATGAATTTCAAAAACATATCAAGTTCTATTATCATTCTACTTAAATCTCCAAAGAGACAATTAATGACACTGTGTAGACAGAATACCACATATCTAATATTTAACATGTGCAATCATAATATTACCATAGCTCGTGCTTCATTGGTAATAGGCCAAATTTACTCATACCTGAATAATATGTAAAAAGAAAAAGAGAGAAAGGGGGAAAAAATATATAAATTGGAGTTGCTATTAAGTAAATACAAATGGATTAATAAATTAAATATGAACCATATACAATTTAAAATTGGACCACAAGAGAATTAAATATGAATTGGTAATGAAAAAACACATGTAGATGTACTCATCAGCCTGGATGCACCCACATGTGTTTTAAAAAATAGTTCAGTATTTCATAATTCTACTGGCATAATGCTAAGAACAGTAGAATCATCCAGGTATAATGAACTATTACCAGACAACAATTGGAAATATTAAAATTGGAATTATTTAAATTGGAAATAAAAAACCATTAAGAATATATGAAATAATTCACTCACATCGATTATCCTTAAAACTTTATATATCACTTCACGAAATTACCACCAGATAACAGTTTTGAAATAATAAAATTGGAAATAAGAACACGTAAAGTGTAGATAAAATATTTAACTCACAATAATTATCCAGAATACTTAAAATATCATAACTTCTGCATAATATCCATATCCACATGGCACGCATCATACATGTTGACTTAGTCGAGTTGAGAGAAATGATTTGAAAGACAAGTTGAGAGCACACTTTTTTAAACACAACCCCATCGATGACACCCCAACACAAAATGATTCAAAAACACACAAAATTATTCTGGTAATAATACACTTATAACAATATTATATCCGTGAATATATAATTACTACATTCAATTTTAAACCCTGAAAGTAAAATTAATAAACAAGCAATAGCTCCCTCTATAGTTAAAATAAACATAATATTAACAATATAATCCTCATCTACCTGACAGGTAAAGTGTCGCCATCTGTTGGTATTATAATTATTCATAATTAATATGTAGTTACAAATCCACTTTATTAGTTACATATTCACTTCATTAGATTTAATTATATAAATAAACTTTAAAAAAACATACTATCTTGTAGTTTTACATTAAATTCGAATAAAATCCTACGATATGAATGAATCTACACAGAATTAATATATCCTGCACATCATTTTAGATACTCTTAACGAGAGTATATTATGTAAAAGAGATATTATTTTAAAACAAAGTGCTATTTGCTACCAGCTGTATTAATCCTCTAATATATATTATAGACTAATTATTAAATAATTATTGTTTTATTTTTACTACTACTTAAATATATGTTAGACTTGTTATTTAATTAATGTTTTATTTTTACTACTACTAAATATATTTTAGATTTCAGAGATTGATTTAAATATCAAATTAAATAATTCATAAACAATTCAAGATATCTCAAAATTTATAAAATTGATAATTAATAGTAATAGTACTATGTATCAATCAAATTAATGCAATGCAGCAATTAAAATATTTGTTAAATTTAATTTTCATAGATAAAAAATATATATATATATATATGTATATAGGACTGTGATGTGATATTTTTATATGTATATTAATTTAGTTATATTTACATATTCATTATTTAATTAATTTAAATGAATTTATATTTATTAATATTAAGAATGTTTTTGATCTAATGATTTGGATTAATACCTAAGGTGGACAGTATCATATTAACTTCTAATATAATGTATACTTTTCTAAAGTGATAATATAATATGTTTTTAGTTTTATTAAACGTTCTACCCTTACCACTTATATTAAGTGTTTATAATTTTTTAACTTTGTATGAAGAAACATTATATGTTACTAATTCATTTCAATATTTAATTAATATTAATTTTAAATCCTTTGTATCTTAATTCAAATATTTAGTATTTTATTTTAATTTAATTTATGTGATGTTGCATTTTTGGCACAGCTATTTAATAGTTGATGTCATTTCATGGTACATATATTTTTATGTTGCTTTAATTATTATTTTTTCCATCTTACATCTTATTTTTAACATAGAATTATTCATTAATACATCCATTACTTTAATGTAATTAGATTTTCTATTTATTAATTCATTTCATTTATTTATTATTTAACTAATTGCTATCATTTCATATAGTAATTTGGTTTAATTATTAAACATTATTTTTCATCCAATACTCTTTTTTTCAGAGTATATTCACTTTTTACCATTATAGATGGCAGCACTAATGTTCCTGTTGCTTTACAATATTCATATTATTCTAAAACCTTTTCTGTAAACATAGTAAATCATTTTCTATTTCTAAATTTGGCAACATGTAATGATTTTTTTGCAATTCATTCCCTAGTTTTGGTTGTATTCATGTGATGCACAGGTATCTTTTTTAATCAAAATGGATTATATACTTTCTGACTCTATTTCAAATTTTCTCTGTATATTATAGGTATGGCTTCTTTCCTTTTTAATATTGTATTTATTTTTTATTTTTTCACAGGTTTGATTCAATGTTTATGTGCAGGTAGTAGTCCCAAAATCATGTTCTTTACCAATGTTATGGCTAATATGATAATGAAACCTCTCATTTCTTTTTATTTGTGGTATTTAGGCATTTGGGACTTGATAATTCTGCCTAACTTCCACAAATTAAATTTCATTTCATTCATTTAATTCCATTTATTCAATTTTTAATTTAATTTCTTATTCTTTTAATATGTTTTTGTATCCATATTCAGTGTGTTGGGGAATCTTTCATTGACAACTAATTATTACATACTTAATCATTATTTCATTGTTTAAGTTGGTGTTATGGTAATGTTTCATTTATGGTTATATATATATATATATATATATGAATCAACATTTGAACGAAGAGGGTGGTTTTAGTGTCTGGAGGTGAAAATATACCGAAATTTTCCGGAATTGCTTTCCTCCGAACGGTCTTTTACTTTTTGTAATGAAAGAAAGTTACCTAAGTGTTAAACCGTGTTGATTGGAAAGCTATGTATATCAACAAATATTGTGAATTTTAAATCTTTATATACTATAAAATGCCTTTTTCATAAATTAAAATCTACAAATTTGTTTAAAAACTATAGTTTCATAAAATCGGATTAATTGGACACAAAAAGTGGCAATGTTTGAACAGTTCTTACCAAATATAGCCTGAAAAAACATCAATTGTGCTCATAACCATATTTTTGCTAACTTTCTGATATTTTTTCTAAAACTTTCGGCTCATTTCATACCACAATTTTATGTTATTTTATATCTGCGTAATAAATTATTGCAAATTGGGTTCAAGTAACCCCCAGGTTTGGGTTATTTAGACCGAAAGCTATTTTTTTTAATAAACTAAGTCGTTTAAATAAATGAAAGGTTGAAGCCTGACCTAAGGATCTGAAAATAACATACCTAAAGTCATTTTAGTTGTATGATTTTTATTTTTATTTGAAATTAAATTGAAAAATGCATCAAAATAAGACATTTCTCCTGATTTTATAGCATTTAAGCATTCTTCTAAATTTTCAGCAATTAAATCTGCGTACTTTTTCCCACCCAAGAAACTTTTTGTAATATTAAAAGGGTTTTTTTTTTTCAGTTCTGTAAATAAATTTACGTGTATAGTGACTAATCCATTTAACGAAATAAATTGACAAAAAGTAATGATTCAAAATTACTTTTGCAGAGAAGTTTAAAAAAAATTAATTAAAGATGTGGTTAGGAGTTATTTTGATTTACTTCAGAAATGGGTCCAAGTAACCCCATTTTTAGGTCATTGGATTCATTACTATTCATTACTTATAGATTTTACAGTGTTAAGTAATTTTCTATTTATCTAACACTATTGTTATTTTCTTAAGGACTAAATTTCAATTGTAAATTTCTCTTTATTTTGTATATAATTGTAGTTGCAAAGATGTGGAGGTGGAAGTTATCAGGTTATAAAATTTGTTTTTTTATCATAAATCGACATATTCTCCACTATATAGAAGAAGGCTGGATCCCTCAGATAGTATACTGTTAAAATCTGCGCAAAACATCTAATCATTCAAAAGTTTTTATAGAAAACGGTTACATATAACCATAAAATATCTATATTTTGACCACTGAACACGCTTCATAATATGATAAAGTAACCGTTATATATAAAAACTGTTGAATAACTGACAGTTTGCTGCAGATTTTTACAGTGTAGTTAGGGGTATTAACTATTAGAATATTGCCGAAGCACATCAATGTACTCGAGTCTGATTTAAAACACTTTTTTAGCTCACAGGCTATCAAAGCCTGAGAGCTAATATGCCCGCAGGTTCTGTATGTATGTACGTAACGCGATAACTCTTGATAGAAATATCCGATTTGCTTCAAAATTTGTATATAAGTTCATTGTGATAAGGCGCTTCCCTGATTAGTTTTGGGTGTTCATTGATTAAGTATAAAGGGGGAACGGGGGGCTAATTTCCCCTTAATTTTGATAAATGAGTTTTTCATGCAGAATTATTCGATTTGCTTCAAATTTTGTATATTGGTTCATTGTTGTAAGGCGCTTCCCTGGTTACTTTTGGGAGTTCATTGGTTTAAGTATAAAGTGGGGGAACGGGTGGTTAATCCCCCCCTTAATTTAGATAAATGGGTTTTTCATGCAAAATTATCCGATTTGTTTGATGTTTGATGTACCGGTTTATTCTGATAAGGCGCTTCCCTGATTAGATTTGGAGGTTCATTGGTAAATAATAAAGGGGGAAACGGGGGGGGGGTAATCCTCTCTTAACTAATGTGAATAGCCTGTGAGCTCAATGCCATCAGTTTAACTGGGCACTTTTCTTTTTATTTTTTATTTGTTTGTTTTAGGTCCAAGTATCATCCCAGGGTCCAAATAACCCGATTTTGCGGCATAGGTTTTTTTGTGTCTGTGTTCTTTTTTTTTATGAAAAATATCATTTTGAATATTTTACTTGTATATGGAATTTAATATTTTAAATGACCTGTTGCTTAGATGTACATATTTATTTTTAAACTTTATTTTTTAAGTATCCACTAAGGATTTTAATTTTATTTTCTGTTCTTTCATAATTTAAATATTTTTCGAAATTATTTAAATGAATAAAGTAGGATATAAAGAACATTTTGGCAATTCAAAAATAACCGACAGCAATTGTAAAAAATATTTATTGACTGTAATATTTTCCATCCATATGATATGTATATAAATTCAATTATGCCATTAGTTGATCTTAAATTATCTTCAGAGATATTTGTAAGGTAGTCATACTTTTATCTATTTGAATATATCTGTTAACTTTTTGAAGTGTAAAGAAAACTCGTCCATTGCCTGTACCTGTAAACAGAAAATGTATGACATTACTATATTTACTCTTCTGGAACCAAAAACAAAAATAGAAAACCAAATCAAGGAAAACATAATTTAGTACTATTTGCATTACGATTCCACAAAATATACTGCTGATTGTATCATTTGGAAATAATCTCCAATAAAATTTCGCCGCGAGATATCGTTAATCATCACACTTTCTTAATCATAAACACATGTCAGAACCATCTTCTTAAAAAATAATTGCTACATATATGTTCTTGGGTGCTCTGCAAATGATAAAGCGAACCTAATTCCAAGGTACTTATTTTTTTTTTCATACAACTGTAGCACATATATTGTCATTCTATTAAAGGCGTTGTCGTATCTTTACCTGACAGTGACGGATTATGGGCTTCATATAAATTGATGAAGAGAGATTTTACCGACTACTACAATTTTTATACTAGGTAATACTTGAAAAAGACTGTTTTTTCATGATAGAATCTAAGGTATTTTGATAAATTATAACGGTGATACACTGATAACACAATATGTATAGATATTGCTCTATGTTACATAAACGTCATGATATCGTCAATTGATATTCGTGTAGTTTCATGTTTCGTATCAGTCGATGTACACGTAGTACTGATGTTTTATAGAAGGTCGAATTTGCAGAAAACTGGTTTTTTGATAATGTAAATAAATTTATTTCGATAAAGAATGATTTAATACAATGATGACATAATTCTTATTACACAATATAGATATATTTTTTACACGTCACAGATCTTTTAAATAAACTAATAAAAACGATCCTAATAAACTAATAAAAACGATTTGAACTACTAAAACATGGGAGTAAAAAACGTATTTTTACTCCCATGAAGCGCTGAAAATTCAAAAATTAAAATTATCAAAACTCGCCGAACTTTGTTCTTGCAAAAATTAAATTTTTATTGTTCTACTTATTTGAGCTTGGATAAATTTTTTCTAAATATAACTTACAGGACCGAGGGACTATATAAAAATTTAAGTATCATATTATATATATATATATAACAACATTTAAAACAGTTTAGCAACTGGGACTATACCCTGAAAACTAACGGTTCTAGAATTAGCTGTTAGTCAACGGTAAGATCGAACACCTTGTAAACTGATTTTATTTTACTTATTCTTATTTTTTAACAAAAAACTCTAAAATTTTCTCTTAAAACAACTAAATATATTCCATATTACATGAAAATAATTTTAATTTAATATTATAGGTAAACAACACTATACTTTTATTGTTTGACACTTTTAACCTCCCTTGCAGTTATTCCAGGAATAGTGAATTGTTTCACTATGCGAAAATTGTTATGCATATTAATGTCTCTTCTAGTGTTACCAAGCGCCCACATTTCCAAGTATTTCAACACACGTTAACCAAGGCCACTATATGGGAAACCGAAAGTCCTAATTTTCCATATTTAGAGTAGAACGTTTGTATAAGCAATGATTGATTCAATAATTTCTGAGGTTTTTTTTTTAACTTATTTTTATTTCGTAAAGTAACTTATTATTCTTTTTTAGTTTCTTTTGAATATATGTAAATATCCTAGTTAATATTCAAGTGAAGGTCTGTAAAGAAAAATAAATATACAGTTTTTGAGATCATATCTGTATCAAAATGGTTGTCAATAAAATTGAAGCAGATAATATCATTCAAGAAAATTCTATTTCTTTTACTGATATGCGATTCGTTTGTATGTTTTTAATACTTCCCAACATAAAAAAAATGTAACTTATACTTGGCGCAATACAATATAAGTAGTTAAAACAATGTTCTTAGCACCAGAACTTTTTATTCTACTGCAGACTAGTTTTGGTAGCATTTAGCGTACCTATTTCTTCAATTCATTATTACAAAGAGTAGTACCAAGGCAACACTAGATACCGGGCTTGCTCATTCATTCACATGACGTCAAAAATAGTGGCTGGCCTCGACTATCGACCAGCGATTGGTACAAAGCGATGTGCCCATCGTTTGTGCCAATGGCTGTATCTTTTATCGCGGCCAGCCACCATTTGTGACGTCGTGATAATGAATGAGCAAGACCGGTATCTAGTGTAGCCCTGGTAGTACTAGTACCGAACAGTAAATCAGCATTGAGGGGCTTCCAAGTTGTTGTGCAAAGAATAATGGATTTTTGCTCAAATATATGGTAGTAAGGGGATTAAACGGGTAGGTTTCTTGACCAATAGAATTACAGGAAACTGCCAATAAGGAAATTGTATAAAGAATGAAACTGGTAATGTGAAATAATGCTAGTAAAAATTAAGAAAAAGAGGTTTTTATATAATATTTCCAACAATCTGATAAAGGGGGAATAGCGAAGTCACAATTGACAATATTTTTATGATTTTTATAGATAAGAAATGCTATGAAGAAAGTTAAGTAGAAATATAGAAGTGGGTTTAGAGATCATTTTAGATGAGTTGAAGTCAAAGCTGTGATTCATCTTCCAACAATGTTTTGCAATGGCAGATTTGTTGGTTTATTGTTTTGAATATATTGTTTGTGTTCTTTAATTCGAAATTTTAAGCCACGTTTTGTTTGTTCAATGTAGGAAAAAGTTTCTTGAAGCATTCCATATCTATAGAAATCATAAAAATATTGTCAAATGGGGCTTCGCTATTCTTCCTTTATCCGATTATTGAAAATATTATATAAAAACCCCTTTTTCTTAATTTTTTCTAGCATTATTTCATATTAACAATTCCACTCTTTATACAATTTCCCTATTGGCTGTTCCCTGTAATTTCCTGAAATTCTATTGGTCAAGAAACCTATCCGTTGAATCCCCTTTTTTTCCTATTGTCTGTTCCTTGTAATTTTCTATTGGTCAAGAAACCTACCCGTTGAAACCGCTTTTCTTCCATATATTTTAGCAAAGATTCATTATTCTTTGCGCTGAAGACAGTACGCAAAATGCTACCGAAAATAGTCTGCGATAGATAAAAAAACTCTGGTTATAAAAAGATTGTTTTAACGGCTTATACTTTCTAACATAGTTGAAAATTGTTTATGACTTCGGTTTGTCTATCCGTCTGTTCGTGTCTGACTTTCGTAATATACTCGGATTTCCCTGCAATATTTATGTGCTATTGAAATTTACTGTAGTAAAATTACCTGAAATCCTCGTATCTAAAGCTGCATTTTCGTCAACTCACAGGTGTATTCCGGGGTGTCTATGCTTCTTAGTACCTTTTTCGGATTAGAAACGGAATTTTCAGGTATGTCTTTTTTCTCTCTGATCTCGAACAATTCAAAAACCTAAGCTTAAAATTTCTTGAAATTCTCCAGTCAAAAATACGTAAATTTCTTCAAATATCAGTAAAATCTCAACTTGTTGCCAGTACTTTTTGCGTCTTTTGACGATTTTTTTTTCAAGAGAGAGTGTTGCTACATGGGGAATGACGGTGCTTGATATTTATTTTTATTTTATAATATTGTTTATTTTACCTTCATAAAAATTAAATAAATAAATACGCGTTATTTCTGTTTTCTAAATTTTGCAGCTCAATATCTTCCAATTGGTGTTAATCGAGAAGTAGAAAAACAAGTAATTTTGAAGAAAAAATAAATAAAATCGAATTCAGGGGTTCGTTTGTTTAGCAGCAACCCTTTATTGTTATCCACGTTAGAATCGACGGTTCGGTGTCTACCCAACCCAACAAGGAAATTTTATTTGAGGCCAATCAAAAGCATGAGCCGAATCCATCATAATTACCCGAACCCAACCATAACTGCGGATTGCATCATGTTCGGGTGAAATCGGGTTACTCGAGCCCATGTTAGACTCTAGTCTAAAGTGATTTTAAATCTCATTTTTGACAATGCCTCTCATTTTGAAACGTGGTAGACGATATATTAGAATTTTTTACCTAACCCTGTAAACATATATTTCTTTTTTACATGATAAGACGACTGTTTTGAAAACGTAAAATACTACTGTATACCTTAACACCATACTCAAAATTCCTGACTATTGGTTAGTTTTTAAAACAGTCGCCTAAAAACAAAAGAAAACAGACAGACAGACAAGCATAATCAATGCTAGAGCCAAATGAATTCGAAATGGATCACTAGCAGAACTAGACTTAAAATCGGAGTTTCCTTTTAAGAGTTTAGATATATAAATAAAAATAACATACAAACGAATTGTATAACCTCCTTCGTTCGAAGATGGTTAAAAATAATATATTGACTATGAAATGACGAACTTTTATTGTAAAATATTTCAATAAGTAACGGTTTAATCTTAAAACTAAAGCACCTTTACTTTTAATGTTAAAATTAAATAAATTGAGAATATTAAAATGTTATATCTACTTGCTCAGTGCAATCTTCGTTTCTTAAAATTGTCATTTACAATATTCTTTCATTATGAAACGTTAAAAAGAAAATAATTTTTCGGTAAAATTATTTATGTGTGTGTGTGTGTGTGTGTGTTTCATATTAATTAAAATTTATTTCCCAAAAAGCAATCAGATTTGAAGACATCTGCTCCGGTCAAAAGCTAAATGTATATAATGAAACATTTCGCCTTTTAGAAGAAATTTTAAGAACGTTTTGCTACCAGATAGTGTCGTACAGAATGCTCTGTGCGGATATAAAAATAAGGAATTTGATTTATATCTTAATTTCAAAAAAGGAATTATCATTGGTTAAATACAAGGCAACAAGTAAACGAGAGGTATCATTTAAAGATAGATTTCACTGCATACCGGATTGTACCACTCTAATGTTAAAATCTATATTTTAAAACAAAAACATGCACGTGAATAACACTGACGTCATATTAACCGTGGCAACACCTGATCAATTAATTTTCCTTTTAAGTTTTTTTAATATTGCACAATTTCGAATTTTACACCGTCGAATAAGAACAAAAATGTTCTTTCAAATGCAATTTGTTTGAAAATTGTACCTTAATTTACTGATCTTTTTATGGTTTTTAAAATAATTTTCAAGCATGAATTTCTTTTAAATCTATCGCTATCGCATACATCTGGATTAGAAAAAATTAACTCGTTTTCAATTAAAAACAATATAAATAGCTCAGCATTTGTTTCCTGTTCATATTCTACAGGGAATTAAAACTCCAATAAATAGATAAATAAATAAAATAATCTAAAAAAACACACATTTAATAGACATGTAATCGAAATACATGCTTAAAACACTGAGATTGTCAAAATCTAAAAGGCTGCTGTACGTAGCGAAATTTTTGGAGATTTTTTTCCGCATTTTCTTTGCCATTTTCTCCTGGCATGCGGTAATGCGAAAGTACCGCTTTTAATAAATTTTAAAACTTTATTTGAATACATAATTGATATTTTCCATATAAAATGCTCTTGGTGTTATTAGTGGTCAATCTAAAAAAATATATTAAATGTAAAAAAAATCTATTAGCGTTTTTAATTAAAAAAAATATACTCTAGTAAAATTTAAATAAAAAAAACGACCCAACGAGGAATCATGATTTCGGATTTATTCAAAGGTTTTTAATACAGGGTTTCTGAAACTTTTTCCCAGTAGAGGGTGAGTTTTATGCTATTGTTGTGTTCTTTCATTGCTCTGAGATTTACAGCTATAATATGTGATACGCTATCCATTTGATTTCTTATGCCTTTATTGTAAATTTAAGAAGAACAAACGGTGAAAAGGAATAAAGTCAAGCGGCCTGAACCGCTAGTTGTCCATGAACAAACTTTGAGAAACGCTGTTTTAATAGAATGAAAATTAAAACGGTGATTGGTGTAAAGAGAGCATTAAAAAAACAACTAATAGAAAAAGAGGTATCATAAATGAAATTCATTAAATTGAATTATTAAGTGGATTTTTTGAGGCATGTAACAATAATTTATTTTTTTAAGTATCCCTGTAATTAATTTTAACTCTCATATACTTCGGAAGGAGACAGATTACCACTAAAAACTCGTACATTGAGATTGCACAGCTCAAATTTAAATATTGTGCAGATAGAGAAATGTAAATAAAATTAAATGTAAATAAATGTTCATAAGTGACTTGGTGTTGAAAAGTTAACTTCAGTCTTACCGGGGGTACAGGAACGACCTTGCATCGATTCTTCAGACAGCCGAAAAGGGACAAAAGCAATTTTCGAGAACCACGCTTTGAGAAACGCTGTTTTAATAGAATGACAATTAAAACGGTGGATGATTGAAAGAGAGCATTAAAAATAAACTAACGGATAAAGGTAGCATTAGATGAAATTAATTAAATTTAATTATTAAGTGGATGAATTTTCTGAGGCATGTAACAACAATTTTTTTTTTTTTTTAATATCACTGTAATTAATTTTCACTCTCATATACTTCTGAAGGAGACAGATAGCCACTAAAAACTCGTACATTGAGATGTATGTTGATTGCACAATTCAAATTTACATATTGTGCAGATAGAGGGATGTAGGGATGTAAATGTTCTATAAGTGACTTGATGTTGAAAAGTTAACTTCAGTCTTACCGGGGGTAGAGAAACGACCTTGCATCGATTCTTCAGACAGCCGAAAAGGGACAAAGGCAATTTTCGAGAACCACGCTTTGAGAAACGCTGTTTTAATAGAATGACAATTAAAACGGTGGATGATTGAAAGAGAGCATTAAAAAGAAACTAACGGATAAAGGTAGCATTAGATGAAATTAATTAAATTTAATTATTAAGTGGATGAATTTTCTGAGGCATGTAACAACAATTTTTTTTTTTTTTTTAAATATCACTGTAATTAATTTTCACTCTCATATACTTCTGAAGGAGACAGATAGCCACTCAAAACTCGTACATTGAGATGTATGTTGATTGCACAATTCAAATTTACATATTGTGCAGATAGAGGGATGTAGGGATGTAAATGTTCTATAAGTGACTTGATGTTGAAAAGTTAACTTCAGTCTTACCGGGGGTAGAGAAACGACCTTGGATCGATTCTTAAGACCCCCCCCCCCTCGTGTTTCCGGTGACATTCGACTCAGGATGATGCGGCGAGGAGTGTGAAGAATAACGCCGTTTTAGAATTCGAGATGAGAAATGCATCTTCAGGATAGAAGGAAATATATATATAAAATAAAATAAAATTTAGGGGGGGGGGGGGGTCTGGAAGCATCTTTGGCAGACGATCTATAATGCGCGTGTAGGAAAAATGTGAGCCAACAAAACAAGAAGCGCAGTTGACAGAGTTAGGGGAGGAGGGCGAAGGTTTTACAGACGTCGGGAGAATAAGAAAAGAATTTCTGTGAGCGGGTGATATCTTGGCTGCGTGACTGCAATTTTTTTTCTCATTTTTTCCGTCTCTCTCTTCTACTTCTGATTTGAATTGGTTTTTGAAAGCGACGAAAAATGAGGAAAAAAAGGCCCATCCCGATCTGCCGCGTGGATGCTTGCGATAGCCCTGCGCGAAAACATCTTACCAAGACCACGCCTAGGTGCCCTGTACCTTCGGTTGACGTGGGAGGGGTAAACCACCCCCTTACAATTGCAACATTCTTTATAGGTTTTTTTGCTTCAATTTTTTTGTATGATATTTTTATTTTTATTTTGTACTTGTACAATGAAAACTTTTTCGGTGATGAATTGCCGGAAATGTTTTATTCTGGATTTTAGCTACCAAAGAGAATATTCTTCAATTTTTTGTACCATAAATGGTGGACTTTTTATTATCATAGATCAGAGTAATCTCTTCCAGAATTTGAGTGTTCAAAAAAATATATATACTTTGTTCTTTAGATGCTAATATTCGGCTTTTCCCCCTATTATGGTCATAAAAATAAACTTATTTATTAAAGTCATTCTTTGAATTTTATTTATACATAAAGCTACAAACTTTATATTTATATACGATTTGGATTTTAAAAAATAAATAAATAAAGAGAGAGAGAGAAAGAGAAGAGTCTTATTTAAGGAGATCGTGTTTGCCAGTTTTATAACTTAGCTGCTAAATCCGTGATCATCGATAAGTTTATCTTCCTGGATTTAATGCCGATGTCCCTATAGGATCATGTGGAAAATATAATGATACATAAAATGGTCCGAATAATTCATGGAGTGCTCCATGTGAAATAGTGGTTGAAAACAGAAATGTGAATAGTATTTCGAAACTGCTAAAGAACTTTTAATACCAATTTCTGATATATTTTTTCTATAAATATTATGCACATGTATAGGTAGAGTTGCAAAGAACAGGTTTATTCCCAGGTTTATTTCTAATAGACCCGGTTTATTCCCAGGTTTATTCTAAAATAACTGGTTTATTCCCAAAAAACCCGGTTAATTCCCAGGTTTAAACCGGGTTTTTTCTAGTCTTTGCAACTCTATGTATAGGCGATATTTACAACTTATAAAATACAACAAATAAATTGGTTTTCTGAAAACCCTTCACTTTTAAGACGATAATAAGTTAAAACACGACCGAACGTTATCCATATCCGTACGTATGCTGTTAAAAAGGCGTAAATATAACAAAATCACCTTCGACCTGTAGAATTTGAATAATTAGTTCTCATTCTTTTATTAGCTATCTCTCTCTCTCACTTTTCATATCCAATGAAAAAGCTTTTACTCAAATATATTACCATATAATACCATTTTAAAACTTTTTACTAAATGTTGTTTCACCACGATCTAATATCAGAGCTGAAAATATCTGGCAATTTTTAGAATATTTTTTGTAATAGAAATACAAAATTTCACGGTATTGTTTCGCACAGTATTAATCATAAAATTCAAAACATTTTTTTAAAAAATATTATTATTTAAATTTCGATCGAAAAAAAAAGTACTTTTAAACTTAGTGGAAACAAATCCGGTAAGGAACAATCGGTTCTAATAAACAGGTTGAATGTCTCTTACTGATACAGTAAACATCCGTATTCCAGGGAAAGGGGGGGGGGGAATTACGATGAATACATAAGGTGTTGTCCTGTTGTCCATAAGTTTGTACTTCCTTAGCATTTACGGTCTATATTTTACGTGGGAGTGTCGGAAAGCTGTAGAAAAAATCGTGCGCAATACCTGGAGTTTACCAACACCTTTATTTATCATGACTACGCTGTCAGTCATGCGTCTCTGATAGAGAGAGAGTTTTTGTGGAAAAAAAATCATAGTAATTTTACGCAACCTCCCTACAGCCCAGATCTTACGCCCTTGTCTTCTTTTTGTTTCCTGGGCTCAAATCCAGATTGAAATGGCATAAGTTTGGAAGTTTTAAGAACCTGCAGACTGTCGTGATGAGCGCTCTGATCTTATGCACCTCAGTTTTATTACTGTAAATACTATCTTTTATGTTTTGTTTATGCTTAAATGATTTTTTTGTTTAGTTTAAATGCTTTGGACTGAAGTTTCAGCATTCACTATACCCCCAAAGTTAAACTACAACCATGTTTTAGAAGACAGTATTCCAAAAATGACATTTCGCGATATATAAATCTCAAAAAATTAAGGGGAACACACTAAAAATATAATTACGCATCATAATGTATGATTAAATAATTGAATTTTTAATACCATAAAAATAAATAATATATATATATTTTTAAATACTAAACAATATAATCTAAATTCTAGTATTTTAGTGTCCTAGTTATGAGAATGATCCCGTAATGGTCTTTATAAAAGATCAATGGAATGTTTTTGGAATGATCCTTCAGCGTACAGAGGAAGTCTTCGAATGCATGTAGAGTTGCAATATGGATATTAGAGTTGCAATATGGTTTATTCCCAGGTTTATTTCCATTAGACCCGGTTTATTCCCAAAAGACCTGGTTTATTCCCAAAACACCCGGTTAATTCCCATGTTTAAACCTTTTTTTTTTTTTTTTTTTTTTTTTTTTTTTGTAGTCTTTGCAACTCTAAATGCATGCCACTTTACAGGAGAAAAAATAGGTGATAGATAGTCAATGGAGTAAAATAGGCATATAACGTAAAAATGAGCTATTCAATAACTATTTCAATTCCATAAAAATGTAAAAAATGGGAAATATCCAGCTTATTATTTTACATTAAAACTGCACGATAACTAATTGTTATCCAGTACAGTTGATCATATTTTCCTCAATCATGCTATATGAGAATATAGATTATTTTCTGTCAACTTCTTTATATTTTGTAATAATTTTTACGACACTCCTGTCGGCAATAACGCAGATGAATTTTATTTTGTGTAATTATTGTCGCGTTTATTTTTTATTATATTTTTCCCGTTTAAATTGGCTTTTACTCAAACGAAGACGTTTTGTAAGCTATTCTAAACATTGTCTCGATTTTTTAATTTCTCTGTCCTTAATTGCTCTATACCGTAAATCAAGACCGTTCCTGAGAAATAGAAGGCAGCTGGTATCCTAAAATTTTCAAGGAAAGTTTCTTGAAAATATCTAAAACTTTACTGGTGGCTTCCAAGAAGTTCGATTCATATATTGCTGTCGTCAACTTTCATCAGGAATTCTCAGAATAGGAAACCAGTATTCCCCAAGAAATTCTTTTTTGTCAACCAGCTGCCCATTATTTCCCAGGAAAACGGTCTTGGATTTATTTCAGTGTATTACTGGTATAAAATATTAGGCTTCCTTTATGAAATATTTTCTTTTCTGCCATTCAACGAAGTTGTGTACTTGCTTTTTAACTATTTGCATTATTGTGTTATTGAGTATTGTATATGTAGCATGCGTTGCACAACAGGCATCTTCTTAAAATTATCCCTTCTTATATTTCTTATTATTATTCAGTTCATTTGTAAAATATTAGAAAATGAAGTGAGAATAGTTTTAATTCATCAGTGTCTTCTTTATTTGACAGACATTTTCAATGCACAATTCAGAAAGTTGAAAAAATATTAACTCTTCAATAATCAAGATAAACATTCATTAATCATCACTAATTATCAGGTTTTAATTTTAATGATTCAGAATAGCTCCATCAATTCAGATCTAATCAGGTTTAACAACGAAACTTAGATTAATTTGAGTGAGTTTACGTTACTAAGCAGTCTTACTAGTTCGAATTTGAATGAAGTACGTTACTAAGCAGTGTTACTGGCTTGTGACTTTTCAAAACTCTCACACATCAATTCGGATGTTATTAACTCATCTAACTCGATTCTCAAAGCAGTATGTTGCGTGACCATTTAATTTCTAAATGAATATTATACTTATTGAAAGCATCTGTGAACCAGTTTATCAATATTTGAAGTAAGAAGAACTTGTATCACAATATGCATGGTACGTATAAAGTTAAGGATGACTGATTCATAGAAGATGGAGCTCCTTTTCATAGCACTTGCATTGTTGTTCTTTTTAACATTTTGGAATAATGTGTCATTCTGTCAAACATTCCCAAGTTTTACAATTAAAATGTTGACTGGCTATAGTATCTACAAAGTAAAATTCGGGTGATTTTTGTCTTTGAGATCATATGAAAGATAAGAAGTACTGAAGAATTCATAAGATAATTTATGGCCTCAATAAGGACGTAATTGATCAAATATTAACTACCATAATCTCTAATAAGGGCGTAATGTAATCAAACTGTTTGCAAAAAGTCTTCGCTGAACTGACTCTCAACAACATTGCGTATTAAATCAAGATCCTGTAAAGTTGGAAGGTCAATTAAACTTATTGTAAGTATATCTTACAAGGTCTTTTTGTATATTTTGATTTTTATCCTACATATATATATATATAGGATATATATGTGTGTCTATAGAATTAAGCAACAACTACAAATATATTCGTTGAAATTCAGTATATAAAATTAAAACCTTATATTTATATCTTAAGTAGAGTTTTCATCGCTGATTTCAAATATTCAAATCCAATTTGATAACATTTTATCCTGTGTTTAAAACACAACTATTCTTTGGAACTTTCCTGTCTCCTTCTTTATATCGCCATCTGAGAGTTCCAAGTAATTTCTAGATAAGCAGATTGTTAATCATGAGATAAGGAAACCATTTGCCAGATATAAAGTGTTGGGAGTCTTTAAAAATATTCGAGCTCCTCGAGGACAATCCAGTGTTGCAAAAAAACTTAATGTTCATCGTAGACTTATATATCGACATAATAATCATTACAAAAATTATAAAACTTTAAAATTCTTGGATCCAACGCTGTAGACATAAATAGTAGACAATCACTTTTTACATCAAAATTCCAAATGCAATAAATGATTAACAACACAATATTTAGTTTCGCAATTCTCTGATGGTACAGAAAGTCACATATTTCTGCAAACTGTTGCACGTAGATTTCATGAGGAATTGTTTACTATACGATCTGCGATTTGAATTACATTACCATGATCTGATATCAGAGTCGAGTTGAACTGATCTGGTTCTCGTGAACGTCTGAGTAGGACCGAAAATCAGTGGAATCAAGACTCTTTACGAATGAATTCCATTTAATCCCAAAATGATTCTCAAGGGGTTTTAATACGGAGATAACTTCAAACTCATGTCGAGCAAGAAATACCGGAAGAAAAAGTCATTGCATAGGTCATTTATTAGTATAACAATGAGATCCATGAGATCTAAAATTTCCCTTGCCATTGTTAAACCTATGGGCGGGAATGCATTTGTATTTTTAAAATATCAGCTCAGGAAATAAAAATTTTTAACTTTTTTTTCTGTACACTCTTCTTGAAGGGTGTGTCTTCATGTCAAACAACAGAAGGAACAGGTTCAACTTGTTGTATATATAAAAAAAAACTTAAAGTTTTTCAAATGGCGTGCAAAGCTAGTCGTGGAAAACTCGGTCTTCCAAGCAAAGCTTTTTGCGATCCTCTCAGCTCTTCGTTGGGCGGAGTCAGACTCGGATTCTATTTTTTTTTTTTTTAATTCTTAACAGATAGTTTGTCAAGTCTTTTTGCTATAAAACAAATTAATTGATAATCGAAATTATACAACATTTACAAAATTCATCTAAAGTATACTTTTTTAACTGGTTAGGGAATATTTAGAAGTCAAGGGCAATGAAACAGCTGACCAACAGGTGAAATTAGCAGTGACAAATACGCAAGTACGAAACGCATTTCTATCATTTCCAGCCTCTTCACTGAATTATGAAGTAAAACAAAATCTGTTTGAGCGTTGGCAATAACACTGGACGAATTCTCAAACGGGCCGCTTTAAAAAGAAACGTTTACCTTTGGTCATAACACAACACTTCACACACAACAGATACCTATATTTATCTTTAACGAATCATGAACCATTTCAACAACATCTATACAACATAAATAAAAGATATTCTCTACTTTGTGCGTGGCTCTACCTCGACTTTTTTACACATATGTTGGACTGCACCCTCACTTTATGTTACCATGCAATAAAACCAACCACCATGTCATTAGCGAACTGGCTGCAATTAATACCCCTATAAGGGGGTATGTAGCATAAGGGCTCTGACTGCAATACCTTCTAGAGATACCAATTCTGTTGAACAAAATTACGAATGTGTGAAACTCATTGAAAAACATGAATTCATATTCATATACCCTGTTCATTTCTGAACTGTTTTCCCTTTCACAGGTTAAGTCTCAGACAGCCCTTTCTACTTCCTAGTATTTATTTTGTATAATATTCACATTTCTCGGTCACTAGGTGTCTCTCATAAATTACGTAAAATATGATATAATTATGTAATGTCTGTTACATTACCCATAAAATTCTATCTGGGAAAAATCTTTTGTAATCTGATGTAGTGACCGGTTACGTCATCGTAGTAATTCTCTCCATTGTAATAACTTTAAAAATGTTCTCAGTACCTCAATGAAAGAGTATACATAATGTTTTTGTCAAACCTATAAATATATAAATTGAAAATTGAAAATTATTGTAAAAGCATAATTCAGCATATGAGCTATTACAAAACTATGTAGTCTATGCAAAATACGAGGGAAAGTCATTAAGTAAGTCACAAAAGGTAATTAAATAATAACTTACAATGATATTCACTTCAAAACTATTTTTTTTTCTTAACATATTCTCCACCAATGCTTATGCACTTATTTCACCGTTTTATCAGTGCCCCAACACCAGCTGCATAACATTCTTTGGGTTGCGGTCTCAGACACATTAGGACTTCAAGTTGAACATTTTGATCATCTGTGAACATCATCTTGCAACTTCTTCAACAATCACCATACAGCTTCGACTTCGCCCCAAGCGATTTTCATCTGTTTAGTCCACTAAAAAACCATCTTGTAAGCAAGATGATGTTCAAAGATGATGAAAAGGTTCAACTTGAAGTCCTAATGTGGCTGAAACAGCAACCCAAAGAATGTTATGCAGCTGGTGTTGGGGCACTGATAAAACGGTGATATAAGTGCATAAATATTGATGCAGAACATGCTGAGAAATAAAAATAGTTTTGAAGTGAATATCATTGTATGTTATTATTTAATTATCTCTTGTGAGTTACTTAATGACTTTCCCTCGTATGTTTATGATGTAGTCTAAGTTGTAAAAAATATCTGTTCCTTTCTCTGTGTGTTATCGTTGTATTGTAACATGTTATATAAGTGTATAGTATAGTAATTTGATGTTGTGTTTATAGTATTGTGGTTACTGCCGTTATATATTGTTGGCATACGTGACTAATTATCAATTCAATATAAACTTGATTGGTTTTCATATATATGTTCTAACGAAGTACTGTTCTAAAATAAGTCAATTGTAACCTGAATTGACTATAAAACTGTTTAATTCTCCAACAAATCATAGATATTAATGTTTTATTGTGAAATTGTAAATTTGTAGTATAAGCTTTGAAAAAGTCATTTGTAACGCAATCTGCTAGTGGATTTGGTCTGCCCCTCGGGATTGCATTATCACTCTAAAGCGTTAGCTGAGTTCCCGGGGTGGTCATTCCTTTGTCTTCTGTTTTTTTCTAACAATGTTTCTGAAATATATACTTAATTTTATATCAATTGTTAAAATCTTACTACCAGCCTCGACAGCTTTGCTAATATTTTAACACATAAAATATTAAATTAAGCATATATTTTAGAAATATTTTGACTACTAAAAAAAAAAAGTAAAAAAAAAGAGACATGCTTCAAGATTCAAGAAGAGTAAACAGAAAAAGAGATTAAAAATATCAATTTCTTGAAGAAATATTTTAAAAATACGAATACATTTCACTCCCATATCTGTAACATTATCGAGAGGGATTTGAGATCTCATTGACCAACAATCTTTAAATAAGTTTTCCTATATTTTGAACATGAATATAACTATATTTTATAAATGCATATAATGCATATAGATGATAGTAGTTATATAATGTATAAATAATTCATTCAATATTTTTTAACCACTAAAATACAGTCACCTTTAACGAAGATATTTTTTACTCTATATGATAATAGCATATGATGTTTAAATTTAATGATCATCAATCATGCCGGTTTCCCAAGGCAGAAAATGATTCATACGTTCATCTCATTTCAGCTTGGTAATAATAGAAATTAACATCTAACTTTTTATCTTTAGGTCGATAAAGTGCATCGAAGACCAACAGAATCTCATTTAATTTCATTTCAGTGGTATCTTATTTTTAAATTATATCCTTCAGCCGGTTCAAATTACTTCAGAAGTACGCTCGATAAATTATCAAGAAGCATAAAATTGGATGAAATTGCTGTGCAACAGCATTGCTTTAGAAGATAGAAGAAATGATGTTGTTTAAGAGGATTGTTAATTTAACTTAGTGGAAAAATGTTACAAACATTAGGTGATTAGAAAGGAAGGACTAATTCACACAAACGAAGCGTGAATTCTTAAAAATTCAAAATTTATTTTACTTATATACCAAGAATTTGTTTAATATGTATATATTTTTTAATTTAACATATATTTTTCTAGATTTTTACGTTTTATTATTGAGTTGTTTTGAGTTTAATTTAAGCGATTTTTGTAAAACCTACTATATAGAGGCTTCGTGTAAAATTGTACAGCTCTTCGTTTTTGCCTTGATCCAAGTTACCAAACGACAGTACTGTCACCTCAAATCTCACAAAATTGAACTATCGTCATTTTTCCTTTTGACCCTTCATATCTAAAAATCAGTTACTAATATTCACGCAATACCATTTACGCATAGCAGGGTTGCCACTGGTGACTATTTTTTTTATGAATTTTTCTACCACTATTTCAAAATAATAATTTTCGTGGTGGATTTTTACAAATCTTCAAGGTAAATTACTATTTTTAACACTTTCCAAGATAGTTGAAAAGTGTTTATGAATTCGGTTAGTCTGTCTGCGCTCTAACTCGCGTAAATATATTCGAATTGTCATGAAATTGATATATGTTATTGACATTTACTATGGCATGTTCGATATTAAAAATGAAGTGTGTAGCACTTATACTTTCCTTACAGGGGCACTCAAAAAAATGTCGTTACATTGTGGTCTATGGGGAAAAATCCTTTTCAGTGCGTTTTAATGATCTTATACTATTTCAATTATATTGAAATTAATTTACATCACTGAAATACACTACAAGATGCTTACTAGAGAACGTGGTACGTCTGGCACTTATAATTAGTTTACAGGAAAACTGAAAATAATTTTATTACATTATGGTCTAATAGGGAAAATCGTTTGCTGCGCATTTTAATCATGTTATATTGTTATAAACATAATGAAATTGATATCAATTTCTGAGATGTACTGTGACATGCTTTCTGTAGAATATGGAGTATAAAGCTTTTTTTTTTTCATTTACAGTATCACACAAAAGCATTCTGTTACATAATGACCTACGGGAAAAAACTGTTTATAGCGCATTTTAATTATGTTACACCATTTCAAATATAAGGAAATTGGTATACACTACTCAGGGTTATTACAAGATACTTGGTTTATAATATGATGTCAATATGCATAGCATTTATCGTTAATTTACAGGAACACCACAAAATATTTTGGGTACAGTACTATATCCGAAGTATTATCTATAAGCCATAATTGGAAGTACGCTTTCAGTTAGGTATGTGTTTAACTAAATTTTTGCATGATTTGAGGTATGTATAAATGCTACAGATCATACACAGGGCTACACAAAAAAAAATCGTAAGTATTACGGTGCATCAGCATAAATTGATTAAAAGGGGTTTTTAATCGAGTTATGCATTTTGAACGTGAAATATATTTAGTATACCACGAGATGTTTGTTGAATATAAATGAAATAATTTACAGGGCCATGCAAAAAACTAGATACATCATGGCCTCCGATGTATGATAATTTCTGAAAGTGAGATTTCAGTTGTTTATAGCGTGTTTTTGCTTGAATTTAACTATAGCTTAATATGTGGCGCACATAAAAATTTTAATGTATTATACAGGGCTGTACAAAAGAATTCAAATATGTTTCTGTCTAAAAATAGAAACTGTTGAAAATGAATTTTCAACTCTGTTATGTGTTTTCTTACGAAACTAAATTGTAGCATACTATATACAGTATATACAAATTTATAAATTATATGCAGAAGAACAAAATAATTGGAGTACTTTTCTGCCTATAACCTGTAATTGCTGAAATCTGGTTTTCAAATGAGTTTTGTGTTTTTCTGAAATGTTTACTTAGATACCGTACTTACTTATATTACGATGGTTGTTAAATTATTCTGTTAGTGTTGTAAAGTGTTTCATAATTTATGCTTGGTGCATAATTTTTCTTTCTTGTTTAGAAATTGTGACAGGAAAAATAATAAAAAAGTAATCGCCAGTGGCAGCCCAGCCATATGTTTACTATTTTATTGCAATAGTGTTGCTAAGTGTTAAAAACTTTCGAAATTAAATTCAGCCAATCTTTGTCGTGAATCTTTTACCTGGAGGTATGACAGCATCCATATTATAACTCCTTAAGAATGGATTTTTTATGGATTGTTTTACACATAATAACCATAAGGGCTAAAACAAGGTTAGTTAGAGTAAGATGTTATTGCCATGTATGCCATGAAAACGAAATTCTTAAATGGTTATTTAAAAAAATAATAAATGAGGAATTAAATAACGGTTAAATAAGTCGAACTATGCTTAAATCCGTATTTTGAAAATGAATTCCTTAAAAAACTATATTTTTCGGAGTTATTTTAAATATAACAGACATTTAAGCATTAGACATTTAATCAATAAGCGTTTAAGCAACAACTAAGCAGGTAAGATCTTTTAACAATTCATATTTATCATTTCATGAAATTTGTCCAATAATACCTCGATTTAAAACATTCATTTTACAATGGGGAAAAAAAGATGCTTTAGAGATATTTATTTTTATTTCAAAACCACGTAAAAATGTATTGTTATGTAGTGCTTCATAAATATGATAACAGATGAAAGCCCGTTATGACGTGAAAACGCAAATTTTGCAAATATTTGTTTTATTCAAGACGGCCTTATCATACTACGGTTAATATGATAAGAGAGTCTTAGTTTTACTCATAAATGTTCGGATTTGCATGATGCCAATTGTTGAAATAATATTTTTATATATATATATTGCATTGCGATAATTTTAAAATTGCTTTCTTATTTCCTGTTTGCTAATTTCATGAAACTAATATTTTTATGCTTTATGCATTTTTCAATTTCAATTTATTGCTTTTTAAAAATTATTTTATGAGGTATGTGTTCTGAGAGGGCCTCCGTGGCCGAGTGGTTAAGACACCATTCCGCTAATCGCTTGAGAGCGTAGGAACGCGACCTTACGTTATACCGCGACCTGCATTATACATGGCCGGTGCTTGACGTTTAAAACGTCACATGTAGTGGATCATTTTTACACGGTGATTGGTGCAAAACGGGGGGCGCGTCGCTTTGCACCAATCACCGTGTAAAAATGATCCACTCCATGTGACGTTTAAAACGTCATGCACCGGCCGTATAACGTAGGTCGCGGTTATACACGGCCGGTGCATGACGTTTAAAACATCACATGGAGTGGATCTTTTTCGCACGGCGATTGGTACAAAACGGTGGGCGCGCCACCGCTTTGCACCAATCGCCGTGTAAAAATGATCCACTTCATATGACGCTTTAAATGTCATGCACCAGCATTTTATAACGTAGGTCGCGATAGGAGTCAGGTCGGCGGGTTCGATTCCCGTCAGCTCCATTGCATACACGTTGTGGAGCTGCCGGTTGTAATTCTCTGGTGTTGTAAATTTCCTTGTGGTTATCGCTTTCTTGTATACTGACGATGACTTATAAGCGGGTACTTGATGTCAAGCACACAAGATGTATGTTCTCAATAAAACAAACAAACAGACAACGTGTCCTGAGTGTTGGTAGGTGTAGCAAAAGTCGACTTTAACGTCAATTTTTAGAGTTTTTAAGGACTACTCTGACATATCAAACTATCCCAATAATCACACGTTTTTGTCCCTGAAATGGAAAGATATAATTTTTTCGATAGTGGCCGTCCATATCGTTTATAAACGATAGTTAGTTTTGCTCGAAAAGCTCGAAGTCAGGGTGAATTTGGATTAGATCTGTGAACTATTTGATGAATAAAGTACTTTGGTAGAAATAGTGGTTTCTGAGTGGTATGAATATGTTATATTAAATTTTAGCAGATTTAACTCATTTTTAATTTATAGTTTTTTTTCTCTAAACTTCTAATTTTCAAAGTATGAATGCCGCCAATGAATTATTTTAACTGTCTGTACTTATGCAAATGATAGATGGTTTTCTCGTATTTCATTATAAAGGCACGTGCATCTGAGCGTATTGTGTGATTTTAGGGATTTCTTTTGGCGGTTGGAGATTTTGAAGGTTATTTGAACTTTACATTGTCGAGTGGTATAAAACTTAGAATAATCTTTTTGAATAATGATAGGTTTAGAAGCCACGGGGTTCAAGTTAATAGATTAAATAAATTTACTCAGTTTTAAAAGTAATTTAAGTGGAAAAGTAGAATTTTTTTATTCTGTTTAAAATTGAGTAAACTTAGTGAATCCTGTTAGTAGAGTCAGAGTTCATAACTGTAGCAAAATAATTTGGCAAAGCTGTTATTAGTAAACCTGTGTTATTTTTAAAGACTGAAACGTTTGTTTTATCTGTGCTTAAAAGTATTGGCAGTTGACTTTTATCATTTAAACTATTTCGCAGACCAAGCAGAATATTCGTACATTATAAGGAGTGTTTGGCTGTTTAATGGGCTTTATAAAAATTTCGTATAAATTTTGCTAATATTCCAGTCACTATGATTAGAGTTGACTGTGCATTGACTAAATTAACTAATGCAACGGGATTATCTGCGCGACTAATTACGTGGGCTCTCTAACTTCCAGAATTTAAATATTGTAATTCAGAATCTGTATGCGACTGAAAATATGGTACCAGATGCCTTTGTCCAGGTGTTCTAAAGACATGCAGGAGAGTACGGTGGTCCAGTGATGTGCTTTACTGGCCATGATTTTCATTTGTAGGCCGCATCTGATTGAAGAACAAAAGAATGATCCAATGGTTGGTAAAATTTATAATTATCTAAAGGACTCTGACCAAGAATCACATTGCGATTCTCAAATGTGCGCAAGCTGGTCCCAATATTTTTGTCTTATTGATGGCTTGCTTTTTTCATTTTAAAGCTTTAACGTCTAACGGGTAATTGAGAGTAGTTATTCTCACCAGTTTTCGGCAAGCCATTCTTCGTGAATTCCACAATAATACATTAGCAGATCATTTAGGGATCCGGAAGACCTATGCAAAATTATTCAGTACCTGCTACTCTCCAAATATGAGAATGATCGTTCGGCAATATGTATCCGATTGCGATTTGTGCCAAAAGTATATTAGGGCTGGATTATTTATCAATATATCGATCAAATATTGATGTTTCTTAATTATCGCAATAACAATATCTAACCTCTGACACTGACGATATATCCCAATAATGATAGCTAAGCTCTGACTCTGGCACTATATCTCAATAACGATGTCTAAGCTAAGCTCTGACTCTACCGATATATCCAAAAAACATTTTTTTTCGACTTCAAACAACGAGGAAAGCGCCGAATATTCCGTATAATATCCTCTTAAACCCATTCCTTTCGTCCGATACATGCATTTAGATATTCCTTGCTCTACTTTATTCCAATCAGAATATCCCCTCCAACGATTATCCTTTGATTATCACGCTTTCGTTAATATCCCCAAATAAAGAATATCACAATATATCCCAATACGAATATATTCTCTTATTATGTCCAAGTTCGTTACTATCCTCTCAAACCGCAAATTAAACTCTTTGTTCGCAACTGAATAATACAGCTATCTTCTATGTTTTAGTTCCGCTGCTGCTATTCGTCCAGACTTAATTGCAAAATGTCAAGGTATTGATATGTGATGGACAATAAAATATGATCTAGAATATCTGTTGGTTATTGTCGAACCGAAAGCATTGCTCTACTTCAGTGCTCATTGAGATTATTTTTTCGGCCAATATTATCGGTATTTGTTGGACAAGGCTGCGAACTCTCTTTAAACTGCTTTTCACTATGTTGGAAAAATTCTCAACTATGGTACTCCAACCATTGGATATAATTTACCTAGTTGAATATACTTTCCTCTGTTTATTATGACCTAATTACATTGTATACAGGAGTTTCCGTGCTACTTCAAGATTCATCATGTAAATGCTATAGTTATAGCTCAGATGAATGAAATTAGCGCTGCAGTTCGCAGCCTTGTCCAACAAATAAGAGTGAAATATGCCAGCCCAGGATATAGTCGGGATAGCTCAGTAGGGAGAGCGTTGGTACGGAAAACCAAAGTACCCAGGTTCGAGTCCTGGTCCCGGCATATTTTCGCTCTGTTGGAAAAATTCTCAACTATGATACTCCAACCATTAGATATAATTTACCTAGTTGAATATATTTTCCTCTGTTCATTATATCAAAATACTATTTCCATAAGATAAAGCAATTTGTTCATTATAACAGAATCTCCTCTAATGTTAAGATTACTACTGTAAATTCTGCTGTCATTTGTTCAGGCTGTATAAATTTATAATTCAAAATAGGAAAGTATTTTTATAAGCATTCTTTCTTTCTTTCTTATTGATATTCCTGAACACTCCAAATTTATTGATATTCTTGGATTTGCCTTTTTGAAATCTCAGAGTAATTACTGACCTACACAATAGTCAAATAAAAAAAAACAACAATGTACTAGACATATTGGACTCTGTCTTTGCACAAGACGTTCATGAAATACAAGATTTAAAAATCAATAGCTTACCTCAACAAACTCCTTCACCTAAATATTCCAATGAAAACATCTCAGTATCTGTAAATTCCAATAGTCAAATATGTCATTCTCAGTCTTCAAACAATTCTTGTTATTCTCAAAAGAAAATTGTCATTCCACCTAACAGTACTGTATACGTACCTGCGGTGTCTCCCTTTCATTCTTGCAGCCAAGAATTATTGTTTGAACCCAATAACCTTGACTTACCAACATGTGCATATTAATCCATAATTTCTGCTGAATTTAAATCTAAAAAAACTGTGATAATAACCCAAGCATTTATTTTTGTATACCTATCACTAGTAATACTGAAGAATGTGAAAGGCCACATCAATAGAATTCTCTTTTGGGTACAATTCATGAAATAGATGATATTCAAGAAAATGTTGATCCTGAAACAATTATATCTTCTCAGGAAATTAATGTAATTCAAACTTCAGCTGATATTTTAAAATTAAGAAAATCAGAATTTAAACTTAGTAATTTCAGCCTAAATAATTTATCCCTATATCAAAAAGCAGATCTACAAAATGTATTGTCAAAATATGATACAGTCTTTTCTTCTTCCATGAAATCTTTGGGTCATATTGATAGAGTCATACCTCATATTCAATTTATCTCAGATGTTCCGGTTAAAACCCTGCCCTTCCCTGTTCCACAGCCTATACAGGAATAGACTAAACAACAATTGGATATGTTGGTTGAAGCTGGTATTATTGAGCGAAGTATTTCTGAATGGGCCAAATCAATTCACCAAAAGTTCCTTTCACATGGTCAGAAGATCATGATAAAATCGTCAAAGAAATTCAAAGCATATTTTTTTCAAAGCCTTTTCTCTCCGTACCTTATTGCTCTACTCCTTTTTATTTACACACTGATGCAAGTCCTATTGCTTGCTATCTGTGGTGTGATTTTACAAGAAAGAAATGGTCAACTACTTCCTGTAAGCTACTTTAGCAAAACCTTATCTCCCTCTGAAAAACAATATCCTGTTCTAAACTTAGAACTCGTGACAATAGTAAAATGATAAATGCATTTAAATATTTCCTATACAATAGACATTTCACTATCCTTAGTAACCGTAAACCAGTTGAGCATTACAAGCGAACTAGTTCACCACTTGATCTTACTACCAAATGGTTGGTTGATCTCTATAATTATGACTTCACTTTTGAATATCTTAAAGGCAAGAGTAATGTGTTAGCAGATTATTTCTTTCGTAAGATTTTACAAACCATTCCCAAGAACTTAATACCAACCCTGAATTAATAAATGATGAAAATATTCTTCCAATAACCACAAAATCACCAACAATTGAATTGTATCATATAGCTCAGGGGTTCCCAAACTATGGTACGCGTACCAATACTGGTACGCAAAGCTCCGGCTACTGGTACGCGAAAGTGCGATGTTGGTACGTAAAATGAAATACCAGCATAATATAAAATCAAAAACGGCATGAATTTATCACTTTGGAAGTTTCCAAATGAAAATTAGAGACTGTAAACGCTTTTTTTGTTGTAGTTACTAGAAATGTTTGTTATAGCAAACCCGGTGCTATATGATACAACCAGTTTTCCAGAATTAAACACATGTAATTATAACATTTATGCGAGAAAAAATTGAAATTTGTAAATAAAGACCCAATTTAAAGATTAATCAATGAAAACGTTTTAATTAGCAGAAAAATTGTTTTAAACATGTTTTCTCTAAATTGTATATTCTGAAGATTAAGTCTGAATCCGTGAAAGTATGAGGAGCTTTTTCAAATAGAAGGAGTTATTTTTTTTATTTTTTTTTAAATATACTAATCATTTTAGTGTTGAAGCTTTATTTGAAGCATAATTCATTATTTATTTAAGTCTGTCAATGTCAATTGAAATTTTTCTATTCTTCTGTAACAAATGTGTAAGTTTCTTTCTATTTCTTGGAAATAGGTTTTTAATACAGTAAAGTTATTTAAAATGTTGATTGATTTGAAATAGAACAGCATATAGAAAGCTCCACTTTCACTGTTTTTCCTATATTAACATTCCGTTTGATACCTGGTGGTACGCGGAGGTATGAACATGGATTTAGTGGTACGTCGGTCTAAAAGTTTGGCAACCCCTGATATAGCTAATAATAGTCAACAAAACTAACAGTCCCAAGACCAGAGTATAGAAATATCAGAATCTAGTTTTCTTTGTGAACAGCGAAATGATCCCAAAATAATGAAATTAATCGATTCCATTACATCTGACAAATCTGATCCTAAATTCAAAAATTGTTTTATTCACCCAGATACAGGTTTGCTTATGATTAAACGTAAATTTTTGCAACCTGAAAATTCACGCCATATTAAAATTATTGTGCCTCATATCTTAAAACATAAAATTCTACGCATTTTCCATATGCCTCACTTTGGAATTGGTAACACTTATAGAATGTTTCTTAAGAAATTCTATTGATCAGGAATTTATAAGCATAAGAAACATTTTGTTCTATCCTGTGATTTATGCATAAAATACAAGCATAGAAGAATACCACCAGCCCCATTACAAGAAATGTTTATCCCATCAAAACCTAGTGAGCTCGTTTCAATGGATTTTCTTGGTCCATTTTCTAATAAATATCATGTGCCGACATTCCTTGACCATTTTTAAAACATCTAGAGCTCTATCCTATCAAAAATGCTACTGCACAGGCCGTTGTCAAGTGTTTGACCATTTATATCACTACCTTTGGTCGTCCAGCTTCATTAATGTCTGATCTTGGACCTCAATTTTATTCTTAAATTTTTGATAATTTTACAGAGCCTCAAAAATAGCATTGTTCATTCATCTTCTGGACACCCTTAGGCACAAGGATCGTCCGAGAGGATAAATACTAGCATTAAAGCCTCTATTGCAACACTAACTCAATAAGGCTCGAATTTCGAACAGGCCTTAATGATTCACAAAAGTTTATACAATAATACAGTCCATTCGTCAACAGGATATTCACCAGAATTTCTCCATTTTGGTAGATCCTTATCCAACATCTTCGATCTGCTTGAATATACTGATCTCGAAGCATTGTCATTTCCTTATGACTACTACCAATACATGTCCTCGATGAAAGATGTCTACCAGAAAGTTTGCAACAACTGAAAGGATGCTCAACATTCACGTAACCAGCGTCAACATCAACGGGCTAAACTACAAAAATTTCAGTGTGGTGACATTGTTTACATCAGGACTAATGATGACTTTAAACCCAGGAACATTGGTCCTTATGAAGTCAATAAAGTGATATCTGATGTGCTACTCTCAGTCAAAGTGTTGGAAGATGAGCTTGATCAGTCCTTCACCATAAATATAAATAGAGTATTACCTGCACAGGAACGTCACCAACACTCAATGTTGCACTAGCCACCTGTTCCACAAATTCCTCCAATAGCACATCCTTATAACTTAAGAAATAAGACAATGAACTTTTAATACAACTATGTATTTTTTTCATATAAATTAATAATTATTTTTCTAATTTACAGGTATGTAGCCAATAGCCTGTGGCCAGGGTTATGCTGCAGTACCTGCCACAATAGTTTGTTTACTTTGAATTGGATTATTACTAGTAATTTTCTTTACTTCATGTAAATTATGTTCATAGTATTTTAAAAATTATTTATTTATTTATGATACCAAATTTTATTTTTATCTTACACGACTTAGTCAAACCCATTTCTTTTTTGGAGATCTCCAATCCCACTAATTTTTCCCTTCTATTTTTTCTTCCCTATTTTCATGAAATTTATTATTGATGTTTGACATTTTTATGAGATATTTATTGAAGTTGGTGAAATTAGAAAATTTATTTATGTTGACAGTTTTCTTTAGAATAAATTTTATTCATATTGACATTTTTTTACAATTTTGTGACATATTTATTGAAGTTGATAAAGTTGAAAGTTTTTACTTGTGTTAAAATTTTTAGAAAAAAATTTAATGATGTTGATTTTTTATTTATTTATTTATTTATTTTTTGTCAGTATACGTGGCTCTGTTCTTGAAATCATCGCTCTCAAAAGCATCATTCGAGCGGTAGTTTAAACTTTGTCAAACGTACGATTTTCAAAACATCTATGCGTGTTTGTGTGGACGAATAGAAAACAGTTTTACTTTCGGTTTCGCGTCTTATTCGTGTGTTTAATTATCATTGCCTTAAATTCTAATCAATTAAATTGAAAGTCCTGTGTTTTCACTTTGGCCTTTCCCGTATTTGTCATATATATACTTTGACCGTTACTTTTTTAGTCATTTTCTCTGATGTGAGCTGTCGATAAAGTTGTGCCGATTCTTTTTATTTTTTATAATCTTTGCCATTTTCATTTAGTTTAATTTTTTTAAGTACCGATTTCTGGCTGAACTACGATGTCTTCATCTAGTAAGTTAAATATGATAGTTTAAGTGTTTAAATTAGTGGCCAAGAGGAAAGCCTTATTTTCTTCATTTCTTAAATGGTGAAATAAAGAACTCTTATTTAATTTCTAGAAAGTGTAGTTCCTGTCTCATCATCAACATGCTTCAATTTGGTGAGATTTTTATTTTTCTCCTTTCCAGTGACCTATAAAGAGCAAACTTAAATAATTTATTTAAGGGGTTATTGCCTCTAATTTACAAAATTGCGAGTTCTGATTTTTTACGCAACTGCTATAATATTTTCCACTTACGATCTAACAAATAAAATAATTTCAACCACCTTCAAAAACAATACCACAGCATCCCCCCTTATCCCAGAGAAGAATCAATCATGGAAATGAGTATGATTACAAGTTACTTTCTTGGCCATCTTGTTCTACAGATATAATCCCATACAATTTGTTCGTGTTGGGCTACGTAAACCATTAAGTTATTGTTCCCCCCTTTTTAAGTATCCCAGAACTACAAATATGAATCAGAATTGGTAATGTTGCCAGCATCATTGTCATGTTGCGAAAAGCACGAAATAAAATAAACAATCGTATCGGTATTTGTAATGTGACTACTATCGAGCATTTGTAGATGTTTTGCATAATATTGGAGAATTAAAGTGGTCCAGTACACAAAAATACTATTTTTACTTTTTTGGATTAGACGTTTTAGAATAAAATGATGTAAACCGCGTATTCTAATAATTCTATCAAAATCTATAACGCTTTTTTGTGTTGTATGTACTGTCTGTAGTTGCAGTGTGTTCTTCCTTTTTAAATTCATTTATCTCAGAATGTATTTTTTGAAAATTGTTGTATCTGAATTCATGTATGTAAATTTCTATGAAATATAAAATTATGAATTTTTTTACAATGTTTTTTCAGTTACATATTCTTTAAATTATCTTCGAGATTTTCAGTTTTGAGTGAATATTTTGAAAATATCATTTCCATAGTGAAAATGTTATCATAAAAAAGATTTTTTTCTTTTAAAATTTTCTAAGTAAATATTTTAAAAGACAAAATAACGTTTGATTATTTTTCCATAGTCAAAAATTAAAAAGAATTCAAAAATAGTTTTATTTTATTTTTATTTTTTCACAAAATATATCAATTTAAACATCAATGAAATTTATTTTTTTAAATTTTTTAAATTTTTTAAATTTTTTAAAAATAATTTACATTTAAAATGAAGTTTACGTATAAATATATATTTCAAGAGGAAAAAAAATTATAAAATTGATTTTCCGCTTGCACTACTTCGTTGCAAAACTCGATATTCATGCGTGTAATTCTTTTTATATTCAAAAATGAATTAGATAAGTTTATTTTCTTTTATATTATTATCATTCTATTTGTTGACGAAGACATGGAAAGTTTTAAATACATATAATAAGAATATTGAAAAATCATGTGAGAGTTTTACTTAGATTTCAAATTGCATTTGTTTCAAAATTTTGAAAAAAAAACTTTGTTTTATTATAAATTTTATGAATTGCTATTTTTATTTGCATTACGCTCCAACATTTACGTTTGCCATCAACTGTTGACCTAAAATTTTAAATATGAATAAGTGTGAAATGTAATCGCATTAAACAGTACTTTTGATGAAATAACTTTAATTGTCATTACATTATTTTTAAACGTGATTTTTATTTTTTTTATTTTTTTTTTTTTACTTTCCATAAAGCAACAAAACAGTTATTAGATGAAAATAATAACGATATGTATTTTATTGTAAACCGGTAAAAAATTATAGGATGCCAAATGTTGATTACCTTTCAAATGTCATGGAAAGCGTGGTTAACACATAATAATTTATTAAAAAAGCTCTCACATTATAAATGTACGATATGTGGTAACATACATTTATATAAGGTACGATAGAAAAAATAATTAGAACACTGGGTCTAACTTCAGTTCTAATTAACGCAGGGAAAATAAAGTATCGTGTTTTATTTCACAAAAATACCTGTATAGGTATCTAGTTTTTTTGTGTCATGAGAAATCATCCACATATCGTCGGTTAATTAACTTTAACAATAATTTTGTATTTTATTTCTTTTTTGTTTTCTATGATGTAAAAGCCCAAACATAACGCTCGTGAATATTGTGGATTAAACTATTTTTGAAACATAAATTATTAATTAATAATTCGATGATTAAAAATTCACTTAAGATGATAATTTATATTCGAATCCTGGTCACGGCACCAGATTTATACAATGGAAAATTTGGTTAGATGTTTTAAAATAATTAAAAAAAACATTAGCAGTCATGCGTTATTGCAGGTTTTTTAGAAAGTGTTCAAAAATCCCTTTCTGAGAGATAAAATTGAGTCAGACACATTCATGGTGTTTTGAAAAGTTTAAAAAGGAATAGATATTCAGGATAAAATAGGAAGGTGGTGATGCCTTAATCTTCGTACAAAGAGAAAACAGCCTACATGTTTGCAGGCGGCTGGTCAGATAAGGAAATTATTAAACTCGCACACCGCAAATTCTTCGTTTTTTAACTTCTTGGCATATTAATTTGGCGTAAGTACATGAATCATTAGATATCCGTTAGACAGAAAATAGATGGATCATGGATAACTTTCAATTTAAGTATTTTATTTAATTAGATAAACTTGCTAGGTTAGCAAGACTGAAAATTTGCCAATTAGTAGATTGCTAAACAATTTTAGAAGCTCTGTGAGAAGCGCATAGATAGACAAAATAATGAAGGAGCGGCTACCACTTAGTTATTATATGATTCATAGAAGAAATTTATAACGAACATGAAAAGGAGCAAAATTAACTTCGTAGCCGGGATATTTCTTTTATTTTTTATCTGTTTCATGGAGATGATTAAAAATTAGAATGTGTGTAGGATCGTTTAACTATAGAAAAGCTTAATTATTTCTTTCATTTTTTTAGAATGGGAGAGTTTAAATAAAATTTTAAATAAATTAATCAGTCAATTATAAAAAAGGGATATTTAATAAAGGAAAGAGAGATAATTTAAAAACCATATGTGATTTCACATCACTCCCTGGAATTTCTTTTACTTACCGAATATTTCATTTAAATTTTACGGTGTCTTTCATAGTCGGAGTACCTTCCTGGCAGTCTTCAATAATCCGAGTACATGGTGCTGAATATAGGCGTCTTTCTTTTAGACGCGTAATAATAATAGCAAAGTTATAATAATTACTATGCTAAAATTAGCAATAATATTAGTATGATCATACAACTCCTACATTTCGCTCAAAAACCAATTAATTTCACTTTTCATCAACTTACATCTATTCAGAATAGCACAAAATAATACGTTTTTATTTTACGAAAAGAGATTAAATTAAACTGATCACGCGATGTAAAGTTATTCTCATCTGTTTGAAGTTTATTATTCTGTCCACGACCTTCTCATTCCAATCAATGAATAATATTTGAGTATGATAATGAGCAGTGGCCAAATGTCACACACGTAAGAGACATAAGTATGATAGATCTGCGTAAGTTTAATTGGCTAAGTGTTAAACTACAAAATGGCTGTAAGTGAAAAGTCTCTCCTTTTTTTCTTTTACACTGCAAAGATTGATCACTCGTAGAAAATTAGCCATTTTCTGTGAGGATAAGAATTTATTTAAAAAAAATAAAACAGATGTTTTATTTGTAAAATGTGTAATTGATAAGCTAATTTTGGGTATAAGATTTCTGTTCTTTACTTCCATACAATTGTAAGTCTTCATGCACTGTAAAAAATATACTGTTGATTACCAGAACAATTTTCTGATTATTACGGATTTTTTCTCCTAAGTATTTAAGAATATCCTTGGCATATAATAGTGCTAAAAGTCTAGTTAATTTGTCATTTTTCCTAAACCCTTTTTTTCCTCACTCTAAAATGAATTTCCGTATTTTGACAGTACAATTTCTGTGTTTTTACGGATTTTTTTTCTTTTGCAGTGTAATAATAAAATAAAGTCCGACAGTTTATATGAAAGTGAAAATTTATCATTATCTTGCACAGTTATTATCAGATACACAATCACAAAACCACTTTCATCGGAAAACAAGAAAATAAAATCATGCATCAAGCACAGAATATGAAACACTTTCCAAGACTTCCATAATACTTTAACCCTTTCAGGTGAAAAGTACTTATGTTTCTAAAATGTTAAAATCATTGAGTCACACCGGGATTTAACAACAAATTTATTTCCAAATAAGTAAAAGATCTTCTTAACGTATATGTCTCGAATCCAATTGAATTAAACGTATTCTTGGCTCCTACTAACAGGAGATGTTTTCATAAATGTATCTTTCTAAGCTGTGTGAGAAAGATGTTTTTTGTTTTTGTAACTGTATCTTTCCAAGCTGTGTGTGAAAAATATGTGGTTGTCGAAAAATGGTTTTGTAGAATATTTTGTCGGCACGGAAGTGAGAGAATAAAGATATTCGTTATGTTTTTTAAGAAAACTGTTTTTCACGTATTAACGTATTATTTTCTTTTGTTTTAAAAATGACGAAAGTATTAAAACGGGTAGTTTTAAGGTTTCGAAAATCGCTATGTATGTAATTTGCGATAAATTGGCGCCCGAACAGAAGGACATAGGAAGTAATATTTTTTAAGTGGAAAACTGTTCAAGTACGGATGCGTTAAAAATAACAAGAACGCCGCTTAGAAGCGCATTTACGAAGACTTTAAATGCTTTAAGCGAAACTCTTAACCAGTCAAGCCCAGATGTTAATCTAATAGAAGAGCTATTAGATCAATTAGTAGACAAAGCATCTAGATTACGTTCCACAGATGACAAAATATTAAATTTTATGTTGTCGAATGGGTCTGCGGAAAAAGATTATGTAAAAGAATTCGAAGCATGCGAAGAATACCATGAAAAATTAATAACAGTGAAGAAAAATGTAAGACATTTTTTCGTTAAGCCTGCCGTCGAACATCAACCTCTTTTACCTAATTCGATAGAAATCGAAAGAATGGGATCCCGCACACTCAGATTGCCTGAAATTAGTTTGCAGCCGTTTGATGGGGACTCAAGATCGTGGCTAACGTTTTGGAATACCTTCAAGAAAATTCACGAAGACACTGTGTTAGACGTTAGACGATCACTCGAAGTTCGTATATCTGATGCAAGCAATTACTCCGAAATCGAAAGCGTCCCAAATTGTGAACAGTTATCCTATATCGGCTGAAAATTATCCTAAAGTAATTCAACATCTAAAAGAAAGATTTGGAAGAGAAGACACTTTAATTCAAATTTACGTTCGCGATCTGCTGCAGCTGGTATTATGCAATAATAATACATCCAGAAGAGAGTACAATTTGTCATCGTTATATGACAATCTAGAAACCAAACTTAGATCGTTGGAATCTCTTGGGGTTACAGAGGACAAATACGCGAGCATTTTATTCCCGTTGGTGGAATCGTGTTTACCTGATGGTGTTGGTGGAATCGTGTGTGTTATGATGTTCTCCGAATTTGGGAACGGGATCGTGAAAAGTCTGCTCAAGGTAAGAGTGAATTAAATTCTATACTTAATTTCTTAAAAAATGAAGTGCTGTCTTAAGAACGTATTTTATTGGCGCGTACTAGTTTTGGTTTTGATAAATCTAAGAATTTTACTAGATTTAAAAATGTTGAATATAATTCTATGCCAACTGCTACTGATTTATTTGTAGGTGATAAATCTAAAGATAAGCATTTAATGAAGAAATATGATGAAGCATGTATATTTTGTGACAAGTGTCACTTATCAGAAAAACGTTTTAAAGCTAATTCGCTTTCTTTTGAAGATAAACGAAGTATAATTTTGAAAAAGGGGGCTTGTTTTGTCTGTCTTAAGAAAAATCATATTTCACGTCACTGTAAATCGAAGATTAAATGTTTAAATTGTGGTAAAAGGCATTTTGCTGTAATGTGTCAAAATGTTTGTAATGAAGAGAGTAATACGGCGTTAGAAAGTCGTAAACATGAGTCAGGGAGTAGTGATACTGTTTTGACTACTCAAGGTTCCGACCCAACTGTGTTATTACAAACTTTGCATGTACGTGTAAAGCACGATGGTAAAGCACGATGGTAAAGAAAAAATTGTACGGGGAGTCATAGATACGGGCTCTGAGCGTTCATATTTATCAGAAGATGTAATTAAATATTTGAATTATAAAAGTATTGATGAAGTTCAATTAATTCATAAATTATTTGGTTGTGTTGAAACGAGTGAAACAAACCACAACAAATATAGAATTCATTTAAGTAGTATTGATAATAGTTATAAATGTGATATGCATGTTTTAGATGTTCCTGTTATTTGTTCTAATATAAAAAAGGTGCCAAATGGACCTTGGTTAAAAGAATTAAATAAATATGGTATTAAGATTTCGGATGTTGAAAATAATGTATGTAAAACCGAAAATGAAATTAAATTGTTAATTGGTTCCGATGTGGCGGGAAAATTACTTACCGGAAATATTAAAGTTTTAAAAAGTGGTCCGGTTGCTGTAAAGACCCATTTGGGGTGTACTCTCATGGGGAAAATTCCAGGCATTAAATCTGAAACAAATGATTCTCTTATGGTTATTTCGTCTCTTTGGAACGAAAGTTCCGTTGCTAATTTATAGAAGCTAGATATTCTTGGTATAACTGATCCGGTTGAATCGAAAACTAAAAATGAAATTCATGAAGAAACTATGCAACATTTTAAAAGAAACATAAGAATAGATTAATATGGGAGGTATGAAGTAGCATTGCATTGGGTACTAGATAATGCCCGCTTACCTAGTAATAGAGAATTGGCCTAAAAACGACTTGCTGCAACGAAGAAAAGGTTATCAAATTTGAATAAAACTGAAGTTTATAATGAAGTATTTGATACATGGTTAAAGGCAGGAATAATTGAAAGGGTGGTCGATAATAAAAAATCCAAAATACATTATTTGCCACACAGGCCTGTATTTAAAGAATCGAGTGAAACTACTAAAGTAAGGCCGGTTTTTGATGCTTCGGCTCATGTGAATGGTTTTCCTTCATTAAATGATTGTCCGGATAAAGGATTAAATATGATTGAAATGATTCCTTCAATATTGCATCGTTTTAGGAAATTTCCTGTTGGTGCAGTATCTGATATAGAAAAGGCATTCCTACAGATAGGTATTACAGAAAGTGATAGAGACTATCTACGGTTTTTATGGAAGGATAATATAATTTACAGACATAAACGTGTGGTTTTCGGAATCAATTGCAGCCCTTTTTTACTAGCGGCTACTCTGAAACACCATCTGGAAAGTAGACCTGACAATTTTGTTTCTACAGCAGAAACTTTGAATGAATCTTTGTATGTAGATAATTGTGTTTGTAGTTTCAACACAACTGAAGAGTTAAACAAGTTCATAATTGAATCGAGAATGTTACTGTCCTCCGCGAAATTTAATTTAAGGGGATGGCTGTCAAATTATCCAATTCAAATTATGTCTGAAACTTCAACAGTTAACATAACACCAGTACTAGGCTTAAACTGGAATCTAGAAAACGATACCCTATCTTGCAAGATCGGCCCTATTGAGGAAGGGCAAATTATTCCTACAAAACGAGCTCTACTTTCATCGGCTCAGAAGGTTTTTGATCCTTTGGGATTTGCCTCACCCGTGACTTTGCTCCCTAAACTTATTCTACAAGAATGCTGGAAGTTGAAATTAAAATGGGATGAATTAATTCCAGAGAATTTAGCTAAACAATTTTTGAAGTGGGTGCAAGGAATAAAATTAATTTCTGACATCAAACTTGTCGCTGGATGAATCTAGATAACTTTGAAAATGATGTAAGTCTTCACATATTTTGTGACGGAAGTAAACACGCATATGCTACTTGTATTTTTCTGAGAGTAAAGAAGGAAAATGAAATTTTGGTGAGTTTTATACAAGCACGCGCAAGAGTAGCTCCTCCTAAGAACCTAACTATACCGCGGTTAGAGCTTTTACCATGCTGCATTGGAGCCAGGTTGGGAAGTCGTGTCATTGCTGATTTAAGAATTCCAAATTTGAAGATCTGTTATTGGTGTGATTCAACCACAGCTTTAAGCTGGATAAAGCGAGATGATAGATGGGGAACATTTGTCTGTAATCGTGTAGAAGAAATCAGGTCTTTGTCACAGAAAGATCAGTGGCGACATATTTCAGGAAAATTTAATCCAGCTGATCTTCCTTCCAGAGGTTGTTCCATTGAACAGTTCTTGCAGCTAAAATGGTGGGAGGGACCAGCCTGGCAGGCTGAGCCAGAATTTACTTGGCCTCAAAATATCGAATCACCAGATGAAGAAGTTATTAATGCTGAGAAACGGGAAAATGTCATTTCAGCATTAAACAACAACACGAAACCTAATGATTGGTATTATCGACGATTTTCATCATACAAGAAAATAATAAGATTGATTGCATGGATTCTAAGATTCATAAGTAATTCAAGAAAACCGAATTCAAAAGAAGTATCTGAACTTACATGTTTTGAAATAGAACAAGCTGAAAGAAAATTAATGATTTTGATCCAGAAAGACAGCTTTGAAAAGAATAATGAGAAAATTCGTAGCCTAAGACCAATTCTAGATGAAGATGGTATTATCAGAGTAAAAACACAAGTCATCTATCGAGAAGATACTGTCAATTTTAAGTACCCAATTCTTTTGCCGTCTGACCATCCTGTAGTCCAGCGTAGATCTCCTGGAAACACCAAGAGCTATTACATGCAGGAGTGGCTCTTTTGATGACATGTATACGAGAAGACTACTGGATCCTGAAAGCCAGGAAAACCATTCGAGCAGTAGTTCAGAAATGTGTGCGATGCAAAATATTTAGTGCACAGAAGACAGAGTCAGAACCTATTGCATTGCCAGCAGAAAGAGTTCAAGATGCAGCAGTATTCCAAATAACTGGAGTAGATTTAGCTGGGCCCTTATATTTGAAAATTAGGAAAAAGGTATGGATTGTGTTGTACACTTGTGCAGTGTACAGGGCCATACATTTAGAATTAGTGACGTCATTAGCAACAGATACCTTCCTCCAATCTTTTAGTTGCTTTATAGCGAGAAGAGGTAGACCGACGACCGTTTATTCTGATAATGGTAAAAATTTTGTCGGTGCAGATAGAGCTTTTTCAGACATCGATTGGGAACAGATCTCAGCTGCAGCAGCTGTACAAAAGATTCGTTGGAAATTCAATCCTCCTACTGCTGCCTGGTGGGGTGGTTGGTGGGAGCGGTTGATACAAATGATGAAACGCATCTTGAGGAAAGTACTAGGTAGAGCCTCATTATCCTATGAAGAGCTTATCACAATTCTTTGTGACTGCGAACAAGTTGTAAATGCTAGACCACTTACGTATGTCTCAGAAGATGTGGATGATCTAGCACCTTTAACACCAACAATGTTTCTTCAAGAAATAAGATCTTCAGATGTGATAAATTTTGAGGCAATTGACGCACAAGAATTAAACAGAAGAGCAAAGTATAGACAACAAGTTTGAGAACACTTAGAAGACGATTCCGTATTGAGTATTTAGGGCAGTTACGCCAACAAAATTCCCTGCAAAAGAATGTCAAGCAACTGACCGTTGGTGATGTCGTTCTCGTAGAGTCTGATAAGAAACGTACGTATTGGACTTTAGCTCGTGTGCAAGAACTAATTTCTGGAAAAGATGGTCACCCGAGAGTTACTCGGGTAAAAACTGAAAATGGTGAACTTTTAAGACCAATACAAAAACTGTACAATCTAGAGATTCCAAAAGAACAATCTTTAGAGCCAGTGTTACGAACGAGAAGTGGCAGAACAGTGACTGTTCCAAAACGTTATCAGTCATAAGACTATTTTTTGAACATTGAACATTATAAACTTTTTTTCCCCTTATTTTTAGTATATCTCATTTCCTAGTGTTAATTTGAATTTGTAATAACATGTTTAATTTTTGTTTGAATTTTTGCAGGAAATTGTATAATTTGTCTTTAAAAATTAGTATTAAGAATATCTATGCTTTGGCCATGTAATGTAAGTATAATGTTACACATATTTTGTGTTATTTTGAATTTTGTTGTACCTATTGTTGAGTTTTCCTGTTGAAAACTCAAGGTGGGAGATTGTCGCGAATCCATTTGAATTAAACGTATTCTTGGCTCTTACTAACAGGAGATGTTTTCATAAATGTATCTTTCTAAGCTGTGTGAGAAAGATGTTTTGTTTTGTAGATGTAAATTTCTAAGCTGTGTGAGAAATATGTTTTTTGTTTTTGCAACTGTATCTTTCCAAGCTGTGTGAAAAATATGTGGTTATCGAAAAATGGTTTTGTAGAATGTTTTGTCGGCACGGAAGTGAGAGAATAAAGATATTCGTTATGTTTTTTAAGAGGACTGTTTTTCACGTATTAAAGTATTATTTTCTTTTGTTTTAAAAATGACGAAAGTATTAAAACGGGTAGTTTTAAGGTTTCGAAAATCGCTCTGTATGTAATTTGCGATAGTATATTATAAAAGTAAAATTTGATTCCAAAATTCCGGTGTCATTGTGGCACTTGGGAATTAAAATTAAGTGGGATATATTACATCCCACCGCCCTTCAAGGGGTTAACAAACCTTCGATGTTTAATAAGATACCTATGTAAATATTTTAGAAAACGCAAAACACATTTGAAAACCATATTTCTGCAATAACAGGCCATAGCCAGAAATGCACTCCAATTAGTTCGTGCAGCCCTGCATACAATCTATAGATTTGTATATACTCTTTATAGTATGCTATGATTTAATTTAGTAAGAAAACCCACAACACTGTTGAAAATTCATCTTCAGCAGTTTCTACCAATAGACCGAAACATATTTGAACATTTTTGTACAGTCTTGTATAGTACCTTAAAATTTTTATACACTGTACATATTAAGTTAAAGTTTAATTCAGGCAAAAGCAAGCTGTAAACTACTGATATCACACTTCTAGATATTATCATACATGGCCTTGATATCCAGTGCCAAGTATCCAGTATCTGACCATGTATCCAGTTATTTGTGTGACCCTGTATATGATTTTATTCATAGTCAACAAACATCTCTTAGTATACTAAATATATTTTACGTTCAAAATGCATAACTCGATTAAAAAAAAAAAAAAAAAAAAAAAAAAACCTTTAAGCAATTTACGCCGACACACAGAAATACTTGCGAATTCTTTTGTGTAGCCCTGTATATGATCCATAACATTTATACATACCACATAGTATGGAAAATTTTAATTAAACGCATACCTAACTGAGAGCGCACTTGCAGCAATTATCCCTTGTATATAATACTTCGGATACAGTACTGTATGAGAAATCTTTTGTGTGCCTCTGTATATGAACGATAAATGCTATGCACATCATGTTATACTACAGGTGTCCTGTAGTAAACCTCAGTAATGTATATCAATTTCATTGAATGTGAAATGGTGTAACGCAGTTAAAATACGCTGCAAACAGTTTTTCTCCTTAATATAAGTTAAAAGAAACCACAATTTTAAAAGAAAAAATTTCGCATTGAAGGGTTAAGGATTAGACACCAGAAATTTTAAGATATATTTTTAACTTTTTTTAGTAGCATATTTATGTGATTTTTACAGTCTTCTGTAAAATTTAACTTTTAATCAAATAGCGGGAATAACAATTTTTGAAAACACTGAAAGCAATTTTTTTTTTTTAAACTTTTTTTCATGCTAGGGTTTCTAGAAATATTGAATAAAAATTAATATTACTTCATACTGATTTGAAAAATTAATAAAATGAAATAATTAACAGAAATAGGGTTTAAATTTTGAGATAGAATTTACGTTTAAGGTCATGAAAAAAAAAAATGTACCGAAAATCATTTCACAGTGGACGACTTAAAAATTCGTGTAAAATTATAAAAACAATTCAATATTTCTAAAAACCTGTAGGCATATTTAAAATGTTTCATATTATAAAAAGAACATAAGACTTAGTAATATTAACAGAAAATGCATGTGTTGTAATTCTATAAACTTTCATGTTCTCGATTGACGAAATAAATCATAAAAATCATAAATAAAATGTATTTTTCACCATTTAAATGATTGATATCTTAAAACTAAGGCATTTGAAGACGAAATATGAAAAAGAAAACAATTTATAATAAACCTAGATCCAAATTCGATCTATAAAAGTTTATTTATTTTTATTAATCTAAGCATTATTTGATCATACACGAAAAACATTGGCCGTAGCGCCACTTTTTAAAGATCTCTGACACTCACAAAGTGCTTTTCCCTCAACAGTCATTACGCGTTTACCGAAATCACAGATAGATGGCGCTACATGCCTTAGAAGACGCGATGAATTTTTAATAGCTCTATGGCTCAGGAGGAGTATTTTAAAATCGGGAGAGAAAATCGTTGGAATGTATGTAGGAGTTATATATGCATTGAATAGAAAGAGGGTATTAGATTTCTAGCCTCGTAAAAAGAGAAGGGGAGAGCTTGAATGTCTGGACACCCCTAGACTACAAAAATATCCAGTTTCTTTCTTCTTTTTTTCTCTTAGAAAAATGTCGAACTTTTTTTTTTATTGTATGTATTCATGAATGTCATTTAAAGTTGAAAGATTTCAAGCGGCATGTACCTCTTCTCTTTGAAATTTTATAAGCAAAATATCTCAACTTTATATTGTATAAAGCTTTATTTCTTAAACACACATAAGAGAAAGAGATAGATAGTATCTAACTAAAATGGTATTACACATGATCATACAGTTTCAGAAATTACTTAAACTTTACAATAAATTATGAGATAATAAAACTAAAATGTTTAAGGAGAATCGTATACAATTATTAAAAGTTAAAATAAATTAAAGAAATCAATAATACTATGAGACACAAAATAATCAGATATAAAAAAAGAATTATAAATAACTTTCAATACAATATTTTTCTTTTTTTCATTTTTATATTCATGGATGTCATTTACATTGGAAGATTTCAAGTGGCATGTGCTTTTTGAAATTTTATAAACAACATATCCCAACTTTAGATTGTGTAAAGCTTTATTTCTCAACACACATATTGAGAAAAATATAAAAAATAGATAATTAGATACGTAACCTAAATGATAAACATGATCAGGCAATTTCAGAAAACATTTAAATTTTACAATTCAACAAAAATATTGACTTAAAAATATTGACGTAAAAATTATATAAAAGTATTAAAAGCTAAAATATTAATAACGTTTATATATATATATATAATATGTGAAGCAAATTAATCAGATATACGAAAGATATATACAAAAGTTCAGATATACAAATTCAATAAATAACTTTTAGTGCAATTGTAATAAATATATGAGAGGGTTAGAATGACAGTGGAGTAAGTCAATATTTAGTAATTTGAGAATTGAAGGGTTTTGTAAAATTTGTCGTTGCATTATGTGGTCCAACTTGGTTTGCCCTCTACCGACTCCCTAAAGGAACTATGACTTATTTGACTGTCGCAGTGAATAGAAATCAATATACTTTCAGTAAAAATACGGTTTTCTAGATTTTTCAAATTTTTGACTTACTCCTCTGTCATTCTAATACCCTCATATATAGGTGTTTCCTTCTTTAAAAGAAATACCGAAATCTAATCCTAATCAGACATGGATGTTTTCAGTAGGTCTAATTCCACTTTAAACGAACTGGCTCTGGTTTGTTTAGCCCTCCTGTTCGATGACAGTAGTGCCCGTAATCAACCAACCAACCAACCTGTTGTTAATAATAATGAAATATAATGCTCTCGGTAGCTTAATGCAGAATTTAAACACAAGATTCGTTATGCTTATAACTAGGATATTTATATTCAACAATTAAAAGGAAATAATAATTCCTTACCTTGTTTTTTCTTCATAGATAGCTAGTAGCTGCTCATTATTGACAGCTGAAATGATAGTGATGATTGATTAATATTTTTATTATTATAGTAATGGATTATCCAATAATGGTCGGCGATCTTTGAATCTTGATTAAATAATTTTATTGTTGAAACGGATGATGAAAAGGATGAAAATAAGGATATACCTTTGAAACACACAATAATTAAATCACAAATATGGAGTACATACGCTTCCAGATATTAATAAAATTAAGTATTTCTTAACAGAGGCTTGGCCATAAAAAGCCAGCGTGATGTGAAAAAAAGCATGTACACGTATATAAGTTTTTGAGTCCGATCGAATAAAGAAAAAAAATGTTTATACAGCACTTTTTACGGCAGAGTCCAAAGTCTTTTTTCAGAGTTCAATGCGATTCCAGATTCATGCTTCCATGTGGTGGCGACATCTACTGTTCACCATCGCCACTGAACAATCGAACAAAATGAATGGTATTCTTTCTCAGTTTCACTAACACAACCAAGCTTCTTATCGATATCCAACAGCTAATTCCTAAACAGTTAGCTTTAAAGGTACTAGGGCGTCCAACCCGGGATAGAGAATACATGTGAAAATCATTTATTTTTTTTTATTGAAAATTCTAATAGATTTATTACATTTAATAATTTTTTTTTAGATTGCCCCCTAAAAATATCAAAGAGCATTGTTATATGAAATATGTCAATTATTTATTCAAATAAAATTTTGAAATTTATTAAAAACGGTAATTTCGTATTGGCTTCGTGCCAGAATTTAATAAGCCAAAGAAATTGCTAAAAATTGCGTTATATAGCAGTTTTCTTATTCTGATAATTTCAGCGCCTTTAAACGCTTATTTCAATTACATGTCCGTTAAATTTGTGTTTTATTTATACTATTTTATTTATTGCTTAATGAAATTTTAATTCCGTTATGGATTATTAGCTGGAAACAAATGCGGAATTTTTTATATTGTTTAAAGTGCAAACAGATTAATATTTTGTAATCGTCTGCAAGCGATATAGATTTTTTTTTTAAATCATGCTTGAAATTTTATTTAAATTCTATAATAAATGAGTAAATTGCGATACAATTTTCAAACAAATTGCATTTGAAAATAGATTTTTTTTCCCTATATAATGGTGTAAAAATTAAAAATGTGCATTGTTTAGAAATTTAAAAAATTGCAGTAGCAAAAATCGCAAAAAACGAAATTTCATCGTTCAGTGTTGCCATTCGTAAAATGACGTCAGCGTTACGCACGGACACGTTTGTCCTTTATAATATAGATAGATAGTTTTAATTTTAATGGCAAAAATCTTTCATATGCTGTACTTCCTCATATCAAAATCTATTTGCGTCAAAATATTTCTTTTCTTTTTTAAGCTACGAAATTTAAAACTTCTCTTCACTGGTCTTAACTCTTCAGTTGATTCTTCAATAAAAAACTAAAATGACAAAATTCAGACTTTTCTTTTTTAATCCAAAACTTTAATAAATTAGAAATAAATCGTCGATGTCTGGATTGTATAAAATTTCCTTTCAATTCATTTTTAAAGGTAGTAAAAAACACATTAGTGTTTGCATGTATTTATACAGATATGCTTGAACGTTTAAATGCAAATAAGAAATAAATCCAAGTGTTTTACACTAGTCATTGCAAGAATTGAATTTAAAAAATAATAATATATTAATAAATAAATAAAAAACATTGTGCTAAAAATTTCATTTTGTTCCTTTTTTAAGAACGTCCAGTTACATTAGTTTTATTGTTTGAATTTAATACCATAAAATAATTATAATAATAAACAGTTATCTATCAGAAATAAAATTTCATAAAACTATTGAAAAATCTGATGTAATCTGGTAGAATTTGTATCAAAAATTCTTTAAAACATCCTAAAGTGAGAGCTCTCTTATGGTAAATTATTAACGAACTTTGTTATTTTCTTACTAGTAATTTCTATTTAAATATTTTGATTTAAATTGTTCCTTTAAAACTTGTTGTTAATAAAACAGTCATAAAGTAAATAAGATAAGATTACACTTTAATCATATTATACTGGCTTATCTTGTTTCCTCTGACGATTATTTCAAATATATAATCCAATATGACCTATTAATCCATGGAACTACAGTAGTTATTTCCAAAAATGGTATTAATAAGTTTACACAATATTTACTAAATGACTTGAGCTGGTTTTCTTTTAAATATATTTATAATATGCGATTAATTACTTTTTCATTATAAATTATATTAAGCTTAGAAATATTATTTTACTTATGCCCTTAGGGGCTTATTACAAAGTATATATTTTGACATCACGAGTTAAAAAGTTACAGTGTTCCGATTACAGAGAAAAATCAATATTTAGAGTTCATAAAATGGATGTCGAAACACCGATCATTATATAATAATCATTACTTTCACTTTAAGAGTCCTTTACTAAAGTTTTTTAGTTTTATTGGTATTTCCAATAAATGTTCTAATTTGTTTCACTTCAGTAGGTGATTATGATATGGCTTTCAATCGGTGAAAGATATAGATGAAAGATGTTGTTTTTCCTTGTTTATGTAATCGTCCTTAAATCATCTATTTGATTACTGGATTGTTTATTTCTCGATATTAGAGTTTCAAGAATTATAATATCCAACACTCTCATACTTAAACTGTTATTTAATCCAATATGAATTATACCCATTCCTTAAATCTTTCACACGTCATTTACTTAGCAATAAGAGTTATACAAAAAGTACGTTCGACAATTTCAGCTCATCCTTAATCAATTATCAACGCTTGTGCTGTACACATCTTTAATCTATCATCGTTCTTTTTTTCATGTAACCACAACATGTTCCCCAATCTCATCACCCCCACTTCATCCCAGCTCCTATTCTTAAATACATTTTCTGATGGATCATTCATTCCATCCCCTTATCCAGTCAGAACCCCCTTAAAAAGTCCCCAAATTCTTCAGCCGGAGGGGAAATTTCGTGATTAATGTATATTAAATTAGGGGGATTCTATCTGCGGTAGGTGAGAAAATTGGATAAGCATAAAAAATATAAATTGCAGAAGAAATACTGAAATGCAGAAGTTGAAAGTTCGCGAGTTCATTGCAAATGTTAATTCTCATAACATGTGTTAACATATTTCGTCTATGATATTTTACAATCATAAAAATATTGCAATCTGCTTTTCTTTACATCAGTATGACAGGCAATTTTCTCATAAAGAATATAAAACTTAAAAGATCACAAGTTCGTTGCCATTATAAATTGTCATTACATGCGGTGTTAATATTGTATCTAAAATATTACACGATCCTAAATGTTTTTCTTTCATGTCAGGAAATTAGTCTCAACTGAAATATAAAAAATTAAAGTTCATGAGTTCATTACCAATATTAATTCTCATATTTTACCTTACATTCACACATCTACAATAATATATAAATAATAATATAATAATAATCTACTACAAATTATCTACAATATTTCATGATCCTGAAAAAAAGTTATAATATGATTTTCTTTAAATAAATACACTCGCAAAAAAAAAAAATAATAATAATAATAATAATAAATTAAAAAAAATTGCATAAAACGTAAGAAGTACAGGCAGGAAAGCTGCCGGAACATCCCTGTGATTGATAGAGATTTTTCTGTTATTTGAAGAAATTTCTGTCTTTTGACTGGAGAATTTTAGGAAATTTTGAGCTTAGATTCACAAATTTTTAGTGTTTTCTGAGGTCGGGGATATAAAAATTCCGTTTTTAACACTACAAAAAAGTACTACGCAGCACAGTTGGCGGAACATTCCTGTAATTTGAAGAAAATGTAACTTTAGATTGTAGAATTTCAGGTAATTTTTACGTTAGATTGAGATAGTATCTATTTTTGGGATAAAAGGGTAAAATAAAGCAGAATTTTTTTAGTTAAAAAAAAATATAATCAACGGAAAAATTCGTTCATTCAATGTTTCTTTTTTTTCTTTTTTTCTTTTTTCTTTTTTTTTTCTTTTTTTTAGAGTGTATGACAGGCGAAATTTAAAAGAACATTTAAAAGATCACGAGTACATTACCATTACAAATTTTCATTACATATGTTAATATTGTATCTAGAATATTTCACGATCCTAAAAGTTTTCTTTTCAATTCGTATGTCAGGAAATTATTCTCATTAATATAACTGGAATATAAAACATTAAAGTTCATGAGTTCATTGCCAAAATTAATTCTCATCACATTTGTTAACATATCATAGCTGCAATATTTCACGATCATAAAAAATGTTATAATCTACTTTTATTTCAATAAGTATGACAAGCAAATTTTATCATAAGTGTAAATGAAATATAAAACTTAAAAGATCACGAGTTCATTACCATTATAAATTGTCATTACATGTGTTAATATTTGTATCTGCAATATTACAAGATTCTAAATGTTTTTCTTTCAATTCGCATGTCAAGAAATTATTCTCATGAAAGTAACTGAAATTTAAAGCTTTAAAGTTCATGAGTTCATTGCCAATATTTATTCTCATCACATGTGTTAACATGATTTTATCTATAATATTTCACTATCATAAGAAGGTTATAATCTGCTTTTCTCTCAATAAGTATTTTTCTAATAAGTGTAAATGAAATATAAAACTTAAATGATCACAACTTAATTATCATTATAAATTTTCTTTGCATGTGTTAATATTGTCATCTCCAAGATTTCACGATCCTTATTGTTTAGATTTCAATTCGTATGTCAGGAAATTAATCTTATTAAAGTGACTGAAATATAAAATATTAAAGTTCATGAGTTCATTACCAATAATAATTCTCATCACATGTGTTAACATGTCATATCTGCAATATTTCACGACCGTGAAAAGTATTATAATCTGTTTTTCTTTCAATAAATATGACTGGAGAATATTCTCATAAATGCAATATAAGCAGTAAAATGTTAAATTAGCTGAAAATTTTAGATGAATGTAAATTTTGTAAATTTTTCATTACTTTAAAGAAATTTTGTATTTTTTCATCGTGACAAATCCCATCACGTTCATATCTAATTGATAACATTCGGTGAATAATATAATACGTGGTTGAATCTTTTTATATAATATTATATATTAAGAACTATTAACGCATGTGATGACAGCTGATAATGAACTAATGAACTGAAAAATGATGTATATTACTCTACTCATCAAATGAGTTATCAATTAGATATGAACACCACATAGATTATCATGATAAGGAACATCCAAATTTTTTTATCGTAGTGGGAAAAAAAAAAAAAGAAAAAAAATTATTAAAATTTTCTCAAACTTTTAATATCTACTGCTTATTACACTTATAAGAATATTCTGCATTCACATTTATTGAAAGTAAAACAGATCATAACACTATTCACGATCGTGAAATTTCATTATCGTAAAAATGGTTACAATTGTTTTTCTTCCAATAAATATAACATGAGAATATTATTATAACCGTAATCAGCAGCAGAAATATTACAGTAAATAAAAAAAATCACAGATATGCAACTTCTTATTTTTTTTATTACTTAAAATAAATAAATAAATAAATAAATTGCACTGTTTTATTATGGGAAATCATACGTATTTTTTATATCTAATTTATACATCATTTGATAATTAGTATAACACATATTTGTATCCTTTTTGTAATCCTTTTTTTTTCAGTTACTTCATTTCTGTTTTAAAGTTTTTGGAAATATAAATTGCAAAATATATACTGGAATGAAAAAGTTTAAATTTCATGAGTTCATTACCAATATGGATTTTCATCATATATGCTAACATATTTTATATGTAAAATTTTACTGTCGTAAAAAAATGCAGCAATCTGGTTTTCTTTCAAGAAATATGTCAGGAGAAAATTTCACAATTATATCCTTAATCATTTCTCTTATAAAGTTATTAATGCATTTCAGTTACATCAAGTAAATTAAATTAGCCATGATATATATGAAGTTGTTATAAAAATTGCTTTTTACAGTCAATTTGTTATCAAACTATTGTATGAAATGAATATGTCATTACCGTAGTTTGCAAATGTCTTCGCGTGACTATTGTGAGCTCTTTATACAGAATTTTAAAATTTTCAAGAAATCTAACAGTATTAATTCCGTACATGTTAATAAAAGTAACCTCATTAAAAAAAAAAAAAAAAAAAAAAAAAAAAATGAAATAAAAATTGGAAAAGTAAAAAAAAAAGTACCCGTTTAGAGATCAACCTCAGCTGACCTATACAAAAAAGTTCATTTAAAAATATTAAAATACAAACTAGAAATTTGAAAAGAATGTTGCCATTGGTTTAACATTAGCTTGCCAGTATCTTCGCGTAACTGTGTCGGTTCTTAATTGTGAGTACGCCAATGTAAGTGATGTAAACGGCAGATGTAGCAAGAAGATGCTATTCTAACCACACAATTAGTCGATGTGACGTTACCAAAACGTCACAAATGCCCGAATGATCATAAGTGTCACAGTCACTATTGTGAAACAAAATGAGATATCTTTCATTCGTCTCATTAGTGATCTGAAGGTACCGTCATTTTGTAATTTCACTGAGAAGTTAATGTGACTTTTTTGTGACGAGGCTCAAGGTGACGTTTCAATGAAATTATCTTGTGACTCTGGTATAACCGTTATTTGGAGGCTCCATTGTGAAGTCAGCATGTAACAAGTCACCAAATAACATCACAAAGAAGTCACATCACGGTGACTCTTAGGTGACCAAAATTTAAAGATTCTACTGTGAAGTCATCGTGAACGTTGCTCTGTGACAAGTCATCAGATGACTTGATTTTGATGTCAATAGTTATGTTTTAAATATTTTGTTTAAAAGAATCCTTATGGCTATTTATAATTAATTTATATGTAAGGATTGAATTAATTAGTACCGCGAACCAATGTAATGTCAGCTTATCCCTCTGCTTCTGATATAATCAATATTAACGTTGATGAATGTTTGATGATAATTGTGGCCATATGTTCCTTTACCATTACTAAATTTCGGTATCATCCCTAAAGCGCGGCTTTAATCGTGCATTTCTCATATAAAAGCCTAAAGTCGATCTTTCTAATTTTAGCTTTTATCTTAGCTGACACCTGAACGCTTGGTTTGTACTTTTTTCAAGATAAGAAGAATAAAGAACAGATAGATCACTGAGGAAACTAGAAGTCTCAGATAGAAATGGAACGGTTTTGAAAGAAATTCTAAAGGGAAAAGGTGTAATCTTCAGAAAGAGATAATAATATTAGATTTTTTTTTTGTTTTAGCTCCCTCAAGATTGCATTTAGACAATTTCAAGGACCTAATGTCATGAATTTGTTTTCAAACATTCTTACATATGAATATCTGATAATAAAAGAAATTGGTACACTGTAAAAAAGAGAGAAATGTTTCTTAATCTAGGAAAATATAATAAAATCACAAGCAATAAAATATAATAGCCTCTTCCGAGTTACCCACGAATCCGAAAAGCGTTCTTTATATTTAGAAACCTCAGAAACCAATGTATTGTTGTTTTCTCAACCCAAACGTTGTTTTTTCCTAATTTCATTTATGCTCATAATTGCATTGCAATAAATTGTATTAAACGCTAAGTTATAGAAATTTATTCTACATTCTTTTGGAGGAAATAATTTTTAACTAAACTGCATTTTTACAAGACATAAATTAGGAGAAGTACATAATCATAAAGTTTATCCCCAATTTAGATACATTTTTATTTTTCATATTAAATAAGTCCAGAAAAACTGATTTTTCGTGATTTTCTAATCTGAAAACTGTATTAATATAGTTATAAGAATTATATAGAGGGTGTAAATTTATTGCATATTCTTTTGATAAAAATAATTTTCAAGTAAGTTTCTATTTTTTTTTTCTTTTCTTCCTTCTTTTCTTTCTTCTTTAACTGTTAGTTAAATAAGGAAAATAATTATAACTTTGAAATAATCTATCGTACTAGCCGCCACTGGCGACCAGTTTGGTCTCCCTTAAATGTATGTTAAGCATTGTAACACGTTACTTTTATTCATAATTTAATTTTTTTTCCTAATCCTTTGCCAAACCGGAAGATTCTAATAGACAAATCAAGGACTTTTTGAACATGGTAGCATTTTGCATATTTTTTGTTGTTATGTATTTCATCTTCCTTGATAAAAACCGCTTAACCCACTTAAGCATTTGTCCTTCATGTCCGTTTGCTTATCAGTTGCAATATGTTCGCTAATGCGGAGATTCTCAAACATATTAAGTAATTTTCCGTAATTGGGTCCATTGCCAATTGGCGTATTTTAGTTAATACGATTTGATGCAATGAAGTCTATTTTGTGAAAGTCTTTAATGATATCCACATTTACACTGAACTATACTGTTGCTAATATTTGTTTTTGTTTTTCGTTAACTTGGGCTGTAGACTCGATTACGAAAGATTATAAAATATATCATTATTCTCATCTAAAACGTCTTGAATAATGGGCCATAATCGGGCTACATATTATTACACGTAATTTTCGAGTATGGTTTGGTGGAAAATTGAACTTTTGAAGGCCAGTTTTGATAGTCGCATTCCTTTTAAACCATATTTTCTGTCAGGACTTTTGACCCGTGACGTACAATCTGATTAAAATAACTTCCTTCTAGATGTCTTGTACGACTTTGTTTTTCTTTGCTCCCCTTTCTTGATATAGTTCAGGAGTTTTTATAATAGCGTAATTCTCTTATTTCGGCATGTCTGCTTAATGTCTACTGACTATTAAGATTCGTAACAGGTAAAATACGCCGCGCCAACATTGGCACCTACAATTTTAATTACAGCAACCCATTTTTTCTCTCTATATTGTAACTCTATAGTTAATATTACGTAGAAGAAATATAAAAGACTATTGAAAACGGTTCTATTGATATAGTTGATATAGATATGTATAATATATTCATGGGTATATAATATGTGATTAGAATATATATCATATTCATTCCAGTGGATATAACATACCCCAAATAAAACTTGCATCGTAAATATCTAATCTAAAAACCGTCAATATGATTTTATGTGTTTAGTAAGTGTATACAAAAAGAATTTTCTGTATTATTTTACTTTAATCCTATATTATTTACCATTTTTAATGATGGGTCCTTTTGGGTACAGTTGTCGCAGACGCACCAGGGTATCATTTTGGCGCCAAAATGGCGATTTTATGCCTGGCCAACCCGGCGTTTTTGGTTAGATTTTGCTTCGTATGGCAACCTGGTAGAGCATATTCCGCATGTTTTATAATAAATTAAATATTGTGTGTTTTATAACAAATTAATGCATGTGTGTGTTTTTTAATAAAATTGTGTGTTTTTTTAAATATAAAATGAATTATTTCATAATAAAATAAAAGTAACATGCTGTTTTAGCAATCTCTAACAGTGAAAATGGGATTTTCTCGTCAAGATGGCGCAAAACAAAAACCGCGCCAACCCCGGAGCGTTTGCGACAGCTTTTCCAATTTAAAATGCATGCCGTTCACACTTTTCATTTAAAATAGAAAATAGAAAAATAAAAAATAGGTACTTTTCCGTTATACGGACACCATGCCAAAATGTATGCTAATGCATAATGTATGTAAATGTATGTAAATGTATGTATGTAAATGTATGTAAATGCATGTAAATGTATGTATTAAATGTATGCAAATGTATGCTTGGCGACAATGGTGTCCGTATAACGGAAAAGTACCAAAAAATAGTATCATAAATCAAAACATTTGATTTCAGAATCAAAGTATCGTTTCTAATTTGAACATGTGAAGAATAAAAACTGGTATTGGCGATTTTAAAAATGCTATTGGCGAGATTTGCACCCAAATAACATAAAAGTACTTAATGATGTTATGTATTTTATAAATGTATATTAAATTACTATTTGGAACGCGATTGGTCATTAACAATGGTAAATATGATTGGCAATTAACAATCATTTTAGGTGATCTCTCTTCCTGCCACGTATAATACATAAAAATCAAATTAACTGACAATTCGTTTCGAAATTTGATTCATTAAATATTATTACATGACCTGTATTTGTTTACATTCAACTTCGTCAAGAAAAGATTCTTTAGGAAGTTGAGTTGTAAAGCACTTCATCAAGCAGAATTATGGTAAACTTTGATGGTCTTACAGGTCCTGGTGCGAATTACTTTTTTGACACCAGGCAGCGCTCCAAAAAATCATTCACGGAAAACTTACTTTACGAACGATTATATCCATGGTTTAATGGTTTAATATTTTAAACCTTCACGACGAATGAATCTTATTTTTTTTTTGTTTACTTTCATGGATAGAGAATTTGAATTACGAAGCTAATTTCAACTGAAGTTATTGCAGAACATATACCTAATTGAACGTAAGTCACCTCTCAAATATTAATTTATTTTGAACGATCTTTCTAAAAATGTAACTTTTATGCAGTTTTATTAGAAAAATAATTTTGAATAAAAATGGCCGCATGGCATATGAAAAAGCGATACGGGCATACCGGAACTGTTGAGGACAGTCACATGACTTACAGTTTTATTATAGAGATTTACTGAATCAAAATCTTAACATTATCTTGAATAACTTTATTTTCTTTCTATGAGATCTTCAACATTAAGATAACTGTAACAAAAACTAAGGTATGTATTTCTTCTAAATATCTGGCATACAACTAATGCAAAATCAAATTTTATTTTTGTGGAAAACTAACTAATTAAAATATGAAAATAATGTAACACTGTGTATTCTATACTTATGCAGAAAATGTTTCATCTTTGAATATCTTTTGATTTGATTTTCAATATCTAACATATTTGGGGGGTAAAAAACTATCATCGTGTTTGCTATCGACCCGATCTAACAAAATTTTCATCTTGAGTAACTTCTGAATAACTTTTTCTCATTATCTTCTCTGTTAAGATCTCCTGAGTTAAAGCAATTGTACCAACAACTAAGGCATATAATTCCACCCCTCTTTATCGCATCTAATATGTGTCATGCCTCTAATTTATCCGGGCATACCACTCAATTACATGTCTCTAATATGTTGTCATGTTATGCAATCAGATTCTCTCCAATACAAGTTAATCAGGTGCTTCAACATACCATAGCAATATGCTGCTAGGCTACTTTATCGCTTTTACTAAACTCCGTTGCAGGCTTCTCTCTCTCTGGCTTCTTAGATTATTGAAGCGTGTGTGTTAAATAGAAATAAACCTAAAATCCTGTTTTATCTGCCTCTAGGGGGAAAGATATGTTTAGAAGATTAGAAAAAAAACTGAGAAGTATTATAGGTTTAAGGTAAATGACTTGTTAAGTAATGGATATAAAAAATAAAATACATTGTTAATTTTAGCAGGGAAAGTCTGGTTGTAGCCATGGGCGTCCGCAAGCAAAGCGGGGTAGGGAAGACATTGTCTATCGGTGGATTTTCAAATTTAACTAAATTTTATTTTCTGTCGTGATTTCAATAATAATAATAATAATATTTTGTCTTTTCATGATTTAAAATATTTAAATACTAAAAGAAAAGGGACCAAACATTTTTTGTCCATACCCCCTTGAATCCCCGGTAGAATAAAATGCTTAGTTATGCTCTTCTGTTTACATTCATGCGTTACATTTTATTACTTTTAACTCAGTGAAACTGATTGGTAAAGATAAACGAATTGAACAATTTTTCCAACTGAGTGAAAAAGTGTACATTTTTCCTCAGTTGGAAAATGTAAATTCGTATATCTTTAGTTATCAGTTTGATCGAGTAAAAATTAGGTTCGACTTCCAGCCTGGACACTTTTTTACACAGTTGGGAAAATATCAATTCGTATATCTTTATCAATCACACAGCTTGAATTAAAAATAAGGTTCGACTTCCGTCCTGGACACTTTTTCACTCAGTTGGAAAATGTCAATTCGTATAATATCTTTACCCACACACCAGTTTGAGTTAAAAATAAGGTTCGACTTCAGTCCTGGACACTTTTTCACTCAGTTGGAAAATGTCAATTCGTATGATATCTTTACCCACACACCAGTTTGAGTTAAAAATAAGGTTCGACTTCCGTCCTGGACACTTTTTCACGCAGTTGGAAAATGTCAATTCGTATAATATCTTTACCCACACACCAGTTTGAGTTAAAAATAAGGTCCGACTTCCGTCCTGGACACTTTTTCACGCAGTTGGAAAATGTCAATTCGTATGATATCTTTACCCACACACCAGTTTGAGTTAAAAATAAGGTCCGACTTCCAGCCTGGACACTTTTCACTCAGTTGGGAAAATGTCAGTTCGTTTTCTGCGTTAAAAAGGTACCCTAAATGGGAAATTAGAGGGACGGAGCACGCATGGTGAAACAAACTAAACTATTTAAATTCTTCATTTTGAAAAAAAAAAGCTGGTAGAAGCTTATTTTTGAATTTGTGATATAGCGTATTTATTACCTTTCTGTATGGTTTCTAATGTTGATATATTTAAAAATGATGTCGAAAAAATATAATAATACCCGATCTCGTCAGCGGTCTATAGGCACATATGTTCCAAAATCTTGTCCATCCCTGGATTTTGCCCTGCGTATGCTCATGATAGTAACACTCATAAGTTTGTTTGACAAATTACACCACACGATAAACATTTTGTCTTCTGAATAAAACAACATGTTCTTAACGTATTTATGGATGACGTTCACAAATATGACTTTAATTTTCTTCTATCACCCTAAAACAATTTTCAATATTTCCCATATGAAATTTCTAATTTTTGCGTTTTTTTAAACTATACAAAACTGAAATTTTAGGCACTGTAAGGGATGAACAAAGTTAACTGTTTCATCAAAATATAGCCATGTTCAGAGTTTTTTTATTTTATTTTATTTTATTTTATTTTATTTTATTTTATTTTTTGTAGTGTATACTTCTTATAAATATTATCAATTGTCTAATACAAAAATGTAAATTATACGTACTTACTTTTGTAAAAAAAAATATAATTTAGAACGTCTTCAGCCTTTTTAATTTCACAAAATTTACGAAGTTCATTTTAGCAATAACAATGTGAAACTTCTCAAATTATAAATAAAATTTTGGCCTGAAAAATTAACTCAGTATCACCGTCTGTTGAGAATTCTATCAATTCTATTTGTGTTAACTGCTGTGTTGGAAGATAGCATCAATAAATAAAACCGCCTTTTAAAGCTCACTGTTTAAGTAACATGGACTTTTGGGTGTGTTGCAGATATGCAACGCGGTAATGCAAAGGGTTAATATTTATACTGCATAAAAAGAGAGTGTATATAAATTAAAAAAACAAAAACCACTGTTAAACTAATGTACCTCCATGCACTGAGACATTTGTCGCTTTGTCAAATGTTCCTGTACCTGGTAATAATATTAATAAAATATTATTTGTACATATAATATCGTACACGTACTTCTAAAGTGGCACAACACAAAAAAAAGCTTTTTGATATATTAATATGAGTGAATTACTAACATGTTTCTCCATTATGTCACTAAAAGCACGTTTAAATATATTTAAAAATTAACCGAATTAGAACAGTTTTATCATTTTTCGCTTATGACGTTTACTAGCCCCTGTCCTGTTCACCGGGGGTGTCGACCGGCTACGCCGACGTCTCGCTGTAGGTCTCCCCAATGGGGGACAGGTTCAGGGGCAAAGTTGTGTTTAAGTTTTGAAGTTAAGTTTTCTGTTTGCACTAACCCAATTTCTTTCAGATATCCATTACAAGAGGAAACCGTGGTTACCTTTGTAGGTCTCCACATCTCTCGAGTTATGGTAAAGCAAGTGCGAGTCGGGAAAACCTGACTCAAGGTTCAAGACCTGGCTCCCTTTTGGGTGTTCAGCTCCGAAGCTGTTGGGGGACTCCGACCCGTCCCCAAGTGTCTCGCGGTGGTTTCCTAATGAGGCCCACCGCGTATCGCAACGACCTATGTCGTCCGCACATGGGTTTAATCGGAGTGATGCGCAGATGGCGGTGCTCCGACTGCCCGAAGCGCATACGGAGAGACAAATCCGGTCGTGCGCGTTGTAAGTCCCTCAGGACTTGGGTTCGGTGGTTGAGGTGCTGACGGGCGCCACTCATGGCACAGCTCCTTACTAAAATAAATAATCTGCTTTTGACTCCATGTATGATCACTCCATGACCACTTTGCGTTATTTCCCGATCCATAAAAAAAATATATTAAGGAGAGGTTTTACTTCTTTGGCCTAAAATTCACGCGCTTTTTTTTTCTGCTTTAAAGAAAAGAGCTATCATTTTCGGTCTTTTTGCTTTATATTAATTGACATTTTACTTATATATTTGAATTTTTGCGTGTAAAATAATAATAATAATAATAATAATAATAATAATAATAATAATAATGCACCTTGTACAACAGGGAAAAGCTGCAGGTGCGCGTCGTGAACTTCCAATCAAATGATCCTTTCTTCTGTTATTAAAATGTATACTTCTTGCGTAAAGATCTCTTTTAAATTTAAATATTTTCTCATACTCAAAAGTAAATAGAGGTAAGAAAATCGCTTACCTGTTTTCGGCATTAGATCCACCGTTAGTTGTTTAGCTCACGTACTGCATTAGATCCACCATTTTGCTTTCCCATAAGCCTTTCACTGCATGGCACAACCTAGTTATAGTGATGAGAAAAGTGTTGCTTAAACAATAATACTCTTGTGTATTATGTAAAAATTTTATCTCTTTTGTAAGGATAAGATTCCAGTTTGTTAAAAACTTGGATATGATGTTTTAATTGATTTCTAAGTTAAAATATTAATACGATGGATATAGATTTCATGCGGTGAAAAGAACGACCCCGACATGTTAGTTACACATCAACTCAACAACAACTAAGGAAAAACGGAAAAAAAGCAGAGAGCAGCGGACACATCTACATTGAAAACCGCAAACGGTGGAGAAAAATACGTGCGCTGGGTAGTCTATGTTAGTATATGGTAGTTCAGTTATAGTCGTCCAGTTTAAAAAACATGGCTTCCAGAAAAACAAGTTTAAAATTTTACCATAACGTTATGTTCAACGAGCAAAAAAGTTTGTAAGTAATTGAAATATGGCGAAACCGCTTTCGGACAACGACCTTGAAGGTTGCAAAAAATTTTAAAAATCGAATACTTTGACACAAAGAAGTAGAACCTCCATTTAATGCTTGAAAACGTTTTTCGCCTTTTCTAAAAAACTTTGTATTGTTTGTGCTAATGTTAGAACTCGCACGACAAAAAAAGAAACAAACACGCTTATTTCTAACTCAAGAATGTTAGAAACAAGGCTGCGATATGAGGATATCCAGGACTGATAGCTGTACGTCCTTATCCGAAGCTAATCAGCGACTTTAGAGGTTTTTCTTGATTTTACCAAACATAAGGAATTATTATGCTGAAGATCAAAATTACATATAGCGAGTTCTTTAGAAATTACGACCGAACCTTCTCTATAGATTATTATATCGTTATATAAATCGCATAAAATCGTGTGTTATCCTTTAAAAGTTTACAAAGGCTATGCATTATGATGCTTTTTTCTCTCTTTCTGTGTGTGCTATTGTTGGAGCTCACACGGTAACGGTTCTTTTCACATTCTGTTTATGTTTAAGGACTTCGATAAATAATGATTCTTACTCATCTAAATAAAGCTTTAATATACCTTTCACCGTGGATATGACAATATCAGCTTTCTCTGCCGATAACAACTACGTATTCTTCCACTGGTAGCTTATTTAGTATAGAGGTTCATGTTTATGTAATGGCAGCGTGGTAATTATTCTCCTTACTTTAGTATTGACCAGTCATCTTACCATATTTACTAAATTTAATGTAACTACTTTTTATAAGTTTAATTTACATAAGCGCGTTACATTTTAAATTCACTGTGTATGGATTTTTGTTCCACAATATGTATATTTTAATTATCATATTTAAAATAACATGTGATGTACTATATTTTTCGAGATACTAACACTGCCTCTCTGTCTGAAGATATTTGGTAAGCATTTCAAAATTATTTTTGTCTGAATTAAGATCTATTTATACAATTCAAAATACAAAGTTAATTCAATTTAAGTGGGACCTGAGCTTGTCTAAAGATTTTTGGGAACACATTAAATTCAGTGATAACTTGTCCCTCATAAGTTTTGCCTTATTCATACGAGTTTTCTTCAGTGGTAACAATTTTTACAGTATACATCATAACTTTCATTATCAGTTGATTGCTTCCATTTGATACACTATATTTTGTATTACAAATTACCTCGTAAATGTTGTTATTTTATACAACACAAGATAAAATATTTTTCTTATCACAAACTTCCGACATATTTCAAAACAAATGCTTATTTACTATGACGCATTATTTAACGATTACTATTATATTCGGTGATAACTTGTCCCTCATAACGAAATTTTGTCTTATTGATACGAATGTTCTTGAGTGGTGAAAACTTTCACAATACTTCATAACTTTCATCATCAGTTGATTGATTCCGTTTGATACACTTTATTTTGTATTACAACAGTACTTCGTAAATTTAGCGGTTGTTTTTTTATACAGCACAAGATAAAATATTTTCCTTATCACAAACTTCCGACATATTTCAAAACAAATGCTTATTTACTACGCATTATTTAACGATTACTATTAAATTCGGTGATAACTTGTCCCGCATAACGAAATTTTGTCTTATTGATACGAATTTTCTTGATAGACCTGGGAGGCGGCAGCACAGACAACCACCTCATCGAGTTCACGGCTGAAATTCAAGAATTAGTTAAAACTCGATTCGCATATTAAAACGCAATCGGTCTGCCAAGTCATATCTTGGTGGAAAACACGTGAAAACCCGATTTTAGCGGTTGAGTCGTAGGTTTACCATTGTGTTTTCCTGCACTCAAAAGTATGAAAACATGGAGAACTGGGTGCAGGAAAACACAATGGTAAACCTACGAGTAAACCGCTAAAATCGGATTTTCACGTGTTTTCCACCAAGATATGACTTGGCAGACCAATTGCGTTTTAATATGCGAATCGAGTTTTAACTAATTCTGGAATTTCAGCCGTGAACTCGATGAGGTGAATGTCTGTGCTGCCGCCTCCCGGTCTATGAGTGGTAAAAACTTTCACAATACTTCATAATTTTCATCATCAGTTGATCGATTCCGTTTGATACACTTTATTTTGTATTACAACAGTACTTCGTACATTTAGTGGCTGTTGTTTTATACAGCACAAGATAAAATATTTTCCTTATCACAAACTTCTGACATATTTCAAAACAAATACCTGTTTACTATGACCCATTATTTAACGATTACTTGTTAGATACAGACAAAATTACTTGATTACTAAATTATTTACTTCATCAGTTAGTTTTTAATATATATATATTTTAATGCATACCATACATATTGATACGAATTTTCTTGAGTGGTGAAAACTTTCACAATACTTCATAACTTTCATCATCAGTTGATGGATTCCGTTTGATACACTTTATTTTGCATTACAACAGTACTTCGTAAATTTAGCGGCTGTTGTTTTATACAGCACAAGATAAAATATTTTCCTTATCACAAACTTCTGACATATTTCAAAACAAATATCTGTTTACTATGACCCATTATTTAACGATTACTTGTTAGATACAGACAAAATCACTTGATTACTAAATTATTTACTTCATCAGTTAGTTTTTAATATATATATTTTTTAATGCATACCATACATATTGATACGAATTTTCTTGAGTGGTGAAAACTTTCACAATACTTCATAACTTTCATCATCAGTTGATGGATTCCGTTTGATACACTTTATTTTGCATTACAACAGTACTTCGTAAATTTAGCGGCTGTTGTTTTATACAGCACAAGATAAAATATTTTCCTTATCACAAACTTCTGACATATTTCAAAACAAATACCTGTTTACTATGACCCATTATTTAACGATTACTTGTTAGATACAGACAAAATTACTTGATTACTAAATTATTTACTTCATCAGTTAGTTTTTAATATATATATTTTTTAATGCATACCTTACATATTGATACGAATTTTCTTGAGTGGTGAAAACTTTCACAATACTTCATAACTTTCATCATCAGTTGATGGATTCCGTTTGATACACTTTATTTTGCATTACAACAGTACTTCGTAAATTTAGCGGCTGTTGTTTTATACAGCACAAGATAAAATATTTTCCTTATCACAAACTTCTGACATATTTCAAAACAAATACCTGTTTACTATGACCCATTATTTAACGATTACTTGTTAGATACAGACAAAATTACTTGATTACTAAATTATTTACTTCATCAGTTAGTTTTTAATATATATATTTTTTAATGCATACCATACATATTGATACGAATTTTCTTGAGTGGTGAAAACTTTCACAATACTTCATAACTTTCATCATCAGTTGATGGATTCCGTTTGATACACTTTATTTTGCATTACAACAGTACTTCGTAAATTTAGCGGCTGTTGTTTTATACAGCACAAGATAAAATATTTTCCTTATCACAAACTTCTGACATATTTCAAAACAAATACCTGTTTACTATGACCCATTATTTAACGATTACTTCTTAAATACAGACAAAATTACTTGATTACTAAATTATTTACTTCATCAGTTAGTCTTTAATATATATATATATTTTTTTAATGCATACCATATTTTTAGACAGAAGGAATATTTATTTCCTCCAGAGCTTAATTAAGTCATATTTAATTTAAAACGTGCTTCCAAAATTGAAGTGTAGCAAGTTTATCTACCGCAGGAGAATTAGAAATATTTATACACGCCACCCTTTACCTTCAGTTTGTTTTACGCACGTTATAAACGTAAGCCGCTGTTTGAAGGTCATCTTAAGAAAAGACCTGATCTTAAATATCCTCTGCTGAAGTTAATGAGTCGACACGTACGGACATCTTTTATGGAACGGGGGGAAGGGGGGGTGACACTTCATCATAAGTATGTAGGTTTAACTTCTTTTATGCTCCAAGAACTGACAGTTACTCTTCAAAACCACGTGGTATTATTATTCCTCCTGGATTTGAGAGATCTCAGCCTATGACTTATAATAGTTTCACGCATTTCGGAAGTTACTCAGGTGAAATTCTTCGATATTAGTGTTTCTATCTGCATGTCAAGAAGAAACAGTTAAATAATGACTGAATGAAATACCAGTTTTCCACAGGTTTGTCATTGAATTCGTAACAGAATTTCTATCGATATTTCCTTAGGATGAGGTACATTGAAAGATAAAAAAGTACAGTAAAAAGTTTGGTGCATTTGGTTTCTGGCTCGATGGGCTGGTGCAGACTTCCGCTGAAAACTCTTTTTTTTTTATATTAAAGTACTTTTAGATCCATAGATTTACAGTTTGTTCAAGGATATGTTTCTACGTGATCTTTTTGATTGATTTTAATATCGATTTTCACAAAAAAAGTAAAGTTTTTGTATCCGACTTTACCCCAGTCCTAGAGAAGTCGAGTGTGCAGATCATACGGCAGGAAATCATATCCTATCATTTTGTTCGCTAAATGATTGTTCAACTTACAACTGTAGACATCTTTTCATCTGCCGTCAAAATCGATTCACGCTTTTACAAAACTTCATCATATATCATCAGTAAATTATCAATATTTGAATACCTAAATAGAAGAAATTATATTTTTCTGATGACTGAATAAAAAAAAATTCAGTACACTCTGCATGTGCTATGATAGAAAATATATCAAGTTATTTTTGACATGGAATTCAAAGTATAGAATCAAAAACCACTTCAGAAAAGAAATAAGTTTAATGGGCTAAATCTCCAAATGCAATTTCGACCCGATGAAACATTATTCAACCTCTCAGGTTTAGGGCTACAATTTCTCTCTCAATAGGTTCCTCTCAGTTTACCGGAATGGGCGATCTGGCATCATAATTCTTTTCCCCCTAAGCAGACAACCAACGATAGTTCTTAGCTGGGTGTCCTAAAAAACAGGGTTACCACTGGCGACTATTTTTATACTCAATTCACACCACTATTATTATTATTTTTAATTGTAGTACATTTCTCTTGCACATGTTGTCAAAGTATACTGAAAAAATATTTGTTCTTAGAAAGTGATTCAAGATAGAATTAAAAGATAATCGCCAGAGGCAGCCCTGCCTAAGAAGGATGTAATATTTAAAAATTCAATAAAAAGTAAACAGTGACAGCTATTAAACGTATTTTTGCACCACAGTAATGTGTGAAGTCTGGAATTTCTTACCGATAAATAGCGCTGCAAGCTAATTCCGCTGAAAAAAAAAACTTCCAATTTTAGAAACGCAAGTTATATATATATATATATATATATATATATATATATATATATATATACTTTTTTATTATGTCTTATCCTTCGTTTTACACATGTGTTTTCATTTTTAAATATATATGTTTATATATACAGGGTTGTTATAATTAAAGTTCGCCTGTTCAGAAAGCTCTAGAGCCGGTTCTATGGCTCCAAACGAAACAAAATTTCACTAGTACGTAGTTGAAGAGGTGTGGTCTGCGAAAATCGAAAAAAAATAGTTCAAATTTTTGTCAATAGGTGGCGCTGCGCCAATATTTAAGCCGATATTTGCAGATTCCTTTATTTTGTAAAAAACAAAATACAGGAAATTTTATTTCACAGTTGGTAAAAGTAAACTTTTTCAGATTCGTTATATCAATCTCGGTCAATCCAGATGAAACTCACAAAATTTCACCCAACGCTTGAAAAAGATCACATTTTATACAAATTTTCGACGAACGACGTCAAAGTGACGTCGCAGCTTCGAAAACTTGAAATACCATGCTAACCACCCGACGATTTAAAACTTGCTGATAAAGTGTGTCTGTGATTTCTTTGACATTGAAACAGTTGATTGTTTCTGAAAAGCATTTGAATCTACGCTTTGTGGAGAATGGTAACTTTGAAAGAAAAGGCACTTCTTGTAAAGTTATTTTATCAAAATAACAGCAACGCAGCTGCAGCTCTTCGAGAATTCCGGAAACTAAAAGATGTTAGACGTGGACCAATGTCGGATCGTGGAGTTCACAAAATGATTAAAAAGTTCGAGGAAACAGGAAAACTCGACATTCTTCCTGGCAGAGGACGCAAAAAGGTAGACATTTCAAGCATTGAAGATATTGCTACTGCTGTCGTGGATTTAGCAAGCCAGTCATCATTTGGTAATGCAAGTGTGCCAGCTATTGCGAATGAAGTCGATATGCCGATTTCCACTGTGAGAAAAGTGATGCGTCAAATTTTGCGCTACTATCCATACAAGATTCAGAGGGTGCAACAACTAATACAGGGTGATCCCGAAAGTCGGCTATCACTTTCACTACAGTTTCTTGCACGAATGAATGTGGACAAGTCTTGGCGCTGGAATATTCTATGGAGTGATGAAGCGCATTTTTATTTAAACGGACAAGTGAACACACACAACTGTCGAATTTGGGCGAAAGAGAATCCTAATGTTGTCCAAGAAGTTCCATTGCATGCAGCTAAAGTGACGGTGTGGTGCGGTTTCACGGCTACGTTTATGATAGGGCCATATTTTTTTGAGAAACTAACATCCACAGGACCCATTACATGTTCCGTAAATGGGAGAAGGTATCTCAATATGTTGTCAAATTTTCTGATTCCCAAGCTGCAACCGCGAGGCTGCCTTCAAAATATCGTGTTTATGCAAGACGGTGCACCACCGCACATTACTAGAGCAGTTCGGACTTTCTTAACAAGCCATTTTACAGAAGACCGCATCATAAGTCGTTATTTTCAAACAGTCTGGCCACCACGATCGCCTGATATAACACCATCCGATTTTTGGTTGTGGAGATTTTTGAAAGATTCTGTATCTAAAGACAGATGTGAGACAATCTCTGATCTGATAGACAGTATTAGACTTCATATTCGGTCAATCTCACAGGACAGTTTACGCAATGCTGTAGAAAGCACAATTCTGAGAATGGAATGCGTTATTAAAATGGTGGAGGATTCATTGAGCATCATGCGTAATGTTATTCTACGTTATTTCCTCGCTGCCGAGCGACATGTTTCATTTTTGTTGATGCAGATTACATCACATGAAATTATATTCATTTTTCTGTATTGTTTGGAGTCATAGGTCAGGCTCTAGAGCTGTCTGATTAGGTGAACTTTAATGTCGAAGTTTGTTGAAAATTTTAAATTTGTGTGCTTTGTCTGGATTGACTGAAATTGATATACTATCCTGCACCGTCAGGAGCCCACGGGGGTCGCCGACGCTCGTAAACGACCATCGCACCCAAGCCTCTGAAGGGCTTATAACGCACCAGGGCTTTGTCTCGCCCGGCGCTGCGATCGGCCTGAGGCCGCTCACCACAGCGGACCCCCAGGTCATTTTACAAAGGTTGGTGACATAGGTCGTCACGGTAGTAACCCCACATCTCGAAGGAAACTTCCGCAGAGATGGAACCTTGATGAACCGCCATGGAACCCCCGACGACTTCGTTCGCGAGACCCCATAGGGGGAGACGGTCGCTAGGTCTTATGTCGAGCTACCACAACGGCTCTTGCTTTACCACAGCTCGAGGGGTGTGAGCAACCTACAGAGGTTGTCACGTTCCCTTTTGCAGTGGATCCTGAAAGGGAAAGGATTAGTACAACAAAATATAAACTCTTAAATTTACAACAACAACAACTATTGACTAGAATGCTTAAAACATTTCAAACTTCAACAACAAACTTTAACTACAACAACATATATACACAACTGTGACTAGCCCATTTTATCACAGACAACTGCCGGCTTATGAGACGAATCTCAAGCCTGCGTACTGATTGCACCATTACCTCTACCTCTACGTCCTGCACCGTGGGGACCACGGGCATTTCGCAGTGCGTTCAAGTGTGGGCGTGGAAGAGCTCGGTGATTACGGCCTGCTCTTTGGCGACCAAGGTTGCGATCTAGAGTACACATAAGGAGTCGGTGAATGATCAACCGGACACCCTTTCTGGCGTAGCCACACAGGCAGAGATCGCGTGGCGTTCGCGTCCGAAAGTCACGAGGAAAGTGCTTTTCCCGCACAGACTTCCAGAGCTCACACCGGAATAGCACATGGTGACGGAAATTCCAATTAAAGGGTAATCTTCTATTCGGAATCAACTACTCTTCAATCGTCAGATAATAATAAAGTACTTTAAATTTGCAGTAAACAACTTTAATTATCTCGTCGGATATACCAACTCATAAACTGTTTTCAACTCAGCTAAGTACATGGAATAAACGCCCACGTGAAAGAATGATTATCACGTGCTATCATGTGCTTTTTCCCAGTGACGTCATCCAAGGCTACCAAGGACATGAAAAAACTCTTTAGACTTTAGTCAGTTGTTGTGTGAATTTCTTTTAAAATGTAGCGTGTGAAAATGTCAGAGCGATGTAAATGCTCTGTTAACTTGTAATCAAGATACCGTTAAATGTTTAAATATAATATAAATATAAAAGTGAAGGATGCTTAATTTAATTAAAACACATGTTAATAAACATTTTAATTTCAGCAAAGTAATAAAGTTTCAGATCGATGGATTACGATAATGTGCGACTACACAAAGGAATACAATTGTGTGTGAATTAACGGAGACGTAGCGCTCGATTCGGATATACATTTCTTTACGAAGGTTTCACCTTATAATCAGGTAAGCGAATGCATGCTTACTTAACTCTATTTTTGAAGAAATGTTTTTATACAATTAAAGAAACTATTTTACACATTCAATTAACTGCGCCGCCGACAGATTATGAAAGACTGATAGTATGTATTAAATAAAAATTTTAAGCACATTAGCTATATGCTGAAAAAACTCGCTTTATAGAAAATAAAAACGAACGCAAAGAAAAGCGATTCGTATAAAATTAAATTGAATATCTTTAAAAATAATCAAAGATAGAAAATAAAAATGGCTACATTTAAAGAAAGCCAATTCATCGAGAAACTAAATTCGAGCAATTATTCCAACTGGAAATTTAAGCTCGAAATGCTTCTCATTAAAGAAGACTTATTCGAAGTAATAAGTGATCAACCGCCAACTCCTTTAAATGAGGATTGGAACAAAAAAGATAGAAAAGCAAGAGCTTTAATTAATCTAAGCATAGATGATGCACAAATTGTGCATGTAAAAAATTTTACCACAGCCAGGCAAACCTGGGAAGTTCTCAAACGTACGCATGAAAGAGCAAATCTGAGTAGCAAACTGTATTTATTACGAAAACTGTACAGTACTAAACTGCCCGAAAACGGCAATATGATTACTCATATAACAAATATTCTACAAATAGTAGATAAATTATCCGCCATAGGCGAGAATATAAATGACTCACACATATCCGCACTATTTCTATGCTCATTACCGCCCAGCTACAACACGCTTATCACAGCATTAGAGGCAAGGCCCGAAGCCGAATTATCCCCAGATTTTATCAGAAGTAAACTCATAGATGAGTATAATCGCAGACAAGAAATGTCTGAACAAAACAACAGCTCTGAAAAGGCAAAGAAACATTTTAAAACACAAGAATTTAAAACACAAAGAAAACACACTTATAACGACTACAAAAGAAATTCAAAATATTGCAGTCACTGTAAGATGACGAATCATAATAATAGCGAGTGCTATCACCTCAAGAGCAGATACACACAGCACAACAAAAACAAACACACATATCAAAATGTGAATAACTTTAATAATAAAAACAAAGCTAAACCTTTTTCATCATCACTATGCTATGAAAACACAGAGAATTATAAAGAGAATACTGACTGTCACGATAACGCGAATGATCAGAAAATAAACTCAAAAACTAATCAATCAGAAGATCGCGTACTAATAACAGAAAAATTAGGAAAACAAAACTGGATACTCGACAGTGGCAGTACCTCACACATTGCAAATGATAAGAGGTTATTTGATAAATTTAACAATTTTGAAAAATCATCAGTCACCATCGCAAATGGCAACAAACTCGAAGCATTCGGTTCAGGCGACGTTTTAATAAAAACGAAATCCCCAAATGGAGAAATAAAACTCACAAGACTACAGGAAGTCCTATACGTCCCAGAACTAGAATCCAATTTAATATCCGTAAGCAAAGCAACTAAAAATGGATGCAAATTAATCTTTGAAAATGACAAATGCGATTTAACGTTCGACGGTGAAATTTATATAAGAGCGAAGAACAAAAATAATTTATACATAATCGAACAAACAAACCACTCAGAAAATGCAGAAAACTATGCAAACGTCACACTAAGCTGTAATAATAACAAAGAATGTTTAGAAGTATGGCATCGAAGACTAGGACACCGTGATTATGAAGCAATCAAAAAAATTGTTAACAAACAGCTAGCTACCGGAATAAAAATTAAAAACTGCAGACACAATAATAAATTATGCGAAACCTGCATCAAATCTAAATTAAACGACGCGCCATATCCAAAATCGGCTACAAATAGAGCAAACAAAGTTCTCGATTTAATACACAGCGACGTCTGTGGACCTATAAGTACACCAACACTAGGAGAAAAACAATACTTTCTCACATTCATCGACGATTACTCGAGATATACAACTATATACTTACTATCTAAGAAAAGCGAAGTAATTGATAAATTAAAAGAATACATTGCAATGGTAAATAATCAATTCGGTAGAAAACCAAAAGAAATAAAATCAGATAATGGAGGAGAATATAATAGCAACGAAATAGACAATTATCTAAAGGAAAACGGGATATTACACCAATTCACAATTCCACACAACCCGAGCCAGAACGGCGTGGCAGAAAGGAAGAATAAAAGCCTACTCGATATGACACGTAGCATGCTTTTAGAAGCAAATTTAAATAAACAATTTTGGGGAGAGGCAATACACACAGCGACATATTTACAAAACAGATTGCCAACAAGAGCGAACGACAAAACTCCATACGAACTATGGAAAGGTATCAAACCTGATCTCAAACATTTAAGAACCTTTGGATGTAAAGCATTTGTTTATATTAATAAAATACATCGAGGAAAACTGGATAATAGAGCGCAAGAAGGTATTTTTCTAGGTTACGACACACGTTCCAAAGGATATCGCATACACACAAAAGACAAACAAATAATAATTGCCAGGACTGTAAAATTCATAGAACATGAAATAAAACACTCAAACAACATTGAGGAAGATTCAAATCTCGAAGAAATCTCCACTGATGATAGAAATCAAGAAGAGAAGAATAAAAATTACATTGAAATTGACATTAATGATAAAGAAAAACAACCATGCGAGTCCAAACAAACACAAATAGAACCAAGAAGGTCAAATAGATCTAACAGAGGAGTACCACCAGATAGATTTGTCTGTTTAGTTAAAGACACACAATCAAATGAACCAAAGAATTGGAACGAAATTATGGAAATGAAAAATCCACACGATAGGGAAAATTGGCTCAAAGCCACCGAAAATGAAATCAAGTACCTAGCTAAAAATAAAACTTGGACATTAGTCGATCCGCCACCAGGCAAGAAAGTGATAGGTTCAAAATGGACTTTTAAATTAAAACGCGACAACCTAAACCAAGTGCAAACCTATAAAGCACGACTCGTGGCACAGGGATACAGTCAGAAATTCGGAGTAGATTATGACGAGACCTTTGCTCCAGTTGTCTCTCATACCACAATCCGTGCATTTCTCATAGCAGCATTAAATCATAACCTTAAAGTTAATCATATCGACGTGAATACAGCGTTTTTACACGGAAACCTACAAGAAGAGGTATACATGAAACAGCCGGAAGGCTATATAGCTCCAAATCAACAAAACAAAGTATGTAAATTACAAAAAGCAATATACGGGCTCAAACAAGCCGCCAGAGCATGGCACACGAAAATCTCCGAGAGTCTTAAAGCATTAAATTTTGTACAAAGTACATCTGACTCATGTCTTTTTATACGCGAAAATGGTGAAAACTGGACATACATTATAGTATATGTGGACGATTTGTTAATTGCCGGAAAAAACGAAGATATAATTGAATTAATAAACAATCTCAAAAGGGAATATGAATTGAAAGATTTGGGAGAAGTCAATAACTATCTCGGAATAAATATAAAAAGAGACGATAAAAATTTCTACTTAAACCAAAATTCAAAAATTGAAGAATTGGTAGATAAACTCAATCTTCAAAACGCAAAACCTTACAGCACACCTATGGAAGCAGGTTACAATCGACTCAACGATGATGAAAATCTATTACCTAACAATATTAAATTCAGACAAGCAACGGGAACATTACTCTACATCTCAACATTAACCAGGCCCGATATTTCAGCAGCGGTGAACATACTCAGCCGTAGAAATGAAACCCCTCGAGAAAAAGACTGGAAAGCAGTCAAAAGAATCGTAACATACTTAAACAACACAAAACACCTCAACCTGACGCTAAGTTCGAAAAATAAGCCTATTCTCGAAGTTTACGCAGATGCAGATTGGGGAGGTGATCCAGAAACTAGACGATCCACCAGCGGAAATATATTTATGTTAGGAAAATGTCCCATACATTGGACAACGAAAAGACAAACATGCGTTGCTCTGTCATCAGCAGAAGCTGAATACATTTCTGTAAGTAACGCAGAACAGGAAATACTATGGATGATAAAACTCCTGGAAGATTTAAAATTACCACAACAGAAACCCATAACAATATACGAGGACAATCAGCCATGTATAAAAATGGTTGAAAGTGAAAAACATACTCGAAAAAGTAAACATATAGATATCAGATTCCACGCGATAAGACAACTCAAGGAAGATGGAATAATAGATTTAAAGTATTGTCCCACAGAATTTATGACCGCAGATTCACTCACCAAGCCCAACCCCAAACCTGAATTCATTAAACACCGAAACAATCTGAACTTACTTCCTTATCCTACATAGAAGATTAAGGGGGAGTGACGGAAATTCCAATTAAAGGGTAATCTTCTATTCGGAATCAACTACTCTTCAATCGTCAGATAATAATAAAGTACTTTAAATTTGCAGTAAACAACTTTAATTATCTCGTCGGATATACCAACTCATAAACTGTTTTCAACTCAGCTAAGTACATGGAATAAACGCCCACGTGAAAGAATGATTATCACGTGCTATCATGTGCTTTTTCCCAGTGACGTCATCCAAGGCTACCAAGGACATGAAAAAACTCTTTAGACTTTAGTCAGTTGTTGTGTGAATTTCTTTTAAAATGTAGCGTGTGAAAATGTCAGAGCGATGTAAATGCTCTGTTAACTTGTAATCAAGATACCGTTAAATGTTTAAATATAATATAAATATAAAAGTGAAGGATGCTTAATTTAATTAAAACACATGTTAATAAACATTTTAATTTCAGCAAAGTAATAAAGTTTCAGATCGATGGATTACGATAATGTGCGACTACACAAAGGAATACAATTGTGTGTGAATTAACGGAGACGTAGCGCTCGATTCGGATATACATTTCTTTACGAAGGTTTCACCTTATAATCAGGTAAGCGAATGCATGCTTACTTAACTCTATTTTTGAAGAAATGTTTTTATACAATTAAAGAAACTATTTTACACATTCAATTAACTGCGCCGCCGACACATGGCTGATATCACACACCTCAACCCCACAAAAACATGTAGAGTCGTGGTGAAAGAATCGAGCCTGATGATCGCCAAAGGTGCCGTGTCCCGTGAAGACCTGATTAATGAAGAAATCGCCCTGCAGTCGACGGATGCCGACGCGTGGAAAGATTCATAGGTCTTGCGCCCTGTCCCAGATTGGACCCATCTCTCTTGCCACTTAGACAAGGCACGTCCAAAGAGGTCTTTTTTGGCTTGGCGGCGCGTGACTGGAATCACTACATCGACGTCTTGCCGAGCAGTGGCTTCTTTTGCCAACTTGTCCGCCCTCTCGTTGAAGATGTGACCAACATGGGCCCGGACCCAATGCAGATGAACCTCAATTCCTGTTGTTTTAATCAGATCCCTAATCTCGGCAATGGCCTTGTGCTGAGGCACAAGTCCGTGAAGCGCTTGGAGCGCCGATCTCGAGTCTGAGAAGACGTCGAGCTCCCCGAGACCTCTCCTGTGGGCATGGGTGATTGCTTCTTTGATCGCATGGACCTCCGCCGCAAACACTTCCGCCCCATCGGAGAGACGGAACTGGCTCTCTGCAAGTACTTGGTTCTCTGACACAGCAAGGAACGCACAGCCTACTGTGGTGTTCTCCTGCTTGGATCCGTCCGTGTAGTACGAACACGAAGTCCGCGGTTCCAAATCCGCGGTCCAACGGACTCTCCAGAGATCCTCAAGTCTGGGAGTGGGCCTCCAGAGGTCGACCGACTCGGAGTCTAGTCCGGTACCGTCAACACTCTTCTTCCATCGGACAAGGGCCGTGTAGTCCCTTTCCAGCCCTGCACGCAAGTCGAGGGGGAGAACCCCTGACACGACGTGAAGAGCATCCGTGGAGGTTGTCGCGTAACATTTTGTTACGCAAAGGAGTAGGCTCCTTTGCATGCTAAGCAACCTGTTTGCAACCACTACCTTCTTTGAGTAAAACCAAATAGATGCCGCGTAAAGAATGATTCTTTCCGCTATGATAGAGTAGAGCATCTTTCTAACTTTCGGTCTCAGACCCCATGTGGCTCCTAAGAGACGATTCATTTTATTCAACACTTTAAACGCCTTCTCCTGGATGGCAGCCAGGTGCGGCATCCAACTGAGGTGGTGGTCGATTATGAGGCCCAAGTACAAAATCTGCCATTTAAAGCCTATTTTGTTTCCTTCCATGAGGATAGGAATAGATGGGGCGTGCTTGAGCTTGCCCGAGGGCTTCATAACCGTGTAGCCGCATTTCTCAAAGCTGAATGTGAGGCTGCATTCCGTCGCCCAGGCGTGGATCCTTGAGAGGACCGGTCCCAGCAACGGCGCAAACCCCATAGCAGCCCTTCGTCGTGCGGCCACGAAGACGTCATCGGCGAAGACCACAACAACATAGCTCTCGTCATCATCGTCCGGCAACCGTCTCAACAGGAACTCTATAACCACGAGCCAGAGGTATGGTCCGAGACACGAACCTTGGGGTACTCCTACGTTAAAGTAGTGGTCCCCGTCATCTGATTGGATGATAGATCTATCCCACAAATAGTCTTCTATCAATCCAAATCTGCAAACATCGCCTTAAATATTGGCGCAGCGCCACCTACTGACGAAAATTTTAACTAATTTTTTTTTCGATTTTCGCAGAGCGCAACTCTTCAACTACGTACTAGTGAAATTTTGTTTCGTTTGGAGCCATAGAACCGGCTCTAGAGCCTTCTGAATAGGCGAACTTTAATTATAACAACCCTGTATATACATATATAGAATAAAATTCAAATGAAATCACATCTGTAAAAATAAATGAAAAAGAAAATTCAAAAATTAAACACAGAGAGAAACTTCAGAAATAAGAAACTGTCAATATGTTATGAAATTTTCAGAGGAGTTTCATATGCGTAATTCATAGTGAAAATATGCTACTTCGTCGAATATTGTCTGCATTAAGCCTAAAAATGGCAATGTTAAGCACCTTATAATATATATATATATATATATATATATATATATATATATATATATATATATATATATATATATAATTAAAAAAATAACAGAATATTTGAAATAAACTAAGGGTTCCTAAAAATGAATTATAATACAACTGTAATAGATAATAACAACTTAATAAGTAAAAGACATAACTTCCAGGAAATTAAAATTGACATAGATGCTACAAGATGTTAAATGTAGGGTCATGGACAAGAAATAGTTAGGTAAATCTGATTCAGGAGAGAAAGAGAATAATAATAAAGGAAAGCAAGTGCTGCCACCTAGATTGAAAAGGAAGAACGAAAATAAGTTAAATAAATTACAGTCAAAGGAGTAATTACTGAAAATACAGGTTGAAATAAAAAATATATGTAAATTAAAGGATAAAAACGTAATAAGCAATAGCTAATATAAGAAAGTAAATAATTATTATTTTTTAAATATATAGAATGGTGAATAAAGGTGATAAATTAGTGTTGAATAAATAAAAAAAAAATTAAATGAGAGAAAAAAATTATAGATATGAACATGTATCTGTTAAATTAATATTAAATAAGTATTAATCTAATGTGGTACAATTATATCCTAGAATTATGTAAAATATTGTATGATAAAGTTTGAGACAGCACACCGGCATCTACCGATGATATTTGCAGCTAAAACAAGGAAGCGTATTAGTAAAGAAATTACCTTACTTCACACATCAATCTCCTACAAGAATAACTTCAATACTCATCACCGATCATCATTTACTTGTTATCGAATTTTAACAGCTTTCAGTCATTTTTAAGACACGTTACATCTATACCATGAAATTTTCTTGCAGCTTTATGACAACACTACACGGCACTCTTGGGCTTGGACCATTCGATCAAGTCACAAGCTTTTATATCACTGGTCACAGTGATATAAAAGCTTACAATTTCCAAAATAAAGCTTCTCCATGATCGTTCCAATTTTGTGCATGGGTGAGTGCATTGTGACCCTGTGAGGCCAATCAGAGCTCAAACACCATATAATTCTGAATCTGATAAAACGTTAGCACTGAAAGTTAACAACATAATCAGTAATTGTCTCAAGTATTCGTAGATATTAAAAAGATATTCGTAGATAGTTGAGACAACACAGTTCTGGAGATTCAGATTATGATCTATACTTCAGAAACAATTATATTTAAAATGTAATTGTTTTGTGTTTGCTTGATAGTGGTACGATTTGTATGTTTTTCTGCTGGTAGCAGATAAAATACAATGCCTTTCAGTTGAATCAATAGTTTTTATTAATAAAATCATTAATAACAATGAGAATATTTACATTTTCGTCGTCTAATAAAATTAAATGCTTTACTGAATGAAATTATGATTATAACTCTATAATACTTATTTATATATAGAGTATCCTCAAATAGATTAGCTGTTTTTTAAATGAAATAGCAAGAAAATGGTGACAGCTACTGAAGATATTCATCTACAAGATTAATGTAATGTGAATTCAGGAAATTTTCTTGTTTAGTACTAAACATCACTGATAGATAGCGCTGTGCTATCTCACATTGTAGGATTTAATTAAAGATCCATCTCCATACGTTAATTTGAACATTTTAGAGTTTGAAACAATGCATTGCTATCTGTCGGTGATACTTAGTTCTGGAACAAAGAAGCATATTAAAGAAATTATCTACTTCACGCATTAATCTCCTGCAATAGCAGTGACCTTTTGCTTGTAATTTCATTTTAAAAACTGATCAGTCCATTATAAGACGCAGCCTTATTTACTGAAAGAAAGTTTGTTGATAATCTTTGGTAAAGAATTTCGTATTTTTTTTACTTTTTCATGTAATTTGAGAGCGTTTAACTTAGATTTTACTATAAATTGTCACGCAAAATGTGCAATAAAATATTTCCAAAATATATATATATCATATATTTTGCCAAAATTAAAGTGCGTAAAATTGGTAATGGTAGCAACAAATTACTGGGAGAAATTGCTAGTTTTAGGTAAACGATCAGAGCTAAACAACTGACTGCATTTTTTATTTTATTTTATTTTATATTTTAAAATTTTTCATAATAACGAAGATTTGGAGAATATTTTCCAATACCTGTAAATAAAAATCTAAAAGATCCTGGCCTCTCCCCCCCCCCTTTCTTTTAAGTGTTTTAGAACAATCTTTCATTCTGGCGATAAATGTTTCCTTATTATTAAAATAAAACTAAGGATACCAAGCTATTTACAGAGATTTCAACAAAAGTCTTTATATTTACTAAACTCAATGCATGCAATAGCCAAGTTTGTTTTGAAAAAGAAGTAATATTTTTTTAATAACTAATTTTTAGTGGCAACTCAGTTTTTTTCTTATTTTTAATCAAAGACATTTGTTTTAGTTATTAGTTTAGTTACTATTATAAACTGCTAAAAAGAAAGAAAAAAAAAAAGCTGGATTTTAGTTTGCAATACAGTAGACAAAACTACTATGAATATATTGCGCTTAAACCAACATTCGTTATTTTCTGTAGTTTTCTTGCTACAAATTTTCATAAATCTCAGTTATTATAAATTATCAGTTTAATCAAGGACAATCAGTTTTAACTCCTTGCTGTTATTCTTGCTCGGTTCAGGATAATTTCAGTTATTATCCTTTTCTCAATTATCATAAATAATAATTGAGAAAAGGGATTTTTGCATACTAGGTTTGTCAATTGCTTTATGCTCAATTAGTTTTTATCGTTATCATATCATTATCGTTTGTTGTAATTTCATTGCATTTTTTATTATTTTTTAAAAACCATCTTTAAAAGGTATCAAATAATAAATTTAAAACCGGAAACTTTTCACAGCTTTTTCAAAAAGCTATTACTATTGTTTTTTTGTAAAAAGTATCAATATATTAATGGCAAGAAAAAATTATTTTATTGTTGACCATATACTCCAACTAGCAATAATAAGAGAATGCAACAATAAATGCAGCATATTTAATGAATATTGCAAAATATATTATGTATTCCTAAAAAGAAAGACACAGAAGAAAATAAAAGAAAAGCTGCGATTAATTCTTACTTGTGTCTATCCAGTCTGATACAATAGAAATAGGACAACATGGTTGATGCATATGAATTTTATTTCTTTATAAAGGCATTTTGACATTTAATGTATTACTTACTCAACTATTAGTTACACTTTACTGCTTTACTCCATTTCTTTAAAACAATGTCTGTGTGGCATTTACAATAATTAATAACCTTGTGATTTCTTCATTACTTCTTTACATCGTCAGTTAAATAAAATTACTGTTAAATAGTTAATAATAGAGAAATTACATAATAATAATAATAACATTCAAATTATTTAGACTAACTATCTGTATATTTTTTTACTACGTTATTTTGTGATGACTGAAAACACCAGCATTCATGTGCTAAGGGGGAAAAAAGCATATTACTGAGGCAAAATTAATAAACGTAGTTAAAAATTACGGAAAATACAAACATTTTTAAACTACTATTGTTAAAAAAAATTATCCAATTAATTTCCAATCTTAGATTTAATGTTTCAATAATCTGCTTACGTTAGAAATCCTGGTTAGCTACGTCGGTAGACGCTTTTATGCTCATAAATTGCGGCTTTGGCAATTTAGAGATTCTATCAAGCTTTTTTTCTTCAACCTCATACTTATTTTCCACTTACTGTTTACTACATAAATTTTCTCTTAAGCCTAAAAATTAAGATAAAGGTGTTCACCTGGCGTCGATATGTTATTTTTTTTTCCGACTTCCCTCTTTCCCTTACATACGCAATAATCGGGGGGGGGGGGGGGATGACAGGCTGTGGGGTCCCGGTTCCACCCATAACATGTCGGCCCCGTGTCCGAGAAAGAAAAAATATAGATCCCCCATGTCATTGATATAAAAAATAATAATAATGGAGGAGAGGATATGTAGAAGAAAAAGCCCACCCCAGTCTATGCTGTTATTATTTTTTCTTCTTTTTCTCTTTTTGTCACTTGTCTAGGGCGTTTTGTTTCTGCAGACGAGAAGTTCTCACATACAGCGTAATTAGTTGGAGCACGTATGTGAACATTTTTACGCCCCTCCTTGCTCAGTTTTTTTTTATTATTATTATTTATTTATTTTTCTTTTTTAGTTATTATTCCCTGTTTTTCCCTCCTCACTTTGGTGTGGCTTCAATTTGACAGGCACATGTCGAAACCACGTGGGACGGGAAAGAATGGAGGGGAGGATGGAGAAAACCTTTACAAAAGGCGTCTAATGAACCAGTGTATGATGATATAGAGCTGGTCCGGGAGTTCAAGTTATGATTTTTTTTATTATTATTATTTTTTTTTATTATTAATAATTAGACGTGTGGGTTCAAAGCATTGTTGCAGCAATGATACTTCTGTTTTTCCTCTTCAAAAAGATTGGCAGGGAATTTCCCACATCTTATGGTGTAAAGAGGAGAAGATCATTAAACGGAAAGTTAGAAAAGGGTTAAAATATATGTCAGGATTGTTGTCGTTAAAGAAACCCGCATGAAATAATCATTTTTGGAGCATTAAATTCTTCCAAAGATTAAAAAGGTTTTAACATATTGTTGATGAGCAGTGTTGCCAATTGAACGCGTGTTTTTTATTCAAAATGTCATCCAGAATTTTTTAGCTGTGATTTTTGCTTTTAACAGATCTTCACTAAATAAAGCAAACATTACTTCTTGAAATTTCTGGTAGATGTTTGGAATAAAAAAAATTAAAAATAAACGTGCTAAATTCAATAACGAGTTCTATCCCTGGCAAAAAGTATGGAATCAGCATCCATGTTACACAACGAACGAAGAAATTGAGCAATTTTATATAAAGTTTTCAAGTTGGTGAAACTTTGTTTGAAGATAGCTTTGTGTCTGTCAGGCATATACTTAACATGATCTTCGATTCGCACGTATTTGGATCGATGGCTGCCCATGTTTTTCGCACGTTGATTTTGGCTAAAGCTTAAATACCATGTTTTCAAAATATACTATATATTTTCGAAAACATTAATATCAGAGCTACATGCTCGCCACTCCGTTTTAGGGACATTATTTTCAGAAATAAAATTTTTCACTATCCAGGACCTATGACACGAAGCAAAGGCATTCATAATAACATCATTACTGTCTCCAAACTGATCTTCTACACTAGAAATCAGTAAATCATCTAAAATTGAAACATGTTTCTCTGAATTCGCATTCTTCTTCACAACATATGATCTTCCAGCCCTCTTTGAAGACACGCAACTATAAGTTATGGTTAAATCAGGGACCTTAAGACGAAAATTGGAACAATTTTCACACCACGTTTCATTTTTCAACCTCCAAATGAAATTTCCTCTATCGTCACCTGCACCAATACAAATTTTTTATTCATCGCTAAACACCACTTTACTCTAAGTCATCAACAGACCAGTCCCGGTATTTTTTGGGCCATCATAGTCTGGCTTGTTTGTGTCATACTGTCAGCTTGGGTTTTGCCTTGGCTTTGCGATAACGATATCCAGCTTCATTTAATCTGTTGTGGAACATTTTGTTAGATAACTTGGCCTTGGGTACTTTCTTAATTCAATATTCATATCATTAGATGTTTTTCATATCTCATATGTTTTAATACTTTAATAAAGTACGATCTTGACGTGTTGAGGTAGCTCATTCACACTTGGAAGCTAATGAACATTATTGAAATTTTCGAAACGATAGATTGTGAGCATGAAGATGTCTTTTAACATTTTTTTGCGATTTTCTTTGCTTTAGTAGCTTAATGAGCGCCTCTCTGTTTTCAGATCTGCTCTGTTACTGGTGCCATTTCATCAACTGGTTTAAAATGTGCAGAGGAAAAAAAAAGCGTAATTCATTTATATCCATCTCAAGTGGAACTGCCCGAGACCTTTGGGCAAGACTAAGCTGATCAACAGGCATACAAATTTGTATAAAAAAGCCAGTGGATTTCAAACTTGTCCCCTCGAATGGACATGATTCCAAACTTTTCTCCTGCACAAGTTTTAGAAAAAGAAAATTACAAATAATTACTCATTGCTTATTTTGTAATCTCTGCCGTGTCTGTATATCTCAGTAACATCCATATCGTTCATTAAAAAGAAAATGATTACGGATTACCGCTTTTCAATTTTAATAGAAATGTATATATTTCATTGTGAGTAATCGAATAGAGAGAGTGCTGATTCTATACTTTTCGTCAGGGGTAATATGCTCGTCACCGGTCAATAAAACATTAATGTGTCATTGCGAATTCCTACAAACTTGGCGGCTAGGTGCGAACCCGGGTGCAAGCAATTTGATGTCCCTAATTATTCTTATTATTTTTTCTCAAGGTTGAAGGAAAGGTTGAAAAAAGTTATTTCAACCTCTTTGTGGGACCCTATAAGTCTGAGGGCCAGTTGCGTGGCACTCGCCACAACCATTTGTTGGTCGGCCCTGCAATCTGTTCGCACACAAACATTGCATAAAATACCTTTATAAAAATTCTGCAGAATATAAATTATTGTACTTTTGAAATAAGTAATCTTTTAACACTAGGATGGTCATAACTGTCAATTTGATATGGTCAAATAAACATATTTCGAACCAGAAATTTCTAAATAAAAGAACTGAAATAGTATATACACCTCACATAAATATGTTAAACCATTAAGTTAACACTTTGTTGACCGGCCACGAGTATACTCGTGTTTTTAAACCAATGTAATTTACTAAAGACGTGTCCTATATATTTAGTTCCGCCTATATAATTTTTACGGCATAAAATTTGTATTAAAAAAATGCGTATTTATATACGATACATTTGGGAATGCATTTTTAGACTAGACCGCCTCAGAATTCGTGGAGCCCGTCAGAGGTCCCTAAACCTTTTCCGACGCACTTGACCGGAAAGAAAAAAATATTATAATAAATAAAATAATATTACCGGACAAATTTAAAGTACAAATTTATTAAAATATAATAATTTATGAAGTTTATATATGACATGTAACCCATAATTATTACATATATATTTATGTTTACGGGCATAACAGGAGTGTTTGGAGTAGAACATGAGCAGTTTTACATGAAATACGCTAAGATATATATACTGAAAAAGTTTGAAAAAGTTAACAAGACAAATTCTGAAACTCTGAAATTCTGAAAAAATAATTCGGAAACTTTGAAAAGTATTCCAAAAAAATTTAAAATAAGGCGGGACTTATATTGACTCAAAACAAAAATTTCATATTAAATTGTCGGTCAACAATGTGTTAAATAATATGAAATAAAAATTTTGCTTTAAAATATGTTTACATGATATGTATGAAATTTGCTCAAGTGGCCGTTTTAGTGTTAATGAAGAAAAATGTAGTGTTAATTCTAAAGTTAGAGCATATGATATTTTACACATTAGTTAATGAAGTGGCTCAAAATTGCAGTCTAAAAGTTCCAGCAAGAACTTTTTTTTAAAATTGAGATTGCGTGATATTTATATAATAAACAGTAAATGTTCTAAAATACATTTATTCTTGATTTATTTTTTAGCTTGCAGAAAGAGGAGAATTATTTTCCTATGAGGCAGACGGGCAGACGTTTCAGAGATACAGGTTTTGCCCTTCCACATTGTGAAATCCCTTGTTAACCTATGGAAAAATTTAATTTGTAGATGATTACTCTTCACCGAATATAATTATCAAAATACGGCTTTCACCACAAGAAAGTAGACGTCCGATGCCGACGTAGTGCTTTTTTTTAAAAAGTATCCTTAAATTTTAAGCATTTTTTACACTTTATAAACTTTGAAATTTCCACTTGATGAAAATGATCAAATTTTGTCATTACCTAAAAAAATAAATCTTAAAATTTAAGGAAACTTGTTTAAAAAACGCACTAATTTGACATCAAAAACTTACCACCTGAGGGTTAAAAACTAGAGCTCCTATAGAACAAGGTGTGCAGGCACCAATATTTCAGATTACAAAATTTGTACTTAATATCTAAATAGCAGAATCCATAGTCGCCTTGTTTAATTGCAGGATTTGTAATATTTTTTCTGGGTAAAATACTAGAACAAGCGAGACACACGATTTGGCGATTGTTTTGACGCACGCCAACCGAAAAATCAGAAACCTCTAATTCTACCCAATCGGAACGCATGGTTTCGGCAGGCAAGCAGATACTTATACACATTGCGTACGGCAAGCTTTTTCACAAAGCAAACATCGATTTTATTTCGTTTTACGACTATTTACAAAGTTTTAGCAAGTTCACGATTTTTCAATGTTTACAAACTTTTAGCAATATTTTCCTCCGTATTTTTCTACGCAAACTTTTAGCAATATTTCCTCCGGATATTTCTATTTTTATAAACATTTAGCAATTTTTTCTATTTTGTAAATTTTTAGCTATTTTTAAATCCTTGCTTAAACTTTGTAAATTGTCACAAAACGGAATAAAATCAATGTTTACTTCGTGAAAGAAATTTTCATAGAAACTAAGTAGTGAGCTCTCTGCCACAAAGCACACAGGTTATGCTTGAGGAGAATCTCAAGATTTCTGATTTTTCGAATGCACGAAACTCATTCAAGCACCGGTTAGTAACATATACAGGGTGGTTATAAAATAAGTATCCCTATTTGGAGCTGTCTGTAGCTTGAAGGAATAACCCGAATGAAACCAAAATTTGTACACATACTATTCGAGAAGGTGGAAGAAGAATGGAAGAATAAAAAAATAGTTACAATAATCGGCAACAGATGGCGCTACTGGTCCTATCGGTGCAAACGCCGTTGTAATCGTTAGTAAACTCAAAACGCGGTCTTCTCTGCCATTAATGTTGTACGACATGGCTCTCAGTTTACCAGATAGCGCTATAATTTAAAAACAATTCTATGTGAGCAGCTCAAACAGTGCAGCTGCTTTACGTGAATTTAGGCGTGTGAAAGGAATGCGTAAAGGGAAAGGTCCTTTGAAACCGTGTGCAGTGAGAAGAATGGTAAAAAAATTCGAGGAGACTGGATCGTTTACTTTAAAATGTGGAAGAGAGAGGTAACCAGTACCTCTCTTCATGCAAGAAGAAATTGCCACTGCGATTGTGGAGTCATTAGGGATTCCGGAAGCCGGTCCTAGTGCACGTGGAGTTGCCCGAAATTTGAATATTCCATATGCTACTGTTCGAAAAGTCCTAAGAAAGGTAATCCAATTTTATCCGTTTAAAATTAGTTGCCATCAACGATTGTTACCAGGCGACGCGCAGCAGAGACTGGATTTTGTTTTAACGTTTTTAGCACGAATGGAGGTGGATGATGCCTTCCCATGGAAGATTTTATTGGGAGATGTAGCCCATTTTCATATGAATGGGACAGTCAATACGCAGAACTGCAGAATATGGGCTTTGGAGCCACGAACTGTTATTCACGAAATACCCCTCCACTCTCCAAAAATCACTGTATGGTGTGGCTTTACTGCAAGTTTCATTCTTGGTCCTTTTTTTTTTTGAGGAGTTACGGCCAACAGGCCCTGTAACGTGTTCGGTTACTATTATTGCACATTACATTTTACACACAAAAGCGCCATCTGTCGGCGATTATTGCAATTATTTTTTTATTGTTCCATTCTTCTTCCCCCTTCTCAAATAGTATGTGTACAAATTTTCGTTTCATTCGGGTTATTCCTTCAAGCTACAGACAGCTCCAAATAGGGATACTTATTTTATAACCACCCGGTATATGTACGCTTCGCGTACATGATCCGGAAAAAAAAACCTGGATGCATGAAACTTCCTGTGCAGCAATCTCTAGAATGCATGAAATTCCTCCAAACAGCGTTTAGTCACTTACATATGTGTACGCTTAGCGTACATTAACCGAAAAAAATCCTACGGATGCACGAAAATCGCTGTTCAGCACTCTGTAGAATGCATGAAATCCATTGAAGCTGCGGTCAGTAATGTCCGCACAAAAATCGGTTTACAGCAATCTCTAAAGTGCATAAAATACATCTTTTCAAATAAAATCAACAAAAATGCACTTACCTTTATTCCTCATCTTTCGTTTTTTTTTTTTTTTAATATTTCACAGGGATTATCCTTTATGACATACGACAAAACAATTAAACTTCATGAAACACATTTCACAAACTTAATTCAACAAATCCGACACACAACAAACTAACCCACAGACAATAGAACCATATTCTAGAATATTCTAATCTGTCAACCAACCAATCCAATCTAATTCCCTCAAAAACCAGCTCAATATCCAGAACCATGCATTCTGCCCGTGCCAGAACTGAGCACAAAAAGCGTGGAAAAAACGCCAGAAACAAACCGGTACCAAGAGAAACTCATTTATCGCTACGCCAAATTCGACGCCGCCAAGCGTCTCGCTTGTTCTAGGATTCAACGTTTTTCTGCAACTAAATAAGGCCAAAAATTCCAATAAAAGTTATGGCAAAGCTGTACCTTTCCCATACACGCCTCCGCTACAATTACTAGTAGAAGCCTTACTGAAGACCGAATACAGTAAAAATTATATTAGGTAATTAATAATCACATATTTAAATTTTCTCAACGTTAACATGATCTGGAGGTCCGCTGAAGAATCCTTTTAATTACCGATTATCGATTTTCTAAAACATATTTTTCATTTAAAATAATAATAATAATAATAATAATAATCTATAATATTTTATGTCTCGCCCACAGCATTTTAAAAAATACTTAAATCAAATTGATGTTTTAAAAATATACTCTGTTAAGATAAATAAAAGTTGCTTAAATAATAATTAAAAATAATAATAATAGTTTGAACCCTTTAAGTACAAAGCTAATTTCCGTGCATGAATGTCTCAAAAACAACATTGAATTGGGCATTCTATATTTTTTTAAATAATAAAACTTAACGTTACCTAATCATTTATTATCCATTAAAAGCATTATTAAAAATAAACGTAACCATACCTAATTATTTATAACCTATTAAAAATATTCAAAACACGTTTGTGAAATTTAATAGATATTGGCGGAATTTAAATGCGTCAAAAACATACTTTCTTCAGAAAATTAATTTTATTTCTTGTGTATACCATTACCATTTATTTGATAATTTGGAAAACTTAAAAAAGATATGCATTTAATGAACAAATTTATATAAATTATCCTACAGAAATTCATTACAGGTCAATTGTGCAATTTTGAACTATAATTAAAATTACACCATGAGCATAAATTCTGAGTAACATGACTTGTAATATTTGTTCCAACAATCCGTTCAAAAAGAACTAAGGAAAAAAGTAAAACAGATGTCAAATAGGTCAAACATTGTTCTGCTGTTCATAATGATTATTAACGTTACATAAATCATTCTCGAAATTGATGAGAAAAAAAATCTAGACAGTTGTATTTTGTAAAAATATTAATGGCTAAGATCAAAATTAAAATGGCTTTAAAATTTGATCTCTCTTACTTGTATCAAATTTGTAAAAGTAGAAAAATTAAATTGGAACTAATTTAAAGATATATCGTGACAGGTGACAATTGTACAAAAGCTATAATAACTTACCAGATTTTACTAAAATAGAAAATTAGCAAATAAATACGTTAAGCAAAGAAATTAATAATGATCATTATAATTTTCTGAAGTCTTACTATTGCATTCTCAAAGTGAGACATATTTATCATTAAAGAGCATTTTGGCTAATTTTGAAAATACACAGAAGAATAAAACTATCAATTGCTATAGTATAGTCAGTGTTGTCAAACATGACGAATTTTTAGCAGGAAATTTCGAATTCTCACCAGAGAACTTGAATAGTTATTTTTGCTTTATATAATGATAGTTATTTCATCTTTTTTTCCCCCCTCTCTCTCTCTCTCTCTTTAATTTAATTTAAAATAAAAACTACTAAAAATTTTCTGGTGTAAACTAGCAAATTTGGAATTTCTGAATAAAAAATCTGCCAGATTTGACAAAACAGAGTATAGTTGTTTGTTTAGAATTTAAATTCTTCCTTCAAAATCGACCGTACGCATATACATTGCGAATTTTAAGGAAACCCAATCCGTGAAGCTTCTATTAGTAATTGAAGAGATCATAAGTTGTCCATATAAAAATTTTTATTAGTGGAGATGATTAAAGATATAACAAGAGATGATTCCCATAACAAGCACCTCTTTTCACTCTTGCAGACAGAGAATGAGTGATCTATAATGATTGGGAAAGTACATTTCTCGTATCAAGCCATGACGCCATATGCAATCACAAATTACGGACGGTTACGCCTATATATTACAGAGAAAATTTTAAAATGATTCGCGTCAAATAGTATACCAGATTTGGCATATAACTTACTGTAAAACTGTTGGAGGACTGTGACAAACCCAAAATTACCAGATGCCCCATGGGCATAAAAATGGACCTTAATGTAAATTTCTGAAACTGCAGACAATGCGATAAATGAATCTTATCTTTATTTTTTATTTCGTATAATTAGCTGGGAATCGTTAGAGTTTTCAAAGGATAGGTGTAGAGAATTATGACTAAAACTTTGTCATCGCTGAGAAGTTAGGTATATATATATATCTAACTTTCTTTTAGTACTATTATTATTATTTTAGAATTTCTGAATCAAAAATCCGCCAGATTTGACAAAATTGAGTATAGTTGTTTGGTTAAAATTAGGCAATACAAAGATAGTGATATACATATAAAGATAGTGACGTGATATGGACGTGAATTTAGCTGATTCAAGGAGAGATTCGATGATTAAATGAGATTTTTATTTTATTTTAAAATATTAACCATAATTTTAAAAGATTTAATTTGAGAAATTTATTATTTTATCAACTTTAATTCTGAACAAACATGTAATCTTATCACATATTTCCCCCTTTGAGCATGAAGAAACTTAATTAGCTAAGGCTTGGTACGTACATTTATAAAATACAAAACAATCAGAACAATAAAAAAAAATTGCATAATGCACTCCAGTAAGAGAAACACGACTCTTAAAAAAACACTGCACTCGAAAAATATTTCTCTCCTTTTGGCATAACCAGATATTTTTTTAAGTGAGTGTGTGTGTGGGGGGGGGGGGGAAGCTGGGAGAAAGAAACAGAACTATAAAAACTTTTTCATACCGAGCCTGATAAAGGAAAAAAAAAAACAGAAGAAATTCTGTTAAAACTTTTTGACCCGCAAACTTACTACAAAACTTCATTGCCCTATATACTCCAATAAGTTCTGCAACTTCCCCTCGAAGAGGTGAATTTTTGCAAGCTTTCCCCCTTTGCATGAACAAACATTACACCCCATGTACGTACCACCGTTAACTTAACCGATATTAATAGAAGCTGAAGTGCAACTCCTTAAGTCGAAAAAAGAAATCAAATTTTAGTACTCAACGCACATTAAACTTTAAAAAAAAAAAAAAAAAAAAAAATCTTACTATAAAGATGGTTAAAAGGAACAGGGTGTGATGGAAATTTACAGTGGCTTAACCTTTTAAATCGAGCCGTAAGTTTTCCTCCTTTACGTAAAAAAAAATATATAAAAATAAACGTGAAACATCACGTTTAGGGGAAACTTCAGCATTTTTTCCTTTGCTTTCTGGTTTTGTAAGCTATCATAAGTACAAGCTTAGGGGGCCCCTACAATATTTAGGGTGTTACGAGCAGGTGGTACAATGAAAGAAAAAATCCTTTTTGAAGTATGACCCCATGTATTAGTTTTAACAACTTATAACATAGGGAAGTATTGCTGAATATAATATTTTTAAGAAAAAAAAAATGTTTTCTTCATTAAAAAGAAATGGCTTGCATATGAAAAACTATGGAAGTTGTAATTTATTTTTTCTAAAATTTCACAAAGGCTGATTACAAAATTAATCAATCCTTTATATATGAAACCGGTATCATATATTATGATCAACAAAAGTTACAGTTATAGAAGTTATATAATTTCTAAATCACATCAGCTTGACATTGGAAACTTTGATGCTTTGTGCCATGAAAATCCATATTGTGGCTATGACTTGAAACGTATAAGAATAATATAGTAAAATTTATCACGATACCATTGTGCACAAATCATTTAAAAAATGATAGTACTTTACTACAAAAGTCTGTATAAAATATAAATTCTTACTTTTTCAAAATGTAACTTTATACATTAAACGATACATAACTTTTCCTCAAAAAACGTAATTTCTTACCTGATATTAAACATCAACGCCACCTGTTGCAAATCAAATAAGATATACGAATTTTGTATCCATCTTCCCATTTTTATTAATAAATCTACATAAAAATGCAGTTTGTTAATGTACTGTTTAAAAAGGGGAAAAAGTGCAAAATTCCTCAATTAGTAGGGAAAATGTCTATCCTCGGCGAGAGTACTTATAATAATTGCCCTGAAAATTCTTCAATTCAACTTTTGTCAGAATCTTGACATAAATAAATATCATTAGTCCTATATTAATGTATGAAAACTCGATGCAAATCGTAACCAACAAAAACAAACCTGTAATTATCAAAAAAGTATATTATTTTAAATAAAAATGTCCAAAATTTACAGCAGAATTTCTAAATATATATATATATCCCGTGAATCAAGCAATTATAATTTTTGATCAGAAATACACAGTTTTCAAAAGTTAAATATACGACTGTAAATTTTATATAGTTGAAAGAGTAATATTAATTAATTGAAAAGCTTATAAACAAATAAGTTACCTCAACATAGCTAATTCGGGCATAAATTTATGAATAAAAAATAACAGCAAATTAAATGTATTTAGCTATATTTTTATAAGTACACATTTCATACATTAAACAAAAAAATTGTGTGCACACATATTGTAGCATATTAATGTTAGTATTTTAAACATTTATTTGTTATGGCTTGGTGGTATGTATAACAGTTACACGCCGACATAACTTCAATTGGTCACAATTTATTTTATTCACAGAAACAGTTAACACATACAGGACATGACATTTTTTCCCCAATGCATATCTTCTTTTTTTTTTATCTCTTCTGTAAACAAGGGGACAACCGAGTTACAGATGATCCAACACACAATTGCATCAATGGCTGGAATTCGAAACCAAGTCTTCAGCATGGCAGACGCCTCCGCTACCGTCCACTCCGCTGGGTCGGCTACTGTCAGTAATGTACGTAAACACATATTTTAATAGGGAATGTAATGTGACCACTTTAATTTTATAAACTCTTCATCGAGGTTTCATCAAAGCTAACGAAAAAGAAAGGCTACCGCGGTGCTTTACGCGTATCTTTTTTTACAGACCGCAGGAGTCACGTGATACTCGAATCCGCCAATGCAGGTGTACGAAAAGAGCATCACGTCACACTAGCGGTCTGTAAAAAAAGATAAGTGGAATGCACCGCGGTAGCCTGTCTTTTTCGTTAGCCTCGGGCTTCATCGTTTGACATCATACATCACACAAACATCATACAGGCTGCATACATCAAAGTGCAGTTTTCGGCTGTTTGGGGGAAAACTGAAAAAGGTAAACTAACTGATACAGTACACCCAATAATATTCCTTCATTTTCTAATTACGTTGAAGTTGAAATCAAGCAAATTTGGTGGCCAATCTATATTAGGGTGTGACATATCTAATAAAGAAAGTGTGCCTATTTGCCTGTAATATGTGAATCTAATCACTAGAAGGCGCTGCAACCCTGCCCCAAATTTGGAATCTGACTTTGGCCAATCCGCTATCTGGGAAGGGTAAAAATGTAAACAAAGATCAGCTGATCCCCTAAGAATCTATTGAGAGTTTATTCTGAAGCCGGCTACGCATTTTTTTTTCAGTTTTCGGAGAAATGAACAAGCTTTCTTTATTACGTAGGTCACGGTTAGGGTGTCTTTATATGAGAGTGGCGACATATGCATAGGGCGAATGTTCAGACTGTGGTTAGTCAAACGCGCTTGTTCAAACTATAGCAAACCTATTCCAGAACTTGACGATACTCGCATAGACGAGTTCAATCGTGACCTACGTTATACACGGTCGGTGCATGACGTTTATAACGTCACATGGAGTGGATCATTTTTACACAACGATTGGTGCAAAGTGGCGCGCCCACCGTTTTACACCAATCGCTGTGTAAAAATGATCCACTACTTGTGACGTTTTAAACGTCATGCACCGACCGTGTATAACGTAGATCGCGGTTCAATCAAGGCAACACTAGACTGGGCTTGCTCATTCATTCTCATGACGTCAAAAATAGTTGCTAGCCGTGACCAGCGATTGGTACAAAGCGACGCACCCATCGTTTTTTGCCAATCGCTGTATGTCTTTCGTCGCGGCCAGCCACCATTTGTGACGTCATGATAATGAATGAACAAGCCCGGTATCTAGTGTAGACCTGGTTCAATTGTATGAGTGAGACTGACTAGGTTGCCTAGATGTGAGAGTGGCGACATACGGGATATAAAATTTGATTGGTTGAGATGATTTTAGACAAAACCGAATCTCCGAAGCGTCTTGGAAAGCCTGTCATTGTCGCCAAGCTAATGTTTTTTGAGTTGTCTCAATAGCGATTATAAGAAGAATGCCAACATCGCCAAGCTAGTGTTTGTTTACACCATGTTTCTTCATGGCACTGCACGCAGTGGAGCCCTCCGTGGCCGAGTGGTTAAGGCACCACTCCGCTAATCACTTAAGAGCGTAGGAGTCAGGGCGACGGGTTCAACTCCCGTCACCTCCTTTGCACACTCATTGTGGAGGTCCGGGCTGTAATTCTTCGGTGATTAATTTCCTTGTGTCTATCCCGTCCTCATCAAGAATATTTATGTAATTGTCGAAGTCATGTATCTGTTTCTGTTAGAGTTGCAAAGGCTAGAAAAAACCCGGTTTAAACCTGGGAATAAACCAGTTTTTTTGGGAATAAACTTGTTTTTTTTTTCGGAATAAACCAGGTCTTTTGGGAATAAACCTGGGAACAAACTGGATCTACTGGAAATAAACCTGGGAAATAACAGGTTTTTTGCAACTCTAGTTTCTGTGAATAAAAATATATGGAGCATTCGAGACAACAGCCTGTGTAGCTATATATCTCAAAGCAATACTCCTTCAAATGTTCAAACTATTGAAAACCCTCTTTCTCCGAAACACGTAATCCCAGCTTATCACTCAGGAAGCTATAATCAAACCGAAACTTTCTGCACTTGAGAAACCAGATTGCTCGTGACGTCAAAGCCATGTGCGAGAACTTCTGTAAACACTTAAAACTGTGAATACCCCAAAAATGGGCCTCATGCAGCCATAGCAACTATGTTCTTTATAGACTGTTTCAACGTCAGTGTAACATGATTTTTCCGGACTGAAAGACGTAACTTTTAATCGCTCCTAAAGCGTATAAAACTTTTATATCTTTAAACATGTAAAAAAAAAAATGTAAAATATACTATTAAATATTTTTAACCTTCTAAACCAATGAATCCATTCAATTTCATAATACTCAATTTTTTTAATAATAATTTTCTTCCTTCACGGTTAAGTAGTGATAAGTGGAAGAGAGAACGTGAAATGTGAAAACACGGAACCAGAGTCATAAATAAATGACACGATAAAATTGGATACACAATTCCTGAATCCCGAAAACAGAAGGTAAGAAGACTTTACCTATTTATATGATTTTCAACTGTTTACTATATAAAGACAGGAAATATATATATTTTTATATTGAAAGATTACCCCTACTTAAATATACATAAACTTAGAGTGGCCATTAACTGCACGTTAAAAGGTCCCACAGTAAATAAACTATTTTTACTACAATAAAAAAAGATTTCGAGCCTGAAAAAGAATTCGAGACTAAATGTCTGAATCTGCGCTATATATAAAATAAAATAAAAACAAAAAGTAGTGTATAAAAAATATAAAAAGAAAAAGTAAAAGTAAAAGAAGAAAAGAAGAACTTAATGATGGCGTCATTTAGAGATACTCAAATGATAGACAAATTAAACGCCACAAACTACGCTAACTGGCGATTCAAGATCGAGATGATATTAACGAAAGATGATTTAATCGAAACTATAACGGAGCAAGCTCCAGCTAGCACGGATGCGGCATTTTCCGCTTGGAACAAAAAAGATAAGAAAGCGCGTGCTCTGATAAATTTGAGCATCGAAGACGCGCAAATAATACACATAAAGAATCTCGAAACTGCTCGCCAAACATGGGACAAACTGAAAGAAATCCACGAACGCGAATCCCTATCAAGCAAGCTCTTTCTCCTTAGGAAATTATACAACACCAAATTAAGTGAGAACGGAAATATGCAAACGCACATAACAAATATACTAGAGCTTATAGATAAATTAGCCGCGATTGGTGAACGCATAAGCGATTCACATATTTCAGCTATAATGCTATGCTCTTTACCAAGGTCTTATGACGTCTTGATCACCGCACTTGAATCGCGCCCCGAGACCGATCTGACACCTAATTTCCTAAGAACGAAGTTAATCGACGAATACATGAGAAGAGCAGAAAACACAGATATTCCGCAAAATACATCAAAAGCGTATAAAATACTAAAGAATTCTGCATACGTAAATAACAACAAAAGAGAGAATAGATACTGCACACATTGCAAAATGAGAAATCACAATACTGCCCAATGCTGGTTCGTAAAACGACAGAACCAAAACAGCTACACTCAACAAACATCTAACCACCATCCGCAACCAAACAGACATTACAAACAAAAGCAATACTCATCATCACTATGCTTCGAAAAGACAAACCCGAATCCTAAAAATGAGGAACACGAAACAAAGAATGATAAAATAAATAACGCAGCATTTTTAGCGGACAAAGCTCAAACAAATACATGGATAATAGATAGCGGCAGCTCAAATCATATTACCAACGACAAAACATTACTTTCAAACTTCAACGAAGACGCCGAAACAGAAATAACAGTCGCAAACGGTAACAAATTAACATCATATGGTTCCGGAGAAATAAAAATTCAAACGGAAAACAAAAGACAAGAAATTACACTCAAAAACGTCCTATACATACCTAAAATAGAAACAAACCTACTTTCCGTAAGCAAGGCGACCCAAAACGGTTGTGAAGTAACCTTTGAAAAAGAAAAGTGCAGCATAATAAATGACGGTAAAACAATATTAGAAGGAAAGTTGAAAAATAATCTATATGAAATAAATTTAACTAACGATACTAGAGAACAAAATTATGTAAACATGACATACAGCTGTCAAAATCCCAATTGTGTGGAATTATGGCACCGCAGAATGGGACACCGTAGTTATCAAACAATTAAAGAAATGCAAACAAATCAACTAGTTACAGGAATAACGATAAATAACTGCAGACACGAAAACAAATGTGAGGTATGCATAAGAGCGAAAACAACAGAAGCACCGTACCCCAAACACGCGTCATACAGAGCCACACGAAAAATCGAGTTGATACACAGCGACGTCTGTGGTCCGTTGCAGACCCCTACAATCGGTGGAAAAACATACTTCGTAACTTTCATCGACGACAAAACAAGATTTTGTGTAATCTATTTAATGTCCAGAAAAAGCGAAGTATTCGATAAATTCAAAGACTACATATCTCTAGTACACAATAAATTCGGGAGATACCCAAACAGTATAAGATCAGACAACGGTGGTGAATACACTAGTACCGAAATGGAAGAATACCTAAGCGAAAAAGGCATAGAGCACCAACTCACAGTACCACAATCACCCAGCCAGAATGGAATTGCGGAGAGAAAGAATAGATATTTACTAGAAATGACCCGCAGCATGTTAATAGAGGCGCAATTACCGCAAAAACTATGGGGAGAAGCAATATGCACTGCCAACCATATTCAAAACCGCTTACCGACAAGATCAAACTATAAAACCCCATACGAAATGTGGACAAATAGGAAGCCCAATATCCATTACTTAAAAGTATTCGGATGCTTAGCCTATGCACACATAAATAAATCAAAACGCGGAAAATTAGACGAAACCGCACAACAGGGAAAATTTGTCAGTTACGATAACAGAAGTAAAGGATTCAGAATATACACAAACGACGGAAGAGTCATACTTTCAAGATCCGTCAAATTCCTTGAAAATAAATGTCCTTACACTCAAAACAATAGCAACCCGGAAGAGGAAAAATCAAAACCCGTAGAAAATGAACAATTAGTTGAAAATAACTCAAAGGAAATATTGATAGACTTTACACCTGAAGAATGCGAACCACCCGCGCCCAAACAATCCACAAGTGAACCGCGAAGATCAGAGAGGACAAATCGGGGAGTACCACCCGATCGCTTCGCATATACAGTGAAAACAAACATAATTAACGAACCCAAAGACTGGTTAGAAATGATAAACACTAAAAATCCCATTGAAAGACAAAATTGGATAAACGCCGCGCAAGAGGAAATAAATTCGTTAAAGGAGAATAAAACCTGGGAACTAGTCGAACCTCCACAGGGAAAGAAAATCATAGGAAGTAAATGGACTTTTAAAGTCAAATATGACGATATGGGAAACGTGAAGAGATACAAGGCCCGCCTAGTTGCAAAAGGCTTTCTTCAAAAATATGGTGAAAATTATGACGAGACTTTTGCCCCAGTGGTGTCTCACACAACAATCCGCACATTTCTAGCAGCAGCTGCGTACCACGGATTTAACGTGCACCACCTAGACATCAAAACAGCTTTTCTACACGGAGAGCTAGACGAAGACATATACATGACACAACCCGAAGGTCATGAGAAACCAGACCAAATAAATAAAGTATGCAAATTAACGAAGGCTATTTACGGACTTAAACAGGCCGCGAGAGCCTGGAACACGAAAATCAGTGAAACATTAAAGGAAATGAAATTTGTGCAAAGCACTACAGACACTTGTTTATTTACGCGCAAAGAGAAAAACAAGGAAGACACAGTCTACATAATTGTATACGTGGACGATCTGCTCGTAGCAGGAAACAAAGAAAACATTGAAAAATTTGTAGAGAAACTTAAACTTAAATTCAAACTTAGTGACCTAGGAGAAGTAACGAATTACCTAGGAATAAGCATAAAGAAATTAGACAACGGCTACGCTCTAAACCAAACAACGAAAATTAGTGAAATAATAAATAAATTTAATCTTGAAGAAAGTAAACCATACAGCACACCCATGGACACAGGTTATCTAAAAATAAATAATAACGAAAACCTACTTCCAAATAATCACAAGTACAGACAAGGAATAGGTGCATTATTATACTTAGCGACAGTAACTAGACCTGATATACTAACGGCTGTAAACATTCTAAGCAGGAAAAATGAAAAACCAACCGAAATAGACTGGAAAGCTTTGAAGCGTATAATGAGATACCTAAATACCACCAAGAACTTAAACTTAATTATAAACACCGAACATGCACCAATCTTAGAAGCATATTCAGATGCAAATTGGGCACAAGATCCCGAAACGCGAAAATCTACTACAGGAAATGTTTTTATGATAGGCAAGAATCCAATCTACTGGATATCCAAACGACAGTCTTGCATCGCTCAATCATCCGCCGAAGCGGAATACGTAGCAGCAGCAAGCGCAGCCAATGAAATCGTTTGGCTCATAAAACTTCTAGACGATCTAGATTTACCGCAAAATTGTCCAATTACACTATACGAGGACAATCTCTCAGCGATAAAGATGACGGAATCCGAGAAACTTTCCAACAGGACAAAACACATCGAGGTGAAGTACCACGTCATCAAACACCTAACAGAAGCAAAGATAATCGCACTGAAGTACTGTCCTAGCAAATCCATGATCGCAGATCTGTTGACCAAGCCCACTCCCAAACCTGAACATCTGAGAAACCTTGAAAGACTGAAACTGCAAGAACTTCCTTCAACCTGGGATTAAGGGGGGTGTATTGAAAACCCTCTTTCTCCGAAACACGTAATCCCAGCTTATCACTCAGGAAGCTATAATCAAACCGAAACTTTCTGCACTTGAGAAACCAGATTGCTCGTGACGTCAAAGCCATGTGCGAGAACTTCTGTAAACACTTAAAACTGTGAATACCCCAAAAATGGGCCTCATGCAGCCATAGCAACTATGTTCTTTATAGACTGTTTCAACGTCAGTGTAACATGATTTTTCCGGACTGAAAGACGTAACTTTTAATCGCTCCTAAAGCGTATAAAACTTTTATATCTTTAAACATGTAAAAAAAAAAATGTAAAATATACTATTAAATATTTTTAACCTTCTAAACCAATGAATCCATTCAATTTCATAATACTCAATTTTTTTAATAATAATTTTCTTCCTTCACGGTTAAGTAGTGATAAGTGGAAGAGAGAACGTGAAATGTGAAAACACGGAACCAGAGTCATAAATAAATGACACGATAAAATTGGATACACAATTCCTGAATCCCGAAAACAGAAGGTAAGAAGACTTTACCTATTTATATGATTTTCAACTGTTTACTATATAAAGACAGGAAATATATATATTTTTATATTGAAAGATTACCCCTACTTAAATATACATAAACTTAGAGTGGCCATTAACTGCACGTTAAAAGGTCCCACAGTAAATAAACTATTTTTACTACACAAACTGCATGCAGTACTCTTGTTCTTTTAGCGCTCATTCCCTGTATTAGTGATCTTTTATAGTCTTTATTCATTTTGATTATTAAAATAAAATTATTGTATTTAAAGCCATTCTTCCCGTTAAAAAAGTTTACTTGTTGAATTTCTTTTATTTGTATTTGGGTAAACGATAGTTAAAAAGATTATACTGAAAGCATTGCTTTTTGGCCTGATAAGAGTCAACATTTTATTTTATTTTTTATAAGACGTTTTGATTTAATATAATTTGGAGTCTACATTTACTGACTGTCTGATTGATTTTTGTTTGAAGATTGTTAAAATGTGTTATACAAGATGAGAAATAGACGTTTATTTAACAAATTCGATGTATAGCCATTTCAACTATATTCCAGTAAATTCATCTGTAGTAGCAAATTTTAACTTAAAATGGGCACAGACATCTCGAAGTGTTATTGACTGATTAATTAAATTCTTATTCCTTAAAAAATGAAGTTTATTCTGTCACAATACAAATACTGAATATCCATCCATTAAGCATGCAAGAAATTGCAAACATTTTACAGTGTTAAACCGCAACCTACGTTATACACGGCTGGTTCATGACGTTTGAAACGTCACACAGAGTGGATCATCTTTACACGGCGATTGGTAAAATACGGTGCGCCCACCGTTTTGTGACAATCGCCGTGTAAAGTCCACCCGTGTGACCGCCATGGGTCCACTCCATGTATACACGGCCGCTGCATGACGTTTAAAACGTCACATGGAGTTGATCATTTTTACACCGCGATTGGTGCAAAACATTGGGCGCGCCGCTTTGCACCAATCGCGGTGTAAAAATGATCCACTCCATGTGACGTTTTAAAATATGTAAATCTATGTACGCTAATGGCACCTGGTGCATGTAAAATCCGTCGTGGGTGCAAAGCCCTCCAAGTTACCTGTGAATAATACCTCTGGGGGTGCCTAGTCAGGTGAGGGTCTCGTCACCTGATCAAGGTTCTAAATTACGAGACCTATTAAATCTGTCAATTCAACAAAGTTAAACAGAAACCTTGAACCGGCAAACAAAGATAACGGTAGCAAATCACAAGAGAGCAAGCAAAGCAGCGATGTGAACAAATCAATAGTCAGGTGGATCACAGCCATGCTGTGATCAGGCGATTTCCGCCCCGCACCCAGGTACTAACCCGTTAAGCTAGGCATTCATGCCGGGCAGGTAGGGGCCTGGTTAGCGGTATAAAAAAAAAAAAACGTCCTGCACCGGCTATAACGTAGGTCGCGGTGTGACGTTCTGTGTAAGTTTTAATACTATTCGCTAAATTATTTCGTGTCGGCGTACTTCTTTTAATCTCCACATGTTCAACACGATGAAAACTCAACTCAACATCAGCTAACGCTCACATTCATCATGAAATGAGTATAGCTCTGTTATAGGAATATTCTTGTAGGCAAATATAGCCAGTTTTTGTCTACCCTATAAAACATTGGATTGCCATTGTTTTGGCAGTCGCCTCTCATCAGTGAGTATTGCCAAGTTCTGGAAGATTGCAAAGTTCTGGGATGCCATACTTTGGACGAATGCGACTGTCTAAGCACAGTCTCAGCATGTATTTCGCCACTCTTATATCTAGGCACCCTAAGTGAGACAAGTTAAGAATCATTAGCTTGGCGATAATGGCTGGCTCACCAAGATGCTTGCAATTCGCTTTTGTCCAGAATCGTCGCATCCAATCAAACTTTATATCCCGTATGTATTACTCTGAGTTAAGTTAACAAACATTAGCTTGGCGATAATGGAAGACCATCGTATATCTTGAAAAAATACACTCATCACATGTACCTCTTCTGATGATTGCAAAATGTGCAGCAGCCAATCCAGCCTATATCATCGCACTAGCAGTTTTATAAGAATGGTGTTAATAATATTAATGGTTAGAGTGCCTCTATATGAGACTAACGACATACGCACAAAGCCGAGGCTAACGAAAAAGACAGGCTACCGCGGTGCATGCCACTTATATTTTTTTACAGACCGCTAGAGTGACGTGATGCTCTTTTCGTACACCTGCATTGGTGCATTCAAGCATCACGTGACTCCGGCGTTCTGTAAAAAAAGATACGCGTAAAGTACCCCGGTAGCCTTTCTTTTTCGTTAGCCTCGCACAGAGCGCACCACTCTCATATCGAGGCACCCTAATCTATGTGAACAATGCTTTATCTCTCAAGAAGGCATATTTGCTAGGTTTTTTTCTATGCGAAATTGCATTATTGTCAGTAAGAATAAATATCGATCCAAGTATGCAGCATAGAATCTCACAGTGGCATCAATGACTTGATCTTGAAAAAATAAACTCCTCTGATGATGTGCAAAATGTGCAACAGCCGATCCAGCCTATATCATCACAACTGGCAGTTTTATAAGAATAATGTTTAATAATATTTATGGTTAGGGTGCCTCTATATGAGACTGGTGACATACGCACAGGGCACATGCTCAGATTGCATTTATATAGGCGTTTTTGAAACTATGGCAAACCTAAATTCCAAACTTGGCAATGCTCGCCTAGACGAATTTGATCATACAAGCGAGACAAGTTTTGCTGGGCGACATTGGCAGGCTTGCTAAGGTGCTTGACGATTTGTTTTTGTCCAGAATGTCTCAACCAATCAAATTTTATATTCCATATGTCGCCACTCTCATATAGAGTCACCCTATTAGTGGCCTCTTCTTTGTTTATTGTTCCCTCCAAATTCTAACACACCTGTGATTGCAATCAAGAGAAATATTGACTCATCTTTATACATATATGAGGCCATTCCGTTGTTTTGGAAAAAGTTATTTTATTTTTCTCCAGGCAAAGGAAGCTATTGCTAAAAAAAGGAGGAATTGATCTTATCTTTTAAAATTATCTCTTTTCGAAGCGCTTAATATCTCTATACTTTTAGCAAATTTTCTACAAGTAGACTTCATTCTGCACCTCGATTTCAGTTTTTTTTATCAATTTATGCGCTTTGCCTATTATTGGGTCGAAAAAACAAGTTTATAAAAAAATAAATATGCAGGGGAAATATCGAATGCTAAAACTTACAGTGTGATAGGGTGCCTCTATATGAGAGTGGCGACATACGGGATATAAAATTTGATTGGTTGAGATGATTTTGTACAAAAACAAATCGCCAAGAACCTTGGCGAACATTTCTAATGGTTTTTAACTTATCTCACCCATCCAATCGAACTCGCCCAGGAACGTATCGCCAAGATATGGAATCTAGATTTGTCATAGTTTGGGCAAAAATTTCGGCTTAGATGCTTTACACTCACGCTAAAAAAAAAAAAAAAAATTATCGGTTAAAAAAAAGAAAAAAGTCGCCAAATTTAGGGGATTTTTTTCTTTAATGGCAACCTAGCCATTGTATTAAGTTATTCGTTTGGCGCAGTCTTGGAAATCGCGCCAAACAAACAGTCGCCAATCTTTTGTTTACATTTTAGCGTGATAGTAACACATCTGTTCCAAAATTTCTGTCTGAACACAATCTGATCCTGCACCCTGTGTGCATGTCGCTGCTCTCATATATATAGAGGCACACTAACTGTGCTAATGAGCTTAAAATAAAGGTTAAATTTGATTCTAAAATGTGGTGACGCCAACTGCCGAAAACACAATTTTTTTACGAAACGAAAAGACATTGATGCTAAGCAAAAAATTCGTGATACGTGCCTGATTGGATTGTAAACAGTAGTAGAGAAACTTTTATATATCAGAGTAATGACGAACTCACGGACCACATCCTCAGATTACAAGTTTTGGTCCAAAATATGGCAACATACAAAACAGGTACTCGCTTGCACTAGTGTGACTCTATATGAGTGCCGTAAATACGGGTTTGGATCCCTTAGAAAGACCCCCACGGCAGGCACTGCCCCCTAGGGCCTATATCCTCCGAGTAGGTAATCGGCCGTCATAAATCAACCAAACGAAACCAAAGCAACCCTCTGTATGAGAGTGGTGATACATGCACAGGGCGCATGCTCAGATAGGGTGCTTCTATATGAGAGCAGGAGCAAACGGGAAGTAAAATTTGATTGTTTAAAAAGATTATGCATAAAATCTCCAAAACATTGTCGAGCACCTTGGCGAGCCTGCCTTTATCGCCAAGCTAATGTTTGTTAACATGGCTCTCTCGTCAATTGAATTTACCCAGGCAAGTATCGCCACGTTCTGGAATGTAGGTTTGCCATTGTTTAGATAAACATTTCTGTCGGAGCACAGTCTGAGCATGTGCCCTGTGATTATGTGGCCACTGATACAGAGGCATCCTAAATCAGAGTGTGCTGAGACAGAAGGTTTTGTCCAAAGTATGGCAAGCCGACATTCCAGAACTTGGCGATATTCGCTTGGAGTTGGATTAGACGATTGAGACTTGAGTGCCTCTATGTGAGAGGGCATACATGATATAAAATTTAATTGGCTGAGACGATTTTGGAAAAACACGAATTGTCAAGCATACTGGCGCGCCTACCATTATCGCCATGTTTACTTGTTAATTTGTCTAATCGAGCACGTCCAGACGAGTACCGCCAAGTTCTGGAATGTAGGTTTGCCATCGTTTGGACAAATACTTTTGTCTCAGCACAGTCTGAGAATGGACCCTATGCATATGTCGTCACTCGCATATAGAGGCACGCTAGTGAAACAAGTTAACTAACAGTAGCTTGGCGATAATGGGAGGCTCGCCAGGATGCTTGGCGATTCGTCTTTGTCCAAAATTCGCCTCAACCAATCAAATTTTAAATCCCGTATGTCGCCACTCTCACACTAGTTTAGTAAGGATGTTCTGATGTAATCCACGATCTACGTTATACAAGCCCGGTGCATGACGTTTAAAACGTCATATGGAGTGGATCGAGGCTAACGAAAAAGAAAGGCTACCGTGGTGCTTTACGCTTATCTTTTTTTACAGACCGCGGGAGACACGTGATATTCGAATCCACCAATGCAGGTGTGCGAAAAGAGCATCACGCCACTCTAGCGGTCTGTAAAAAAAGATAAGTGGAATGTACCGCCGTAGACTGTCTTTTTCGTTAGCCTCGGAGTGGATCGAGGCTAACGAAAAAGAAAAGCTACCGCGGTACTTTACGCGTATCTTTTTTTACAGACCGTCGGAGTCACGTGATGCTCGAATGCACCAATGCAGGTGTACGGAAAGAGCATCACGTCACTCTAGCGGTCTGTACAAAAAGATAAGTGGAATGTACCACGGTAGCCTTTCTTTTTCATTAGCCTCGGAGTGGATCATTTACAAAACGGTAGTCTTGCCGTTTTGCACCAATAGCCGTGTAAAAATGATCCACTACATGTAACGTTTCAAACGTCATACACCGGTCGTGTATGACGTAGGTCGCATGTAATCTCGATATTACTCTGAGGTATAAAGGTACATAACATGGCGGATTATGCTCTCCAGATGTTTTAAGTTTCTGGAATTTCCAATGATATTTGCTTGCACAAGTTCGCCTAAGCGAGTGGACAAATACTAGTTTGTCGAATCAGTCTTAACAAGTCATCAAGTTTTTGATTAATCTTCTTCTCGAACAATGCAAAGCCGCTATGATGTTTTGATAAAATCTCGAAATTACTCTGACGTATAAAGGTACATAACACGCATGCCGGCAGATTTAGTTTTCCGGATGTTTTAAGTCTCTGGGATTTCAGATTGTGATATTTTTCACAGGTATAAGGGAAGGGAAAGGGTCGCTGGCGTCACTTTGGATAAAATTACTTTGGGATACCTGTCCTCCTTTCTGACTCCTACTACATCCGCGATCTGGTTGATCTACAATTAACTCGCGCGCGGCACGATTGGTCTACATCGCCATGATGATTCCTGAAACGACCGCTAAAGCAAAAATGTAGTAAGTAGACTGGTTGACGAAAGTGTTTGTAAACAGGCCCTTTCCTTATTGTGAATATGACTCAAATTCTCCAAAATATATCCTACATACGAAATTCAGATATCTCTATATCAGATATACATAAGTCTGTATGCAAATATGCCTATTGCTACTTCCAAAGCCTGGTTGAGAATGAAATGTTTATCGTTAATTACTTGACATAATTTTTTCTTAACCCTTTAGCGGACGGTGGGCACAAAAAAGGACACCTAATTTTAATTCCAAAACTGACAAACGGCACCAAGAATATTTAATTAAAATTTTCCTTTTATAAAGTAAGGGAAAATCAGCAAGTTATTCTTTTCTAAGAAAATCGTTTGTAAACTCTGGTGTCAGTTCATTATTTCATTATTTTACAAACAGATTTATTCCGCGCCGGAAAGGGTTATCTTATGAAAATAATATGCGCATCATCGTTACGCAATCTTGCGAAAAAGTATGAAATAAACTCGGGTAATAAACATTACCAGAAAAATAACTTAATTGATAAATCAAAATTTTGAAAAACAAATATATTAATTATTTTAATTTTAATTGTTATATTAATTAAAAAGAAGAGCTCTTTTATTATTATTCAAGGATTAAATTAATTAAAAGATATATTGTTTTAAGATTAATGTTTTCAAGCATTAAAGTAAGAATTTTCAACTCTTTTTCTTTTTTAGCCTTTTTCATTGGTTTATTTAATAATATCTCAAAGTATTAGTTGTTGAAAGCAGAAATAGTTTACGTTTGAGACAATGCAGCACCCCCTATCGGTGTGATTTCAAACTAAAACAGGGAAATATAGTAAATAAATTCCTGACTTCACATATTACTCTCCTGGAAAAATAATCTCAAATAGTCGTCAGTCGTCACCGTTTAGTTGTTATTAAATTTTAAAAACTTTCTTTCTATTTTAGGACATCTTGCATATATACATGTTTTTCCCCTTCCCTTTACGAGTGTAAAATATTTAGTTGCTTAATTTACTAAAGCATAGAAGGCAGAGCAGAGTCCTACATCGAGTCGGGTCCGGTTGGCGATATTTTTATTTGCTGTGTGTCGAGTTCGTCTCGGACTAAAATTGTTTCGGGTTGAATTCGGTTTCAGATTGGGATTTGACTCTTATGCGGCTCCTGTTCGAGGTGATCAGATTTTTCAAAAAAGTCTGGAATGATTTTTCAGAGGAAAAAAACTGAATTAACGAACATTAATGAGTATATGCATGTTCTTTTTTCAATATAAATGATGAAATTGATATTAGAGATATGATTGTAGACTATTTTTTCATAATTGTTTTAAAATATGGATTAATTTTCTCTCATATCGGGTTTAAGTTGATCGATTTGGTTAGGGTTTCGACTGACTTTAAATGGAATTTTCGGTTTTGGGACGCACAGAAATCTAAAACAGACCATTGACTGGGCAAAAATAAAATCAAAAGCTTACTATTGTTGTTGTTGTTGTTATTATTATTATTACTATTACTATTATTATTATTATAAAACAATTCTTTCATACCGTAAATATAAAATCAAAAGCTTTTTAAAAATATTATGATTATCATCATCAAAGTCATAAAAATATTTCTCGCCTGAGCCAGTCTTCTCTGTAACCCATTCGGAACCATGCGGGTACACATACCGGCAATCTTGGAATGTAACAATACAATAACAATATAGTATATTATTAATAACATAATATATTATTAATAACAATAATATTATAATATACAACACAATCTTGGAATGTAACAAGCTTTAAAACGGACGGTGTTTTGAACGTTGTATTCACACATTTCGATTTCGAAGAAGTCGTTTGTCTATTATTGCTCTGACTCCTACCGCGACCGTCGTTATACACGGCCGGTGCATGATGTTTTAAACGTCACATGGAGTGGATCATTATTAATTGGTGGAAAACGGTGGGCGCGGTGCTTTGCACCAATCACCGTGTAAAAATGATCCACTTCATGTGACATTTTAAACGTCATGCATCGGCCGTGTGTAACGTAGGTCGCGCTCCTACGATATCGAAATCATACCGACCGAGTTCAGAATCGGGCCAGAACAAGATTGTATACTGGTGAATGAGACCCACTCCATATATTTTTTCTTTGTATTAATGCTGGGTGATTTCTGCTTCTGCCTCGATTGGACGTCTATTGCTCACAGCGCCATCTATTGCTGGTAATTCCAACTAAAATCAGGAATCGCAGTAAAAAAAAACTCCTGACATCTTAGATAACCCTCCTGCAAAATGTTTTCAAAAATCTGTCACCGTTTGCAAGTTATTTAATTTTAAAATAAGTCAGTTCATTTTATGATACCCGATTACAGCATCTAGAATAAATAGTGTGGAAACCGGCGACAAAACAGTACTAAAAAAATGAATCCGATAAATGTACAACGATGCTGAACGAGAAGAGATCTATCACAGCGACATCTGCTAGCACTTTTCAACGTAAACACTCTATAAGAATCAAACTGAGAAAACGTTTCGGGCAGTGGCAAGTATTTTAAATACTAAATGATATCCTGTTTCCTCTGACTTAGATAGTGATTTTCATAAGCTTTAAAATATGAAAGATAGTGATCATGGCTAAAAAAAGATATTAGCTAAATGCTAATTCACTGAATTTTTGTTTACGTTGTAAACAGTTAACGGATATCGCTGCGATCGCCCTATTATCGTACAGCATCGTTGCACATTTATCGGCTACAATTTTTTAGCCCTTTTTAAAGCATTATTCGGTTAGCCGGTTTCCACACTATGTATTCTAGGCGCCGTAACTCGGTATATGCATCTTTAAAAGGTACATACAGCAATTGTTTTTGGTACCAGTAATAAAGCAAAGTAATGTTTAACTTATTTAATTGGGACGTTTACGGGATTATATAACTGAAGATAAGTGGTGTCAATTGAATAAAATTCATATATGTGACGCTACACCCAAAAAGCACCATTTTGTATTCGAATGCAAGACAAAAATTTCAATGGTAAAAAAAAAAAAAATGTTGTTTCGGGGGGTGGGGGGGGGATACATATACATGGATACAAAAATTTTCGCAAAAAATCTTTTATTCTCGTTGGAAGAACCTATAAGCGCAGATACACGCATTCTTATGACCGACCCCCTTTTAGGAGTTTTACCCGTTATAGTATCTTGCCCAACAAAATTAAATAAGTAGTGAGATAATAGGAATTTATTTTCTAAAAAGAAATATTTTTCCTGATTTCAAAAGTTAATGAGATAACCTAGCCATACTACTTAAATAAAATAAAAAAAATCTGCGATAAAAAAAAAAAAAAAATCGTGATTGTTTCAAAGACTACAGGGTTCGTACGCTTTTACCACAATTTTTTAAAACAATTTTTCGCCTTATTTAAATGCAGAAAAGTATTTCAAATCCAGCAGTTAAACGTGGCGTCTACAATTTCTGCTATTTAAATATTAAATAGAAAAATTCTATTGAAAAATTGTGGTAAAAGCGTACGAATCCTGGACTACGTTGAAATTAAAAATAATAATTTCGAAGATTTTATTAACCATCTCAGAATTTTTAATATTAAATTCATTTTTTTTTTCATAAAAAAAAAACACAAAAAAATGTTGAGTATAATTTTTATTTCTACGTTTAAAAAATAAATTCGTGAAAAAATAAATAAATAAATAAATAAAATAAAATAAAATAAATAAAGAAATAAATTTAAAAAATAATAATTTTTCATTAATTAATTAGTTTGCTTTGTATGACACGAATAAAGCAGTTGTAATTATTACCAAATGACAGTTTTAATTTTCACATTTAGATTAGTTCTTAGGAGCCAAGTCAAAAGAACAAACCAACTCCAATAAAATTCCCGTTACAAATCAGATGTCCAACTCCAAATCACCCATATCCACAGGAAGAATTTCGAAATTCGGGCAATGTCACGCCTAAAGTGGTGAGAAGAGGTGAGGTGGTGGAACAATTAAAAAAACCTAAATTTTTGCACGGGCGATTAGTTTCGTGTTTAATGATCAGGGTGAGTTAAAAGCCGCGGCTGATAATTAGTGGTAAGAAGGCTCGTAAAGCGCTTTTTATCGAATTACTCTTAAATAAGCGCTTCCTCCTTAATGAAGGGTTAAATTAAGAAGAATGAAAAAATATTAGGGGGGGCGGCAGAATGTTGACTCACGCTCTTGTTTTTGGGGCACCCCCGACAATATGACACCTTTCTGCGCAAATAACTCTTCGCTCATTACGCCCCGCTTAAAGCGGACCGCTATTTGCGGAGGGAGGGAAACAAAAACGTGGGGAAAAGGAGAACCGAGAAGGCGTGGTGCTACTGTACCACCGTTTTTTGATTGACGTCTGTCACTTTCCATGACGTCACTCTTTTCTCCGCCCAGCGCTGGAAGCGCCACTCATTGGCGGTGGTAGTTCGTTTCGCTCTCTGCGATACCACGTGGGTTGCGAGATGTGCGCGGGAAAAGCTTTGTGGACAGTCATGTTTGTTGATAGGGGCGATCGCTGAGTGCGTTCCTGTTTTGTGCGTCCGCTCTAGCTGCTGCGAACGACTACCGTGGACTAAAACGGCCATGTCGCCGCAGTCCGTTGGATTCTCGTGATGGCGACGCGGCGCTATTGATTTGGCGGTGAACCTTGGCGACCATGTATCCCAACAGACACCCGGTGAGTTAACCCTAAAACTTTCGGTTTCTCCCTCCCCTAATAGAGCCTCTTAATTGTTCGCGCCCGCTTCTAATGAATTTCTCTCATTACCCGCCGTCGCTTTTAAGTTCGGCAGCAATTGCGAAACCGGACTTGTTCGGATATTTTTTATCTATTCATTTATACATGCAACTTCCTTATCGACCCCATATGTAACTTACAGTTATGGTTGAAAAAGTTGTCACCGTTACCCATAACAAAACCAAAACAAATGTAACATTTCTCCCTCTCTCCCTTTAATAATAAGTTTTACCATTATTAACTTATATTTTATTTATTACTAAAACTAAAGCTTCTTTTCTAAATTATGAAAAAAAGAAAAAACTTTTTTACTGTAATTTTTTGTTAATCATTATGTGACAGTTTAAGCAATTTCAATATATGTAGGATAAAATAATAGCAATATTAAATCACACAAGATGCTAAACTGTGTTTAAGGTGCAACAGTACTCTAGTGCTTTGATATTTCTATAATTTGCTAAATGACACCGTAATATTATGCATTTGTTTACTTTTACATCTATTAATCAAATAAACAGTAATTCTGCTTCCAAAAATAATTCCTGATATATGTAAATCCAAATTTCTTTTTAACAATTTCGTAGCTTAATATTTTTACAATTAATGGTAGTTCTTTTTGTTTACATCTTGACATTCTTTCAAAAACACTTAAGTACTTTGTTTACATTTTGAATATATCCATGCATAATTTCTCGTTATATCTCAAAATGCGTTTATACATTTAAAACATAGAATGTGCACGTGATCATGTATTGGAACCAGTATTGTTGTCGAAAAAACAATATTTTGATGACCAAGTAGTTATAGAAAATTCGTTAAATTTTTTTTTCTAAAAATTTTCACGTATTTTGAGAAAATTAGTATTTATTTGTTTTACTTTACTAAAGAATCCTTCGTTGGTTTAAATTTCTTTTTGTAAAAAGGTATAACGTATAATAAAAAAAAGGCGCATTTTTAAAAATAAAAAAATAAATTATAATATATAAATTTAACATAATTAAATTTAGATTATAAATTTTTAACTTTATGTAATGTATAACATGTAATTTAAAAATAACATAAAGCATTTGATAAATAATCAAATTATGGAAATTATAGATGTTGATGTTTGATATTTTATACTACTGAAAAAAAGTGTCTAAAGAAGCTTTGCATCTTGCATTGGATTCTTTTATGAATGGTTAAAATATCTCCGATTATAAATTTTTAACTTTATACTGACGCGTAACATATAAGTTAAGAATAACATGTAAACATATAATCAGTTATATAAAGTAAGCAGAATTTTGATGATGATTATTCATTAGGTATATTAATTGGGAAAATGTAAAAGAAACTTTCTGTCTTTCGTTACAAGTATTGTTTTTAATAATGAAAAATTAAAAAATATATCATACTAAATTTTTAAAATTTATACTACCTTAAGTTATAACATATAACATGAAATATATCATGTAAACATATAATCAATAACAAACAAAGTAAGGAAAGTTTAGATGGTGATTATTCATTATGCTATATTTTAAAGAAGAAACTAATTTGAAATAAGTATATTTTTCATTATATGCGCTTATATTAATGGGGAGGGGGGGGGGGAGATAATGTTAAAAGAAGCATGTTTTAATCATGAATGGTTAACTCTATCGCACATAATTTAACTCTAAATATACCAACAACTGGTCATTTGACCGGTACCAAATGAAAGTATTTGAGTTAGAACCAGAAATTTCTTCATTAAATAAATAAAATATAAATCACATTAAAGGTGTTTAACAGGTTTATAGCACTAAGAAGTTTTTAGATTGAAGACAATTTCAAATAAATTATCTAATAACATAGCTTTTATAAAAATTCTGGTATGAAATCTTTTTTAAAACTTGAGTAAAATTCCTGGTATGTCCAGTGTTAAAATATAATCCGTTAAACATAAGGAATAACAAACAAAGAAAGAAAAGTTTAGATACTGATTATTAATTATCTTTTACTAATAAAAAACTAATGTTAAAATAAACTTTGTATGTACTTTAAATCATTATTTTAATTATTATTTTAATTTTCTATTATACATTTTTACTCTATTATCTATAGTATAACACTTAATTTAAGGAAGCATAGTTGTAAATATATAGACAGGAACAAACAAAGTAAAGAAATTATAGATGTTAATTATTCAATACGTTGTTACATAACGGTAAAAGAAACTTTGTATCTTTCTTTACATGTATTGGATCCTTTTAATTAAAAAACAACATAATCAATAAGTGCATTTCACAAGGACTTGCTTTAAGAAAGGAAAACAAACATAAAGAAACATTTAGAAACGATCTCTTTAATAACATTACAGTCAGTTTAAGAAGTCATAAAAGTGCAAACAAACGCATGAACTAGAAGCTAAATTAACTGCTGCCCTATTTAAACCTGTCTACGAATGTACAACAATTGAAAATTTTTTGAAAACATGCGTTTTATTCATGATATATATTTATATTTATTTTTTTGTTTGGAGAACAAAAACAATAACAATACATTTATTTCGCAAAATTTATTAATTTAAAATTTAACAAACAAGAGTAAAGAAAATAAACTATTTAGGAAACTCATTTTGAAAGTATATTAAAAATAATGTATTAAAAATTGTGAAAAGCGGTTGTTTTGTTTGACAATTTCAAAAGTTTCGTAACATTATGCCAATCTTTTAAAATAAACTATTCATTTGAAAAGATGTTTAATTATTAATTGTTATGATTAACTGACGAATTTTGTTATACTGCAAACTAAATTGATTAATCTACCAAACTAAAGCAACAGCTTAAAAGAATTATATATTTGGAAAATTAAAGAAAAGCTTTTTAACAATACCTTTATAATTTAAATACTTAAAAGTAAATTATTGTTTAAATTATTATTAAAATGTATTTCGAAAGAACAATTCAGAATGCATAAATACCAGTAATTGGTAAAGTTAAACATAAAAATATAAAAATAAACAAATGGCTCAGAATTTCAGCGTATTGTTTATTATAAATTTTGTGCAGTCTTATGAAAATGTAATACATGGGTATTTAGCAGCCATTAATAACATAATTTTGAAAATGAAAATGAACAATTGAACTCATAAATTTAGCTTTCGCGTTATAAAATATCAATAGTCTATTTTGAATTGTATCAGGTAATAGGTATATTATTTGGCAATAAAATAATGTCTTGAATAAAAATTGTACATATGTAAAGCACTGAATGACTCAGAATTCTAGTCTATAAATTTAAAACTAAATAACCTCATTAAAACTATTACAAAAACTTCACGAATACTATAACAAAACCCCTGTTAAAGTAAAAATTTGAATCCAAAAATATAGTGTCAACAAATAACTCAAATTCTATTTGAAACAGACGTGATATTGATTTGAAATAATATTTTATCAGCCTAGTAGTTTCATGTTAATTTTAATAACACATTTTATTAATAAACATATTTTCTCCAGTGAAACTTTTTTATTCACTGTAGAATTGTGAAACACATGTGCGTTAAGTTTTTCAAAAGTCATCATAAAACTTAAATATGTTAAAATGGCACATGTATTTTAATTATCACAAGGAGATAAAATTTTATTACATATCATTCTTACAATAATCCTTTCACAGCGGTAAAATCTCTTCAATAATTTCACTATCAGAAATTCTCAAATGTTTTGCTACATTTTTATATAAATTAAGTATAATTTTCTGGCGCTCTTTTTTAATTTTTCAGTACGTTTCATGTAGAAAACAAGTATTTGAAATGGAAGGGGATTAAGATAATAATTATTTTAATTATATTAAATTTTGCATGAGTAATAAACTAAATTTTAAAAACGCACATTTATTATTTATTTATTTATTTATTTTGGAGAATATTTACTGTAATAGGATATTTATTTTAAAAAAGCAATTTATATTTTACTAACACAATTATTTTAATTTATAAAATTTTAAAAAAAATGTCAAAATCTTTTATGAAACATTAATTGATGAACGCACATAATAGAAATAGAAAATAATTATTTGATTGTTGTGCTTTTAAGAGGATTTACTGAAGAATTAACAGGTTACGTTAGATAGGTGCAAATTATTATTATATATAAAAAATCATTTTCGAATGTATAAATACATAGACAGTGCAGGAAAAAATGCAAAAAACAATAAGAAATTCTACTAGCGATTTCAGTACCAGTAGTTTAGCTGTAAATGTTCAAATGATTATAGTTATATTTGCTGCAAACATTTCACAAAAACAGATTTTTAAGCAAAATTTCGCTGTTAGTTTATAGCAAAAAGACTGACATCTAAATTGTTTTCAGAGTTTATTCTATTTTTTGACTGTATGTAATGATGAATTAAGCATTTTTTTTTTTTTTTTTTAATCTTTAAAAACGTTTTTTGAAAATAAAACAAATCAGAAAATTCACCTCGATTTTACGCTTAAAAATTATAAAATGAGCCTTAGTCCAATTAACACATTTTAACTATTTCTTTTTTTTTACTTTTTAATACTTCAACTTTATTAATTAACATAGTGTTAAAATATTTAAAGCAATTGTACATCGCTCCTCTGTTAGTATCAATATATATATATATCTTGATTTAATTGCTTTTTTAAATGCAATAAAATAAAAAACTTATCTAAAAATTTATTGCTGAGTTAAAAATTAAGCAATATTTACATATAAAATGGTGATGAAGCAACAATTTTTTTTTTATTATTTTAATAAAATATAAAATTTCAAACTTTTATAAATACAAAATAATAGTGTTAGTGTTTGACCAGCGTTTTGTACTTCTTATTATATGAACAGCAATAGACTTAATTAACAATTACTTTTTATTAAATTATTTTAATAACAAATAAAAATAAATTTTAAGTTGCTATTAATTAATTGATTATATTCCTCTAATTAGTCGAATACTTTAGTACAAACATATTTTAATTAAAATCTATCTGAAAAATATAATTCACGCTGTAATAGATTTTTAGTAATTTATTTTCTATCTGTTATCTTCAAAACCCATTTTCTAAAATTTTGTATTGATCATTTCAAAAATAGTGCAAAAAACAACAAAAATTTCATAAATTTCCCTCATTTGTCTAACTTTTGGCGTAAATAATATATCACACATTTAACAATATATGTAAATACCCAACAGGAAGAAATGCAAAACACTTTCAGTTTAAGTAAATTCATTTCGTCTGAAATTCCACTTAAAATTGTATTCTGTAAAGAATGCAACTATGAAAACATTTTTGTATTACCTTCATGTAAATTAAAAGTGGGGTTAATTTTCTTTTCGAAATATTGTCGATAAATTTTACTTTAAAAACATTTTACACAACTTAACTAAAGGAGCTAACAAATTGATAAATTTATAATATTTCCTAAAAAGACCAATTTGATTGACTTCATTTTCGTCATAAACAATATTTTATGAAATATGAAATTTCAAGCAAATTTTACAATAAAATGTAATTTAATTTTCCTTTTAACAATTTTATTTAATAAATGGATGTTATGTTCAAAACAATGAAATGGTTTTGTTGTACATGTATTTATTTTACATGTTCACATTTAAATTTTTAAAGAAACATTTATTTAAAGTTTAAAAAAAAAGAATTAATGACTAGACAAATTTATTTATGCAAATTTCACAATATGAAATTTTTTAAACAAAAACTGTTTATTTTGAAAAAACACAAAGGTTTTATAACTCGTATTTATTTTGAGAAAATAGTGACAAGCAAATCGAAATGCATAGAAAACAGTTATTAAATATATTTTTTTATTACGCATTTCCTTACTTTTATCAATTATGCTTTTTTGCGTTCTATTTTTATTTTAAATTTTGATTTCAGATATTTCAATCTTTTATAATACATTTTTGTTTAGATTTTTTGTGGAATACATTCGCATGACAACTAATCTGCAATGCAGGTTATTAATTCTGGTTTACATTTTAAATAAATATTTGCTGATCGATGTGATTTTAATTATTGTAGAAAACACTGTACATAGACTAACGTAAAAACAGAGTAAATATGTTTTAAATTTTAATATTAATAAAACTCTAAAAAAATTAATAAAATAAATAAAATAAAATCCTTTTTTCATTTGTTTTCTATAAATTAAATTAAAATAAATTAAAATAAATATTGAATAATGTAATTCGTCACTTCTTATCTATTTATTCAATGTAAATATTATGTGATAAAGCATTTGAAATTTTATTTGTGATATAGTTTTTACTATTTACCTGCTTGTTTCTAAAAGATGTTGCAACGTTTGCCGACAATAACATTCTATTTGTGTAAACACGATAAAAAGTTTTTTTTTTCGCAAAAACCTTAAATTTTTATAAAGGTGCTTTTCTCTCAATGCGGATGGAGAGTCTCTAAAAGACAATGGGTTAACATTTTCATTACAGTGGAACGAAAACTGACATTTAAAATTGTATATCTAATTTAGACGTAAATGTTTAGCAATTGTGTATGATCACGTTTGCAGTGAAAAAGACATTTCGATCTATAAAAGAGACATATTTTATATGATTTGTCGGATCCTCTATTACTTAGTACATCAAATTACGTTTATTTAAACTAGTAACATAGATATTGTATTAGTTGTGATCGTGTGAGTGTTTAAGCGAGTAAAAAATAGAGGTTTTTCATTCACATTTTAATATGCGATGCACAAAACAACAACAACAACAAAATACACATTGGAAAATAATGGTCACACTTTCAAAACTTTGTAGTGTGACCATTCTATAAAATATAGACCGAGTCTATAAAATATAATCAAAATAATTTAAAATTGATAAAATGTCATTAATTTGATTTTACTAGACAATAATAATCTTTGAAATTTCAAAAGAAATGCTTTCCAAATATAAAGTATACATCCATACAGAAAAAAGTAGTTTTTCATAATCAAAATAATTTAAAATTGATAAAATGTCATTAATTCGATTTTATTAGACGATAATAATCTTTGAAATTTCAAAAGAAATGCATTCCAAATATAAATTATACATCCATATAGAAAAAAAGTATTTTTTTCTCGGAAAACACATAAGTAATAACTTTTAAAAGTGATATTTAGTTAAAATAATATTCGAAATTTTGTTTCATTCATGTAAAATAGGTGAATTTATTTTACCAACAAGCGTTGAATTAATTTTATGAATTTTGAGATAATGCTTTATTTTCTTTCGACACATTTACTTACACATTATATTTTTTTGCTAACTCAATTTTCTCATATTTCTGTCGTTTTTGTGACTTTTAATATTTTGATTATTACTAGCGTAATTAAACACAGCCTGACTTCGATTATTGTTATGCAAAATTATTCCTTTATTTTAATAAAAAATAATTGTTTTCATGACATTTAACTAAAGTTGAAATCTGTATACAATTATATAAAATTCAAAAATATTCCTTTAAAATTAATAATAATAACAAACTTCGCCCCCCCCCCCCCAAAAAAAAAAATAATAAAAAAATAAATTAAATAAATAAAGTTTAATTTTTGTAATACATTTTTAGATTATTCAGTTTAATATATTATTTAAAAAAAAAAGTTTTATTACTTTAAATATCGTAAAGTAATTTTTTTTCCATAAACGTGTAGAAGAGAAAATATTAACATTAAATATACTAACCAGCTGGTCATTTTGACCGGTACCAAATAAAAATATTTCTATTCAAATTAAAAATGTCTTCATAATATAAACAAATTTGCTAATTACACAGAATGTTAAGTAAAATATTATAAAGTTTTTATAAAAATTCTGGTATGAAATATTTTGATAAAACTTGAGTAAAATTCCAGGTATGTTTTTGTGTTAAATTTAGAAAATTATATTTGTTTAGAACATGTATTTATTTTCCATCTTTCTAATTCAATGCATAATATATTTCATAAAAAATATTCAGATAAAGTATTATTTTAAATTATGATTATGTAACATCACTTCTAAAAAAAGTGTCTTTTCATAAATGTGTCGAAGAGAAAAGTATTAAACTTATGATTATATCTGTTTGAGAGATACATTTTTTCATCATTCTGATTCAATTAATAACATAATTAATAAAACATATATCTCAGATCTATTGTCTTAAATTAAGATAAAAAATAAAATAAAAAATAAAACATTATATTTGGAAGATGTATTTGTTTTCCATCGTTCTCATTTCATTGATATGATATATCAGTTACATTTCTAGAAGGTATTTTGAACGTTACATTTAGAAGATATTTTTCCTTTATTGGTTCAAAATGCGTCAAAATGTACACTGTTCTCTACTCTGTATTTTGTCAATTTCGCAGTGCAAACAAACAGTGTCTGTTGTTTGATAGCCCAAATGATAGCCATGACGCGTATTGAACGATAAGCAGCTTCAGAAGTTCACTCTGAAATAGCGAAATGTATTTTACAGACATAAAGATAATTCGATTTGCCAGTTTTATCATCGTTCATATATCTTGCTCGATAATTTTGAATTATTGCTGTAGCTGTAACTATTTTTCCCCCCAAACAGGTGAAAAAATAATTTTGCGGAAAATTTAACCATCATTGGAAATAGTATCTGATAATTTTATATGATGTTCCCCTTATCGCTTTTATTTATATAATTTTTTCAGTTTGTGAAAATAAAATAGTGTATAAACAAACTGATTTCTTAAAATTGTTATACAGAAAATATATCGTTTGGTTTGTTTAGGGTATAAAATATTACATGGTAAGAAAATAATGTCACGCTTTTATTTTTCTTTGTAATTAAAGCCACATTTTCGATAAATAAACATTTATTATAATATACAAATAATGAAACTTGCTTTAATTTACTAAAGTTAATTATCTTTACTTTCATATTAGCTGGGAATGCTATTTACCTGCTTGTTTCTAAAAGATGTTGCAACGTTTGCCGACAATAACATTCTATTTGTGTAAACACGATAAAAAGTTTTTTTTTTTTTTCGCAAAAACCTTAAATTTTTATAAAGGTGCTTTTCGCTCAATACGGATGGAAAGTCTCTAAAAGACAATGGGTTAACATTTTCATTACAGTGGAACGAAAACTGACATTTAAAAACGTATATCTAATTTAGACGTAAATGTTTAGCAATTGTGTATGATCACGTTTGCAGTGAAAAAGACATTTCGATCTATAAAAGAGACATATTTTATATGATTTGTCGGATCCTCTATTCCCATGTAAAATAGGTGAATTTATTTTACCAACAAGCGTTGAATTTATTTTACCAACAAGCTTTGAATTTATTTTATGAATTTTGAAATAATGCTTTATTTTCTTTCGACACATTTACTTATACATTATATTTTTTTGCTAACTCAATTTTCTCATATTTCTGTCGTTTTTGTGACTTTTAATATTTTGATTATTACTAGCGTAATTAAACACAGCCTGACTTCGATTATTGTTATGCAAAATTATTCCTTTATTTTAATAAAAAAATAATTGTTTTCATGACATTTAACTAAAGTTGAAATCTGTATACAATTATATAAAATTCAAAAATATTCCTTTAAAATTAATAATAATAACAAACTTCGCCCCCCCCCCCAAAAAAAAAAAAAAATAAATAAATTAAATAAATAAAGTTTAATTTTTGTAATTCATTTTTAGATTGTTCAGTTTAATATATTATTAAAAAAAAAAGTTTTATTACTTTAAATATCGTAAAGTAATTTTTTTCCATAAACGTTTAGAAGAGAAAATATTAACATTAAATATACTAACCAGCTGGTCATTTTGACCGGTACCAAATAAAAATATTTCTATTCAAATTAAAAATTCCTTCATAAATAAACAAATTTGCTAATTATACAGAATGTTAAATAAAATATTATAAAGTTTTTATAAAAATTCTGGTATGAAATATTTTGATAAAATTTGAGTAAAATTCCAGGTATGTTTTTGTGTTAAATTTAGAAAATTATATTTGTTTAGAACATGTATTTATTTTCCATCTTTCTAATTCAATGCATAATATATTTCATAAAAAATATTCAGATAAAGTATTACTTTAAATTATGATTATGTAACATCACTTCTAAAAAAAGTGTCTTTTCATAAATGTGTCGAAGAGAAAAGTATTAAACTTATGATTATATCTGTTTGAGAGATACATTTTTTCATCATTCTGATTCAATTAATAACATAATTAATAAAACATATCTCTCAGATCTGTTGTCTTAAATTAAGATAAAAAATAAAATAAAAAATAAAACATTATATTTGGAAGATGTATTTGTTTTCCATCGTTCTCATTTCATTGATATGATATATCAGTTACATTTCTAGAAGGTATTTTGAACGTTACATTTAGAAGATATTTTTCCTTTATTGTTTCAAAATGCGTCAAAATGTACACTGTTCTCTACTCTGTATTTTGTCAATTTCGCAGTGCAAACAAACAGTGTCTGTTGTTTGATAGCCCAAATGATAGCCATGACGCGTATTGAACGATAAGCAGCTTCAGAAGTTCACTCTGAAATAGCGAAATGTATTTTACAAACAGACATAAAGATAATTCGATTTGCCAGTTTTATCATCGTTCATATATCTTGCTCGATAATTTTGAATTATTGCTGTAGCTGTAACTATTTTTCCCCCCAAACAAGTGAAAAAATAATTTTGCGGAAAATTTTACCATCATTGGAAGTAGTGTCTGATAATTTTATATGATGTTCCCCTTATTGCTTTTATTTATATAATTTTTTTCAGTTTGTGAAAATAAAATAGTGTATAAACAAACTGATTTCTTAAAATTGTTACACAGAAAATATGTCGTTTGGTTTGTTTAGGGTATAAAATATTACATGGTAAGAAAATAATGTCACACTTTTATTTTTCTTTGTAATTAAAGCCACATTTTCGATAAATAAACATTTATTATAATATACAAATAATGAAACTTGCTTTAATTTACTAAAGTTAATTATCTTTCCTTTCATATTAGCTGGGAATGTTTAGTGTAAATAGAAAGTTTAAAAACACAATGCAGACATTTTTGTAATATACATATATATATAACCATAAATGAAACATTACCATAACACCAACTTAAACTATGAAATAATTATTAAGTATGTAATAATTAGTTGACAAAAGTCTTCCCCAACACACTGAATATGGATACCAAAAACTTATTTAAAAGAAGAAGAAATTAAATTAAAAATTGAATAAATGAAATTGAAAGAATGAAATGAAATTTATGGAATTTAGACAGAATTTTCCAGTCCCAAATGCCTAAATACCACAAATAAAATGTGTGGTTTCATCATTATATATATATATATATATATATATATATGTGTACAACGCATCGCATATAAAGGACTTAGAAGACTATTAAGTCAGTTTAAAACTTTATTTACTTTAACACTTTAGTATTTGTTTGTTTATTATTTACAAAATTTTCAAATTAGAACACTAAATATAACTTATATTTTAAAGAAGCTGCTATCAATTGAAGTGTACATAACTTGAAAAGAGATTTTCAACCCATTTTGTTGTATTTTGTTAGAATAGCTTTTACTGTATTATTTAATTTGAAGTCTTTTAATTTAATTCATACATTACAATGATGGAGTTTTCCGAAATAAACATAGACTTTGGAAAACAGTAATTTAATTTAATTCGACAAAAACTGTGTCAGTAAACGACAGTGTTATACGTCATTTTTCTTATAACGAAATTTATAAACAATGAAACGTATGCGTGCACACGCACACACTTGCATGTACACACGTGCATGTACGCATAGAAATACAAACACGCACATATTAGACATGGTGTTTGTACATATGCTTTTTTTTGTGTCCATTTAAATGGTAAAACAAATGTACTTAGGTAAGGAAAAGAGATAAATTTTTTATTTAGTGCAAAATGTAATTGGCTGTAAAGTTTGTTTCCAGTTCTCGAGAGTGGTTTATTATTAGATTATTAAAAAATATAAATATATTCTAAATATAGAAATAAGTCAAACATTTCAATATTATATTAAAATAAAATTAATTTAAAGAAAAAGTAATCTTTTGATTATTAGAAAGAAAAATGAACAGAAAATTTACAATTACGAAATATTAATTGCAGATACTATGACTTAATTAGGTAGATAGTTATACAATAGAAACATTTATTATCAAGTCTAGGAATTTTTACTTGTATGTCGTAAATAAGCTAATAGAATTAAGTATTTTAATTTTTAAAAAATCATAATTTGACGCATACAATCAACAATTGTCGTTTCAAACGGAAGGATGTGGTAGTGACTGTAAATTGTCAACAGAAATATCTAAACACTTAAAAATATTCAATGCTTTGTTTTATTTCAGTTCTAAACATTTTAAAAATAAAGATTTAACCTCATCGTTTATCAGTTACACATATTAAGATTTTGTATCAATTTAAAATTTATTTAAATTGCATTATGATTTTAAAATAAATAATTTAAAACCTTTATATCAAAATGATAAACCTGTCTTCTGGGAGTTCTTTGCAAACATTAAACTCGATAAGAATAATTCTGAATCATTTACCTATATGATAGCATTATACAAATTTTTCATGCACATGAAATTTATCAATTTGTTTCGAATCACGTCTGCTATTGTATGAAATCCATGGGGAAGAAAATATAAAGATTCCCGATTATTTGAAACGATAATAATGTTTCTGTTATGTATAAGATAATATACATACGTATAAACCCAACAGACAGTATCCATTGCTGCTTAACTAAAGTATAAATTTAAAATGTATCATGTTTAATGCATTCTACATTTATATATTACATATTTAAAATTTTTTTGAACGAACTTGTTATATTTTCAAAACTGCTCTCATATTATTAATTTCCATTTGAGACATTAATAGATCTATATGAATTTGAATCATTAACATTTCCCAATACTTATCTCTAAAACATTTTTAAGGATATATTGTTAAAATATAAACTTAGTACATTAACTTTGACTGATTGCATGAATAACATTTTGCGTTGTGTGCGATTTAATTTTTTAAACAACATTTTAAACAATATTTTTTAACAGTAAGTAATTGATATATTTCAGATAATTTAAATTCGTTAATTAAAATGCTTTTAAAATTTTTAATTTGATAGATTGTTCAGTCGTATGAAATTATGACAAAAACTAATTTGTAGCTAGTAGTATTTGCTTAGTCAAAAGAAAAAAAAAATAGAAAAAAAACCCCAGAAATAAACTAATAAATTGGTAAATAATTAAACAAATATGTATTTAATAAAACCTTATTTTGCGAAATTTTTTATTTATTATAAAAAATAATCAACTTAATCCCTCAAAAAGCGTACAATTAAATTGTATTATTAAAATAATGTAATTTAATTAAATTTATATTAAAAACTAATCAGCAATATCTCATTCGGGATAAAAAAAAATTATAATACAATAATTAGTTTAATTGCAAATTTCCAATACATTTACAACTTCAATCAAAACAGTTTTAAATTTAAGATTTCTAACTATGGATACTATGCATACTATATGGTTACGTAAACTTTATCAAGATTTAAAAATACCAATAAATCAAAATATTTTATGAAATTACAGCATGTGAAACTTGTGTTTTGTAATTTGATAAAGATATTAGGAAATAAGGTGTGTATGATATACGTTTTTATCAGAACTTTAGAACATTTAATTAAGTTGGTGGAGGATCTAGCCAAAAATTAATATTTCAGATAAAGATGATTAATTTAAAGAAAATCATGAGTTTTTTTTTTTTTTTTTTTTTTTTTTTATTATTATTATTATTAAATAATGTTTAGTGTAAAATTTATGTTTCTTTTCGAATAAAAAAAGCAATTTTTTTTTTACTTATTATTATTATTATTATTATTATTATTATTATTTTACTATTGTTTAAAATGAAAATTTTTACAATATGTAATTAATGTAATTTAATTAAAAATTACTAAGCACCAGAATAACTAATCATCAGAATCTTATTTGAGTGTTAAAAGAATTTATTCTCTTAATACAACAAAGAAACAATTGGAAATTTCCAGTAAATTTAAAATTATAATTGAAGCAATTTTTAAACGTGATTTCTAACTGCATATCCTAAGTATTTATACTTTTAAATATTAACAAGATTTTAAAATAAGGATGTAAGACTTATATAGCAAAACATGTTATTTGTAATCATTAAATTCTAAGTATAATTTTAAAAATGTTTCTTTTGTTTAATGTGATTTCGTTCTTTCACTTCAGTTTCACTTTTAGTTTCTTTTTTTCAATAATTGCTTATTTTTTTAAATTTTAGTTTTGTTGAATTATAAAGTAATGAAAATTAAAGTATAGAACGGGGTAAAATATTTCTAAACATTTCTAAATGTACTAAATTTATCATTTGATAAAATAAGTTTTAATCTCTTTTCCCAGTCAAAGCGATTTTTTTACTACTGATGGGCAAATTATGTTTTGACCAGAATGTTTAAAACATGTTATTTTCCATTGTTAAAACCAATATCCCTGATTTCAAGAGAATCAGGAGTTATAGCAAAAAAAAGTTTTTTTTTTTCTTTACAAAAGTTACAAGTAGCAATGTAGTTCTGACTGATTTTTAAAAGAACTTTTTTCTATAACTCCTGATCTCATTGGTGCCCCATTCTATAACTTTCATGATTTATAGCTTACGATATTACAAAAAGCCTATATTCTTTTTTCAAAAAAAAAAAAAAAAAAAAAAAAAAAAACGTAATCTTAAAAGTTTTATGTAAATTTTGTTTTGAAAATTAAAAAAAAAATTAAACAAATAAACCAATAATAATAAAGTTGGATATCACATTAAACTTTATGAAATTCATTTAAAATGAAGGGTGACATGGCTTTTTTATATTATAGAACTTGAGAACATCAAGTGTGAAAAAGTTTACACAAGCCAAAAAACAATGATTTTTAAAAATTTTAAAAATTAATTACACGATGAGATACAAAATGAGTATACACACACATATATATATACATATATTCGTATAATATACACATACACAGATTTATATCATTAGGGAGAAGGATTCCTGAAAGTTCCATACAAATGTTAAATGGTAGGTTGAGGGACTGATTAATTGTGCAGTGGGATGACATACGTGTTTTAAACTATTTAATATTTTAAAATCATTTACACAAGAAATATTTAAGTTACATTTATAAACTAGTTTGTTTTTCACTGACAACCGAAAATTTTGCATGAAGCACATTATGTAATTCTAATTGGCCAAATAAGTATGTGCATACTTTATATCGCAAATCGTATTACTTAGCTAAAACAAATTAAACAGAAAAATTACATAATATAATTTTGAAGTTAAAACGGTTGTCATAAATGATGTTTTATTTTATGTACATGCTAAAGCTTATTCAACAAAATTTTCAGCTTTGTTAATATAAAATAGAAAGTAAGCTATCATAAATATTAAAATACAAAAAAATTCTTCCAATCACCAAAATGATACATTAATATTGCGAGAAATAATGTTTACCTGTGATTTATTTTATGCTAGTAATAGTTTTTTATATTTATTGTCATAAATGGATGTTTTATTTTATGTACATGCTAAAGCTTATTCAACAAAATTTTTAGCTTTGTTAATATAAAATAGAAAGTAAGCTATCATATAAATATTAAAATATAAAAATTTTCTTCCAATCACCAAACGATACATTAATATTACGATAATTAATATTTACTTGTGATTTATTTTACGCTAGTAATAGTTTTTTATATTTAAAAATCGGTAAATGTTTAATAGCGAAAAAAAAGAAGAAAAAAAAAACGGTTTAAACATAAATTTACATTATTACTATTATTATTTTTCATTATCGACGATTTTGCTACTATTAAAATACTCGCGTTTAAACTTATTTATTTGTTAGTTATGAAATTGTCACTTTAAATAATAATAATTAAAAAAAAATGACTCCTGAAATCCCTACATGCAAATCATTAATCTTTAATAAATAATCAACTAATAATGCTTGGCTGAAGATTACTTTTGTAAATTAGAACGATTCTGAATATCGAAAACGGAAAAATTTAACAAAATAAACTGCTGCAACAAAATTGAAAAGAAAAATTGATAAATTATTCGAACAGTGTCTACTGTTTTGTGTTTTATTTTCATATTATATAGCTGTTTTTTAACCCGATTATATGTAAGTTTGTTTAGCAATTTAATGGTAGTAATTTTCATGTTGCAACATATGTAATTTCCTTTTTATTGATTAAGCTTTTGTTATTACTAACACGACAGAAATCCAATGTTCTAATTGTTTTGCCATAACATGGATACAAATAATTTTGAAGGGAAAGGAGGTAGGTTAATTTCGTTGCAAAATATTTAATGTAATTTTCTATAGGTACATAATCGTCGTTTATATTGATTATGTTTTTAACCTATAAAATGTAGAATTATTACGTAATATTTTCTGTGGGTAATTTTTATACTACCAAGAGTCACCATGTTATTTTTATTTTTCTACATTTATTTTTATTTTGTTTAGATTAATAGTTGTAAAGAATCTTATGACAACCGTGAGGTTTTATTTCCTCGTTTTGTGAAAATGTCACCAAACATGACCTTTCAATTTTCATTTTTCCGGATTCTTTATTATTATTATTAATTTTTTATTGAAAATTTTAGAATAGATGGGTTTTTTATTATATTATAGTGTTTTAAATCTCTCTAATTTAAACCGTTAAGAAACAATGAAAGGTAACTGATAATTTAAACAATATCTTTAAAATCAATACAGTTATTTTTCATCAGAAAATGTGATTACATATATTTGCACTAATGTATCAAAGGCAATTATTTTAATATCTATATTGTCGCCACTGCACGAATAGTCAGTCCGTTGACTTTTAGCAATTCTGTATTTCAAAGGACAAATATAGTTAATAATTTTATTTTGTGTGTTGTTTAATTAAATTAGTTCTTATGTTAAATATATTTATTATATATTGAACTTTGATTGTTAATTTATTTCTCTTAAGTTATATAGAAATTTATTATGCATAAAATGAGTGAAAGCTTATTTGTTATGATTGTAAATGTAGTAGTGTAAAAGTATTCCATAAAGTAGGTAATTGAAAATAAAAATAAAGGATTTTCCTTACTAAAAAACAAACACACCAAATCTCTTTCCTAACCGCAAAAAATTAAATAAATAAATAAATAAAAATAAAATAAAATAAAAAGCTTTTGATAAATTAGTGATGGCTATTAAAATACATAATATTTTGCTACGATTTCTTCATTAAGTGAATAATAATAATAATAATAATAATAATAAAACTTTCAACTAATTAAAAGCTAAGGCATTGGATAAAAGATAGAATAATGTATTCTAATTCAATTTCATAAAAAAAATCTAAGCTCCTGATGAATCAAACAAGTATTTATGAAAAGTAAAAATATTTGTGAAAATGAAATAGATGCTAGCAAATAAATGCTTTAAACGAAGTAAAAATTTGACATTTAATAAACAAAATATTCGAAATGAACTTTATCAAAGTAAAAACTAAGCTCTTCATGAGCTAAAAATATTTATATTTAATGGTTATTAAAGTTGTGTTACATTGTTGAAAAAAAATAATTAAACATAAAGTCTTCAACAAAATGAAAATTTTAGGCATTTAACGACATTCGAAACTAATTTATTAATAAGGTATAAAATTATAGTTTTTGACAAAATGAAAACGTTTATTGAGAAATGGAATAATTTATCATAATCACAATGAAATTTTTATCATATGATGTATAAAAAAATCATTTTGTAATTTTTAAAATAAAATTTTACCCGTCTGTCAATTAATAGAAATATTTCTCATTTATCACCAGTACTACTCAGCTGTCTCCAAATCATATGGGGACGGAATGTAGACGGAATAAAATTATCTTGTCCGTAATAATATATCATCTATTTAAAAAAATAATTAGAATCAGATAGTCAGATTCTAAAATAAAACCATACAAAATAAAAATATTTAATACAAAGTATAAAAAATTGCTATGATAAAGTGAATAATAATAACAAAAATAAATATAAAATCTTTACTGAAGTAAAATATTTATGCATTTAATGACCAAAACAGTCAAAACAACTTTATTAAAAAAAAAAAAAAATCTATAATATTCTTTAGCAAAATGAAAATATTTATTGACAGATAGAATAATTATAAAAAAATCTCAAAGAAAGTTTCATCAAATGGTTTTATTTCATTTTATAATTTTAAAAATAAAATTAATCTGTCTAAGAATGAATGGAAATATTTTTCATTTATCACCAGACATTCACAGCTGCCTTCAAACAAAATGCGTATTTTCACCTGTGGTTTAATATGAGTGGAAAATGAATATAAATATTTATAACTTATAATGAAATTTGAGTATTACTCTATTCGAATAAACTTATATAAGAAATTAACATAATAAAAATGAAGTGTATGGAATTTGTTATGGTTTTTGTTAATGAAGTACGTAAGTATGCATATAAAAACAAAATATTTCAGCAAAGTATAAACAGCGCATTTGAACTAAATTTTTACAAAATGAAAAATATGGTGTTGACAATTGAAAGTAATTATAGCAAAATATTTTTTTCGGATTTCTTGATGAAATAAATAGATTAAAAAAAAAAAAAAAAAAATTAAGGTATTTAATATCCAAAGGCATACGATATGCACAAAACTAAAATATTTATTGAAAAATAGAATAATTAACCAAAATCACAATGAGATTTTATTAAATGATTTGAATAATAATAAATAAATTATTCCATTTTATAATTTACAAAATTAAAATTGATCTGTCGAAAATAAAAACTAATCAATGAATGGAAATATTTCTCATTTACCACCAGGCATTCCCAGCCGCCGACAGCCGATGTGGGTATTTTCACCTGCGGATTACAGATGTAATAAATTAATACAGATGGAATAAAATATTTTTTCCCGTAATAGTACATCGTCTATTTAAAAAAAAATTATCTCCCCCCCCCCCCCACCTCAAATTGGGTTTCATCAAAAAATAAAATTCTTTGGCGAACTAAAAATATATATTGAAAAAATATAATTTTCTTTGCTACCTGTTACAACAGACATTAATTTATTTTAAAAATACACCAAAGAGCAGTGCACATATCTAAAAGATATATATATATATATATAAACTTTTAGTACAATTAAACCATTGAAACATAAGATATTGACCATATATCTATATCTGTCTTTCTATCTATCTATATATATATATTGAAAAATAAAATAATTTATTATAATAAAGTAAATAATCAAAATAAAAAATATGAAATCTTCAATGAAATTAAAATTTAGACATTTAATGCCAAAAACATTCGAAATGAATTTATTAAAGCATTAATATATATATATATATATATATGTCCTTTTACAAAATTAAAATATTTATTGCGAATAATTTATTGAAAATAATTATCCAAAATCACAATGAAATTTTCACTAAAATGATTTTAATAATAAAAAAAAAATGTATTTCATTTTATAATTTCCGAAATAAAAATTAATCTGTCTATCAGTGAATGGAAATATTTCTCATTTATCACCAGATTTTCACAGCTGTCTGCAACCGATGTGGGTATTTTCACCTGCGGATTAATATAGATGGAATAAAATTCTCATGGCCGTAATAATCTATCGTCTATTTTAAAAATAATTACTGCCAAAAAGTCAGATTCTAAAGTCTTAAACTTCTGGGTTATTTTTATTCCTGCTGCCATCAAAAACACATTTCAGGCATAAATGATTTTTTCTTCTCAGCGAACTGCGATTTCTATCCACGGTTATAATGAGTTTCCGGGGTTTGGCGCTGACGTTTACGCTCGCCTTTTTCGATTACGATTCAGAGATGCTGAGAATCGTTTCGTGCTACTGATAAAAAAAAGTATTTTTTTTTAAATATTTTTTTTCTTATGCTGCCCAAAAGGAAAGTTGAGAACATGGAATTTTTTAATATTTTTTTTCCACCATGTAAGCGCGTTTTTATTTCTTCATTTTTATTATTTTTTGCCCCCCCCATCCCCCTCTTTGAAAATTGATCGTCTGCAAAGAACTGAATGATATTCGTAGAAATTTAAAATTGAAATATAATCAATAGCGCTTTTATTGAGTAATTTAGCTCTCCAAGACAAGTTTTCTTTTAAGTTGAAATTTTTTGATGAGTTTTGTTCTGTGCGCTTGATTGAAGTTATCTTTTGTTTGGTTTGTGTATACGTTTACGATAGCTATTGTGAACGGTTTGATAGAAAACTTTCCCAATGCAATTGGATATAGCTTTTGTTGTTATTATTGTTGTCTTAGTTCGGCATTGAAGACATTCAATGTAATTAATGGGAATTTTGAATTTTTTTCTTTAACTTTAATTCAGATGTAAGTTTTACTGTCGTTTTCTTTTTATCATAAACATATCGAATGCGTTATTTTTTAATGAAATTAAAAGGATGTGAATTCACATTTAATACTTGGAAATTTTTCCATGGAAAATAATTTCTATTAAGCAATTAAAATTTGAATATTATAAAAGGATATGAATTACTACTTAAAAATAAAGTCATAAAAAATATATATTAACTTTTCTTAAATGCGGCCTTTTTAACAAAGTTTTTTGCAATGGTGCATATATTTTGTATATTTTTGTAATTACTCAAATAAGTCCTTAATTAAATATAATGCTTGAAGTAATATTAAAAATAACATTATTTAAATAAAATTAAGAGATTATATATAATATAATTATAATATAATATAATTATAATATAGTTATATTATATAATAATATAATATTATTATAATATAATTATAATTTTTGGACACACACACACACACAAATTGAGAGAGACGGAGAGTCAAAATTAACAAAATAAATGTATCATTCTCCTTTAAGGCGCAAGACATTTTTCGATTAATCGATATTTAACTATAACAAAAGCCTAATATCCTAGAAATCTGCACATGGATGGTATCTGGGAGAAATATTTTAAACAATGAAGTTAGAAAGTGACGTCACGATCATTGCTGGTGGGTATTGAAGCAATTCGAACTTAATAAGCAATAAAATAGGTATTGCTGTTGACCATTGCAATCGTGATGGCAACGGAATAGAGGATTAACTAATCTAATCTTAAAATCGTCTGCTTTTTACTAGGTAATTATTATTAAATATATTCTGATCGATAAAGTTCCTTTTGAAGTAGTAAAAAATAAGATGTGTCAGAAAAAGCTTTGGAGAATAATATGTATAGATGTAAATTTTATTCATTAATTCTATGAAAATTTTTAATCTAACTTTAAATGTATTTAAATTTTTTTCTCTCTCTTTCTCCCCCCTTCTCCTATCTGTTTCTCTAGCAGTCTTTCTGTTTGTCTCTGTCACTTATTCTATGTGTTACTTACATTAAAGAACGTTCATAAATATGTTTGTATTTATTTATAACCATTATTTATATTTATTATCCTTTTTCATACTATATTTTGGAAAAGTAGAAAAAGTGTTAAAAGAACAACAAAAAAAAAAAAAAAAAAAAAGAAAGAAAGAAAGAAAAAAAGAAAGAAAGAAAAGAAAAAAAAAAAGAAAAAAAAAAACTATTTATCAATTTATGTAATTAACAAACAGACACAAAAACAAGAATAAAAAGCAATAACAATTGAAGGAGCTAACACAGAGATCGTTTTGCGCCCTTGTGAACTAATTGTAAGTAATTTCTATAAAATTCTAATTGATAAATTAAATTAATTTTGAAAAAGAAAAATGACATTATTGTATTGTAAGGGATATTCCTACTGAAAAAATATTTGTTATTTTCAGATGAGAAATTAAAACTTTCCAAAATAATAAAAATAAATTGAAATTTTTGAATTATTGACAAATTTATAAATTTTAATTGTAATTTTTATCTATATGCATAAACTATCACTAAATATATCTGTAACGTGTAAAGTTAATGTTAAACATAAAAATAAACTTTCTGGTCTTAGTATATAAGAAATATTAAATGATTTCTTTAAGTTAAATGGTTTAACAAGCTTTTATTTTTCTATAATCTACATTGATTACATACACATCTTTCAGATTTTTATTTATTTATTTATTTATTTATTGACATGCCGCAAAAAATGTCTAAATAAAATCTATTCGATCTGAAAAAGACCCACAGTAAAAAAACTAAATGTTTCCTAAATTTATGAAAGATTTTATGAAACTTTTAACCCTAATTTATATTTTCATCCATTTCAATCTTTCCTTGCTTTCTCTTTATACTTTTTCTCGATAAAAATGCGTTTAATTTAAACTAGATTACAAAAATAAAAATGACAATAGTGATAAAAAAAAATGAATTATTTTGTTAGAAAATCATATAAAAATAAAATAAAAGCATCGTTACAAAACGAGAAATGTTTTTTGACAAACTTAATTCAAACTGCTATCGAAAACTTTAATAAGAGAAGTGCTTAATTTATCATAAAATGGCTTTTGTTAAATTTTTTTAAACAAAAGCAACTTTATCTGACAAAGTCAGTTTGATTCATTAAATTATTTTCAAACTTTGTTTTTCAACAATTTAAGAATATTCAATAAAATATATGTATGATAAACATTAAATTAAAAAAAGAATTTTATGTATTTAAAACTAGACAAACGTCACCTTTTCACCTTATGTTGGTTTTAACTTCTTAAAAAAGAGAGAGGAAGATAGTCTTTTATAACTTTCATGCTAAAAATTAATTTTTGTTGCATAGAATTTTTTTGAAATGTGTAAACAAATGAGTTACTCTAACTTCTATTTTTATCTGTTATGTTTGGTTACGAAAGAAGTATTAGATTTTTTAGTTCTTATTCTTAGCTGAATTGATCATATTCGTGTCCTCCTATCGTATTTTGTCTTTTTTTATATGCAAATAATGCGCTATTACCGTACTTTGTATATCTCAGTTGAATGAATTGAGTGAATAAAAACACTAACATTAGAAATTTAATTGCTGAAAAGCATGTTTTTTTTGGAGGGGGTGGGGGTGGGGGTGGGGGTGGGAGGAAATAGTAATACAAAAATAACTTTAAAATGCACAAAAAAGAAAAAAATAACCTTTAAGTATAATTCCAGAAAAATTTGACATAAAATGTTTATCATATTTTTCACATTCTTATATTACATATCAATAAAGAATTTTTTCTTTAAACTATTTTTCATAACAGAAAACAAGTTGGAAGTTGTACGTCAAACGTGACAAATGAGGTGCGTTCGTACTATAGCTAGTTATATAAATATTCAGATCTTTTCTGATTTTTAATTCTGTGAAATGAATTATATCGTCTGCAGATTAATTTCTGCAATAAAGTAAGTATCTCGGTCGCTTGACGATTCAACTTCGGAAGCTCCTATAACAAAAAAGCACCGATTTTTTAAAAAAAATTCAAATTTCTTAATAAATATTTTTATTTATATCTCCTAAAGTTTTGATTCGATTTTAATAAAATTTGAAATGTCTCGACAAGATTCTGCAAAGATAATATATTTTAAATTGCAAACCATTCGGTTGGGTAGTTTTTGCGTTGTTATATGCGGACGGACGGACGGACGGACGGACAGACAGACAGACGGACCAAGCGACGACAATAGGTGCTACGTATTTATATAATTACGAACGCACCTAAAAATCAAAAAGAATTTAAAGTGGAATGATAAATTCATCTTGTAGTTAAAACAGATAAAATATTTATTAAAAATATACTTAAAAGGGTACTGAAATGAGACACACACATATATGTATAAGATATTATAACATACTTTAATTAAAGTATGTTTCGCTTTCATTTCAACACCCTTTTAAGTATGTTTTTAATAAGTATTTTATTTGTTTTAACTACTTTTCAGTTTTTAATAATTAAAAAAATACGTATGCCAACCAAAGGTTATGAAAATGATGGGATAATTATACTATGAATTAGACTTATAATTTTCACAATATACATACAACTATGTGTGGTGTGTTTATATGAAAATATAAATGTCACATTTTGCGCTTACTGACGTTTAAAAAAAAAAAAAAAAAAAAAAAAAAAAAAAAAAAAAAATCTTTTATTTCTTTTTTTCTTATTGTTACCTTTCATAAATGACTTTTGAAACAGTCCAAGTTCAGTTAGAATTTAAAAGTTAAAAGCATGTTTATTAAAAAAAAAAAAAATCCCTGACGGCTCGGTCTACAGGCACAGGTAGATTTCGCAGACCGTGGGACTCCTGTTTATTGAGAATTGCAGAAGAAATGAGCTTTTTGCCGTGATGCTGCAGTTGGGGCAGCCCACTTCAAAATCTAAATGTGCTTGTAGGCAGAGCCGGCAAGGATATATTTTTTTTTTTTGTAAAGTTGGTGTTTTTTTTTTTTTTATTATTTGTTGTAAGGTTGTTGTGGTTGGTCCTATAAAAACTTGTCAATATAAAAGTTTTAGATAATATTAAGCGGACTTATAATAAATTTAAGTGGATTTGATATCTTGTAAATTGACGAAGTATGAAAATTTTTCCTCTTAAACCCCGATCCCCCCCCCACCCCCACCCTGGAGGACATTTTTAATGATATAAAAAATCTGGCATACATAAATTTTCGGCCTTTTTCCTACAAGCAATAATGACTTTAAACGGATTCGATACGTATTATAATTAAGAAGTTATGTTTTTTTTCTGTTTTCACAAAAAGTCCCCCCCCCCCCTGGTTCGATTTTGCCCGTTAACGAACTTGATCTAGTTCAATATCAGATGTATCAGTTTGGAAGAGATTTGTGCAGAATTGTTAAAATTATCGCGTCATTAAAAAAGTGACATAGATAGGCAGACAGATAGATAGATAGATAACGTTTTGAACTGGGGGTGGTTTTGGGTTCTGGGAGTCGTGATCGGCGTAGATCTGCAAAAATTTTTCAGAAATTACAACATAGGGGAGAATGTTATAGGTAGTATTTCTTACGGAATCTATCTTAAAAGAGAACAATTGTCCCTTTTTTTTTCTTCGACATTGTACATAACGTAAATATATGTAAAAATGTATTTAATGTTGCATTCTGTTTCTGTATTTTTCCCCCCCTAAAGGTTTATTGTAATTATGCTCTGCATATGACCCTCACATACTAACATTTTGGCTATTTTATCTGTACTTAGTGTTTATTTGCGGCCACTAACATTAATTTACTGTTGTAGCATACATTTATCTGGTTAAAAAATAATTAACTTTGCTTTTAAATCATTTCTATTTTTCTATTTTAATTTAACATTAGTAAATTTTCATCTTCTCAAATCTAACTTCGGCATATAAATAAAGCAGGAAAACGTACCTTTATAAATCAATGTATCATTCGGCTGCTTTTAGTAACTTTTCCTGCTTTTTGTGTAGTAAGTATTCCAACCAATGTTGCCAAATCTAGCTGATTTTTCATTCAGAAATTCCAAATTGTCACCAGAAAGTTTGAATAGTTATTTTTGGTTTATGTACTAAAAGCTATTTCGTGCACAAAATAAAACAAAATTACTAATAAAAATTTTCTGGTAGAATTTTTGAATAAAAAATCCTCCGAATTTGACAACACCGATTCCAATCGATAAACATTTACCTTATTTTCCATTTACACATTGGGTTGCGTACAGTTTTACTACATTTTTTAATGGAATTTTTCGTCTTATTTAATAACATGAAAATATTACAAATCCTGCAATTAAACGTGGCAATTGCAAATTCTGCGATTTATATATTAAATAAATTTTTTCGAGTCAGAAATAAAGGTGCTGGACTCCTCGGAAATTCCAAGAAGTATATTTATCAAATCTTTTTTAATTTATTTTTCGTAATGAAAATTGTTCGTTATAAATTTAGTGCATATATATTTGTTTAATTATATAATATTTCTTTACAATGTATGAAAATTTCTATCAAGCTTATTATTTTAAACTGAGATTAAAGCTAAAATAAATGTAGTCATCATTCACTTTATTCTATTGTTGCCAACATTTTTTGTAAAAAAAAAAAAAAAAAAAAAAAAAAAGGAAAGAAAAGGAAGAATAATTCTTGGTCAATATGAATTATATTAGTCTCATAATAATATTATATTAAGTACCAATAATAGCCTCAATAATTAAGTGCTACATATTATTGTATGGACATGCGTGTCGATAACTTTTAAATGGATATCGTAATGGATTTGTTAAAAGACTTTAAATAATAATAATACAAAAATGCTGTATCATTCTAATCTTGATTCTCATTCTTCTGAAGCTTATTTATGAATTAGCAATGCAATTAAGCATTGTTGTTCTCTTATTATTACTAGGAGATCCAACCTGGGCTAAAGAATATAGGTGAAAACTATTTTTTTTTCATTGAAAACTCTAATAGGTTTTTTACATTTTATATTTTGTAGATTGCCCACTAATAACACTAAAAAGCATTTTTATATGAAAATATCAAATATTTATTCGAATAAAGTTTTGCAGTGCCTTAACACCAGAACTACCGGAAATTTTACTCAAGTTTTTTAAAACAATTTCACACCAGAAATTTTATTTTAAACTACTTAACTTATTCATTTAACGTATTTCTGTGAATTTTATATTTAATTTATTTGAAAAAGAAATTTCTGGTTCGAATCGGAATATATTCATTTGGTAACCGTCAAAATGACGGCTCATGGTAGTTATAGTGTTAAAAGCGATGTAATCATAACAAGCATGCCAGTAGTTATAATTTGAAGATATCGTTAAAGATTTCTCTACTTACAGCAGCCTTTTTGATTCTGATAATTTCAGTGGTTTAAGCGGGTAGTTCGATTGCATATCTTTTAAATTTTTGCTTTATATTTATATTGTATTATTTATTGATGAAGTTTTAAAGCAATTATGGAATATTAGCCTGAAACCAATGATGAACTATTTAATATTGTTTTATAGGCAAACGGGTTAAACTTTCGTAATCGTGCTGCATGGATTAAAAAAATCATGCATAAAAATTATTTAAAAAATAATAAAAAAACAGTAAATTGATATACAGTTTTCATACAAATCACATTAGAAATAATTGTTACTTACCCATCATACGTAATAGGGTAAAGTCTTGTAATCGTTTTGAAAAAAAAAAAATTTTTTTTGACGGATTTACACGTTTCAGACACTGGAGATTCCGAAAACCATATTTTTAGAAAAGAAAATTGCCGTCCGTCTATCTGTGTGTGTGTGTCTGTAAACGCTCTATCTCCCAAACAAATTGAGATAGAGACTTGAAATTTTGTATGTACTTAGTATGTAATAATGGGAAGATTGCTTATTGAATTTCAGTAACCTCGATTATCCGGAACTATTTTTTTTTTTGGACTCTCGAATTATTCGTTCTGATAAAAGGTATACAAAAATTTGCGAATTTTTTTATTTTAAGGAGTGAATATTAAATACAATAATAAAAAAAAAAAACAAATTTTTCATAAATAATGACGTCAATCGGATAATTAACTGCCGAGGTATTTGTAATCCGATTTTCCACACTCCTCGTTTTTGCATGCCCCTGTATTTCATTCAAATTTCAATTCAAAGATGTATTTTAATTAGAAATGAGACGCTTAATCCGACGCAGTAAACCGTCAGTTAATATGATTATCAATTTTGGAGTTATAAGGATGTTTCTTTTACGCACTTCAGTAATAGAGCATGTAAAGTTTATGACGTCATCAAGCCGCAATTTTATTCAAATTGAAATGCATTTTATAAATAGTTTACAAATGTTTTATTTTCATATTTTATTTTATGCATATCCATGATGGGTAAGTATTACGGTGGTCCCCCCAACGACTAGTTTTTTAACCTATTCGACGGTGTAAAATTAAAATTGTGCGATGTTTAGAAAAAAAAAATGCAGTAAAAGCGAAATTTATGAGTCAGATGTTACCTCCGTCGATCTGATGTCAGCGTTACTCATGGACATGCTTTTGCTTTATAATATACATTTAGGTTATGCGATCTTAATAAAAATATAATAAGAATGTGTTCTAATTTTCTTTTCGCAATTTACGATTTCCTGTAATCGCCTTTAAAGAGTAAAAGATCCATTTTTTATTACTATCGCCCAAATAATTTTTGATTATGTAAGGTAGAATTATAAGTTTTAATTATAAAACAATTTCCTTTGTTTATATAGTGTGAAATAAGATATGATTTTCAATGTAATATTAAATCTGTTATATGGTATATGGTATAAATATAGTATATAACGTCTTTTTGTACAACAAAAAGTATTTGGGTCACTCATATTTTAAAACATTTATGTTATTTGATATGTTTAGCTAAACTGCGTTTGATAATTATAGTGATATATTTGTTTTAAAGATTAATAACTTTTGACGATATAAGGCAGAATTGAAAATTTTAATTATAAAACAATGTCTTGTGTTTATTTAGTGTGAAATAAAATATGATTTTTAGTGTAATATTAAATCTGGTATAACTATAGTAAGAATATGACGCAATTTAGTGCAACGAAAAATATTTGTGCCATTCATATTTTAAAACATAAATGTTAGTGATATTTTTAGCTAAACTGTTTTTGATAATTATAATGACATTTTTGTTTTAAATATTAAGAATATTTGATGATTTAAGGCAGAATTAAAAATCAATGTCCGTTGTTTATTTTGTGTGAAATAAGATATGATTTTCAATGTAATATTAAATATGTTATATGTATAGTAAGAATGTGATGTAATTTTGTGCAACAAAAAGTATTTGTGCCATTCACATTTTAAAACATAAATGTTATGGGATTTTTTTAGCTAAATTGCGTTTGATAATTATAATGACATTTTTGTTTTAAATATTAATAATTAAAATTTTAATTATAAAACAATAACCTTTGTTTATTTAGTGTGAAATAAAATATGATTTTGAATGCAATATTTAATCTGTTATAACGATAGTAAGAATACTTTCAAAGTCTTTTTGTGCAACAAAAAGTATTTGAATCATTCATATTTAAAAAAATAAATGCTATTTAATATTTTTGGCTAACATTCGTTTGATAATTATAATGAAAATTCTTTTATTTATTTAGTGGGAAACAAAAATATGATTTTAAATCTGTTATTAAATCTATTGTAACCAGGCTAAGAGACGTCTTTTTTCGTAACATGGAGTATTTGAGTCATTCCTATATTTTAAAACATAAATGTTACTTATTTTTTTTCAGTTAACCTGCGTTTGATTATAACAATGACAGTGTTGTTTTATAAAATTTATTTGTATATATTAATAGGAAAGATGTTTACATTAGAATCCCACAAGCTTAGCTGACAACCATTCGTAGCATAATTTAATACAGTCAAATAAATATGTTTTGAACCAGAAAATTTACCTAATAAAATGTGCCTTTCTTCTATCTAGTAGGTATATATGGTTTCAATTATTAAGTAAAATTTCTGATTCAAAAATTGTTACTTTAAATTGGTCAAAGCGACAGAGTGCTTCAGACGATTTGTCAGCTATGTATAAGTATTGTTGAATCCATTGCAATTATATTTAGTTTGCAATTATGTTTCTCATTCTGTGTTTATGACAAAATATTATGTTTGCCACTTGACTTAATATCACTTTCTCCATTTTTCTATAAATTTGTTTTTTCAAACAATTTGATTCCTAACTCTAATATACTTTAAATGATTCCATCTCACAGTAATTTACGTTAAAATAAAATGCATTTTTCGAACTTTTGTATTTATTTCAATTCATTATCATAAACAATTCAACATTGTGTTTATCTGCGAGTTAAAAATTTTAAGATAGTTGCATTATTTTGTTCTGAATTGCAGTGTATTCTAATTATTTAAACATTTTCTGAAATGAGAACTGTAGCAATTCTTTTATAAAATTAATACCTATTTGATATCTTTATTTTACTGATTAAAAAATATTTTATAAACATTTCTTGAAATGTTTACAAACTTTTCGTTCAGCAGTTACATTCGGATATCTTTATTGATATTATTTTCTAAATTATTAGACCCGAAATTAAAGATTTCAATTTCTAAAAAGCAATTTTATTCTTTCTTTCTTTTTTTTTTTTTTTTGAGAAAGAAGCATAATAGTGTTCAAAATGTTTACAACATTGCAATCAGTTTTGAAAAGATTGTTATATTTATATATTTTGTAATATAAATTAAATAACAAAGAATCTTTCTTTATGTTTGTATTAAAGATAAATCGGTTTATTTCATAAATTTTTGTTGCTCGTTGAGAAATGGAAAGATAAAAGAGTAGGATATAATCTTTAATGATTATCAATGATAGGAATTTAGATTATCATTAATTGTATTAATCGACTAAGAAGATGTAAGGTTTATCATTCCACAGTTATAAAAATGGATTTATAAAAGCTGAAATGTTTGACCAAATCTGCATTGTGCAAAATTATTTCCACCTTACTTCTTTAGATTTAGGGACCTTTCCCATATTGGTAAAATATGTGTAATCTTTTGTAATTCACGTACCACTACCTAAATATTTTATTCGTTATCAAAACCCCTCTTAGTTTTACGCTTGTATTTTTTCTACTCATACTTTTTAACGAAAGGTAAATATGATCTATTTCGCTGATGTTCAAATATAATGTAAAATGAGGTAGAAGTTTGAAGAAAATCATTTATCTGCTATATCTTTATGTGAATTAATGTTATCATTCATTAACAAGAAATAAACAACAAAACTACAAAAAATGGCTACTACTGAAAAATACAAAATTTTGTTTATTTAATGGGAAATAAATTATGATTTTAATTATGCTATTAAATCTATTATAACCAATGCTAAGACTATGACATCTTTTTTCGTAACATGAAGTATTTAGGCCATTCATATTTTAAAACATAAATGTTACTTATTTTCTTTCAGCTAACCTGCGTTTGATTATTATAATGACAGTTTTATTCAAGTTATATGTGTATAATAATAGGAAATATATTTACACTAAACTCACACAAGCATAGCATACAACCAACCAGAGGACTGTGTCAATTTAATCCAATGAAATAAACATACTTTGAACCAGAAAATTTACTTAATAAAGCGGGCCTTCCTTCTGTGTGGTACCATATTTGGTTTTAATCATGAAGTAAAATTTCTGATTCAAGAGTTCTTCATTTAAACTGATCAAAGCGAGACAGTGCTGCAGATGGTTTGTCAGCTATGCATAAGTATTGTTGATCTATTTGCAATTACATTTCTCTTAGTTTTACACTTATATTTTTTCTTCTCATACTTTTTAACGAAAGTTAAGTATGATCTATTTTTCTGAGGTTCAAATCTAATGTAAAATACTATCATGTAGCAGTCTGAAGAAAATCCTTTATCTGCTACATCTTTATGTGAATTAATGTCATCATCCATTAACATGAAATAAACATAAGTTCCTACATAAAATTCAACGTAAGGATATGTTACCTTATCTCAACCTTATGAAACAGTAACGAAAAAAAGAGAGAAAAAAAAATATATAGATATGATGAAAACCACCCACAGAAAAGTTTTACCTGCACAGTTTAACAATTACCAACCATTTCGCGATAAGCATGTGTAACCTCAATGGTGGGATTGGGGGGGGGGGGGGGGGCAGCGCTATTTCTTGCAAATAGTAGATCTTACAAATGTACTTCCAGAGGAAATCACGAATTATCACCGAGCAGGTCTAAAAACGCCGAATTCATCGCTATTGTTCCTGGATTCATTCCATATGATCGTGATAATATCTCAAACAAGCTTCAATGCGCCAAACAATCTCCCATCATGTCTAATAGTAAAGTTCATTGTTGTGCAATTTTCAGTTCACGTACGAAATATATATATCTTTATTTCTGAGACAGACCAAGATTAGAAATTCTGTCAGTGAAACACTTAAAGCTGTTGTCTGCCTCTGATGAATGGTGTAATGTTTAGAACGTGTTGAAATTTACTAAGAACTTTCATTTGTCTTTTCTTATAAACGTCAGTCAGTATCAGATACACTTTTAATTAGATTAAACTTGTCTTTTTATCTGACAATGATTTCTGGTTCTGTGGTATTTTTCATGTTGAAAGTATGTGATTTAATGAAATTTTTTCTTGTGTTTATTCAAAAAAAGTCGCTGAAAAATATTTCTTCGCCAATTAAAAGTTTTTTTTTTCTGATTGCCATATCACCGTTTTGTAATTAAGTTTAAATTAGCATTATTTAGTATAAATATAATTTCGATGTTTAAATTAAAAGTTATTGAATTTGTATGATTTTACATTTTTTTCTTGTATGTAAGGAAATATATGCCTTCGGTTAATGGTGTAATCTTAGAACGTGTTGCAATTTACCAAGGACTTTCATTTGTCTTTTCTTCTAAATTCAAGTCATTCTGTATCTGATGTACTTTTAGCTAGATTAAGCGAGTCTTTTGTCTGATAATGATTTCTGGGTCTGTGGCTTTTTTTTTTTTTTTTGGTCTGAAGTATGTAATTTAATGTAATTTTTTTCCCCTTGGGATTAAAAAAATCGTTGTAGGACATTTTCACGCAAATTAAAGAGGTTTTTAATATTGTCATATGGTTGTTTTATGAATAATTTATAATTAAAATTATTAAGTGTAGTTGTCATTTTGATGTTAAAATTAATATTAGATGGATTTCTATGATTTACATGCCTTTGTATGTAATGAACAGTAATTTAAAATGGAAGAATAAAATTAAACAAAAATGAAAACATAAAAGATGGCCAGATCAAACTAGATATATCCCTTATAAGTCGTTTTTTATAAATGTAATTGTAGAAATACTGATCTAAATTAAGAAAAGTCGGAATGATTTATGTGCTATATACATTTTCATATTCCACTTTTAATTTATATTTTGTAGTACTCTAGTCTTTTGCAGTATTTATATTTAATTTTGTAGGATTTATATTCATTTCTGTACACTTTTCTAATATTTTATTTTTTTTATTTGAAAAGCGTAATAAAAGCCGATGCGTAATTAAACCTCCTAAAAATTTGTTTATGAACAGATCGACATTAATTAGCAAGGGTAAAATTTTTCTCCAAATTGGTACTAGATTTTTTGTTTAAAGAAAAATGTTATCCTAATTTTTCTTTTGACATAAAGAAACTTTAGTGTTTCCATCACAAAATGGTACATAATGTCTCGTTCTTACTATAAAGTATAGTATTGTGAAATTTCGACACTATACTTCCAGTCTTTGATATAAGTAAAAAAAATAATCTTAGTGCGTAATGAATGTTCAAAAACTTCGATAAATATGTTGTTTTATTCCTTAATACATATATTTAATTTGTTATTTTATTAAATGATTCAATTACAATTAATAGTTCTAAAATTTTGTCACAATTTGCTTTAATGCTGATTATATAATATATCTTTCCTGCCTGAAAACTGAAAATACATTAATATTTGATTGAAAAAAAATATTTATACCTTAATCCTGTTCTCAAATCAAAACCTGTCATTTAGTGCAACATTTATGAAATCATGGTGCTGTGGTGTTCACCTCCACATCCATAACTTTTTCAAATATTACGGAATTAGATTTCAAACAACTGAAAAAATTTAGAAAATTATCTATAAACCAGAACCCAATGTCATAGTTGATATCGTGTTTTTGAAACACGTAAACTTGCGAAAAAGTATTGGTCAACTACAATTAAAGGGGTCGGGGCTAGAGACTTCTAAGCCACATTTTTGAACTTCTGAGATATTTCAATTTGAAAATTTGATCAAATACTCAAATCAAGATATATAACATAAAGATTTTTTTGCCAATGTCTTGGTAACATTTGAGATATTCTGAGTAACAATATGGCATTACTTTAATGATATTACTATTACGTTTTTTGTAAATTAGCTATCTTCATTGGGGGCATAAACATCTGGCGTAAAAATGACACCTGGGGCATATGCTGCCACCCAGTAACATTAGAAACAAATTATATGTAGGATATTATAATTTACAATATTAAGCAACAGATTAGTGTTAGATTTATTTACCAAAAATGTGGCTTGGCACTTTCTTGTCTCGACCCCCTAAATTAAACTTTCACTAAAGATATGTAAGTATATCTCGCTTATAATATCTGAATCAACTCATACGGCCAGAAAATTGTATGTGTCACTAGATGAAAATTCTATAATATTTATTACATTCATTTAATTTAAAAACGGAATTTCGGATTCCTAGAAAGTAAAAGATTTTATGAGTAATGTGCGTAATTTGAAATTTTACACTAATTTACCAATAAATGAGTATTTGTATGCCAATAATGTGTATGCATAAATTATTTTTAATTCCTGAACTGTTACGCAGCTAAAAAAAAAATGGTTTTCTATGTATGAAATTAAGCTTGTCAAAATTACCGGTCTGTATTATAAAGCAAAAACATGTCCGTGACTAACGCTGACGTTACATTGACGATAGCAACGCACCTGACGAATAAATTTCGCTTTGTCGACATTTTTTTAAAACTTTTAAACATGGCACAATTTCAAATTTTACACCGTCGAATAGCGAAAGAAAGTACTTTCAAATGCAATTTTTTGAAAACGATTTATAACTAAGCGCTTAAACCACTGCATTTATCTGAATGAAAAGGTCTGCTGTAAGTACCGTTCTTTAGTGATTTCTTCGGCTATTAACTACTGGCAAGCGGTTAATAGCCGCTAAGTATCGCTCTTAATAAATTAAAAAAATATATTTAAATGCATAATTGATATTTTTCATATAAAAAGGCTTTTTGGTGTTGTCAGTTTAGTGGACAATCTAAAAAAAAAAAAAAAAAAAATACATATTAAACGTAAACAATCTATTGGAATTTTCATTTACAAAAAAAAAAAAAAAAAAAAAGATTTTTACCTATGTTCTGTAACCCGGGAAGTCCGGATTGGATCTCCTAATTTTTATTAAAAAAAAAAGTTCCACAAAGGGAAAGAGAAAAGAAAGAAGTTATTATTATTTTTTTCAGATAGAGGGTAGTTTAAGGTTAATGCGCACATGAATATGTTGTGGTCTCTAGCTTGCTTAATCGCAGATGAGAAATCTCAAGAACGGAGCAAATTCAGTTAAGTGCTCCGTTCAATGGCTGGTCCGAGATTATTATAGTTACGCTAAAGCAGTGGAGTGGAAAATGCACGTCGGACTCTTTCATTCTTAAAGATGTAGTTTATGATTTCCTTGTTTATACGTCAGGAAAAAATCATTGTAAAATGTCTTCTGATTTTATTAAGTAATGGAGAAAATTGAGCAAAATCTTTTCATAAATGTAGGCAACGCAAAATCGTGATGTGATTCTTGAAGTGCCAAAAGAAGGCCGGAAGTACTTTAAAATAAGCGATCTTCTAATATAGATAATACAAATGTAATTTTGTAAACATCACGTCATTTAAGTATGCGTTAAATGGTCATTTCTCTGTGAGTCACTTTATCAAAGGTAATATTACACAATTTAAGCAAGTTGCAAATGATTTCTGTTAGAATATAATAAGCAATCAAGCAGAAATTACTATATTCAGATTGACCGATCAACTGCGACACCACATATGGAAAAATGGAAAATTAAGAGTGGATGAATCCTGAAATCATTATAAGAAAAATGCCATATCAATAATGGAAAGGATAAAAAAGTCAATAGAAATAAATCCAATTGGATTAAGAAAACGAAAAAACTTCATTTTCCAATACAACTTTAAGCATTATGGACTGGACTGGACTCGGACCAAACATTTTTGTAAGCACATGAAATAGTTATAACATATATGTATATATATATACTAGACCGTATTATGCAAGTATTTGGTAGAACCAGAATTGCACGCCATATTTAAACATCAACAAGTGCAAATAAGCAAAACATAAAAAACATTAACAAATCAAACCAGAACAAAATAACTAAACTAAAAGGCTGTGGCCCACTGCCGATGACGCCACAGCCTTTCAGTTTAGTTATTTTGTTCTGATTTGATTTGTTATTTTTTTTTTAATGTTTTGCTTATTTGCACTTGTTGATGTTTAAATATGGCGTGGAATTCTGGTTCTACCAAATACTTGCATAATATATATATATATATATATATATATATATATATTATGCGCTTATCACATAAATGCTATTGTTTTGAAATTTTGTCTGGCTTATATAAATATATATATATATATATTGTGTCTATGCATAATTCAGTAGCACAAATCGAGTACATTTCAATTTTTTTTTTTTATATTTAGGAATTTTTTTTTAAAAATCAATCAACTATGTTCCATTTTGTTCAATAACCTTCAGGCCATCTCTCCATGCTTCATTATCCCTCTTTCATAGAAATCCTCAAATATTTGGTCAAAGAAGTGATCCAAGTAGTTTTTTTGCGTCCAGGGAACTGAAGTTCTTGTTATTCGCTGTTCAAACGCCATACAAACGAACTATTTTTGAAGCGGATGATCACTCGTGATAAAAAATGGATTGTTTACAATAATGTCAGTCGAAAAAAATAGTGGTCAAAGCTCGGAGAGACTGCTCAGGCGGTCGCAAAGGCTGGATTACACCCGAAGAAAATCGTGCTCTGTATCTGGTGGAATTGGAAGGGAATCGTCTATTATGAGCTGCTACCACCCAACCAAACGATTGATTTGATCAAGTACTGCTTACAACTGGATAAATTAAAGCGAGCAATCAACTAGAATCGGCCCGAATTGGCGAAGAGAAAGGCCATTGTGTTCTACCATGACAACGCCAGACTGTACGTTTCTCTGATGACCCGGGATAAACTATTGTGGCGTGGATGGGATGTTTTGATGCAGCCACCGTATAGTCCGGATCTTGCACCTTCAGATTATTACTTGTTCTGAGCGCTACATAACAATTTGAATAACACGAACTTCAGTTCCCTGGACGTCCTCAAAAACCACTTGGATGACTTCTTTCCCCAAAAATTTCAGGATTTCTATGAAAGAGGGATAATGAAGCTCGTGGAGAAATGGCAGAAAGTTACGATTTAAGTTATTGAACAGAATGGAACATATTTGATTGATTGAAATTATTTTTTTCCCCCTTAATATTTTGCGTTTGAAATTTACTCGATTTTTGCTACGGAATAATGCATGGACCCAATATACATAGTTTGTTCATATATACATTTATACCTTTGATTACAATAGAATGGGATCTTTTAATCTTTTTTTTTTTTTTTTCCTTTGGAATTGATTTTGCATCTGTGGATTTTAGCATTTATCCACTCTTAATTTTCAAATATTTCCACATGTGATGTCTTAGTTGACCGGTAATATGAATGATGTAATTTCTGCCCTGTGCATTTTGTAATATTAAATATACACAGTGGTGGTTCGTGAGTGGTTTTATTTGGGGCACTAAATGCATGGCTGCCAAATTTATTATTTTCTTTCCGCTAATTTTTAAAAGAAACCTTCGACTTATTTATTGGCAGAAAGTTCTGTCATTAAACAATCAAAACTTTTCTTTCAAAAAATAATGGTAAGAAAAGAATAATTTTTTCAGCCTTGCATTTAGTGCCCCAAAAAGAGTCAGTCACGAGCAGCCACTGGATATACATATTTCTATAGTATTATAATTACTGGGTCATTTATATTTTGTTTATTTTCCAATGATTTAACAGTTATTAATCGCAAAAAGATTTATCCGTAAAAAAGCAAAGTAAAATATTTAATGTTATTGCTTAATCTCTTGTGCAAATTATCCTTAATTTATTATTCACGAAAACATCGTGTAAAAAGAACACTATTTATTAAAAGTAAACATATGCAAGAGTTCAAACTTGACTTTTTCTTTATGAATATCAAAATATTTCTTATTCCCCCTTTGTGAATGACTGTTACCACATGCTTATTTAAAGGCCTGGAATTGCGGAAATTCTTCTTATGACATCTTTTAAAAGAAATTTTGATGCTTTACTAAATTAATTAAAAATGATATTAATAAATAAATGCTTGTAAAAAAAATCATTTGAATATTTTTTAATTTATTCTTATCTGTCTCAGTTGGAAATGCAATTAACCCAGTGTAAGCTGTCTCTCTTGATATCGCTAAACATAAAAATATCCATTACAATTCTTATTTTGCATAGAATTGTTTCGTGTTTAAAATTTTGCTTTTTACCTAACTCTTTTTCTTGTGTTTGTATAATTTGCACTGATTAAAATTACACAATGTGTAAATAATTTAAACAACATAAATAAATTTGAAAATGTTAGGAATTCACTTTGATTTCGTATAAAATACTTCTGAAGGTATAGTATTTTTCCATCCATTGGCAATTTTTCTTTTACATTTTATTGTTTTAAACTAAAATGTCGATTATATGACCAAGCACATTTTTCATATAGGTGCAGGTTACTTTTTGTGCAGTTGAACAGCTTACTATGTTAGTGATTTCATGGGCTTCCCAGTTAATGTCAACTTTACGCCTTGTCTATAAAAAATTGCTTTATTTATGCTATCATTTATAAATAAATAATATATGATTTTATATTATAATTTAAGTGGTGTATATTTTTTATTTGATTTCTTTTTTATAATGGTTGTTTTCTTCAGTACAAATCATGTTTATAAAATAGATATTTGAAAAAAAATATATATAATCCCATACACCTGGCCTCAGACACTGGGCTTAAAGTCAATAAATTTAAAAAGTAGGCCTTTTTGTAACATAGAAAGGTATCCCTCCACAAAATAAATATTTTGAAACATATTTAAAATAAATAAATGAAAAAATACTCATCTTAACTGCTCTGATGTGAAAGTAAAATCTATCAAATACGCAGTTAAAAAAATGTCTATTTATTATTATTTTTTCAATAACATGTCTATTACGATGCTGCACTTATGTATCTAATATAATTATATACATATATGTATTTTTTTTTATTTATAAACTTTTATAAATTAAGTGGTATGTGTTAGAATTTAATTTAATGTTTTCTTTTCAATAACTGTTTTCTTCCGTACAAATCATATACATAACTTTTTTAGCTTTTCAAAAAGAAAAAAATTCTTATTCATTTACCGAATATTCACATCCGGACCTATATCATATTCAGTGGCACCAGCTGTAGCCACTGAATACTATACTGGTAGCTAACAGTTGTTACTAAGAACATAAGTGCAACTGATGCTACATCCAGTTTAATCGTTTAATTGACCAATTAATCAATAAACCGGGATATACTTAAAGCAAGCAATCGTTATAAAAATACGAAAGTTTAAGTTTGACAAAACTTTTATTATAACAAATAGTAACATGCATGAATATGATTATCTTGTTAAAAAAAATTGTTTCTTTTTATTTTCACTAAAATAATGTGTATATAATATTACAATTTAAAAATTTCATTGTAGCTATGGATAATAAAAAATACACAAATGAAAGTGATAAACAGATTATTGATTATTTATTATAAACCTTGATACCTGTTATTAATGCAGAAAACATTATTCTCTGTTTCCTGAAAAGCTAGTTGTTATTAAATTTGTTTATGATTAGTAGACGTTCTGACTTGTGAAAAGAATTGTTAAAAGGGGCTATTGCATGTTTTGTGTTCTAATTATCCAATATTAAAGTAATTTATTTTTAAGACTGCATTAAAAAAATAGAATGAATTATCTCAAAAAGATCATTACTGTTTAAAGTTCGTTTTAATAACGTTATTCTTCCTCAAATTTTATACATTTTTGTATGCTAATTAAAGGTATTCAAATTTCTTTCTTTATAGAAAAAAAAAAGAAAGAAATGGTCGCCTTAGCTCTTTGCACTTGTTGAAGATTATCGTTTGAAAATAACTATCATATTTTTGTGCACCACTATTTGTAAACAAAATTTTTGTCATAGATTTTTATCGCAAATATTCTAGTTCTACAATAAAAAATTTGTTGTGAAATACTGGTAGCGAAAGCTCAATTCTGAAATAGTGTTAGCCACAAGCTTTGTCGGACCTTACCTGACAAACGAGTGCAAAAGGTTACGTTATCACCAGTAGAATAAGTCATGTTAGCTTAAATCTCCACCTCCCCCCCCCCCCCCTAAAATGTTAAATTTTATTGACGGTGTTTATTTAAATTGTAAAATTTTAATAATATTTTGAGTGAATCATTAATGTTCAACGTTCGTTTTTTATTTAAATTGTAAAATTTTAAGAATATTTTGAGTGAATCATTAATGTTCAACGTTCGTTTTAATAACATTATATTTTTCTCAAACCTTTTAAATATTTGTATGCTAATTGAATGGACTCAAACTTCTTTTAAAAACTGGTCATTTTAAATGTAATCGTGTTAATTTAAAATCTCAACAAATGTTAAATTTTATTGATGGTGTGTTTTTAAAAATGTAAATTTTAAATATTTCACTTTTCTTATCCTCAGAAATTTTGAGATGAATTTTGCAAAGTCAACCATGGATGATAAACAATATAGTTTGAATTTGTAAAGAACAGTTATGCAGTTTTTTTTTCTACTTACCCATCATACGCAGTAGGGTAAGTCTTGTAATCGTTCTGAAAATCAAAAAAATTTGTTGACGAATTTACACGTTTCAGACACTGAAGATTCCGAAAAACATGTTTTTAGAAAAAAAAAAAATTGCCGTCCGTCTGTGTGTGTGTGTCTGTAAACGCTCTATCTCCCAAACAAATTGGGATAGAGACTTGAAATTTGGTATGTACTTAGTATGTAATAATGGGAAGAAGTTTATTGAATTTCAGTAACCTCGATTATCAGGAACTATTTTTTTCTCAAAATATTCGTTCGGACTCTCAAAATATTCGTTCTGTTAAAAGGTCCATAAAAATTTCGAAATTGTTTATTTTAAGGATTGAATATAAAAGACAATAAAAAACATAAATTTTGCATAAAGAATGAAGTCCATCGGATAATTAGTTGCCGAGATATTTGTAATTCTATTTTCCACACTTCTCGTTTTTCACGATCCTGTATTTCATTCAAATTTCAACTCAAAGATATATTTTAATTGGAAATGAGACGCTTAATCCGGCGCAGTAAACCGTTAGTTAATATGATTATCAATTTTGGAGTTATAAGGATGTTTCTTTTCCGCAATTCATTAATAGAGCATTTAAAGTTTATGACGTCATCAAGCGACGATTTTATTCGATTTACAATGCATTTTATAAATAGTTTACACATGTTTTATTTTCATATTTTATATTATGTATATCATGAGGGGTAAGTATTACGGTGGCCGCCAACGACTAGTTTCAAATAGCGGGTGATATTTTGATGTCCTTTATTCACAGTGTTTTTATGGTGTATTTAAAAGGAACGTCAGTGTCTTGATAAAAAGAGACGGCTATAAGCTCTTTACCATCAATTCTTTTGCGTAAGATTTTTGAAAAAAGAACATAATCTGTGCTGCCTGTATCTTTTATACATACAGTAATACACTACCGCGCATGTGTGGTAGTGTATTACTGCTTATATTACTGTTTATTACTGTTAATTTTACGGTATAATACTGGCAGCTGGTATCAATCAAAGGTGTCCTAATTTCTTGCATTCTATAAAATATTAATAATATTTATATATATTTATACATATCTAAATATTTATTTAAGGGTCCTGTCCCCTCACGCGAAAACACCCGCTCGCTAATTTTAATCCTATGGGACAGTTATTTTACAATATTTCGTTTGCATTTCAATATTTTTAAACGATTTTTTTTTTTCATTGGATGTTTGAGATCGATTTCTACAGCGCATTCTTTTTTACTTTTTAGATTTTCTTCGCGGACTTTTTTTTTCATGGGGATACTTTCACTTTCGAAGTATCTTTAATGGATTTTATTTAAAAAATATATATACAAATAAATAAACATACACGCCATAATGACAGAGAAACCATTTTCTTTCTTACATTTCCGATAGGGGACATAGCGAGGGAATGATATCTTCATTTAAAAAAATATTTTTAATGTTATATTTCAATTTCAGTAAGCAAATAATAACAGTTTATGTGTATACCTGATTAATATTGATAGTTTAAATCACCCTTTAAAAAAATTGAATTTAAAAAAATACTTTTACAAGACTCCTGGGGCAGGAAATTGTCACTTTTCTGAAAATTACTCATATACCCTATCGATTTAGAGTATTTTTTTTCCAGTAATTTATTATAGGTTTCTTATTTTGAGATTAAGAAACACAATAAATGATCTACTCAGTTTTTGCTCTTCTTGCACTATGTAAATAAATGTTCAGCTGATAAAAGTGTAAGATGAATATCGATGAGAAGCAAAACTGCTAATAATTTTCAATCTTTGAATTATCAGCAAGCTTTTTGAAAACTACAACGATAAGATTTCGATTCAAAAAAGAAAATGCTTCATGTAAGAACTTCTGTAATCTAATATATATATATATATTTATCAGTAAGTGATTCTTGAAAGGCATCAACTATTTGAATATTTTTTTTCTCAAAGTCTGTAAATAATTGAAAAGCTGATAAAAAACTAAAGAGGCTTTTGTTGATGAAGAACCCTTTTTGATAACCCGGAGTCCAAAGCTTTCATGTGACCCTAAAAGCAGTTTACTGTATCGTTTCGATGAAGGATGTATGAAGTTGATTGTTGACAGATACTTTGTTCAGCGTAATCAAAATTAGGTTGTTTCATGAACACAAAATCACACTCCCGTTTCCACTTCTTAAATAACTTCTTAAATAGATTGGCTTTATTTTTGAAAAAGTAAATTTTAAATTTTCGTAAAATTCTTAACGAAGACACATGGAAACCCCAAAAATTTTCAGGTAAACCAAAAATTCTATAAATTATCTATTGTACTGAATTGTGGAAGAATAAAAGAAGAAGAATATGATGTTTTGATGAACGGTGTATGAAGTTCATTGTTGACAGATACTTTGTTCAGCGTAATCAAAATGAGGGTGTTATACGAACACAAAATCACACTCCCCTTTCTACTTCTTAAATACACTGGCTTTATTTTTGAAAAAGAAAATTTTAAATTTTCGTAACATTCAGAAACAAAGCCAAGTGGAAACGTCCCTAAAAAATTTTCAGTTAAAGCAAAAATTCTATAAATTATATATTGTTCTGAATTGGGGAGGAATGAAGGAAGAATGATGTGATATTTTGATGAAGGATCTATGAGGTTAATTGTTGCCAGATACTTTGTTCAGCGCGATCAAAATGAGATTGTTATACGAACCTAAAATCACACTCTCATTTCTACTTCTTCAATCGATTGGCTTTATTTTGGAAAAGGAAAATTTAAAGTTTTCGTAAAATTCGGGAACAAGGCCCCATGTAAAAAAAAAAAATAATAATAATTTTCTGATAAAGCAAAATTTCTGCAAACTATATGCTGCACTGAATTTTGAAGACAATTAATTTTTTGTCATAATTTAAGGCAAATACTTCTTTCCACATCGGCAGAGACAGTGAGATAATAGGACATTCTTTTAGTGTGGTAAAATCTGCAACTATGAAATGAAGTAAATTTTGTTGTAATCCCCCCCCCCCCCCCCAAGGATTCTTAATTTATTTCCAAAAACAATCGCTTCATAGACTCCTTTATCTGCCTTCAGCATTTAACTTTTAGTTAGAAACTCTTAAGAATAACTTCTTGAGGTAAATGCAAATATTTTGTTCTTTATTTGAATCTAACTTAACTGACTTAGCGGAACTAACCATGGGAAAAAACATAAACTGAATAGGATCCTGTTATTTTCGGGTATAAAAGCAACATTTATTTCTTTTGTAAATTTTATATGGTTTAAAAAAATCAGATACCTACACCATATTTTCTGTGAAATAAAAATAATATTTAAAAAATAATCAAGTTTCTTCCAAAATATTTAATGAAAATCAACATAATGCCTACTCATTTTTACATCGGATTGATTCGAACAAAGTTAAGATTAAATAGGTATTAGAACACTTTTAAAATGTCAATAGTGTTCTTTTATATATAGCAGAATAGTATGTAATCTCTCAGTATGTATCCCTCCCCAAATACCTCACAGACTATTAAACAATATGTATTTGAAATTCAATTTTATTCATTGTAAAAATGTATCATTATAGATCTGTAAAATTTCAGAAATGTATTTTAAAAATCGTTAAATAAAAATATTTTTCATATTTCTCATTGTTATATCATATTCTTACATTGACTTAGTTGAGGTTAAATCGCTTTTACAACCCTTGTAATAGCCAATAATGTTCTTTTATATAAGAAATACCAGAGTAGTATGTAATCTCGTAGCATAGATTCTCCTCCCTCATCACCAATCCCTCACAGAATATTAAACGATATGTATTAGAATTTTTTTTTTTTTTTTTTTTGAAAATAGGTCATTATAGATCTGTACCTCATTCATTTAACATTACGGCGGGCTGTGCGATGTTGTTATGGCAACAACCTCCGTTGGTACATCAGCTGACTTGAAGTTTCGTTATATGCACCATCTTATCTTTTATATATACCAAAATCTTTGACGCTAAAATTGGTTAAAAAAATGTGACGTTGCCTCCCGTACTATAAGCTTTATAAGAACATGTTTTGGTTTCAAGATAAGTTCATAAACTTTGTACAAAAATGCAAAACAACTTTTAATGAGAGAATTTTTAAAATATGTGATAGGATAAAGAAAACTGCTATCATCTATTTTAATGAATCTATCTCATCTAAATCATCTATTCTAATGGCGTGACAATTAATTTTTCATTCTGCAGTGTGATTGTCGAAATAAAAATAAAATAAAATCATAACAAACAGTTTAACTTAATTTTTTTTTTCATATTGAAATAAACATGCACGTTTATTTTTAACAAAACAAAAGTGTCTAGTGAGTCATCATTTTCGTAATCTATGTTAAAAACAAAAAATTAAATAATTATTTAAATATATTATTTTCCAATAAAAATAAAACAATTAAATTGTGCTACTTGCATAAATGGAAACAACATTTTAAAAACGAGCATTATTAGTGTACTAATGCATGGTTTATTTGTATGCTCCCTTTAAAGTTAGAGGATTTTTTATTTCTTCGGCCAGAATACCTGAATTATTCTATAAGAAGATACTGGTTCCCAGGAATTTTCTGACCTAAAAATTCCCTGAAATGTAGGAACCCTGTAGTAAAAAATTTAATAAAATTATTATTATAAATAATATTTTAATTTAGAATTAAATTAGATTTCCTTTTTTTTTTCAAAATTATAATAATGTCATGCAATGGAAATGTAACACATCTGTTTGCTACATCAGATAGTTATAATATAAAAGAGGTATTAAAATTTCGAATGCCCTGGCACTGGAAAGTTATGTTTTCTTTGTTTTCACTCCTTTAACCCTGTAATGCTTACGATAGAAGCTTTGACATTACACGTTTATATATTTTTTCTTTTCTTTCTAGAAAGTTGTTTTTAGTTTATGCTATTATTAACGAATTTTTGTTAACGATAATGGTAAATTTCAGTGTTAGATGGCTGGGACATTTTCAGATAAAAAGGTCTAATGTAACATGGATTGTTGCGGGTAAACAAACAACAAGAAAGATAACATGAACAAATTAAGAAAATGATCTTTTTCGTTTTTAAAAATATTTAGTACTCTAAATGAAAATAATGTAAGTGTTTTAATATATTTGTATCTAGAAGAAATACTTTAATTCTCTACATTTTGGACTAATTTAAAGTTTCTTTTCAAAATTACTAATAACCATTCGATATAATTTTCAAATGTTCTCCAGTAAAAAAATAAAAATAAAATAAAAAATAAGAAAAGGAAAAAAGAAAGAAACGAAAAATGTTTTAAACATTTAAACAGTTTAGCGACTTTTATTTTAGTTGCTTTAAAAATTAGACAAGTAATCACAAAAAAATGATTATATTTTCTGCGACATATCTCAGGGTGAAATTAAATTGTTAAGGTCACAGATAATGCATAAATAAATTAATCCAATACAGACGTTTTAAAAACATTCTAAGACTATAAAAAAAAGAAAAAAAACACTTATTTCTTTTTCCTTTCATTTTTAAAATAATCATAAGAAATAGAACAATTAAATATCACTTTCAGAAATATTCTTTTTAACGTATTTTTTAAATAAATTAATCTATTATTCAGTGTTTGAAATTAGCGGTCGTTAGTCGTCAAATACAACTAAATTATTGCATTTGACGCCTAGCTTTTAAAAAATATTTATTAACTATTATTTTAACGGTTAACACACACATACATATACAAAAAAAAATTAAAAACAAATAAAATAGTGCACTTTTGATTTTATTTTAACGAGATGTATTATATATATTTTTTTTTTTTTTTTTTTTCACTAAATTCAATTGTAATTATTAACGTTTGGATAACATTTTGTTTTACATGATTTTACAAGTGCATTTTTCTATTAATTTCTAAAAATGCTTTACGTCAGTTTTACAATTGTTTCAATTATTATAATCTTGGAGATTAAGAACTTCAATAATTTTAAATAAAAACAAAATACTCGTGTTTTTTTTTTTTTTTTTTTTAAGTAACATGCAATATTAGTTATGTTAAAAATTAATTTTAGAAATTGCAAGTGAAATTTTTAATTTGACACCTAAGATATTTACAGTACACTGTAAAAAAAAAACGGGGAAAAATACTGCTGATTTTGCAATGAATAGCTTCACTCACATTAAAAAACAGCATTTTTGTAATTTCAATACCGATTTACAGGAATCGTCGTATTTTTAAGATAGGCGAAAGCACCCGGACCGCATTCCAAATGAGATTACCCACAGGTGCGTGTGAAGTGACCAGAGCATTGTATTATTAGCGTTAGTGTCGTTCGATGGTAGCGTCGTTCTTCATATGTGCTTATTATTGCAATTCATAATGTCGGTTTTGGATACACAAACTAGAGCATAGAGACTGGATAAATATTTGAAAAATTAAGGGTAAGTTTTATTTTTATGTTTATTTTTGTCATTGATTTAATAACCATAAAGTAGTCAGTTCTCTTATATAATGTAAGATACAAATTTCGCTTATGACCACGTGTATATAAACGTTCACGTCAATAACGTGTATAAAGATTTAAAAATTTTGGCTTCAATTATAACAAAACATTATTTTAGCAGTTTATCTAATTTTTAAGTAATTTATTTAGCGTTTTCTCATAAAACTTTATTATTATTTACTTAGTATCACATTAAAAGAAAAAGGAAACGAAGTTCCTTATTTTTTATGCTTTATTTAGCTTTTATATATTTTTCAAAACTTCATTTTATCCGTTTGTATTTTAATATAATTACTAATCTAAATCATATAATTATTATTTTATTCTCCAAAAGTTTAGGTTCACTTTGTGTGCTTATTTAAATAGTGTTATTTAGTTAATGTATTTTATTGTACTTCACTAAATTTTTAATGACAGTCTTACTACAACTAAAGCTGATTTTGTGCCAGCGATATTCAAATTTTATCGATTATTTTTTACGTGCATTTATTTTCAAATTTTTAAATGCGATTTTCAATTTATTTATTGAGTAATCTGGATACGCTATTTTACTAATTCATAAAATATTTCAAAAGTTTATTTACTATTATTGCAGCATTAAATATCAGCAGATCGCTTTTTTTTTTTTTTTTTTTTTTTGTTCATTATCTAACAATAAAAAATAATTCGTATCCAGAGATATTTTGAGTGTTTTCGATGCATATTGTATAGTATTCTACTTGAAATTGGCATATGAAACACTCTTTGCAATGAGTTATAATACTTTGAAATTTTCTATTTATTATTTTTTTGGTGTATTTTATAATTTAGTTTTATGGTGCTAAATTTGTATCTTACATATGTATAATAGAATTGATTATATAAAATGTTATTACAACAATGATATAAGTAAGCATAAAGATAACACTTAGTGCTCTTAGTCTGTTAAATATGTCTCAGTATCATAAGAAAAATTCAAAATAAATATAAATAATACACAGGGGGGGAAGGGGGGATACAAATATATATCTACAAAAAAATATATAAAAATTTTACAGTGATGCTATTAAGAGTGCAATAAAATTAACAGCAAAAAATGCTGTAAAAATTTACAAATTTACTGTAAAATAAAAAAAAACTGAACTGCTGTAAAATTAACTGCAAAAAATGCGGTGAATTTACAAAAGTGCTGTTTATCCATGAAAAACAAAATAGCTGTAAATTTACAGCAAAATATGCTGGCACCCATATTGCCAGCATTTTTTGCTGTAAAACTACAGCGGTTTTTTTTACAGTGTAGGTGTTATTTGATGCCTACATTTTATTTCCTAATTTATATCACTGCTATTATTAGTATTTAACATTAGTATTTAATAACATTAAAATTTATGAAATTAAAGAAACGTCAAATTTTTCTATTGTCATTCTCACCTCTTTTACTTTTACGGGACTTAAAAAAAAATCATCATAAGAAATAAAAGAAACATCTCTTAAAAAATATTACTTACTATGTGTCTGTTTTAATAGCTACTATATCCACTATGGATATATGAATTGTAATGATCTTTAACACAAAACATAGCGGGGATGTTAGTTAAGTTTTATAAAACCTTTTTATCGCACCGTTCAAATGTCCAGTTGTTGGTAAATTTAGTGTTAATTAATTCTGCGATATTGATTGAAAATGTCGGATTATTCTACTTCTTATACGTCTCAAGAAATATATAAAATAAGTTAAAAAATAAATAATTGTGTCTTTCTTAACTGCTAGGGTTCGCATTTTTTTATTTTTTTTTATTTTAGTATTCTTATCTGAATAACGTTAATTGAGAGAGAGAAAGGGGGAGAAAGATTGATTGATTGATTGATTTATTTTAAATTTTATCACTATTATAATTTATTTATCAATGAATTTTATCATCTAATATTATCGTTCCTGTTTCAGAGAAAGTTCGTTGCCATTTCTTTGTATTTTACGCTTTTCTTTATTAAAAATTAAGAATATTTGATAACCCAGGCTCTCTTAATCCACTGGTCTAATTTTGAAGATTGAAGCTCGCTGACTTACCCTTTACGATAGCATTTACCTTTAAGGTTGGGCCATTGGGACCAGGGCCTACAGCTGTGACTCAGTCAAGGGAGCCGCATAAGAATATGAAGAATATGGTAAGAATATGAGAATAGAAAAGTATACATATTTATTCATTATTCAGAGTAATCACAATGAACAGTCATAACTAATATCCTTTTCTATTCTCATATTCTTACCATTATTATTATCCTCATTATTAGATACCGCAAGAAATTATTTTCAGAATTATGCTGAGTATCGTACTTTCCTGTCGTATATTAACTGAAATTTATGTAATTAGTGACATTTTCGCATTAAGTCAGTAAGAATGAAACATGAGTATAAGTAGATTCTACTCCTATAACCACAAAATACATAGTTATGTCTTTCCACAACAGCATATTTTAAGAAAAACATATAATTGAATATTGGCTAATTTATAAGGAGCTCTCAAAAATCAGCCAAGTCCAGGGCTGTCGAATTCATTAAGACAACCCTGCTGATGCTAAAACATTAACACAGAATAGCTGAAAAATGTGGGACTTTTCACTTCCTTTTCCTTCTCCACTGCATTTTTTAAGATTCATCACAAATCTACTGTAAATCCTACTTTTTTAGGCTAAGAAAAAGTCTGAGTCAGGGTAATCGTATCTGTGTTGAATAATGACCTTTTGAATAGCTGCCATAGACGTTTATTTAGTAATTCATAAAAAATGCCATACACTTCGTTGCATTTGACACAATGCTCCCAGAAAGTTCCGTTTGGATGAATGCCTCTGAAAAATCCAACACCTCCAAGCCGGACAAACTAAATACACCTCACTTCAATAACAGGAAATGATAAGATACTTCACGCTTCGTGACATCTCACTACTAAAGCCTCAGATTTCAAGATGTACATGCGACACACATTTAGTTCAGTCTAGTGTACATAATTTTTGACTAAGTGACGTAACTCTTCTGCTGCAAAAATATTACCCGACATTCCATTCGGTTGCCACTTATTAATCAGTTCTGTGCACTTGGAAACGCTTATAACAACAATCAACTACAGAAAAATAACAAAAAATTTGTTACCTTCAGACCAAAACATTTAACCCTTTAAATGGTTAATTTCATTCCGTTTGACCTCGTTCATTCTTCAGTAGAGCTCATATACAAAGGCAATTAAGTAGAGAAACTATATGAGAGTGCTGCTGATCTTTTTATTTTTTATTTTTTTAATAATTTTTTTTTTCGTATATTTTTTTCCGGTAATTGTTTTTATTTTTATTTATTTATTTTTTTTTTTTTATCTAGTTTCGATATAAATCAATAAGCAAGACATATGTAGTCATCTTAACTCATTAATGCCGGTTGGTACGAAAAGTTACCATTTAAGTGATACGAAACTTTTAAGTATGAACACCAGTATCTTAGTAAAAAAATAATTCATATTAACTAATGTGAAACTATCAGAGATTCAATCAGTTAAAATAACAGTATGGGAAAACTGGTGTCAACTGATATCGAAGTATTAAAAGAAGTGTAAAATAAGTCGGCGTTAATGGGTTAAGCATTTGAAGCTCACACTTTAAACACTACCCTCATATACCCACCAATTAACATTGGTATTTTCTTGTAAGCATAATTCAAATATTCATGAAATTTCTTAAACTGCTGTATCTTTTCTAGTGTTACTTCTGTTCGAATTACTATTTCCATAGATTCTTAGTTTACCGGGAAATGTTTGACTATGGATCGCGACATTTACTACATCCCAGTGTACTATTTTTTATTCTATTCATGCCTTTTTTGGACAAATAATCGTGGCTATACACTTACACCGGGATATTTTCAAGAGAAATCTACCACAAAGACAAATATTTGTAAATGGTGGTAAGATTGAATATAAAAATAACCGCCTGTCCTGGCCCGTAATCAAAGGATTAGTTGAAGTAACTTTAGATGAATTTAAAAAATATGTTGTTACAATAAATTTCCACATTTGAGTTTTAATCACATATTTCACACATTTCATATTTTAATCACAGTTTTAATCACATATTTAATCCAATCGCACAGCGAATGGATTAAATAAATAAAATTTCCGGGAGTTCTAGTGGTAAATAACTTATGCGTATATAAATTGCTGAAACTGTATATTTATGTGGATATTAATGTCGTATTATATTATATACATTTAAGAATTATTAAATATAGATGGGATTTTTTTGCCTTATGTAATAGTATTCCAAACAGAAACATATATTTTAAAAATCTTTTTTTTTTTCTTAATGTAATTCATACATTACAGAAGGCAGTAATGAAAAATCGTAACATGTTGATTTGGAATTCGAATTTTGTAGATTTCATAACGTACGTACCCCATAAATGGCTGTGCAAACTTTCACCAGTAAAAAGATTATTTTCCAAGTTTGATCTTATTCAGAATAATTTATGAAATCATATTGTTTAACATTTAGCTTAATACAACAACTCTTGTTACACGTAATCATTTTTTTTCTTTTTTTTTTTTTTAATTCTAAATAATTTTTTTAATGTTTCTTTTGTTTAATGTGATTTAGTTTCCTTCACTCTTTTTACATATAAAATTAGATTTAGATATGTAATCGAATTATTAAAAATATTTCAATACTTACGAGGATTAATTATTTAAAAAATATATATTTGCTGTTAAAATTTACTTAATGAAAATTAAAGTATAGTACTGAGTAAAATATTTGCAAATACTTCCAAAAGTTATATTTAATATTTTGAAATATTTTGATAAATATTTCCAAATATTGTATTAAGTTTATCATTTAACAAAATAAATTTGAATTTCCCAGTCTAAATGAGTTTTGACCATTTTGACCAGGACGGTTAAAATATTTTTTTTCCCATGGTTAAACCACCTCTGGTTAAAACTAAAGATAAGGGTGGTTAAATACCACCCTTATCTTAGCCCATTTGAGACCTCATTTTTTCGTCTTTGCAACAGTAAGCCCCGCCTCGCCTATAATCTGTACTCTTGCATGTTGCATTATTCAATAACAATATTTTCTGTATTCGTGTAAATATTACAAACGTATACACATACTGATGATCCTATTTCTAAGCACTGTATTTATGTGCATAGTACACGGATTATATAAATTGGACTGTTGTGTATATTTTTTAGAAATATCTTAACAAAAATGCAAAAGTAATGCTCGTAGGCGGAGTTACAGATATCCAAATGACGTGAATTCACGCCAGCGGTCGAATACGTTAATATGACCTTTTCAGTACGTCATGCAGCTAAAAATTAAGTAAAATTAAAACATCTAAAAATAAAGGTCCTCATTTAATATTAATTATAAAAAATCTATTTAAAAATTTGCATTGTTACAGTCCGAATTTTTTTCATGCATGCATTTCGCCTTACTTGATAACATATGCGTAGCCGAGAAATGCGGAAAACATCAATTTGGTGACGGATTATGCATTTGTATGACTGTATAAATATTAAAGATCCATTTGTTTTCTTTTCAAAAATTACTTCTCTTGTTATTAAGTTTAAAATTAGTATATATCTTAAGTTATTAAGTTTAAAATTAGTATATATCTTAAGTTATTAAGTTTAAAATTAGTATATCTCTTAAGTAATTTTTTAAGTAATTCGGTGGCTTTAACCGTTTTATTACGGGGTTGGGACATATACGTCCCATCGATTATTTTCTTTTCTTCTTTTTTTTTTTTTTTTTACTACTCTTTGAAAAATAATGTGTGCTATACGCATATACTAGGATATTTTAAAGAAAAGTTTAATGTTTTTTTTTTTTTTTTTTTTTTTTTTTGTAAATTGTGGTTAAATATAAAAATAGTTGCCAGTCCCAACCCGTCATCAAAAGGTTAACTTGCGAGCTAACTGTATGTTACAGTGCTGCTTAATAATGTAATTTCAGAATTACACATTAAATGTTTTCCTATCCTGTTCTAAAAATCAGTTATTGGCACTGAATCAGTAATTGAAGAAATTTCTCAACAGAAGAAATTATTTCTACTCAGCAATTTACATTCGTATCGAACATCAATTATCGCTTTCAATTTAGCTAAATGAAATTAAAAATGATTCTGTTTCAACAGACATTATCGGCCTCGCCTCCATAGCGAAAGTAAAAGCAAATGTGAAGGATTACTCGGCGGCAGGTTGCAGAAATGCTGTTAAAAACATCAACTTCGGAAATCAATTCAGTTTATCTGAGAACGTGATCGGCACAGATAATGGCCGGCTGGTATTAAATTCTCAATTTCTAACTAAGTAAACAAAATGTCGAAGGACGATCTGATCGCATTATCCCTATTTGAAGAACAACATGAATATTAAATATTCTGGTTCGAGTAGTAAAAAAGAACAAATGACGTGAAATTATAAAATAAGTTTTTGAATCAATAACGGGGTTAATTGAAAATTTCTTGAATACAAAAAGAAGATTGTCAAATATAAATGATTGATTGATATATTTATAATTTTTTCAGCTCTTCTGTGTTTATGTTTTCAAGCAGCAAAAAGTGGTCGGGAGAAAAAAAAAAATCTATTATCTCAGACGGTAATTCGCAAAACGCCCAAGTTACAATATAAAGTGTAATTACAATATTGTTTTAAAACTATCAATTATCTCCATAAACATTTACTACTTCTCAGTTAAAAGTGAAAAAACGAATTTCTCTATCATCACTTTACATTTTTTAAAAGTATATATTATAAATTATAATGAGTTGTTCCATTTTTGATTTGATGCTTCAAATCAACAATAGATAACAACTGATTAGTGATTAAAATGTTATTTACTCTAACTCTCATTTGAAGTAAAAATGCAATATGGATTTTAACTCATTATTGACTGGAAATTTACTATGAAATCCGTTTTGAAGCATTAAAAGCCCCGCCCTCTCCCGAATGTTTTTAGAAAGTTGGTTGCCTAGGTAGATTTTTCGAGTTTAATTATCAGAAATATTTTTGCAGTGCTTGAATTTCATATGAAATTTCTTACAGTCTAACAAAATAGGACTAAAATATATCATACAATTACGTATTCTTTCTGATTAAAATGTACTAATATCTTATATAAGAAAAATTTCGTAGGCGGAACTAAGGATTCAGTGCACACCTTTAGTTGATAATGTTTGATTTTATAAATACGAGTATACTCGTGACCGGTCAACATAGTGTTAATATCTTTGCTGTTTCTCTCCGTAATAAAAAAAAAATATATATGACTTTAAACAAACGATACTACTAGTCTTTCTATTGTAACTTTTTACATAGTGTGATTTCGGTGATACTTAAGATTGAAGAGAAAGCCTTTTGGAACGAACTTTGAAAGAACCAAGCCTTTGGATTAAATTTTTTAAATGTACAAAGTGATGCAAATATGTCCTAATTTCATTCATAAAGGTTAAGTAATTTTATATAAACAATCTACCTAAAATATAATTCATAACTGCCTTGTAGGACATATAACAAATACTTAACATACAAATTTAGCTGAGTATTTTAAAATGCGATCTTATCTTCCCCAAAACTTTGGCAGAACAACATTAGCATACCAAATAGTTTCCTTCTTAATAAGATTTGATTTATCATAACTATTCTCGAATCTGCTCTTAAATGCTTAATTTCATTTGTGTAATGAGATAATGAGATAAATCGCCGGCTTGTCTAGCCATCTCGTGTCTATTTCTGGAACGTGTCCCAGTGTTCCTGTGATTCCCCGCCGAGGTCGAGACGTGTCTAGCCGTGTGTGGCATGTTCCTATTTCATGCACTTTGGATAAAGGTTCTTTACCTAGAAACTGTACTCTCGACAAAAGTAAATAAACCCATTTGTATTCAGTGATTTATTAATTTGTTGATCTAGCTATGCATATGTTTACAGACGAGAAAAGATTCATGCGCTGTCAAAACTTACTCAACTGTAGCCGCTCTCATGTTTGTTTCTCTTTTTGTAGAGTAAATAGGACTGATTATCACACTATTTTAGTAATGCTTCTCTTGATCTTTGTCTGCGTCTAATTTTTAAATGTCTAGGTAATTGAAAATCTAAATAGCAGCTCTGCGCTACAATTTCAGAGCTAAACAGTAAGGAACATAGGTTTTCCCTCCCTTTCTATTCATATTCCTGGTCATTTGACCAGTACCACATGGAAATTATTTGGATTGGGGCTAGATATTTCTTCATAAAATAAATAAGCGACAGTAAACTAAGATAAAGGGTTTAAAATTATGGTGTGATTTTAAAAAAATAAATAAATTTGAGTAAAATTTACGGTATCTGTAGTGTTAAATATATTTACCCTATACATTTTGCCTTGATTTCTAATGTATAAAATCTCAGCGATGTTGTATTTTGATAAAATATCAAAATAGCCATTTCATTTCAATATCAGGTCTTCAAAGGTATCGAATGTTTCAAAAACAATATTAATACTTCTGCATTTCTTTTCCCAAATTTGAAATATAACTGAAATACAATGCTATTCAAGAAATAAAATAAAAAATAAATACATACCCTTTCTTAATATGAAAATGTAAGGCCTAATGCTGGAATACAGCCTAAGCTATAAAAACAATAACTTAAAAATGTAAACAGTTCTTTTCGACAAACTAAGAAATTTTATTTTTTAATTTATTATTCAAATTTTATAACTTGATAACTATTTTATACTTTCAGTTTATTGTTTCGATGCTTTGGCTATAATTATAGACTAATTTTTTTTAATTAATTCAATTAATTTGGTTAATACTAAACATTTTATGACTATCATGCTGGATTTTAGTCATATATGTCGCGATTATATAGTATTTTTTTATGTGTTTTTACAACCAATTTCTACAGTAAGTAATTAAAAAAAATGATAATTTTAAATATTGTATTACATTTATATCTCATTATGTCCCGACACAGGACACAGGGACTGTTTTAAGTTTTCAGAGACCATTAATTTTACGTTTGTTAGTCAATAAATTACCAAACTACATTTTACTTTCCTTTGTTTTTTTTAGGTCAAATTTAAAAGCGATCATTATAGAAAACAGATAATTTTTTTTTCTGTTAAAACACCTAAAAATTAGTTGAATGGCAAAATCTCTAATTTGTCATCTATGCTTTTAACCAAATCCCAATTCACATATACGATATATTTTGTTTAATAAGATCTTCATATATTGCATATACAATATATTGCAATGACTGGTTATGACAATTCCAGAAAGGAGTTTTTGATTGAATTTTCAGAGTATCCTTTGTTTGTTTTTCTTCGTTTGAAAAAAATTATTCCAACCACAATATTTTTATATTCAAATAACACTATTTCAAGTAGATGCCTAAAGAGATTTTATATTTTTACCAGTGAACTGAAGCATTTCTTAATAGCTCCGAGATTTTGAACATAAATTTGGTAAGAAAACTTCTTTTCTGAAAAATTTTAGGCCATATTAGAAAAATGAAATATATTATCGTTGAATCTGAGTCAATGAAACACAGCTATTTCAGCCGCCAAAGTGTTCACAAAATTGTTAACACTACTTTGATTTCGTATCAATTTTGTTTTCAAATATAATTAAAATCTGAAACTGTACAATACCTTTAATGGTGATTTGTATAAGTCCTCCATGTCAATTTAATATTAAAAGAAATGCTGACTATATACAAACACTTGAGGTGCATAGGACACTGAATAGACCATTTCATTTCTCATCAGCCTGTTATAATATTCGGAATTTTCATGAAAGACAATTGAAAAAAAAAAAAAAAAAATATGATGCTGTTTGCTACATAAGTGGAAAAGGATGAATTTTCATTTTGCCCATGTGTAGGTTTCACCGCATACGAGAGTGTGGCGTCACGAAATCATTTTCATAAAAAGTGTCAAATAACGCACTTTACCTCCTCATTAACCTTTACTTTATTAATATTTTTCCCTTTTCCCCCTTTATATGAGAAATAATCTATCACATAGAAAATTTATTGATGACTTATGGCCTACTGTGCCGTGTTGTTGTGATTTTAAGGAGCATATATATTTTGTAAGGAATGCTCTAATTTTAAATCAAAGTGTTCCTTAAAAATATATATGTTCCTTAAAATCATAGCAACACAGTACAGTAAGCAATAAGTCATCAATAAATTTTCTCTGTGATAGAGTATTATATGTGTAATTACTTAATAAAGAATCTGCCTAACGAACTTTTATGTCTTTTTAATTTACTGTTCCATAGCATTTTCATTTAAAACATAGGCCCAATCTTTTTACGTTTTTATTTGTCAGCAAGAAGTATAGGACATTTTATTTAGTAATAATAGGGACATTTTCAGTGATTCCAGGGTTGTAAAAAACCCGGCACGGGTGGGTAGGTGGGCAGATACCTGGGTAACTACCCACTATAACCCTTATGGTTGTAAAAAACCCAGGTTTTTTTTTAAATCCCAGCCCGGGCGGGTACCCGGGCAGCTACCCACTACAACCCTGGATTAAACACACTCGATTTTAAATTTTGTCTCACTATTTGTTTGTTTAGGAGAAACATTATATAATTTGATATAGAGGGTGCGTGAGAAAAATGGATACATACACTGTTTAACGAATCATAACTTTCTAATTTGTCTTTCTTTTCAAAGTGTAATTAATTGGAAATAATGAGTGGACCAAGATTAACTTTTACTCTTGTAAGTATGAAAATGTAGCAGAAGTACAAAAACAATATCGTAGGGAATTTCAGGCAAATCCATCTATGCGACTTACAATTCATGGGATAACAGGTAAGTTTGAAACGAATGGACGTTCATAGACAACGTTCCGGAACCTCAATTGAGCAGGAATGCGCCACAACACCAAATGAAATGTTTGTAAATCAACAGCTCACCGTTATAAGCAGTGTAGTGACCAGAACGATAATAATTTTGAACATCTGCGGTAGGAGGAAAAGTTATACATTTTATGTAGATTCTTTTGCAATTTAAATATTAATTACATGTGAATAAAGACTGGAGTTATAATTTCCCAAAGTGTGTATACATTTTTCTGACGCACCCTGTATGTAGTTAAATTAAAGAAATAGGTATATAATAGTCTTTTATTCTATAATCTGCATAATCCAATTCATCTACAATCATACCAAATCGAGTTTTCAGCTTCAAAACTAATTTCCTTTAAAACTTTAGAATTAGATGCAACATTATATTAGTGTATAAGTCTATAAAGTGATACTGTGGTGCGAAATTTATAAAACTATAAAATTACATACCATATCTGAATGGAATTTCTTCCACTTAGTTCTTTTCAGCTTATTTCTTTATGGTAGAGAAGAAAGTTCAAAATGAAAATAGAATCCCTTATTTATATAATATAGAATAAAATGTTTTGGATGCTATTCATACTTGTTAATAAACTATTACAGATAAACTAGTATGAAAATGAGAAGGCTGAAAGGAACTTGAGCTTATTGATATCTATTTTGATTTTCAATTTTTGTTTGTATGTAAGTATATGAAAGCAATTAGCTCCTGTTGCTTGTATAACTCAAATGCTTCTTTTTCCACAAGGGAGACGGGATGCCTCCTTACAACGCATATGGAGCACCACCTCTGATCACCATGATGCCTAAAGAGGTACCATAGTTATGCTATGCAAAACACTGCGTTATCTAACCAAAATCTTACAACTAACCAGCTTGTTGCTTTCATCTGACATTTTCTCACTCGGAAAGTTGTCATAAACTAATTTTAACTACACTCCTTTTAAACAGCAAAACAATATTGTGTCATTCATGATTAGCCATTGATCTGTTAAATTATAAATATTTCGGATTATAACGTTTAAATAAATTTCTAAAACAATAAAACAATCGCAAAATAGAATAAAATTTTTAACATGGAAATCTTTGAAAACAATAAATTTGATTAAAAATCCTGTGTTAAGTTTTCCGGTTTCAAAGAGTTATTTGGAGATATTAATTACAGGGTGATTATAATTAAAGTCCTACTTTCAAAATGCTGTAAAAAAGGAACCACAGGTCAGAATGACTTCAAATTTGAACTGAATATACTGGAAGAAGAGGGAAACGGTATGGCATAAGAAAGAAAAAGTTCGAAAGTGTATCAATAGACGGCGCTGTAAGCGGCATAACGAAAGTGGATTTGGCTACAAGTGACATTTTTAATCGAAATAAGACGGCTTTGGCATGAGTGGTACAGTAAACCAACCGTTCTGTTAAATGTGCACGAGTGTTTCAGTTGTTTGATGGTAATAATTACTTTCAAATCAGTCAACAGTTGTGGCACTGTTAGTGGAAAGCCCATCCACCATGGCAAGGTCGTACCACATTGGATGGGAAAAATCAGTTTTTAATTGTCCTTGGGCCAAAAACCGTATAAAAAGCACATAATGATTCGGTTTTTAATAGCGCATGAGTATCTTTTAATTTGCATAGTATGCCGCTTACAGTGCTATCTATTGATACACTTTGGAACTTTTTTTTCTTCTGCCATACCATTTCCCTCTTCTTCCAGTATATTCAGTTCAAATTTGAAGTAATTCTAACTAGTGGTTCTTTTTTTACAGCATTTTGAAAGTTAGACTTTAATTATAATCACCCTGTATGTAAAAATTAAATTATAAATAAAATGTTTGTAATATTAACTTTATTATTATTATAGATATATGTAAATTGATTTTTTTTTAAATATTGTTTTGCTGCTTAGGATGCATTTTTTACTAATTATTTTTAGAATTTAAGTATGTGTCTAAACCTTTAAATGTAACATTTTAAAGTTGCATTATTAACAAAAGTAATTTTTTGCATCTAGATCATATTAATAATACTTTTAATCTGGTAAATTTCATGATAAGAAATGCCTACGAAATATATATATATATATATATATATATATATATATATATATACATATAAATTCTTATAAGTAATTTTTCACTATATTTAACAACAGCCTTCTGTGATTGCATAAGGCAAATATTTTTTATTTAACTATAGTAATAGCCAGAAACTGAATTTATTTGTTAAAGGTTAAATATTTTAACCTTTAACAAATATTTTTTATTAACAATATATTTTAACGCCAGTTAACTTTTAGGACTGGTGCGTAGATGGAAAAATTTAATAAATTACAGTATCCTGTGATAAAATATTCGCAATATTCTTCTAATTTGTTTGAAAAATAGTTGAAATTTATTGTCCTCGATCACATTATTTCTGCTTGAGATTTCATAGTTCGATTTTATTTATCCCGTGTGAAAGTTCTATGTTGAATTGTGTATTATATCATCTATGAACAGGACCAAACAGTACTTTTGCTGGCCTGTGATAAAGCTGACTTGAGAAAATATAGATAAACTTTGAATCTGATTTGAACCTTTAACTAGTTTAGTGTCGCATAAATTTTAGTTAATTTACCGTTCAGATACACCACAATAATTGATTCTCGACGTGTATATTGATCTTCTTGTCAAACTGAAACATGTAAAATGTTGTATGTAACTAAATCCTATTTTTATCCGTTGAATGTTGCAGTCAAAATAGGGATTTTCGCATGCCTGTTTGTCAATATGTACCTATGTGTTTATATTTATCAGATACTGTTTTGAGATTATGTGGTTGGAACATTTTTGGAAAATAAGCATGATTGAGTTGAGAGTTTGATTCATCTTTACAATGTAAGAAATACAGACTACAATATGATTCAGAAATTCGTTGTTACAAGGGTGGGGGAGCCCAAATTTGATATGTTATCCCACAACGTTATTGTATAATTAGAAGTTGATGTGTATTTTGTTTTCGTTTTATTTTTAAATTGAAATACTAGGGTTGTATTTATGCATTAGTTATCTCCTGCCTGTACACTCTTTGTGTATAATTTATTGGAGCGTCACTCATTATTTTGACATTTTTTATTCAATGGGCGTGACCAATAGATTATATTCACCAGCAAGTTGCGTACACTTCCTGAAATTTTCCAAGAAGGCATACTATTTTTGATTAGAAAATTTCTGTTATGCAATCACCTCCTTTGATAGCGGAATTTGTAATATTTTACCGCGATTGAATGAGGCGAAAAATTTTATTAAACAATTGTGGAAAAACACGCACCTTGCATTATTGACATTAAGTTTTAAATAAAATTAATTATATTTTCATTTTGAAGATAATTTAAGAACAATGAATTATACAGGCACTCAAATGATACATTTGCTACCACAATCAGCGCCACCATAAATGCTAGTGAAAAATAACAGTATCCCTTTAAGAATTTACTTGCTATTATATGTCAGATATTTTACCATAGTAACTCTAAATTAAATTATAATGAACATTATAATATAGTTTTAAAATTGCAATTAAAATTCTAAGTCATTTTCAGAAATTTTAAATGCCGACTGGGTTGTAACTTGGAACTTTTAACTCATGTTAAAATGAATCACTCACCAGAATTTAGAATTTGCTAAACTGAAAAATTGTTGTTTCACTGAAAAGATTTGAAGAATACAGGTCTAAATTTAAAATATTATTTTTTATAAAAAATTAAATGATTTAATTAAAATGCTTTTAAATACTGTATATTATATACAGGGTGTATCTGAATTGATGGTCAGAACTGTAAGGAGTCAAAATACATGTCAAGACAAGAAAATTTTGTATAGGAAACAAGGATCGCAATCCACTTATCAAATCAAAAAATACAAGGTGTCTCACACCATCCTAAATGTACATTTTCGTTCTTAATTGTAACAATAATGGAAATGTTTTAGCGAAATATTCAACATAGTTACTTTGCTTTCTGTTAAACGTCATAAAAACATAAAAAGTGCTAGAAACGGCAATTCTCCATGTCCAAGTATCACTGAACTAGACTCTTCAAAACATAGAAGGTAGCTGACAATGCCTACGATGTCATTTGTCGAATTACAGTGAAATTCCAACAATTCTCTTTATATCACGATATTTCAGAGAAAACAAAGTTATTGTGTTGAAGATTTCGCTAAGATAAGTCATTATTGTTACAGTTTTGAAGTAAAGTATGGGTATGACTTGGTGCGGGACACCCTGTATTTTTGATTTATCAGGAACGTTCAAAAAGTAACGAGCCAGAGGCCTAGGAACAGAAACTAGTACATGTATTTCAGAACTATTGGCCCTGGCTGTTGAGGCACTTGTACCACTGAGACACAAGGCGGTGAATGGCTGTCTCGTAAAATTCCTGGGGCTGCGATGTGAACCAGTTCCGCACGTACTGCTTGACGTCGTCGTCCGAGGTGAATCGTTTGCCCCTCAGAGCCTTTTTTAGGGGACCAAAAATGGCGCAACGAGTCCATCAACCAGCTGGACGATGTCATCGGTAATGCGTTTTGGTGTTCCAGACCGTGCATCATCGGCTAAGGAAACCCGTCCTTGTGCCACGCCTTGACCCTTGCAAGGTGTCCATGCAGTGTTCACCGTACACTTGTGACATTCTTCGACGAATGTCCGTTCCCCTTACTCCTTCCGCTGTCAGAAAACGAGCAACACCTCTTTGCCCTTCTTTTGACGACTCCATTTCACTGCTTACAACACGAATGAGCATGCTTCTGCTAGCTTTGTAGTCACGGGACTTGCACTCGTGACCCTCTAGCGGCGGGCATGTGGACTTCCGCGCTCTTGTCGGAAACCCTCTTTGTTACTGACGCAAGGATATTACCATTCTGTCACTGGTTTGCACCTTTCAGACTCCGGCTCGTTTCTTTTTGAACGTCCCTTATAGTATGTGGATTGCGACCCGGTTTCCTGTACAAAATTTTCTTGTCTTCTCATGTATTATCAGCCCTTACAGATCTGACCATCAATTCAGATACACTCTGTAAACCGTGGATTCTTGTTAATCTGTCTACGCTTAAGACGTTTCCCCGGTTAATAAGTACAATTTCGTTTTCCTTATAATTTCTTATTTGCAATTAAAGTTAAAGACATCGCGTAAAGCGTACTACTCAAACTCTTTTGTACATTATTTTTTCAAAAGCAACTGTGACGAAGTTTGGTTATTGAGAGACCAAGAAATTGTCAGTGACAATAATAAAGAGACGTGAGAGGTTCAAAATTTGCTTATGGCTATTTGCCGGTATTGCCCATTAAACTTTTACGAGTGTGTCGCAACACAAATGATGTGGTAAAAAGATCACTTCTTCGAGTAACTCAAAGAAAAGAGAGATATTATTTTAGTTAAAGTTAAATTATGTAAGGCATTTTCTTTTCATATTTTGCCTATCCTCATCTTTCTTTTTTTGCATTTAGAAATTGAGGGGGTCGGGGCAAGAGAGTGCCAAACCACATTTTTGAACTTCTGAGATATTTCAATTTGAAAATTTGATCAAATACTCAAATCAAGATATATAACCTAAAGTTTTTTCGCCAATGTCTTAATAACATTTGAGATATTCTGAGTTACGATATGGCATTACTTTAATGATATTACTATTACGTTTTTTGTAAATTAGCTATCTTCATTGGGGGCATAAACATCTTGGGCAAAAACGAAACCTGTCACATATGCTGTCACCAGATGACATTAGAAACAAATTATATGTTGGGTGTTATAATTTACAATACTAAGCAACAGATTACAGTGTCAGATTTATTTCACCAAAAATGTGGCTTGGCACTTTCTTGCCCCGACCCCCTCAATTGTCATTAACTTGCTTTTTAACTAAAATTACTAAATTAAAGAAAACGTTGTTTATTTTAATTAATTTATTTAATTTCTGTCAAAAACTGATTTCAATTCATTCAATGAAAAGAATTATGTTACAGCATTCAAATGTTTACACCGTTTAATACGAATTTCGGTTAGTGCGGGCAAAAAACTGCCTTCCTTGGAAGTCTGCACTAACGGGAGTTCCCTGTATATGATTATTCTTTCCATCTAGCAATCAAAATACGTAATTTGCTGCCGATTTGTCTATATGTATGAATATACATATTAGCAACAGAAATGCGCATACTCACACTGTAGTGGTATTGCATACCTACTGGTGGTAACATACACAATACGTCCGCTCTCACACACACAGAGAGGAGGAAGAGGGGGTAGGATGAGAGCTAAATGAAATCGGCAATTAAAATGAATTTATTGGATATAATGATTTATGTTTATTCCTATAGTGGAGAAAAGTAAAAATGAACTTTTTCAATTATTTAAATGAATGTATATAGCTGCTAATTCTACGATAAAGCATTTTGTTATCTTTTAAATTATAGAAAAATAATGAATTATATTATAATTTTTTTTTCGAAAAATGCTTTTATATTGGATTTTACTTGAAGCAAAATGTCAGTGTAATATACTGGATCGAAGGAAAGTTAATTATAAAGTTTACATTTCATTCGCTCTTGAAACAAAATGTTTAAAAAAAAAATCAATATACAATCTTATCAGAAAAGAAAAAAAAAAACGTTTGAATATTAAAAAGATTTGAATATTGAATAATGAAAGCCATTAATAGGTACTGACTATTTTTTTTTCCCATTTGCAAGTTATTGGTAAAGAATTTATCTGGATCTAATATTTATGGCTTTCATCCTTCCTAATGCACAAGTTCCCATTTAATGCACTCTTTCTTTGCTTATAGCAGACTCACTGATGGCATGCTATGATTAATGATCAAACATGGTATAATGACATTTTTTGAATGAACATGATTAATCACATGTTACACTTCCAGATTTTTTTTCTCATCGTAATTTATCTGTAACCATTTTCAAAAGATATCACTCGATTAAACACTTTCTATTTGAAACTGCAATATGGCGACTAGAATTAGATTTTGTCATTGTTACCTATAAATCTGGATTTCTTTTTAAAGCTATACATGTTTTTTAATCGAGGCTGTTCAAGATTTATTTAGAATTGCGCGAAATGTATTTTATCTTTCACTGCATATTGTATCATTATATGATGCACGTTAATAAATTCTTTTAATCTCCTCGTGTGTCCATGCCTTTGCACAATGTCATCCCAATTTCCATATCTGAAACAATTAGATGTATTAAACGACATCAGTATATTCTACTTAATAGCATTATTATGCTAAGTACTGCACGTTTTACTTTGCAAAAACATGGAAATGTGATCAGGAAGGAACTGTAATATTACTATAAATTTTTTTAAAATTAATAAACTGGCAGGTCTGCCCGTCGTTGCCCAATCTCGGGATAATAACCTTAAATGTACCTAAAATTACTTTACCGTTTCTCGGGATTAAATATATCTCGCTATGCTGATCAGTCTTCCCAAAAGAACTTTCCAGGCGCTGAATAATAATAATAATAAAAAACCTAACTGCGAAATCACGTGAGCCGTCATAGTAAAGGTCTTTTGCGATAAAGGGGCTACTTAGGAAACCAACGCTGGAACTTTTTCTCTCTTTTTTAGTTGCGTTTCAGAAAAAGCAAATCGATGACCTTACTTTCTTTAATAATTAATTAAAAAAACTACTTCATATTCTTAAAAATTCTTTTTAACTCATTAACGAAAGTCTGCTACATACAGGGGTATAAAATATCAGATTGCATGGATAAAGTATCAATTATATATTGGTTGATACAAAACAAACTTCTCATTTTCAGCTAAATGGGTACTTTAAAAAAAATCGCGAAAAATTCAAAAATCTCTCTACGAATGCTAAACGAACTTTAATGAAAAGAGGACAAATACTATATTGGGCTAAAAGATTGAATTTGGATAGCTTTTATGAGTAGATCAAAATCACCGGCGAACTTGGAAATTCAAGAAAATACGTGAATCGTTAATTTCAATATAAAATAACAAAAAAATCTAATTGAAAATCCCTAATCTGTGACTCAGGTATACATTCGGACCTGTCTGCGTCTATCCGGAACCAAATTTGCAGACCTCTACGTGTGATAGATTTCCCTAACCATCGCCAACAAACAAACAAACAGACAGAAACACACACACAGAGAGAGAAACAAAAACTTTATTTTCTTGATATAGATACACGAAAGTAGAAAGTGAAATATTATCAGTTAAATAAATGATATTTTATTCATACGGCGGGTTTTGTGTCCCATCTGGTGCAGTGCTACAAATAGATAAATTGTACTTTGCGCGACACTTACGTCACGGGCAATAAAATCCAAAATTTCCAGTCGAAATCATATATTTAAAAATATCTCTGCCTTTTATACACCACTCAATCAATGTGATATCACATCAATTAGTGTAGTAGCAATCAGTGTAATATCAGTATATATATATTTTTTAATCAAGCAATATATAGTTTTAGTAACAATGAAACATGTTTTAAATGTTAAATAATGCAAGAAAATAAACTGCCTAAAATAAAAACTTTGTAAACATTAGGTAATGTCAGATCCGTTACCACTGTCATGTTCTTTATCATTGCTTTTTAATTGTTTAAAAAATATGTTCTGATCAAATTTGTGCAAAGATGAATAAAAAGCAAATCTTATATAAAATCTTTAAAATAAACGTGCGACAGAGACATTAGAAAAACTTTGCAATAAATGTAGTTAGTGTATGATAATGACATCTTTTATGGATTACAGAGCTGGAAAAAATAAATTTAAATTAGATCATTTTATATATTTTATAACTACCCAAGTTGGTTTTTGATCTAAAATATTTTGAAATGAATTTTAACACTAAATAAACCAAGAACCGCTCATTTGATCTGTACCAAATGAAAATATCTCGATTCGAACCAGTATTTATTTATTTATTTATTTATTTATTAATAAAATAAATAAAATATAAATCATACAGAAATAAATTAAATAAAAAATGTTAACTAGTTTTAAATAAAAATTATGGTGTAAAATATTTTCATAAAACTTGTGTAAAATTCCCGGTACGTTTAGTGTTAAACGAGGTAAAAAAACCCATGTAAATTACAGTTTTTCTATTAATGGATTTGACATTATTTTCCAGTGGTATTCTAAGTTAAAACTCAATTAGCAATAAAACTTTATAGTGAACATTTATAGGATATATGCATGCCCACATGCTAAGTTCCTACTACTATGTTTTAAGTTATCCTAAATTACCCTGAAATTTTAAAATCACCCACCGATTTCTTTTTGTTTTCATGAAGATAAATAAAAGTCATTTAGTAAAGGGTTAGTAATATTTTTATTTATTTCATTTTGGTTTAACTAAAATTCTTCTAATCCAATGAAACTTTCAGAAGCTTTCATAAAGTCGGAGCAATCTATATCCTTAAACGATCGATGCATTTTAGTCAAAAGTGCTCGTTCTACTTCATTAAAATCTTGAAGTGTCCAAAGGAATTAACCAAATTAATACATTATTTAACATAATTAATGGCAGAGTCGCACATTTCTTTAGTTTCAGGTCTTGCCCAGTGAGTTTTAAATGGTACTTTCTTAAATGTTACAAAAGGGCAAAGGGTAATGATCTGGATACTGGTGTTCAGAAGTGGTTCAATTTAATTCTGAAGCACCCCACACTTTTATAGTTTGAATAGACTTAATAAATTCGAGAGCATTGGATTAAATTAAAATGCATTGGTTCAACTTAATCCTAAACTTTTACGATTAATGATAGAGCTACAGATTTGTTCTTTTCAAGCTGACTTCATTTCGAAAATCGTCATAGTCACTTTTCAAAGATGAAGTAGATATTAGAATGAAATCCATTGTGATTCCATTTGAAATTTTATTAGACTTCTGAGAAATATATGGCCGTGGTTGGAACACGTATATTATATCCAATCAAGAACGATTACAGAAATAATCTTAATGCATCTATTCAGTAGTGTTACTTTCATATTGGTCATTTATTCATTGGCCATTTCATTATAGTTTTATGTCATTTGGAAGCATTATCAGTTTATTGTCCTACTTGCTTCAATGGTAAAAATTTAATAATTTAATCAATACCAAATTCCTTTGTAGAAGATGCTAGTCCTTGCGCCTGTAATATCAACACATTGCTGGACGGCAATTTTTATTAAATTTGGCTTTTAAAACAGTAGAAGCCCCTCCCTCTTCTGAATGTCTTTCGTAAATTTGGTTTCCGAGATAGTTTTCTCGCGTTTATGCATCAGTAAATGTATTTCAATGTACGGATTTAATATAAAATTGTCTTACAATATATATATATATATATATGATGCATTTTCTGTAACGTAGAATTCCACCCTTAGTCAATGATGTTTGGTTAACCCATTAACTGCCAAAACTGTGTGGGCGGAGTCCTCGCTATTGTTACTGAAATTCGTTTCCCACCAAACATTGTGAAAGATAATATTTGGTAACTTTAATAGCAAAGTTTTTGTCATTAAATGAAGTATTTTTAACATATTAAAATAGTGGTGGCTTGGCAGGGTTTTTTATACTTACTACGAGTATACTCGTGGTTGGCAGCGAAAGGGTTAAATAGAAACGAGAATTCTCGTTCCCGGTCGGCAATGTGTTAAATGAAAATAGCAATCACCACAGTTAAGATATTAAGCGTGAACTGTAGAATATCTCAGCATAAAATTGGAGCGAATTTTATTACTGGTAACAAACTTTTATTTATATTCATTTATTAAATTTTAAATGACAATTTCTTGTAGAATATAAAATTTACTATCTAGCACAAAAAAAAAAAAAAAAAAAAGAAGGAAAATAGAAGTTTTTTAAAAATTTGTTGTGATAAACTTTTGTTCCATGCATATGCACTCACTGCTGTCTTCTATTACTATTTCCTTAATTTTATCAATAATGTTTTAAAAAAAAGAATGCCTTATTATTATTTTTTTTAAATAAATGATTAACTCTATATCACCCAATCCTTTACCGTACCTCTTATTTCAAGCGTATACTATGCAGCCTATTAAGGCGAAAAAGGATAAAATAATGTATTCTTATTTCTCATTATTTAGCCTTTTTATATTCTAAAGGGACTTGTAAAGTGCATTTTCAGTAAAAATAAATTTATGAGGTATGAACTTTTCTTAAAAATTCTCAAAACGCAAAGAACATCTGAAAACTGAATCGCACACAATTTGCTGCAACTAGGAAAAAAATATGCTAAAATGGATCTAAGTTTTCATATTCTTATTTTTAGAAAAAATTAAATTTCAGTTTGAATAATTTCAAAAAGTGACCTTTATACTGAACTTTAGTAGTCAAAGTTCAATGTTCTGCTGAATCGCAGTTATAATTTTATGAAAACCAAACAATCCATCCAAACAATCCATCGGAATTCCCGAGTTGCAGAACTTAAAGCCCCATACCGAAAATACCGTGTACAGAAAATAAGTGAAAATAATTTTTAATTGAAAGCTTTAAAAGTTTTTTTTTTTTTTACATTTAATAGATTTTTTAATTGCCCACTAAAAATACAAAAAAGCATTTTGAGATGAAAAATATTAATTGCATATCAAAATAATTTTTTTAAATTTATTAAAATTGGTACTTTTGTATAAGCCGCATGCTGGGGATAATAACCAGATAAATTGTTAAAGATTTAATTATTTACAACAGACTTTTTGATTCTGATTATTTCAGTGTTTAAGTGCGTCGTTTCACTGATTTTGTTTTTTTGTTAAACTTGTGTTTTGTTAAACAATTTGTTTATTTTGGCGAGGTTTTAATTTCATTAAAGAATATTGACAGGAAACAAATGCTGAACCATTTATATATGTTTTAAGTACAAACGGGTTGATTTTCTGTAATCGGGCTGCACGTGATAAAGATAGACTTAAAAAAAATCATGCTGGAAAAGAATTTTTAAAACCATAAAAAATCAATAAACTGCTATAAGTTGTGGGATGTTCAGAAATTATTACATTTGTAGAAATGCAAAATTGATTGCCAGATCTAGATCGTTGCCACCGTTCATATAATGTCAGAGTTACTCACGGACAAGATTTTGCTTAATGATATAGATTTATGGTTAAATGAAAGGTATTTTTGATTAATTTCAATATTTCATCATGTAATACTGTATAAATCTAAAAAAGCTAAAATGCTAAAACATACATAATTCATTGTCATTTTAATCAGATGTACTGTAATCGCAGTTTTACTATACACATACTTCGATTGATATCGTCATCAATTTGTTATTAGTGAAAATTATTATTTTTTATTTAAACATATTCAAGGTTAAAATAAAGGTCAAGTGAAAAATTATTAAAGGTATTTTTCACTTAAGATTTTCCCTTTCTCTCTAGAAAGGCAAGGTTATAGATTGATGTATTCCTTCGTAAACATTTTTGCAATTGAATCTGTGTTGTGACATTTTGTGTACATAAATATACGTTATTTTTAACGCTGTTATAACATTGTTCACAGTTAGTTTTTTAAATTTTACACATTTATATCTCGTTTTTATGCATCTTGTAAAATTTTTTATTGATGAACTTTCCCTAACTATTAAACTGTATTAAATGTACTTCTGAATACGTAACATTATATCTGACAATGCATGAAGAGTTCTTATGAATTAAACATCTAAATGCACGGGTCGAGGTTTTGATTTAACATGGTTGTGGTGATGTAACAGATTTCAGGCTGTAACATTTTGTGATTTTAGTTTCGTTTGTGTTATAAAAGTATGAGCTTCTAATGTTATAATGTGTGTTTGAAAACACTTTTTAAAACTGTAGTTTGATTTTTATTTAATTTTTTGGGATTAAGATATTAGTTTACTATTATAAAAGATCTAAGTGTTTAAACCGTCTTTTCCCGTTACGTGATTACTGAATTAAAAGAATGGTATAATAAATTATAACACCTTGTAATATTATATTTCTTTTAAATGCTAAAAGGTGTGAACTAAAAGCATAATATAAAGTAAAATAACTTTTATTAGATTGTTGACATGTTTCGGCTCACTCCAAGTCATTATCAGAAACAAATGAGACTATCCTATAATTACACGGTCTTTGAAGTTATTATTTAAAATGCTATCATTTAATTTCCATGCACTTTTTAAAATTACGCGCGATATTTTTTATTTTTACTTGGTTGTGCATTTCCATATTTGTAACCATGGTGTAGCTGGAGCAACAATTTCTGTAAATTAAGAAATGCTACAACCAAGTAAAAAATAAAAAATAACGTGTGTAATTAAAAAAAGTACATGAAAATTAAATGATAGCATTTTAAATAATAACTTCAAAGACCGTGCAATTATAGAATATTCTCATTTGTTTTTGATAATGGCTCGGAGTGAGCCAAAACATGTCAACAATCTAATAAAAGTTATTTTACTTTATATTATGTTTTTAATTTACATCTTTTAGCATTTAAAAGTAATATAAAAGAATGGTGTAAAAACAACAGCAACAACAATAACAACAACAAAATACTTTTAAACTTTAGTTTGATTTTATCTATAGAATAAAATAAATAAATATGCAAACTATTCAAATAATCTATACATACAAGTAGTTTTCATAGTTATTATTTCTAATGTACTGTATATTCTGAATCTCCAAAAAATTCTAGTTGACTACCAGTTTGGTTTTAGACCCGACGTTCAAATAATTTTATAAATACTCATTCATTGTTTTTACACACATATGATGACACTAGATCTCAGGGTTTTTTTTTATTTTTGAAATTGATATTTTAGAGGACTAATAATTTTAAGTTCACATATGCTGATCTAAAATTACTAGAGACCGTAATATATCAATTTCAATATCAATAACCTAGATTCACATAATAAGAAATTTAATGGTTTTAAATAAGTTAATATAATATATACAAAGTTTCATTTTTTTCTAACTTAAATAATTATGGAAATAATCTTTTTTTTTTTTTTTTCTGTCTCGATGTTTTGGAGGTGTTTTTCAAAATCAGATGAAGGCAACATTTATTTTATAAGGAAATCAGCATAGATGCTACTATTTATTCATATCGTTTTAATGTAAACCATTCAATTATATACAAGTGAAGCCAAAATCTCAAAATAAAATCAAAATCAAACGGCTTAGTTTTCATGAGCAAAAGAATAGGGGTTCATATAAACAGATCTCAGGGCTAAAATGTTAAAAAGGTCAGGAAGCTTTGAAACTGACAAATTATATGTAAATGTGATCCTAATAGGGATTGCAATAACTGCACAGCTGATTAACTTTTGGCTATGAAATTTAAAACAAACATTAAAAGATATCGAATTTTCTGACGTTAATGTTTTGAAAAAGAGTCTAGATGCACATAAAGTTTTTAAGTTAATTTGAAATTTAATGTTTTTTTTCTTTTAATAAATGAATTTAACTTATATGCCTTGCGAACAGGCGTTCTCATAACTGAATTGCCACAGTGAGCCATTTTTTTAATTGAGTAGAGATATATTAAGTATTTAAACTGACCTACACTGGAAAAAATATAATAATTAGTTCTTAGAAAAAAAAAACTCAATTTTGATTAAAAATAATAGTCACAATTTTTTAATTTCTTACTTCATGAACATAATAGTAGGTCATTTTGTGCATCTATAAGGTTTATATCTTCAGCCAAAATTTCATGAAACTCTATCCAGTCATTTCTTAAGAATCATGCGCGCGATGAGCAAAATCACCGTTTTGAGGAAATTGACTTTGAAGATAAAAAGATCTTATAAAAAGAGCCCAAACTGTGTTGGTCATAATTTCCCTTCCAGGGATCTGTCCACTTTTTTCACAGGGTCCTGTTTTTTGTGAAATTGAGAACAGCTTTTTATATTTGTGAAAAATCTAATCAAAATTTTGTGAATTTGAAATGGTCGTTATATTCAGGTTCCTGTTTATGCATTTATAAGAAGATAATGGATGTAAAATACATATATTTTCTTTATATATGTAAAAATGACAGGTCAGATTTTACTTTTAAATGATTAATTTGTGAAATGTTTGGTTTAAAGATGGAAAAATTTTGTAAAAAACCTATTTTTAAGACAAAGAATTTTGTGAAGGGTCTTGGTTTAGGAAAAATAATTTTGTGAAGAGTCCTGTTTTAGGAAAAATAATTTTGTGAAGGGTCCTTTTTTGAAATGAAAATTTTTGTGAAGAGTCCTTTTAAGGACCTAATTTTTTCCTAAACAGATCCCTGCCTTCTAAAGCGAATTTTTGTATGGGGTTTCTGTTAAAATGTTTTTAGAGAATCAAATTTTTAGCTATTTTAAAAAAGAATATTTTTTACACTCTAAAAAGAAACTTTCTGTTAATAGAATGCATATTTAAAAATAAGTCCTATGACAGCAATATTTTTTAACTCTCTCTCTTTGACAGTGACATTTGTTTTGTTACCATTTTTCCCATACAATTTCAAGAGTTTTTCAATGTATGTCTTCAAAGCCAATCATTTATTATTTCAAGGGAAAAAAATATTGTCACGGTATTATAATAGTGGTTTTGAAATGATATTGTAGAAATATGGTATCGAAGGTCACGCTTGCTGAATGCAGTTTGTCAGAAAGCGTTCCCCACAACTGCTTCTTTCTGAAGTCACAAGCTGTGAAATCAAAATAGTTTTTCTACCATTTACTTGTCAAATAGCAAAAATATGCAGCAATCTGTTACAGTTGCAAGTTGTAAAACCAATAATTAAGATGAAAAATTTTACAGCACCATTAAGTTTAATTAAAGTATTTTAGTGTCATTTCCGTACTGTGCGAGATGTGGGTTGTCCAAAGTCAATATCTTATTTTATTATTAAATAGTATGTTGAAACGCTTCTGTTTAAAAAGTGTGCACCCAAAACCAGTGTATATTGCAAGTTAGATTATAATGCACTGTTGTCTTTATTAACGATTTTTTTTCAACAATTTATTTTAAAAATTACCTGGATTAAATATTTTAAGTAAATAATAAGGCATAATACTAATTGTTGTTAAAATGTACGAAAATGAAATCTGTGTAAATGTGACATATCACTTGATAGAATAATGTATCTTCGCAAATTTACAATTGAGGCTTCTTTACATTTTCAAGTATTTCAATAATCGAATTACACTTGGAACAATGACAGTTCTATATTTCAAATGAAATAGGACAGTACTTCTTTATGTAATAATCGTATATGCTGTTTAGTTTCTATTCATACTTTTGTTTCCATTTGTAATACTGTAACTTTAATTTTTCACACGTACTATTATTTATTTAGCTATTCTAGAAGAATGTATTATACGTCAAAGTTTTTTTAGAAGGAATTATTTCAATATCTTTCAATGATAAAATTTGAATCTATCGTTTTACCATGTACCTAATTTCTAAACGATAATTTTATATTATTTTTTTTAGTTTAATTATACATTGATAATTAATAACACTTAAAATAATTAAAATTATTAAAGTATATAAAGTAAAAAAAAAAAACAGAACATTTGCAAAATTGTAATATTACATTTAATTAAAATGATATTTCTTCACTATTTTGTTTTCTATATCCTTCATCGTTTGTTCAATAAATTTGATTAAAAGTAGTTAGTTGTCATAGTAAATTCCAAACTAAACTTTTTTATTATCAACTTTTTATTATCAACTTTTTATTACCATGTAAAATATCTTTAAATAGGATATAAACATTCATAAAATGAATTTCCCGATATCAATAGATATATTGAATGACCTTGTCTGGCATTGATTTATCGTTTATCGATATTAAACATACCGTAAGCATATCAAGAACTCCAAATAATTCCCTAAAAAGTTTTCTGCTTTCTAGATATTTTATTTCCTTCGACTTAGCGATTTTCTTTTATTCAACATTCTTTTGATGTTCACATAGTGAAAGGAAGACTGCTGTTCCTATATTGTTTATCAAAATGCATAAAAGGATTACAAGCTGAACAGCAGTACTTGTTCAGTCACTTCTACCAGTCTGAAAAATTCAGTAGCGTTTCCAAAGCGGATTTCGGAAATATTGTATTTAAGCCAAGTGACTAAAATTTCAACATCTCGCCTCTTACATGCATGAACAGTTAAAACATACGTATGCAGTTCTAAGGAACTGTTCCGTTTTGCTCTACAGCAGGCAAAGGTTTGTTAACAGTAAATAGTACTTGCAAAAAATAACTATTACAATGCGTTGCACACTTGCCTGTAAAATTACAAGAATAAAGTTAAAATTTGTAGTTTGAAGCATGGACTGTCGAAAGCATATATTCAAAAGGATTTCAAGCTGTTTTGTAATTGCTGTACGTCTGTGAAATTTGTTTTATATGCGTAATAACATTCTTTGGAATATGAAAAATATTTTAAGGAAACCACTGAATGCGCCAAAAGTCCATGATGTAGTATATGAAATATATACATAGCAAATCAACGTTTTATGTATCAGAGAACGATCTACAGCAAAATGTTTAATGTTGATGTTAAACAGTCTAGAAAAATAATAAATTAAGGTCAATTTTTTTAGATATCATTTTATTATTTATATTAATTATGTTTCAATATAAAAGCTCAAAATAATTTTATTCAAAATAATTTTATTTCGCTGTAATAAATTTGATTAAAAGTAGTTAGATGTCATAACAGATTCCAAAATATTATTAAACTTGATTTTATTACCATGTAAAATATTCTGAAATGGTATATAAACACTCATAAAATGAATTTCCCGATATCAATAGATATTTTGAATGACCTTGTCTGATATTGATTTATCGTTTATCGATATTAAACATACCGTAAGCATATAAGGAATTCCAAAATAATTCCCCAAAAAGCTTTTTGCTCGGTAGATATTTTATTTCTTTGATTTTGCGATTTTGTTTTATTCAACGTTCTTTTGATGTTCAATTTGTTGACAGAAGACTGCTATTCCTATATTGTTTAACAAAATGTATAAAAGGGTTACATGTTGAACAGCATTACTGTTCCGTAACTTTTATCTGTCTGAAAATTTAGTAGCATTTCCAAAGAGGATTTCAGAACTATTTTATTTAAGCCAAGTGACTACAACTTCGACTTCTCGCCTCTTACATGCACGAGCAGTTAAAACATACGTACGTAGTTCTGAGGAGTTCGGTTTTGTGCTAGAGCAGACAAAGGTTTAGCTTTGTTGACAGTAAATATAACTTGCAAAAATAACTATTTTAGTGTTTTACACACTTGGCTACAAAATTACAAGCATAAAGTTACAATTTGTATTTTGAAGCAAAACTGTGGAAATGATATATTCAAAAGGATTTCAAAGTATTTTATAACAGATTGTACATCTCTGAAATGTTTTTTTATGTACCTAATAAAATTCTTCTGAATTTAAAAATTTATTTTAGTTAAAATACTAAATGCTCCAAAACTCCTTTGCTTATTTAAAAATCAGTATTTGCAAACTGTTTTTACGTATGTGAGAGCGATCTACGATAAAAGGTATATCATTGTTAGGAAATTATTATAGAGAAAAAAAGCTCATATATATATATATATTTGCAATATCATTTTACTTCTTTATAATATATTTTTTTCAATATCATTTTACTTCTTTATAATATATTTTTTTCAATATCATTTTACTTCTTTAAAAAATATTTTTTCAATATCCTTTTTTATATCAAAGCCCATTTCCTTTTTAAATATCATTCTGCTTTTTTTTCCTATTTTGATGAAAAATAGTCAGTTTTCGTGATAGTTTCTAAAATACTACTAAGCTAAATTTTATTACCATGCAAAATATCCTTTAAATGGCATATAAACATTCATAAAATGAATTTAACGATATCAATAGATATATTGAAGGACCTTGTGTAATATTGATTTAGCGTTTATCGGTATTAAATATACCGTAAGCGTATAAAGAAGTCTAAATAATTTCCCCTAAAAAACGTCTGCTCTAGATATTTGATTTTTTTCGAGTTTGCGATTTTGTTTTATTCAACGTTCTTTTGATGTTCGCTTAGTTAAAAGGACACTGCTGTTTCCATACTGTTTATCAAAATGTATAAAAGGATTACATGCTGAACAGAGTTACTTGTTCAATCACTTCTACCGGTCTGAAAATTCAATAGAGTTTTCAAAAAGGATTTTGAAACTATTGTATTTAAGCCAAGTGACTACAACTTCGACATCTTGCCTCTTACATGCATGAACAGTTAAAACATACCTATTGAGTTCTAAGGAATTGTTCCGTTTTGCTCTACAACTGGCAAAGGTTTATCTTTATTGACAGTAAATAGTACTTTCAAAAATAACTATTCCACTGTTTTGCGCACTTGGCTGTAAAATTACTACCATAAAGTTAGAATTTGCACTTCGAAGCAAAAATGTGTAGTAATGCATATATTCAAAAGGATTTCAATCTACTTTGTAATGACTATACTTCTGTAAAATGTGTTTTATGTACGTAATACATTTCTTTTGAAAATTGAAATAATAATTTAAGCAAAATACTAAAGTGTTTTTAAACCAAAAATTTCAGATTATTCCGTTTTTGTAAAAAATAAAAAAATTAATAAAAAATAAAAATAAAAATGCATATTTAATGATAGTTTTAGTTTTTTTTTCCTTACGATATGTATAAAAAATACTGTTAATTTTATTTTAAAATATATCAAACACTTATTGCTGACATTTTGTGTCATTATAATCCAGTATTATTACAAAATATTTGAACTAAATGTTTGCATATTTCAAAATTATATTTTCTTCAATAATAATGATAAAAAAAATTAAAACACCATAGGTATATGCTAATGGGTTCATTTTATATTGCTAAATTGTGTTTAAAGCTTTATGACACCGCGTACATAATTTTTGTATTTTAACTCTTTTTAACTCAATTTAGATTTCAATTATTAAACATTTGAGCATCATCTCCCTATTTTTCACGGTATTTGCTGTTGAAAAAGATTTACCTTGGGATTTTCATTTTTATTTGTCATGTTTTTAGAAAAGTTATTAACGTTATAATATTAATACTTTACACAGAAATTGCTATTATTTTTCTTTATAAGCAATTCAAATTAAATAAATAAATAAATAAATAAATAAAGTTTTTCACATTTTATTAATAGTTATCTTTAATATCTTAATGTCCAATTTTAATTTTAACATAGATAGCTTCCAAAATATTAAGGTTTTCTCAGGTATTATATGCATTGAGAAAAGAATTTATGTAGATTTTATCTGCATTTTTCAGATGATTGTTTGAATGTTTCGACTTTATCAGCAAATTGAAATATTTCACTTATTGAAATATGTCACTCAATTCAATACCGACCAATAAAACCGACTTTCTTCTAAAATTATTTATGTAAAATTTCTTTATAGTTCTTAGAAATGTCTAGTATTTTCCTCTTTTGAATAGTTTCATCATTTTTTACCCCCGCATAGTCACATCATTGCATCATGTGTTGTTGTATTGCCCAACAGATGTTTTTAGTTGCTAAAAATATCTCTTTGAAGAGAAATTATATTTAGTCCCGGTTTACTTTTCATTTTCAGTTTTTAACATTTTACATTAGAAAGTTTAATATTTATGTGGAATATTCTTAGGTGAAACAAATACAGTAGAACGCGGGTAATACAAGCTCCGTTATATCGAAATATCGGGAAAAAAAGTAAATTCCCTTTAAATCGCAACATGTTGTAATGAGACCGGTTTTAACGAAATCCGGGATTAACGAATAATTTTCACACTCCCATCAGCTTAGTTACAAGTGATTTTGATTGCATAAATAAAAAATAAAACGTCTTCATTCACTTTATAAGCTAATTTTTTACATAACTTTTAATTAAGATTATTAGGAAGAACATTTTAACTATATGCTAAAGTTATATATTGATAGACTTTTTGGTAAAGTTGTGCGTTATTTCATACTAATTGCAATAAAGAATTTTTCCTATAATTCTGAAGGTAACTTATTTGAGCTTCCCGTATAATACATAAGTATTCATTTTTTTTTTTTTTTATTGTTATAAAACACACTGAATGATTATTTTATCATAAAACACACACAATGATAAATTTATTATAAAACATACAATATTTAATTTAATATAAAACACACGCAATCTTCTCTACTGGGTTGCCATATGAAGCAAAATCTCGCCAAAATCGCCGTGTTGCCTAGGCATAAAATCGTCCTTTTAGCGCCAAAAATACATCCCGGTGCGTCTGCGGAATCTGTACCAATATTATTTATATACAATTTACTTCTGCTTGTACATTTTAATAAGGTACCGGTGTCGCGGATGCATAGGGGTATCTTTTTGGCACCAAAAGGGCGATTTTATGCCTAAGCAACCCGACGATTTTGGCAAGATTTTGCATCGTATGGCAACCGGGTAAAACAGATTGCATGTGTTTTAAATTAAATTAAACATTGTATGTTTTATAATATATTGATCATTGTGTGTGCTTTATGCTAAAATAATTTTTGTGAATAGGTTGCCAAAAAACATGTTGGCAAATTTTCTTCTCTCGCCAATGTCATTTTCTTTACTTTGCCAAGATAATCATTAAATAAGTTAATGTTCTATTACTCCGCTACAGTACGCATATACACAAACATGATAAATATAATATAACGGACGTATAAAAATTATAAAAACCCGATTAAAGACTCGATATTTTTTTCAAAAAGCACGCGCTAGAAAAAAATTAACAATCGTATTTTAACTGCATTAGAAGATGACGTCATCCGCTTGTTCTTGAAAAACATGAAATAAATTGAATGCATTTCTAATATAATAAAGCATATCTTTTATTTTATTTCAATTTTGCTTTTTAAAAATAAATATTAAATTAACCGGATGGAGAAATCATACTTTATCTTTTTTGTACTGTTTATTTCTTTTTATAATTATTGTTGAACATGATATAATGCGGTATTTTATTTTTGTGGCAACACTGATTTGAGAAAAACCTTTCATTTCATTTATGAAAACAATGCCGATTTAATTTTTAATTAATAGCAATTTTTAATCAAAAACATGTTTTAACGAAATGTTAAGTGTGCTATGTCAGAAGCCTGTTCAAAATCCTTTCATATGCTATCTCACTCGTCCTTCTGCGTTTCGTATTTTCTGAGAAAAAGGGATGTTGACAGGAGAAATAATATATATGATATTAATTAAAACACGCCATTGCTGTTATTTGCTAGCAACTAAAGAAGCAACAATAAATAAATCTTACAAAACCACCACTTCCTCTAGATCATTGAAAATTAATTCCCTGCAGTTTTCTAATTACTGTTTCTGCATAGTGCAAAAAGTTTTGGCATTACGTATTTACTCATGTTTTTAAACGCATGAGACATTCTAACTTAAGATCTAACAATATTCAGAAGCACGTTTTAAAATTGTATGAGATTTATATGAAAATGTTTTTAATAAGATTTTAGAAGGGAATACACTTAAGTTCGAATTAACTAATATTTCAGAATATCCGAGTTTGAATTAAAAGTAAATCGATTGTATTAATTACAGGGTAATCTTAAAATCTTGAAAGGTGGAAGCGTTTAAAATTTTATTTTATAGTTGATAAATATGGTAACAAGATAAGGTAAAATATTTTTCTTTTCTTTTGAATGAATATTCTCACAAAGATATCTTATTGTTATTAATATTTTATTATTGAAACGTAAATCAATAGCACAATCTGAATTTTAATGCGTAATTACCCTTTTAAAGTCTTCTTTTACGTTTTATTGTTCCTACATTATTTCACATTCCATGATGGAATTTTCAAATTTTTCAGAGTTCTGGCTTAAAAAAGGCTTGGTTTACTCCCTGATTTATTTACTTATTGACTAAATAACTTTTGGAAGGAATGTGACCCCTGATACCTCTTATTACAATTAAAACTTAAAATGATAAACCAATCTTAATTTTAAATTGAAATAATGCTTCTAGTATTTTGTTTCTAGTATTAATGGCCATAAGTAATAATTTTGACGGTCCATTATGGAATTTTCAAAATTTTTAATGTTTTGTTTTAAAAACTTATTTTTATTTCTTTCTTCTGTTCTCGAAAATGAACAAATGAAATGTTCATTTGTTCATTTCTTAATTTTTGTTCATGGACAAATGTTCATTTGTTTATTTTTATTCATGAATTGATTCATGATTCATTGATTCATGAAAGTGGTTTAACATTTCTTAATTTCACGATAAATTAAAAGTTTTCTTACATTATTTCATAAAAATATAAGAAACTTCATTTAATAGTGTTTAAAAACATCATGATAAATATTTCCAATGTCTTAGATTTTTATTTTAGTACATAAATTACTTCTTTCTATTACAGTTAAAAATAAATGACTTTGGTGCCTCTATATGTTGTGTGTTTTTATTTTGTTATTTACAAAAAAAGGCAAATTGCAAGAAAATTTTAATATGCAGGGTGATTGCAAATGAATATCGCAACTTTGAAGGGCTTTATTAACAAAAGTATAGAAGATACACGCATTTGTGAAAAATAGATAAAAAACAAGATTGTGAAATTACTAATAGCAAAAATTTATGAATGTTCAATGTGACCACCAGCAGAAACACGAACGACATATTTTTTGTAGGAGAATTCGTCCCACACGGTTTTCAGCATGTTGGGTGTTACAGTTGCAATAGCTGAAGTTATTCTCGTTTTCAGTTCAGCAGTGTCAGCTGGTAGAGGCGGAAAAAACACTTTATCTTTTATGCATCCCCAAAGATCTAGGCGGCAACTGACTGAATGAACTCACAACTGACCATGCGGGTTCACTTTCAATCCATCGATCGTAGCGCCATCTATCGCAAAAAAACGAACCTTTAAATTTATGAAACTTCATAACTTCTCACTCACTTCAATGTGTGAAATGGAACACTACCTTTCATTGTTCAGAAAATATAGCCCTTCAAAGTTGGGATATTCATTTGTAATCATCCTGTATTTTAAATGAGGCTTATAGTTTATTGCCTGTTGAATACGGTTATTACAGCAATAATAGATTTTACGCAACCACAGTTATCAATTTACATGCACGAATACAAAATCGAACGTCGTTAAAGGTGCATTTAATGGTGTTAAAATTTATTAAAATGAATGAAATTCTAGTTTATAAAGTAATAAATTCTGAAAGTGTTTTTAGTCATATTATTGTTGGCAAAAAAGTTAATTTTGCTTTGAATGTCCCCCCTCCCCTCCCTCTCGCAGCCAACATTTTCTGTATTGATTATTGTCTGAAGGAGATATATTTTTTATTACTCTGTGCTTTTTTTTTATTAGGCAAAAAAGTTTTCTACAGAGCAAACGCTCAATTATTTTAGTCACGCATTAAATAAACAAAAACTCTTACAATTTTATACTATTTTATTAAAAAAAATCTATTTATGATGCTCATAAGCCTTAAAGTAATACTTTTTAGTAATATCAGTATATACATATGGTAATATCAGTGTATATATGAATAGTGGTACCATAAATACCTTATAGTAATATCTATCCATATATACCTTAAAGAAATATGAATGTCATTAATCTAATATACTAATTAAAAAAAATACTAGTGTAAACAGTTCAAAAAGATTGAACTTATTATGTTTTGTTATTAAATTCGAATTTGATAATCTCTTTGAAATAGTGATATTATTAGACACTAACATAAATCATATTAAATAATGAACTTTATATTTTTTGGACCAAAATATTAAATATATTGCTAGTCTTGAAATTTTTCATTGATACATTCTAGTGTTACATTGCATAACAATTTCGTCAAATTTCTTGTTGTTCTTTAGAATATCCAACTATAAAAACTTCTTAGTAGCATTAGATTTTGGTGAATGTTTCCCGAATGTATTTTCCAGACTTCAATAAAATCCAATTTTCAATCTTTGTACAATCACTTTACAAATCGTTCTTAAGTAGCGGTGAACTTTAGGATTATTTTTAAATTGGAAGAATAATCATTATTTTATCTTAAATATGTTTATTATTCGCTCAACTTAATAATAAAATCTTGCTTAAATCACAATATTGGCTTTTTTAGAGATGATAATCCCCTCTGAGTTAAAATATCAAATGTCTGTCTGCCTTTTATATGTCAAGCTCTGCTTCAACCCTTTGTATTTCACTGAAAATCCTATCAGTCTTTTTATTTTTAAAATAACAAATTTAGAAACAACACAAACAAAGTTTTTCAGCTTATTTGCATTGATATCCTACATCAAATTATATTCTCGGTTTAGTAAAAATCTTTAAAATAAAACGATTTTACCTCTCCATAAATCAGTATTGTTTATGGACAATAAGAATATTCTATTTCGGGAATTTAAACGATTGAGTGGAGGATATATATTTTTTTGAAAATAAAATGATTTCCCTTTCAAAAAGGCAACTGCCTTTGTGTTGGACAAGTCCTTGTTTATAAAAAAATAAAAATAAAACTTTATAGAACTCGCTCTCTTTGCTTTCTTTTTTCTGAATTTGGCAACAACCACGCGATTTTCACCATATTAGCTTAATTGCTTTCAGCATAAATATGTTGTTGATGTGAAATATAAAATAAATAAAACGGTAGGAGTTATGGAAAACATACTGTATTTTTATCTGCTTATACTTTTTATACGATACGATTAGTTGGATAGAAAATTGATCAATCATTTTCCGGAAACAAATCAGAAAAAATGTAACCTAATTTTCAACTGTAAATTTTATAAAAGAAGCCGAATAAAAATCATTATTATTATAAATTTGCATAATTTGTATAGACATTTAATCATTTAATTTGTAAATGTATCGGATAATGTTTTAAGATAAATTTGTTGGTATTTCATATGCGATTCCTTATCTTCATCTCGTTACAGTTTTTTGTAGGTTTTTAAAAACTATTTTTTTTTTTTTGAAAGACTAAGATTTTAAGTACTTTCGGTTATTCATTGCTCAAATATATTGTGATGTCTTGTCTATTCCCTATATTTCCGCCATCTCTCCTTTTCCGCTTTCTTCCTTTTCTACCGTTATCTGTTCTTCAAGAAATATATACTACATTATGAAATGATACATATTTGCAAATTGCTCAAATTCCTAATTAAGTTATCTTAGTTCAACACCCAAACAATAACTGATTTTTAAGGCTATATCAGTCACTTTTACATTTTGTGGCAAATGATTTAAACTAATGTCGAAATCTTTATTTTTTTTTGCTGCTATCTTTAAGTCAAAGTAAAATACAGCGTTAGCAAAAATGAGTGATCGGATTTTAAAAGTTCTTATTTTCAAAACTATTGCACATATTATAATAAGGGATATATACACATACAAAAAAAAATATTCCAACTTTCTTTTTTCAGTTACAAATGTTCGATGTATGAATCTTTCGTAACACGACAAACATCTAATTTGTAATAAAGTTCGTTCCTCTCATCTTGGAGATTTGCACTGTGAACGGTTCTTAATGCAGCACTGATGTTTAAGTTCTTTGAGTGTTTTCGGCAATGGTGGTTGATAAACAAGATCTTTGATGTAACCCCACAAAAAGAAATCACATGGCGTCAGATCCGGAGATCTTGGTGGCCATGTGAATAAGGCTGAATCATCGTTATCCACACGTGGAACGTTTTTCTTTATTTTCAGATGTCACTTATTGTAATGTGTGTAATAGTTTGGAAAATATAAATTTTTAAAAACCGGTCATTCATTTTGCTAATCTTGTATATTGTATTTTAAAATTACATGCATTTGCTTATGACTCAATTTGTTGTAAACAAAATTACATAAATCTTCGATTTCTTGAAAAATCACATAGTAACTGATTCATATGACTGTATAATCGTTTCTTTTCATGTTTTGTCAAAGACTGAAAACTAAAGTTGATATCGTTATTTTCCTTATGCAGTATCTCTCATCAAAATGAAGAGGGAGATATATGTTACTTGTAGTTTTAAGCACACACTTACGATTTTCTGATAAAAGATAACGTGTGAAATGTTTTCAGGACTGATATGAAAGAGGCATGTTTTATCAAACAATTCCTCTTTGAAGATATATCTTGCAAAGTTATCTAAAATCAAGTATTCAGTTTGATTTATTTTTTAAAGTTGATTTATGATATCAAGTACTTTTCCAACATAAAAAAAAAGAAGTAAAATACCCCTATAATCCGTCCTAAGTAATTCCCGTATAAGTACCCCCCTAAATTTAAAGGAAAAGATTTCTTTAAACAAAAATTTAAAAAAAAAAAAAAAAAAACAAGAAATTTGGGCTTTTTTTTTTTTTTTTTTTTATCTATGCTCAAATTGACAGTCCATTTAATTACAAGAATTTTGTTATGAAACTTTTGCAACAATATAAATTAATGAATTGAATCATTGTAATTGAAATGTTTTATCATTTGTTTGCAATTTATTGTAAAACATTTAAGATTTAAATTCATTTTTTACATATATCTTATTTTTTTACTCTTAACTATTTAGAGAAAATACATTATTTAATTCTGAGACAAGGTTTCATTTGTATAAATATTGTTCATTTTATTCAGCATTCTATAAATATTTATACACATTTCCTCCCAACCTTATTTCTGAATATATATTTAAATGATAACTTCTTTAATAAATGACAATAAGAACTTTTGGTACTTTTCGGTTAGCCGGGCGCCAGTGAAATGTATATATCTATATATACATATATATGTATACATACACACATATATGTATGTGTATATATATGTATATGTATATACATGCATATATAAATGTGTGTATGTATATATATATGTATATATATGTATACATAGATATATAAATTTCACTGGCGCCCGGCTAACCGAAAAGTACCGAACTTTTTTTGCCAGGTTTAATTAATATTACCTGCTCTTTTTATTTAAGGTTTTTAGGAGTAAATATGTTGCATTCATTTTATGATATAGTTTTGTTTAAATATATGTTATTGTATTTTCTTTAATTAACACATACACTATCTGGTCAACAACACCCAGACATTTTCGACTTGAGACGTTTTGCTGAATATTTAGAGAAATTCTTGACAACTTCTACTGGAACTTCAGGAATGTAAGAAGAATGTATTTAGAGGAGGTCACGAGGACAATTAGAGGACCAACAGCAAATTGAATAAAAATATTTACGTTGATCCTGTAAAATAAAATGCTCCGAATGATTTGTAGCTGTAGCAGACGATTTTGTGGTCCTTGTAACATTTGTGTAAGAAAAGCATGTATATTCATGGAGATATAAAAATTTCTTTAAAAAAAAAATTGCGCATGTTTTTTTATTTTAGCATGCAGAGTTTTAAACCAAATTAAACGTCACTTTCAAGAAACTTGACAAAGTGCAGTAGAAACAATGTGCTGCAATTAAAATATAAATATATTAAATACTTGATGAAAATTGAGCACTTGTATGGAATAAATTTTAACTGCACATGCGCAAACTTTAACCTTTTTTTTTTAATTATGCAATCAACTATGTAGGGTAGCTCATATAAAAAAGGCCAGCGAAATATCGTGAAAATTTAGAAAGATATCACCGATATAATGAGCTAAATTCCAGTTGCTTTCTAAAAGTAGGCGGGTGATAAGGAATATTCCGAAAATTGTCAAATTCTTTTTATTGTCATATTTTATTGATGCTTAGCTCTTGTTGGAAGAATCACTAGAACGAACTCGTTCTAACAAAAAAAAGAAGAAGAAAGACTTATCAAAAATCGAAGCATCCATTCAAAAGTTAGCGTAGACATGCGCAAAACGTTAAATACATACTCTTTTATTGGTTGTCGTTAATAAAAATGACAATGTGAAAAATCCACTTATATAATTGATTCCTAAATCGCCATGAAAATATGCGCTATTCTTACACAAATATTGTGCAGAGTTTACATAGTCATCTGCTACAGCTACAGATTATTTTGAGCCTTTTATTTTACAGTTTGATCACAAATATTATTTTTTTATTTAATTTTTTGTAGGTCCCCCAATTTTCCTCGAGACTAAACCTTCGGTAAAGAAAATATGAAGTCGAATGTGTTCTTTGCATTCCAGAAGAATTCTTCAAGTATTTCTCTTGTTATTCTACAAAACGTCTAAAATCGAAAATATACGGATACTTTTGACCAAATTGTGTATTTATAGCCGTTTAACCAACAAAGTATATATATATATATATATATATATATATATATATACTTATTTTACGTCTAACAAAGTAGAATATTAATTTCTAATGTTACATTCATACTGATTTTATGAAACAAACATGTGTTGCAAACTCGTAGATCGTCATTGGCTTCTTTTCCAGTGAACTTTGTGCAATTTGCATAAGCCATTGGAAAAATCTGAGAAATCTCAAATCTTTCCTGAGAAATCTGAATCACTTTTCTTTCTTTTCAAACTCTTTGCAAATGACATCCACTCGTTTTTCGTTTAAGAGGCTTCTTTAAAGACTTGAAAAATGATATACCAGTCAGTGTTTCATAGCCTTCCTTTATGTCCTTACTATATTTCTACGTAAATACCAGTTTTTGCTTGGGATCAATTTTTTTTCCGGAATATAAGATTAAGTTAATCAGCTAATTCTTGTTTTCTTTTTTATTTCGCTTTTTATACCCTTTTCCGATGATTTCTTACTTGGAAAAGTATTATGAAAATTTTGATGGTAATCCTTGTGTTTTTGTCACACCCACTTTTCGGCTTTTTTGTGATTAAATCACAGGTGTTTCTCTGATAAGTCTCCTTCAAAAAGCGTAAAATAAAATTTTTACAAAGTTGTGTTTTTATATTCTTTATTATGGTAAATATTATAAGGAGATTAATTTTTTTAAATATCAATTTTAGTCTGTAAAGCTTTGTATTTAGATTAAGTAAAAATAATAATAATAAAAAAAATAATAAAATTGCATATCGAAAAAATTTATTTAAAAAAAAATGCCTGTAAATAAAAATTCACTGTCCTGTCGCTCATCCAAAATTATATTTTCAAACAATTCTGAATTGAACTCTCACTATTTAGTTTATTGAAATTGGAATTCAATTAATGCATTTCGAAGAATTAGAATTGTCACTGTACCTCCACTTTCTATGAACCTAGTTTGTTTTTGTTCTATTTAATACGACTGAAGCACGTCCAAGATTAATAACACTTATCAAATTTTAAATTACGAACCAATCAAAGCATTGTATTTAAAATTCTGTGGTTATACGCGATTTTTTTTAATATAGTTAAATATAATACTGTGTCTAATGTGATAAATGTTTGAATTTTACAAAGGTCCCCAAACGTTTAGCTTATTGGGTAAATATATATTTGAGAAATAAATCTATTACCTTTTCATGATATCATTTGAAATTTAGATAAGTAGTCCCGCCCACTTGAACAAATTTATAGTTAGTACAAAATAAAACTCGTTTAAAAATTTCCTTTCTTCTTTTTTTTGTAATTAGCATATATTTAACTATTATTTTAGACGCAGAAATACTGTGTAAAAATAAAAGCAACAATAATTTACATCGACACTGTAGAGAAAACACGCCTTTCTCCTTTTTTTTCCCCCCTCAATCACAAAGCTCCCTGAGGGGCTCAGAGAGACTATTCACGACTTAAAAAAAAATTTTGTTTTAGTTATGAAAAGCATTAAATTTCATATCAAAATGCATTTCATATACATCGCTATAAGGGAAATAATTAAAATTTTGTTTACCACTTTAAAATAACATCCTGCTTTTTTCCATTTTTGATCCTTTGTTTAAGTGTTTTAGTGATAAATCTTAAAGTATTGTATGGCTTCAGATGATAAATGTATTTTAAAGATGAAATTTTGTTTGCTTTTTTCTTCTTGAAAATCTTATGTAATGAATACACAATATTCTGTAGAGTTATTTTCTGAACCAAAACATGTCTATTTCAGTTACTGCGTTAATGCATAGTTTAGGAATTACTACAGATTTTCTTACGCACGGATTCTCAAGAAAGAAAATTATGAAACTAAAATAACCATTTTACTTATCACTTTAAAATAACATCCTGATTTCTTTCCGTTCTTACCTATTTTGGTTTACATTCTAAACCAAAATAGGTATCTTTCAGTAACTGCGTTACTGCATAGTTAAGTAATTGTTACAGATTTTCTCACGCATCATCAAGAAAAAAGAAAGTAATAGAATCATTATAGGTCTTTGCCCTACACGTATGCATTTTATTAATCATAGTAAATTATAAGTGATGTTTAGACCTATTGCATTTAAAATAATACAACATGATCAAATGCTTAATTATATAAGATAACATAATTTGAAACATGATCCTCAGCATGTCAGGAAATGAAAAAAGAAATTTTTGGTTCATAGCATCGGTTTTTAAATTCTCCCATCTTGTTCGATAAAAGATTTTGTAAAGAGAGACTTGATTTATTCATCATTTATCAGTGATTTATTACCCATTTATCATTTTTCTTCATTAACATAAATCATTTCTCTGTCATTATAAATGTTTTATTTTTTTTAATCTCTTGATTAAGTCATATTATTTGTTCATTTGGATCTACCTTTAAAGTTCATGATTTCCGATTTTTTTTTCAAAATTCTTTTGTTTTACATTATTAATTTTAAAATTATTCAAAAGATATGTTTATTAGTTGTGTCTAGTATCTGTTATAATGTATTAGATCAGGGCCTGACTAACGCAGGGGACCAGTTGCCCCGTGCCCCCCATTTGAGGGGCCTCCATGCGCATAATCGGGATTTTTTTAAGAGGGTACCAAATGGTTAAAATTTCAGCCCTCCCCTTCTTAATTTTATGATATTATAACAAATATCCAAGAGTGACAAAAATACTTCTATTTACACGTCAACGGCTCACATGAGCCCTTATCTTCCTATACAAAAAAATAAAGTAGTTTATTCCATCAACTCTTAAGTTTGTGACAAATCTTCTTGTGATACTCTATATAAATGGTACGAAATTTATGTATAGATGCAGTAGATATTAAGTTTAGTACTAGTCACTTCAGCATATTACACGAACACTTTCTATACACCCAGAAAAAGGAATTGATTAAAACTACAAAACATGTTTTGTTGAGTACATTTTGGTTGTTTTAGCAAAATTCAAGTAAAATTGAACCATTTTAGTTGAATTAACAAAATATTTTTTGCTGACGATACAAAAATTTTTTTTGGAATTGCAAAAAAAAAAAAAAAAAAAAAAAAATGTGTTGATTCAAACAAAATTTTCATTGACCTATATTTAAACAAAAAATTTTGTTGGGTCAACCAAATTTTTGTTGATTCAACAAAACTTTTTTCTGGGTGTAGGTATATTCTAGAGGCGTCCCTGAATAATGCTTGCTCCGGGATCCTAGATAGTCTAAATCAGGCCTTGCATTAAATAAGGAAAGGGCCAAGGATGGTCGTATACAAAGAAACAATAATTTATTTACACTAACCATTGTTATTATTGACATATTCTAAAGTGCAATCAATCAATCAATTCATAATTTTTTAAATAAAAATAAAACGCTATTATTATTTTTTTTAAACAAATTGTCTTTTCAGATGCCTTTTAATGTCTGTCTATTAGCTTAAAAACCAAACCAAACCAAAAATACATTGCATATGTAATTGAATAAGGTCATGTTATAAAGTATTTATTAATTATAAATTTAATTATATTTTATATTATATTATAAATTTATTTTATAAATTTATTATTTATTAATTATAATTAATTATAAATTATAATTTATTTAAACACGATGAAATATGTTGAATTTATATAATACTAGCTAACCCGCCCGGCGTTGCCCGGGCCCGAGATAATTACAATCTCAGAGAAGGGCGTTAACCCCCTCCCTCCCCATACCCGCAAATATAATGAATAATTTGTTCAAGAGAACCACCGTCACCGACATTAACGCGATCATTAAAAAAAATAATTACATTTTCTGATAATTAGAACATAACGGAGATGCTACGCTAAAATAGCCGGCAGATGACACCCCTTCCCGACCTCAATTTCAAATCTATATCTTAATTAGTTACCTAGATTTTTGTTCATTAGTAAAAATTGGCAATTATTTCCTTTCATTTTCGCAAACTAAATGGAGGTATCGGCCAGAGAAACAGATCTCTTTGTAGTTCAGTTTTGAATGAAAGCAGATCCCTGTCTGAAACTTTCTCGGATTGTTTTCACTGGCGCCTGCAGATTTTTGGCAGTTTTTTTGCATAAATTAAGAAAAATTACAGACCGAATTTTTCAAAAATCACATAGTCAGATGCAGATTTTTTTTTTACATATGCTCAGAAATTTTCAAATTGATATCTCAATTAGTTTTCTTAAAATTCGCTAATTAGTAAAATAATTTCGAATTCGTTCATTTCCGATTGCAAATCCAATGCGCCTGTTCGTTTCTTTTGCCATTTTGATTTAAAAGATGTCATTTTAGATGCGATGCTTAATGAGAATCTAATTAATATCTTGGGTAATTATCAAAATATTAAAATTCTAAGACTCAGGTGCACATGGCCAGACCTTGGACTATCCACACCTAAATTTACAGACTTCTAGGTGGGCTAGATTTTGCTAGCCATCACAGACAGACAAACACACACACACACACACACACACACACACACACACACACACACACACACACACACACACACACACACACACACACACACACACACACAGAGCGAACTTTCTTTTATTAATATAGATAGAAATTGCTTTCATTATTTGATTAATGAAAAAATGCAGAAATAAACTAATTATTTTCTATTCATATTATTCTATTTTTCGATTGCTTAGTTACAAAAATTTCAGAATGGCTTTTATTCTTTGTTCCCTTTTTTAAACACAAATGTTGCACAAGATCCATATCGTGCTACAGGTACAAATCATTTTGAGCATTTTATTTTGCAGAGTGATTGAAAAGATATTTTTTTACTGAATTTGTTGTTGATCCCCTAATTACCTTAGTGGTTAAACCTTCACTGAACAAACGCGTTCGAACGCGTTCTTTATATTCCTAAAGCTCCAGAAAAATACGTCACATATTTCTCTAAAAATTCGACAAAACGCCTGAAATTGAAAGTGTCTGGTGACTTTTGGCCATATGTGTAAGTTGCTACCCCTCTTACGGATCCTAATAAATACTTTTCAATAAGTAAACTTTATTCTTTCAGTGAATATTTCAAAATATTTAACAACGTAACAATATTTTTGATAGATATAAAGTAGGCGTTGTTCCTATCGACACTCAGAGATAATGAAATCAAACATTGTTAGGAAAGAAAGAGGGTTTTAAAGATTAGAACAATGAGATGAAACCTTTTAGATTTTCTATTATAACAAAATTATCTTCGTGTTTCAAAATATTATGCATTAATATAGATATAGTTGAGAGTTGTATTTCAAAACTTTCCAGATCATCAGCACTTTAGTATACTTCCAGGAATACAAATTTGCATTTTGCATTAAATCATTTAGTTTTATCTATCTGTGATCTTTTAGCATCGCGAAAATTTAGGCGATATAAATTATTAAAATTTAGTTCATATATATATATATATATATTAAGTATTTTTTTTTATCTCTCCTTATGAATAGCATGAAAGTGTATGTATTCTATTTAGATACAGGCTTTCATTATTAGTATTTAATTGCTTAGAGTTATGTATCCGCAATATGATGATATTTAAAAATATCATTAAGCTTAAATGTTAATATTTTGAATTTCTAAACATTTGCTACATAAGAGAATGCCTCCAGCTTAAAACTTTTTATGGAGATAAGATTAGTAATAATTTGACCACTGCAGAAAATCACACAAAACCCGGAATATGATTTACTTACCTGGGATGAATCTCCCTGTTTTAGTACATTCATCAGTTCTACTGATATCTTTGCTTCGATTTTTTCAAAGCACTCACCTGCCGCAACTTGCAACAATAATATTGATAATAATAAAAACGATATTTGTAATTATACTCTTTTGTTTTTTGTGTATTATTCTGTGTATCTGCAAATGATGATATAGTTAAATTAGGGATGTAACGGATATTCGGCCACTATTCGGTATTCGACCTATTCGTCTCTTTTGCCAAATATTCAAGTGGATGAATATTGAACAACAGTTGGCCGAATACTTCTACCGAATATCTGTTGCCGAATATTGTTGGATATATAGCCGAAATACATTCAGGATCAGTCGACTACATTTATCTTCTTTTTTTTTTATGCAATGCTTTTCTCAAATGTGAATTGAATATTTTCTGACACATTCGGGAAGCCCTTTTTCCTTCTTAAATGCGCAAAAGTTTCAGCTTTTCTGATTCAGATACTAAGAAATCAAATAGGATGTTCTATAAAGGCTATATTTAAGAAAATATTGTCTGGTGTCAAACTTTGAGATTTAAACCAATTTCATAGACACACCTATTAAGGAAAATCTTTATTGGGGATCAATCGATTACAACTCAACATTTACAGTAAAATAGAAAAAAAGTTAAAAAGTTATTCAATTCTAAAGTACTTGGATATTAATGTCTGTAAATTTCCTGTGCATATAAATATGGTTTTGTGATTATGCCAGAAAACGTGCATTGTTCAGCAGTATTCCTTGAATATTTTTTCTTTTAAAGAACAGCCTTAAATATATTTAGTACAAAAAATTCAAGATTATTCATACTGTTGGTCTCAGTTTTTGTGTATATTTTCAATATGTGTTTAGTATGGTTGTAAAAGTTTGTGTTAAGTGGCATATGTTGGTTCGATCCTCTAAGCCTATACTATTATTTAAATTAAATATTATTTAGTGCTGATTGTATTCTGTCGAGATACATATAAAAAGCATTAGTGTTAAAAAGTGTTTAAAATTTTGGTTTAAAATTGTAATTTTTCAATTTGGAGCTTGAAAATCGTATAAAAACTCATTCAGTAATCTGAGGAGGTTATTATATTTTCTCTATTGAAGATTAATAAAATATGATCATTTTAAAGTCTATTTATAGCTAATGAAATACAATAAAAATTGCACTTCAACAAGCTATTAAAGTTTATGGTAACAGATTTGGCATTCAAGAGTACTAGGATTTAGAAATTGTGTTTAATTAACATTTAAAAATTCGAAACACAAATTTTAATATTTTTGATGCTTTATACGTGGATAATTCACATTATTATTCTTTGTGGTATTTCTTTATCATACTTTGTGGTATTCAAGATCCTAAATGTAGATATTATATAAATATGCATTCCTATGTAGACTGTTTCCGCATCCAGGGCTTGGTAACAATCTAAACTTGCCTCTTTTGTATGAAAGAAGATATTATACAAGTGGCTGTCTGCCATTTCTTTTCAGCAGCATATACAACACGCAAAAAGAACAAAATAAATGGCTGATAATTTTTTTCTTTCATATGTTTTTCTATGTAATTTTTCCGCTATCTGTTGTATTTTAGAAATTTATTAACTTATTTAATTATTTTAATACGGTGAAAAATGGGAAAGACTAATTCATTAGTTGTACGTGTTTAAGATTTTAAAATCTATTTATAGTTTACGAAGTATGTTAAAAATATATATATTAGTACAAAAGTATTAAAGTTTATGTTAATTGAATTGTTATCACAAAAGTCTAAGATATTAAATATTACTTATAATTATTATTTAACGATACGAAACATAAATTTTAATATTTTTTATGTTTTATTTATAAATGGATAATTCACATTAGTATTCAAAAACTTTCATTTTCCCTGGTAAGTGTAATATCCAAAATCAAGCTACGATGAATGCAGATATTATATAAATATGCATTCACATGCAATCTGTTTCCGCATTCAGACCTTGATAACAATCTAAACTTGTCTCTTTCTGTATAAAAGAATAGGCTGTCTGCCACTTCTTCTCATCAGCATATGCAATGTAAAGAATGCTCTCCTCGGAAACATAATCTTATTCTACTGGCGCGATTTTTAGAAAATATTCAACAAAAGAGGAGCAACCAGGGAAAGTACTTTTGTTCGAAAAGGAGGGATGCATTGCTTCTATCAGCATTCCAGATAATGAAAATGGATTTTAATCGTAGAGGGAGTCCAAGTAAATTTTCATTGTGTTTTTTCCCCTTTTATCGTTGCGTTATCATCATTTAAGAATGTGAATTAATGTAGATCTATCTTCACTGATACAAGTTTTCTTGATTTTTTTTTTTTTTTTTTTTTTTTTTTTAAAGTCATTTAAAAATAATTTTACCTATTTATTGAATTTCTGTTATTCAATATTCAGAGTAAAAATACGGATATTTAATCTTTAAGATTTTATATTTTCATTATCTGTCTTTAAGAATTTATTTATTATGTGAAGTGGTTGATTCTAAAAAATGATAATACACACACTAAATATTTATGTATGTAAATTTTAAAGATGTGATATAGTTTAATATTCAATTCTATTGTTCGTATATTAAATGTGCGGTATTTAGTTAGTTATATATAAACATCTCAATTGAGACGTAACAACTTTTCTTTCTTTTTAAATTTTACATTGATATTTCGCGCTTTGTAAGTATGTGAGAAATAATCCCATACTCATAGCTGCCAACTTTTACGCTTTTTTTTTTTTAACCACTATGTTTGAAAAGAAATTTTTTTTAAAAAATCTACAATTAAATAAATTGTAGATTTTTCTCCATTAAATAAGGTAAATTTTACAATTAAAAAGCAGAAGTATTATAAAAGCGTAAAAGTTAGCAGCTTTGCATACTAAAATGTATTTTAATTTTAGTGTATGTCCAAATAAATTTTCATTGCGTTTTTTTCACCTTTTATCATTGCGTTATCGCTTTCTAAGAATGTGAATTAATGCATATGCTACGGTCAATATGATTAGTCCGGTCATTATTAATAATAACCGGTTATTATTAATAATGACCGAATTAATCATATTGACCGTAACATATATATATATCTTTATAAATCCATAATTTGGGGAGGGGGGGCTTTTTAAAAAATCAGCTTTAAAATAATGTTACCTATTTACTGTAGTTCTGTTAATTAATATTCAGAATGAAATTATGTATGTTTAATCTTTAAGATTTTATCAATTTCTGTGAAAAATGGGTTGATTCTGAAGTTGATGCTAATATTTACATATTTAAATTTTAAGGACCGTGTTTAAGCTAATGCTTACTTCCATTAGCCGAACGTCACTTAACTAGTTATTGAGAGTTAACTTGTACCGTCAGATCATATACAGAATTCGTTTTATCTAGCAGAATTATCATTTCATTCAATGGTACGCATATTTATGCATCTTTTAGGCAAGTTTACTAAAAATATGCTGTTTAACATTTCAACATAGTTGAAAAGTGTTTATAACTTCAGTTCGTCTGTCTGTTTCTCCACGCTGTAACTGTTGTAAATACACTTCGATTTCCACGCAATTGATATATGTTATTGAGGTCAACCATGGCATGTTCCCTATTGAAAACGAATTCTTTATTATTTATAGATTGTTTATAGAGACACTAAAAAAAAATCGTATACATCATAGTCTACGGACGAAAATTGTTTGAAGTACATTTTAATGATTTTAAACTACTCCAAACATTAAAAAAAGATATATATATATAATGGGAATAAACACTAAAACATTTTCCTGTTGAAAATAACATACCTTGCATTTATTGCTCATTTACAGGAACACACAAAATAATTCGATTGTGTTGCTATCAGTGGACAGTGATTGTTTGTAGCTTTGTGAAATTGATATACATTATTGGGGTGCACGATAACAATCTTCCATAGAGAAAATAGGACGTGTAACATTCAATGTTCTTTTACAGGGCCGAAAAAAATAAAACAATGTAAAAGAAAAAATATATATAATCGTCTATGAGCAATAATTGTAAGAAGACATACGTTTTCAGTTGTGTTATGTTTTATACGCTTAACTAAATCTTAGTATGTAATATGCGTATAAATTCAATAGAACATATAGGGATATCTAAAAGAAGTCTTTTCTATCACAATTAATTATCCTGTATCCTGTATAGATGGAATTTGCTGAAAATGCGTTTTGAAATTCTTTTTTCAACAGAACTAAATTTTACTATATTATGTGGTGTGACTATAATATAAATTCGTATACAGGGTTTCACAAGAGCATATGGATACACTGCCGTCTAGTAATGATAATTTCCAGAAAGCGTATTTAGTTGTGTTATTCGTTTTCTAGTTGAAATAAATTGTAGTTTCATTATGTGGTATGCTTAATCATATACAGAGCTGCAAAAAATAATTCACACTCATAATTGCCTTAGGAAAGTATTTGCTGAAAAAATGTTTCTGACTGTATGTGTTTCTAAATTCTTTATTTAGATATATCCTTTCATCGTTCAAATAAAATGAAGTTGTGTTACAGTCACAATGGTATGATAATTGATAATCGCAATGGTATGATAATTGATAATCACAATGGTATGATAATGGTATTTAGAAGGTGTTTCACAATCTACAATGTAAATAAGGTCTGTTGATTTAGATAAAAATCTGTCAGACAGGACAGTGTCTTATACAGCTAATATAATTGAATCTTAAACATTCTGAAAAATATTTCGGTGGAATCTTTCATGAATTTCCGACTGCTAGATTTATACGAGTTGTAATTTTCCAACTGGACGAAAAATTTCCGGGCCAGGATTCGAACCTGGGATCTCTTGGCTGAAGCCGCCATGCTGTATCAACTGAGCTATCCCGGTCAAATCTGGAGGTCATAACTAGATGAATTATGCCCTCCAGATTCGACCGGGATAGCTCAGTTGGTAGAGCATGTTGGCTTCAGCCAAGAGATCCCAGATTCGAATCCTGGCCCGGACATTTTTCGTCCAGTTGAAAAATTACAACTCGTGTGATTTCTTTACCAATTTGAATAATTGTGTTAAAATTAATCTTGTGTAATCACGTATCCAGCGTTTACTGAAGTTTCCATTACCTGCGATCTATTCTGTTGAGCTGATTCAAATATCAGACCAGATGCTATGATCAATAAGGTTAACTGGATGAATTATGCCCTCCAGATTCGACCGGGATAGCTCAGTTGGTAGAGCATGGCGGCTTTAGGCAAGAGATCCCAGGTTCGAATCATGGCCTGGACATTTTTCGTCCAGTTGGAAAATTACAACTCGTATGATTTCTTTACCAATTTAAATAATTATGTTAAAATTAATCTTGTGCTAGATTTATTTTGTGAAACATTATCTACAAATTTTCTCCACAGGAAAAAATAAAGTAAATAAATTGTCTGTTTCTCAGTATTAGAATACAAAAATTATTCAGTGTTGCTATATAAACTCCATTAAAAAAAACTGCCATTGTACCAGAATTTCTGTACTACAACTTTTGATTTATGTAATTACGGGATGTTTGTTATTAAGTGAAACAAAAAAATTCTATACAGAAATTCTGGTGAAATGGCAGTTAGTTTGAATAAAAAAAGGGGGTTAAGTTAGCAACACTGAAATTATTTACCATTCATTTTCATGTTAAAAAATAGTAAAATAGTAAAATTTTGGGAAATATTGGTAGAATATTTTATGCTTCGTTCCGCTTATTACAAATACACAAAAATGGTTAATTTTTGCAAAAAAACTTCTAAAAAAGCATAAGAGTTAACGGTTAAATGTGCCGTATTAATTTAGCTTTATGGATGTCTCAATTATGTAATATCAATTCCATTCCGTATTATTTATTTATTTTTTTATTTGCTTTGCATGTAAAAAATGACTCTAATACTGAAACTGTATTTAAGTGGCATTTGATATTTTTGGGGTACTACAAACTATTAGATGTAGTGTTGTTCAGATATGTGGGCAAATAATTGCCAATATTTCGTGTAAAAACATAAAGCTAGCACTTAATATCGGCTCTAGGCTGTAATAATTGTTCCTGAAAATAAAAACTGTTCCTGTTAGTGCATTGTATATGCAACCGAGGAGGATGTGTTTGTATTGTACATGTAGTCACGATATACGCTTTTTTCCTCCACTATATAGAAGATAATTGGTTGGGTAATTAGTATGTATGTGTCACGAAGAGCTGATACAATAATACGTCATGTATTCAGGTTACTAATGCAGATGAAAGCTATCGATTGAATCTACATTATTTTGTGGAATTGGTAATACTGCTATATAACGTGAAAAAAAAAATATTCATTCATGTAATGAGGTTTTTATAAATGTCATTTCATGCATCTATGATAACTGTATAAATTTCGTACATTTTTTGCATTAATAAATAATAATAATAATATATGTAATAAAATAAGTTGACAAACGCTGAGTTTTATACGTTATTTCGCTTGATGTTAATTAGTATTCTGAATTCGAATACTACGCTAAAAATTTTAGCATAACATGAAAAATGCAGAAAATCCCAACAGAAAGTTCGATGCTTCATTTTCATTGGAATACTCATTAATTTTGTATAAATTAACCTTATAACCTTATACATTTATATATAATCATCATATTTACTTTGCATTATATTTCATCATATATCAAAATTACCATAACTTTTATATTTTGAAAAGCTACTAAATAAATGGAAAAATTTTAGAAGTAGCACAGTGATACATTTTCATAATACTGTTGATTAAATATTATGCAATATTTACAAGAAATAAGTTACTCACTTCAAAAGGCTGTGGAGCACGTTCCATTGCTCCATTTGCGCTGAATTTAAAACTACATATAATTCAAATAATGCACTTGTCATTTATTAAAAATATATATATATAGTACAAATATTTTCCGAAAGGAGACACTGTAGCTCTCAAATACATATTCAATAAGCGTATTATACATTTAAATGCCCTACATGCCTTCAGATAAATCTTTAATATGTTATAATATAATATATACTTAGTATGTCCTTCATTGTGAACAACCTATTGTAACCGCAAAGATATATTTTCGATTGATAAATGCAGTAATAAATCTGTCCGAATGTCTTGAACTAGCGACAAATGTTTTCTTTCAGAGCTGGCATAGATTAAAAAATTATAGCACATTATTATCAACGAAGGTGGCATATGGAACATTTAATGGAGCATTTTAAAAATTTATGTAAAGGCATATTTCGTATTAAAATTCGTAAGCCTATTGAACATTTATTTAACTGCTACAGCGCCACCTCGAGGATAATATTTGTACTAAACTTTTTCATTTAATAAATAACGAGTGACTAATTTGTGTTGTCCGTAACTTTGATTTGGTCTCAATCGTAAACTGTATAATGCTGTCGAGAGCCCCTGAAGTGGATAACTTATTTCTTGTTAGCCAGCTATTAATTACCGTTTATCTATGCTACATTACACAGGGTTTGGTAATTTGTTTATACAAGGGGATTCACTATCGTGTATAAACTTTGAGGGGTGGTACAGCTCACTAAAACTAACATTTTTTGTATAGGAATGCTGGGTCGCAAGCCACTCATGCAGTCATAAATACAGGGTGTCTCACTGCAAGTCAAAACCGAGTTTTCGTTCATATCTATAACAATAATGAAAGAATTTTACCGATATTTTTAATACACATACTTTGCTTTCTATAAAAGGTGATAACACCCCAAAAATTGCTGTAAATGGCTCCGATCTGCTTCCAAACAACACTAACCTGGACACTTCGTAATTTGGAATGTAGCTCACGGTACATATAGTTCACTGATCCAATGGCAGTAGATTTCCGGAGACATGTGTCACATTTCATACAAAGCAAAGTAAGTCTGTTAAATATATGGTAAAATATGTTCTTTGCCTTTAAAGTTGTAAACGAAAACTCAGGTTCGACTTGCAGTGAGACACTCTGTATTTATGTCTGAATAAGTGGATTACGACCCAGCATTCACGTACAAAAAATGTCTGTTTTAGTGAGCTGTGTCACCCATCAAAATTTGTACACAAGGTATCGAATCAACCTGTGGTATGTCACATTATTTCATGAAAACTTAAATTTTGCCACAAACAAATTTCATGAAGTCACATATTCGAACTAAAAATGAATATTACACAAAGAGTGTAAATAGCAATAATCATAATAACAATAATAAAATTTGTGTTCTTAGATTTGATGTCATGTCTCTTTTAAATGATAGCCGAAGTGAATTTCTTTGTGATAATTAAAAAATATAAGAAATTTTTTTCCCCTTGATTTTACTTATTATTAATATGGATTTATTTCAGTGGTAGGTAAATATGTTTTTTTTTTCTTATTCTAGGGTCCTCCGCCAGCCGCCGGTCAGCCTTTTAAATTTACAGTCGCCGAAACGTGCGACAGAATTAAAGAAGAATTTTCCTTTTTACAAGCACAGTATCACAGGTGAATATCTACTTTTATTTTAAAATTATTGTTATTTAACTTTATTTAGATAATAATGTATTTTTAACATTAACAGTTGGTTTCTGTTGTTCCACCCTCTCCTTTATAATAAGTTAGTTTAATGATTACTGTTGTATTTAAAGGAAATGAACGTATAAGCATCGATTTTTGGACAGCCGCACGCTGTGAAGAAGTGGCTTTTTTGCACACATTTAATTCAAAAATCTGAAATTTTAATTATTTTTAAACAAAAAAGTATGTATATTTTTTATATGAGATTGGTGCAGAAGCACGATTCTAACTATAATAATGAACTTTAAAAGCAATAGTTGCCAGGCGACTAGTTTATGTTCGTAAGTCCAGTACTTGCATTATCTAAATGAGATCAGATCTGTGCATTTTAATATACAAAAGTTAACATTTGTGTAGATCTAAAAACTTTAAATATATGAGATACATGTATAGAGAAAAAAATAAGAATGTTTAGTGAGTTTTTTCAGCAAAATATCATTGTAATTTTTCTCTCTTAATTATAGCGCGATCTTTCCAAGCTTTTAACTTTGGAAATCCTTTTATTTCTATAATAGTAAATGAAATTTATTTATGTTATATACCCAAATGTGAGTAAATGAGAAGGTCTTTTTGTGAACAAAAAAGATTCCTCCATGTTATCTATATGTTTTGAAACCTTCTGTGACTATTTTGCAGTCTAATATACAGGGGGAAGAGGGGGTGGGCTGACATTAGGTGTCTGCCACTTTTCTTCTTATAAACTTTGAAGGAAGAGATCATGGGGAATTGAGGGGAGAGAGATATATTTAATGCAGTTCAAGATATTCTATTTACTATATTTAAATCTCAAAATTTGTAATAGTCTTATTTAACAGCAGAATTTGCATTTTTTTTTTTTTTTTTTTGGAGATTAAGTAAGGCAAAATATTATGTTCAAAAACTTTGGTAGAACCGTACGTACCTCACAGATGCGTGTTAATTTTTTTTTTTTTTTAATTTGTGCTTCCATTAATTGGTATTTTTGCTGTCTATATGTCACATTATTTAACGAAATATAGGTTAAAATTTCATGGTTATTATAACGTTACTGTGCTATGGATATAAAGCCATTTACAAGAACCAGTACTGTTATTACAGGCATTTATTTATAATAGAAACATAAATAGAGAAAATATGTTTTGTACATTAATGAAATATCCAAGAGTTGCACCTCGTATGGAGCATGTTATTAAAAAGTTGTAACCACGTGAGATAGATTATGAGTCAGTTCTTGTCTTCTTAGAAGAAAATACCGAATATTCACACTGCATCCCCTCCCGTTCGGAACGTATGAATCGAACTCGCGAAATTCAATTTAGAATTCATTAAGTTCTCGGGAAGTAATCACACTGAGTATTGGGCTGATGAAATTCCTACTCTTGATAGAAGAATTCTAAAACGTCAAACTAAAAGTGTGCAATGCAACACGTAAGTTGGTAGAAATATTTGGTACTTTCTTTTCATAGGAACCTTCTCACTTTTTGAAATGGCGTTGGAGCAATTCGGGCTTGGAAAAGTACAATTTGTAGCCAAATCATTTAAATAGTCGCGAAAAGAGAACTGATGAAGTATTATGCTTGTTTATGTATATTGCTTCTGTTTATCTAAATTGATAAATTGTTTTTGTTTGCATATACAGTAAAGCCTAGTAAAACAGAATAACCGGAGAAAAACTCTCTTTTAGATAGGTTTTTGCCTTAGACGGTGCAGTAACTTTAACTAGAAATATTTGTTGCTTCATTTTCCCAGGAATTTTGTCACTTTTTAAAGTGGCATTGGAGAAATTCTGGCTTAGAAAAGTAAAATTTGTAGATAAATCATTTAAATAATCGTGAAAACAAAATGGATGAAGTATTATGAATGTTTATGTGTGTTGCTTCTGATTGTATACATTGATAAGTTGTTTTTATTTGTATATACAGCTAGCCTCGTAAAACAGAATAACCAGAGAAAAAAGTGCTTTTAGATAGATTTTCGAATTAGCAGGTACAGCAACTATGGCTAGAAATATTTTCCTAGGAACCTTGTCACTTTTTAAAGTGACGTAGGAGCAATTCGGGCTTGGAAATGAAAAAAAAAAAAATAGCCAAATCATTTAAATAGCCACGAAAAGAAAACCGATAAAGTATTATGCATGTTTATATGTATTTCTCCTGATTATATACAAAGTTGTTTTTGTTTGTATATACTACAACAAAACCTCGTAAAACGGAACAACCAGAGAGAAATTATCTTTTAGATTGGTTTTCGCTTTAGCAGTTACAGTAACTATAGCTAGAAATATTTGGTGCTTCCTTTTTCTAGAAACCTTGTTACTTTTTAAAGTGAAGTTTGAGTAATTCAGGTTTGAAAATAAAATTTGTAGCCAAATCATTTAAATAGTCGCGAAAACAAAACCGATGAAGTATTATGCTTGTTTATGTGTATTGCTTCTGATAACATACAATGATAAATTACTTTTGTTTGTATATACAGTAAAACCTAGTAAAACTGAATTGGAAAATTACAACTCCTTTAAATGTATTTATCTGTGAATGTAATTTTTCAAGATTTGTCATATTTAAATTGATATATATATAATTTTCTATAAAGGATAAAGTTATCGATAAAGGTACGCAATAAAAGATAAAAGTTTCAATATTTTTCAGTTATATGTTCTTTAAATTGTCTTTGAAAGTTTTAATTTTAACAAAATTTTTTGAAAACATGACTCTCGCAATAAAAAAATACTGATAACATTTTTTTTATTTTTTTTTTAAAATAAATATATTGTTATAAATCCCGAAGCCAAGTTAGCATTTTTTTTCTGTACTCAAAAACGAAAAAAAAAATATATAAAAAGAGTTATTTTTCTGCAGATATGTAAAATTTTAAACACAACTAATATTTGAAATTTGAACTTTTTAAAAATTATATTTTTAAATTATAAAAAAAAAATTGCATTTGAAGAGAAAAATATAAATATAGATTTCAAGAAAAAAAATATTTATATATATATTTTTTGTAAAAAAAAAAAAAAAAAAGTAAAAATATATTCATATAACAAAAATTTTCTTTACTTGAAAATTTTCCATTAGCACTTTAAAATCAAATCTTAGATAAGTTAGAAATATTCACTAAAATTATTAGTCATTAGTTTCATTAGCAACCTAATTTGTGTGTCCGGATACAAACTTTGATGTCACTTTGTGAGGTTAGCCGAAAGGGACTTTGTTTACCTACCTAATATATGCATTCAAACATAGTCATTAGGTTATTAGTTTGGACCTAGTTATTGATAACTGCGTTTACTCTCACAGACAGTTCATACACAAAGCGGATTCAAATAGTCATTTAATATGCTGTCTAAATAGAGATGGAAGCTCGAATGGTGGAATAAGTAAACAGTGGTAAGACTTGTATTCAGCTGTGTATACACTCAGCTACAAACATTCATAGAGACTCTCATGCGCATTTATACAAATGAGCGTCGATTATTCGTTTCAGATTTATAGATATTAATACTCTGCTCAGTCCTTTGGATGTATCTTCGGTTCAATATGATTTGTAGACATTTGATTTGATTCCATTCCGGTGCTTCCTAGTTGATTTATTATAGAGTAAGAATATCTGTTTTTTTATTTTTTTTTATATATACTTGTTAAAACATGCTTGTCATGTTATAAGTGGATTTTTTAAAAATAGGCCATTAAAATTAAAACTCTATATAATAATTATGGAAATTTTGTGAGATCTTTAGATTTCCCAGTTCATAATGAGTTGTACACCCTTATAAATAATTCTGTTTGAGATTATATAGAACCACTTATAAGACTGTAGACTTCATACCTACCAATCACTCTTATAAGACCCCCCCCCCCCTACATCTTAATCTCAAAATTGCCACACAAGAAAAATCGGAAATAGTCATTCGACTGGAAATTTCGTCTTTTTTTCAATTTATATTAAATAAAAGCTTAGGTGGTCGTTTTCATACTGAAATTATACCGAACGCTATAACATTTTCAATAAGAACAACTAATTTTGACATAATATTTTGCTTTTTTGGTAAATTTTGCCTAAGAATATTAAACGACCAGTCTATATTTTAGGAATAATAAAAATTTAAATTTTGGAATTCCTAATGTTAAATTAATTTGTAATCGTTAAAAAAACAGATTACAATGTGGTTATTTACCATGGTACACTGTGTGTACACGCAAGGTGGGTAAAACATAACTCAGAAACTACTCTGACAGAATGAGCGGTAATTTTAGGTTCGCAAATTTGAGGCTTCTAGAAATAGATTTCTGTTAAAAAAAATATTAGATTACAATTCCCATTTTTTTAAAAATTAAATTCAAACAATATATATTTTCGAACCTATATTTATTTTTAACAGAAATCGATTTCTAGAAGCTTCAAATATGCGAATCTAAACTCCTCGTTCCGCCAAGTAATCCGCCAAGTGATTTATGCTTAATAAAACTATCCTCATTGCAATCTGTTTTGCAACGATTAGAAATGAATTTGACATTAGCAGTTCTAAAATTGAAAACTTCATAATCCCTTAACTACACCGAATGACTTCCCGTTTGGTGTCCTAGGGTAAAAATTGCTGTAAAAGCCAAAAATGTATTGTTGAAATTAGGTGTAAACTACTGAAAATTTCAAAGTTTGGTTCAATTTCATTATGAAGACAGCAACATCTCAAAGATTTAAAAAAAAAAAAAAAAAAAAAAAAGTCAAATTTCCGTTTTTTTTGGGGGGGGGGGGGGAGGCAATTTTATGATTAAAATGTATGGGATGTTCTCTCTCTCTCTCTTTTTTTGTTGTGCCTTGGTCGACTGTACATCCAGATTTGACTCTATGATTTAATTTAAACAGAGATACACACGTTGCAGAGATACTTTTTAATTCATTTAAAAATATTTTTTTCTATTTTACTAAATAAAAATAAAAGTAAAATTTCAGCAGTTGTAACAATAACAATGAGATATATAATAAATTATAAAATAAATTCATAAATCCATTTTTGTTTGTATTATCTTCTATCTTTTCCGAAATAAAAAGAAAAGTTATAACAATTAAAATTGTACAGTTTACTAGTTAGGTTATCGTATTTTGTCTTACGTATTTATTTATTTTATGTATATATTCTTCTTTCAGACATGCTTGCTTAAGATAACTAAACTCTTGATGATTTAAATAATAAAGCAATGTAGGAATAAGCATGCTTTTTCCGTATTACTAACAATGAAAAACTAGTCGTTGGGGGCCAACGTAATACTTACCCATCATGGATATGTATAATGTAAAATATTAAAATAAAAATGTGTAAACTACTTATAAAATGCATTGCAATTCAAATAAAATCGTGGCTTGATGACGTCATAAACTTTAAAAGCTCGATTACTGAATTGTTGAAAGAAACATCCTTATAACTCCAAAAACAATAATCCTATTAACTAGCGGTTTATTGCATCTGATTAAGCGTCAAATTTCCAATTAAAATATATCTTTGAAGTGAAACTTGGATGAAATACAGGGTCATGAAAAATCGAAGAGTGTGGAAAATAGGATTCCAAATATCTCGGCAACTAATTATCCGATCGACTTCATGCTTTATGCAAAATTTGTGTTTTTTATTGTCTTTTATATTCATTTCTTAAAATAAACAATTTCGAAAAATTTTATATACCTTTTATCAGAACGAATATTTCGAGAGTCCGAAAAAAATAGCTCCGGTTAATCGAGGTTATTGAAATTAAATAGGCTTCTTCCCATTATTACATACTAAGTACATACCAAATTGAAAGTGTATCTCAATTTTTTCGGGAGATAGAGCGTTTACAGACACACAGACGGACGGCAATTTTTTTTTTCTAAAAATACGTTTCTCGGAATCTCCAGTGTCTGAAACGTGTAAATCCGTCATTTTTTTTTCGATTTTCAAAACGATTACAAGACTTACCCTATACTACGTATGATGGGTAAGTAATAAAAGATTATGTAAATTATTCAAAATATACCTATATAGAATAAAATAAAATTCAAAGTAAAAATACCTTAACTCGACAATGGTTTTATTTTTTTTATTTTTTCGAAATCGAAAGAAAGTAAATAAAAATCGCATTGTATTTTTCTGAAAATAAAAATTCTACATTTTTCTAATTAAGATATCGTATTTTTTCTCACAAATTTTGCTTTTAAGAGATTTTTTAAAAATTATTATTAAGGCATATATTTTCTTTTCCATATTATTAACAATAAATAAAAGTAAAAAAATAAATTAATTATTGGGACACAACCACGAAACATATAATAAACGGCCAAATAAAATCTTTAAATATATTATTATTTCAATTTCCCTTCTGTTAATTCTTTCTTCTGACGAAGAGAAGGAAAAGAAATAAAAACTGCATCGTCCAAGTTATCAAAACACTATCTCTATTTTCATGCTTTGATTTCCAATTATCTAAACCCACAAATTATGCTATTTATCTTTTCTTCTCTTCTGAACTCCGAAAAAACAATTTTCCCCCTGTTCAATTCTTTCCTCCTTTCTTCCGTAACAATGGTGAGGCGTCCATCTCAAATTCCGACTACTGCCTAATTTATATTGGGAATCCTTGTAATTTCTCTTTTGAACCGTGGCTTTAGACCTGTAATTTTATGATGCAGTTCGTATGTTTTTAGGCGTAGAACAAGTTCTGAACTCGCTTGGGTACAGCCCAGCAGAATAAAACGTGGATGTTAAAAAAAAGGTCATTATGGTGTTTTTCTTTTTTAACTTTTAGTCTTGGATATACCTACCAAGGTCACAGATTTGTGAAGTATTAACATAATTCAGGTGTTAATAACAATCGTAATTGATTTTGGTATGTTAATGGTACGTTATTTGCGTAAAATTCCGTGGCGTCATGGTTGACGTAAACTATTGTCGGAGATAATGTCGTGTCATTAATTAAAGGTTAAGTGACAAAGAAAATAATATGGTTTGTTTTTCTTCTAATCTTCTGAGTCACAAGCATAACATGAGTGAATGAAAATAATTAAAAATGCATGATAATTAAAGGAGTTTGATATTTTTTAAAGTGATGTAATCGCATTCGTATTATATTATTATTTGTCTTACAAAAGCTGTTGTTTCTGGGATTTCTAGATGATAAGAATAAATTTAGATCATAAATCATAATAATAAATAATTTCTTTCATTGATAGCTGTTGTACATTAAATAATCTATTGCATTAAAAAATAAATTTAAAAGAGAGGCTGATAATTTTTAGCTATCAATGCATGTTGTTTAAGAAATTTAAGTGAATCAAGAAATAAGTCGATAACACCAGGGGTCTGCGCGGTTATTACTTTTTTTAGCTATTTCCAAACAATAATCTAACCCCGAATAATCTAAAAATAATCTAAACAACCACGATTATTTTTCTTGCAAATGTTGTAGAAATCTATAACTATATGATTGTTGTTTGGAAATAGTGATAGCCAAAAAAAGTGATCGTACCTTGCAATATTAATGCACAATGATGAGATTGAATTATCCTAAAATATTAAATCGAAAAGGTATTTTCGTCAAATCACACTTTGCACATGAAAATGACCCATTTGCGCATGCGTAAAATTAAATCTACAACCTAACCAATTTTAAGAGTACACTCGAACCAGAAAACAGTAGCCGAGTGGTTTAAGCTCTGTGCAAAGTCCTCCAAGTTCCCTATGAATTATACCTCTGGAAGTGCCTAGTCAGGTGAAGGTCTCGTCACCTGAACAAGGTTCTAAATTACGAGATTATCTAGTGTAGCGATGGCCGTGAAATTAAACAAGCAACCCCACTTTAAGTAACCGGCCGACATAGAACGAAGCAAAATAAAACAGAGCTGCTACTAAGACGGCCAGGGCCGAAACTATGGGGGGGGCAGAGGGGGCACGAGCCCCGGGCGCCAGCAGAACAGAAGGCGAAGGGGGCGCCAAATGCAGGTTTTGTTTGTTGTTTGATATAGAAATGTATATATATATGAAATTTGTATAAAAAGTCTCGCAGCCAGAAAATCCAAAAGAAAAACTGAACCAAATGCATTCAAATAGACAAATAGATAAAAAGATTCGTCTACAATACAAGATAGCAAATGAATAAAAAATGAACTGTTCTCTTAGGCTATTTTCTTTCTCCCATTCCAAATATATCCCGTCTATACCGTCTATCATTTAAATCTCTTCCTGTGGTTTTTGAGAATCCCTAACATTTTTCAAGGTCAGTCCCTACTCATGTCTGTATATGACACTGTTCAACGTCGTCTGGATACAGTACTGCACTGTCCAGCATGGATAATTAGCAAACGATTCCCTCACTTTGACCTTTCTATTAGATAAAAATATTCCACGAAGGCTGTTCTATTTTTTCCCTTTTCTCACAGCATGGAGCTTTCTTCTTTTTCCATTTTGTCATGGGCGAGGGGTGACTGCCGTGGACAATAAACACAAATTGGGGGATGAATGCCCAAAGTAAAATTCTCAGTAAAATCTTTTTCTTTTCAGTATAGCATTTGTAAAGGTACAGTAAAAAATCAAATCTCGTACAGGGCGCCACCCTGGCTTTATCTTCCAAAAAGTTTTTTACTCGTCTTTTTGCGAAAGCTTTCTAAGCGTTTTGTCGTCCTTGGCGGCAACTGGAATATGCCGGCCTGTTACTTTTGCTAAAATTACTTTTTCATCCAGATCCAATCTAGTATTATTAGAGGGAGCGAGGTTGGGCGACTGCTTGGGATACTAAAAACAAATAATATTTGAAAGGATAATTTGAAAAATACGCAAAATAAAACTCTTTGTTAAAACTTTTTTTTTTAAAAGAATGTCATTTGTAGGGGTGCAGGGAGAAAACCATACCCAAGTTGCTATGACTAATAAAACCGCAGCCGCCCCAGCCTTTATTCTCCCAAATTATTTTCTCGTCATTTGGCCATTTTCAGATAAATGAAAAATGCCGCCATACCATTTGTTACAATTACTTTTTTACATACAAATCCGGCTTTAAAGGGTGCGATGTTGGCTATTACTAACGACACTAAAAACTAAGGAGATGAAACATATGCAAAATAAAATAGTAACCTCTCCTCCCCCCCCCCTTTTTTTAAGAATATAGCATTTGTAGAGACGCAGAAAAGAACCTCGCATAGGGTGCCATGGCTAATAAAGTTGTCTTTGCAAAAAAAAAAAAAAATTGTTTTCGTCTTTTTGCCATTCTTACGTGTTTTGCCGCCCCATTCTTTTGCTGCAAATATTTTTTTAGATCCAGATGTAAATTTCCGGGACAAATACATCGTATGCCCCTGTAACAATCAAGCTCGATTTCTTTTTGTTTTTAATCTTATCATACTCTAAAAATGCAAAATATCGATTATAATCAGTAACAAAGTCAAATGCATTCTGAATATCAGCTTTATGTAAACAGCATACCAAGTGTGGGGGACCCCTAAATCAGGGGCCCAGTGTCACGATCCAGATTTAGATTTATCAGATCTGATTTAATTAGACTCTGAATCTGTGTAATTAAATCGTCATAAAAGTCTCTAACAGTAACAGGGTTCCGTTCAGCTCAGATCCAAGTTTGAGTCTCACCCCAACCCTCCACAACCGTTCACAGTTCTGATAATTGCTAATAGAAAAGAAGACTAGGAAAAACATTTAAACATAACTAAAACATTTCTGGGAATTGCAAATGGTATAAAAAATATTCTATTTAAATTACATGAAAATTATGAAGCAATACTAATTAAAAAAAAGTGCTAAGAAAATCCTTTGATCAAAAAATAATTTTTCTCGTTGAACTCAAAAGAGGATTTTGGGGGCCCTCTGAATGCGAGGCCCTTTGAGACCATCGCGACCCCATAAATCCACCCCTGAGAATATCAATAACTATACTTCCTAAGATGAAAACTTGTATAAAGCGGAATATTTTACGGTTCCTTTCGATTCCATTTTCAAGGTTTTAATGAGTCAGTATTTGACAAAGCTGATTACTTATTTCAGTATTACAGATTTTCTGATTATATACTTTAAATTTTAGAAACTTAGAAAAAATTTGCTTTGAAAATTTTCTTTGCGGAGGGGGGGGGGGGGGGCGCCAAAATCCATGTTTACCCCGGGCGCCAAAATAGCTAGTTTCGGCACTGAAGACGGCATAAGTGCTAGTCCAGCAGACCGCCGCCATGTGGCAATCAGATGATTTCGCCCAGTTTCCAGCACCCAAACCCGTAAAACTGGGTCATAGCCCGGTAGGTAGGGGTCTGGTTTGCGGTTAGAAAAAAAAATGGGCAAGGTACCTGTATCCAACAGCCGGAGTTTCTTGTAAAAGTGATCGAAATTATGAGGCACCGCAAATATGGTACTATGTAGGTCTAAACATATAATGAATCTATACATTGATAAATTGATATGATTCATAACTAGCAGCATTTAAAACACTAATTACCTACTAAAATTGAGGACTGGTTTTGGTAGTATAACACTCATAATCATCAGCGCAAAAGTAGTAATGGAATTTTTGGTTATACATAAGGTGTAGCAGCGGATTGTAGACAAAGTTATATCGACCAATAGAATTGCATGAAAGGGAAGGGAACCAGCCAATAGAACTCAAGTGTACAATGAGAGAAAAGAGAGATCCGATACAAAAATAACACCTGAAAATTAAAAAAAGAAGATTTTATGAATGGTTTTCAATATTCTGACAAAGGAAGAAGAGAAAAATTACCTTCAACCATTGTCTTATCGTTTTTAAATGGAAAAATACTTTTTCTTTTCCAGAAGCTTTTCACAAAAGTATAGAATAAATAAAGTGTTTATGTCTTTTATTGTGCTTTGATGATAATTAGCGATAATAGTTTTAGCATGTAATATAATAATAACTACAAATACATTAAACATTTTTTTCAGACATATTTCTTCGTCGTAGATTATATTTTGCCCTTTATTTCGTGAAATATCCTAGACTCTAAAAATAGTTAGCGTGGAAATTGTATTGTAGACATTTATTCATCGTCTTGGAACTTTTTTCTACATCTGATGCCCATTTTTCATAAGCTTTTCTTATAAAGCATTAGAAAATATTTGTAAAATTTAGTTTCAACTATATTTGGTTCCTTCGCTGCAAATACATTTTGTTAAATCTGCAACGAAGAGATTTTTTTTTTCATCTGGCAGAGCTAAAATTCATGATAAAATCATAAAATAAAATAAATTTAGCTTGGTTTTTGGTTTCTTTTATTTCTTATCTTTCAATTTTCCTCATCTATGTGAACTGGAAAGATATTTTATCTTCGAAATTTCTATCAATCGTTTTTCTGTGTAAGAAAATGAAGATCTAAAAAAAAGGGGGGCTTTAAAATAAGACTTCCACCAATAATGGTTTTAAATTTCTTTCAAGCGATGAAACATGATGGAAAAAGGAGGTATTTTTTCAGTCGAGGCTTAGAACGGAATTGAAATGATTTGATATTAAGTTCCATCTCAAAAACAAGATCCTTGACTTGCGTTATCAGCGACTGTGCCAAAATCTCTTCCATATTTCTACTTAGTTTTTGTCTTTTTTTTAAGGTTTTGTCTTTTTTTTTTAAGGTTTTGTGGGTTTTTTTTCGTTTTTTTTTTTTTTTTTTTTTTTTGGATGATGAAATAATAGTCTGTTCTTTTCAATTGCTCATAAGGAACAGTAAAAGGCAACAATTTGTACCGTCATTTTTTGCCCTCAATATTCTTGCATGTGGTTAAAGTTTTTCTTTTTTATTTATCAATAAAAAAAAAAAAAAAAGAAGAAAAATAACTCTTTGAAAAGTCGCCAACAAACAAATTCTTCATGAAAAAATAATCTGTATAAGTAGATCTTATGTAGGAGATAATTCAGCAGCATTTGAATATTTATCTCAACGTTTGAAACATAGTTTAATACTGTAAAATATCTCTATAACTATTTTATTTTTTATTTGTATTGAAAATATATAACTATACAGGGTCATTCATAATTCCCTCCGGGGTTTCGAAACGTTATAGTAAAAAAACGAAGACGAATATGAAAAAAAGAAACATATGAAATTATTCCAAAACTATTCAAGTTTTACTTACAGACATTACAGGTGTTCTATGTGTGAACCCTTGGTCACACGGCATACATCCATGCGATAGTCCAGTTCCTGCCATACTCCGTTTCTTTAAATTTCCGGTACCACACATGAATTGTTTTGTCAGTTGGTCACTGTTTTCGATATTTATTACGAAAGGCCCGTTGAACTGACACCACTGATTCAGATTTAAAGAAACGGAGTATGGCAGGAACTGGACTATCGCATGGATGTATGCCGTGTGACCAAGGGTTCACACATAGAACACCTGTAATGTATGTAAGTAAAACTTGAATAGTTTCGGAATAATTTCATATGTTTCTTTTTTTCATATTCGTCTTCGTTTTTTTACTATAACGTTTCGAAACCCCGGAGGGAATTATGAATGACCCTGTATTTTAAGCAACATATGTCTTTGCTTTTCAATTGATATTCATTATTGGAACCCTCAATTACAAATGTCTAGAAAATGTAGGCATGTTAGTTTAAACGCCACAAATGAAGAAAAATGCGAAGACAAGGAAAATGTGCGATATATCCGAAAGCGCGATATAACTGATGACATAAATAAACTTCAATATTATTTCATTATAATAAACTGAATTTATTATTTCATTAATTTTTAAATCATTATTGAATATATTTTTACGTAAGCTATATATTTGCATTTAAATTGATATTCATTTATGGAAAAATCAGTGACAAATGTCTGGAAAATGAATGCATGTTCCTTTAAACGCCACAAATGAAGAAAAATCCAAAGACAAAAAAATGTGCGATATATTTGAAAGCGCGATATAACCGATGACATAAATAAACTGCGATTAATATTTCGTTAATTTTTAAATTAAAAAATATATTAATAAACTTTTTTCTTGCATAAATTTAAATATTAATACTAAAAAAAGGAATATGTATATAATAAAAGTACAAATGCAAATAATAAAAGTACATATTACAAATATGGTCGTGATATACATTATACAGTATATATTTTCTATATTTTCAAATCATTGTTTCGAAGAAAGTTAAAGTTAAAAATTTGTTTCAATTATGAATTTTACTCGGCTTTAATATAACATGATTTCATTCTATTTTATTTTATCATATGTATGGGCAATATTATGCATCTAAACTATTTAGTAATAAAAAAATAAAATTTTTGATTAAAAAATACGTTATAAAAAAATAAATGTATGTATTACACACACACACATTCATATAGCGAAATATGAATGACAACTCATATATTTTTAATTCATTATTTGTTTAATTATTAAAATTTAATTTAGTTTACTTATTAAACATAATTATTATTTTAATTTCATTTTAAAATTATTATTTTATTTTATGTTTTGTAACGAATAATATATTGTATTTATACGTATATTATTTAATATATATATTTTTTGCATATTGAAAAATTCATTTTATATTACGTTGATAAACTTTTAAAAACTTTAAACCATGTAAAATTTAAAAAAATATTTTTTTTCTGGAAATATTTCGATAAAATATTTTTGTTAAAAAAAATATAGTATAACAAACAGAATAAAAATCTAACGACGTATTTTAAACAAAGAAAATATGAATTTAAAAAAATAAAATAAACTTTATTTTTTAACATGAATTAAATTTATTCTACTATTAATTCATTTCATTTGAGTATGAGATAGTGTTATGTAATTAAATTGTTGTAATATTATATTTTTTTGTCTTTTAATTTTTTGTTCGTATATATATATATAAACTTTTTAAATAAGATACGGGTATTTCATTAAAAAATAAATATGCTAAATTTGCAAATCGTATGCTAATATAACAGTGGAAATAATATTTTAATCAAAGTAGTTTTTCATCGACTCGCATATGAATATATAATAATCTGCAGTTTCATTTTCATACTTAAACGCCTTTTGGAAAATCTCCGACTCTTTAAAACGGTCCCCAGCTTTTCATTGGAATCGATTTGTCGTAATTGCTTACAAAACGAGACCATTTCTCCGTCTCAAAATCGATACCGGCTCATTGTTATAGCGCGATCATGTTAAAATTATTTCTCCCTGTGCTCTTTTGCATCCCATAATACCTTGCGCGAAAACTTTTTATCTTCCGTCGCTTAATTAATGCAATCCTATGAGGAAATAATTAATAAATGAAGCCTTGTTTTTAAAAAAAAATAAAGGCTGATAAAATAATAATAGAAAATATATTTATTTTGTAAAATATTTTTCGCTGTTGGAGGAGAGAAAATGCACGAAGGGAAAGACGATGATTGTTTCATAAAGAAATTATATGTTTATTTTTCATTATTATTTTTTTGGTGTTAGACGTATTACTCGTAAGCATTAAAAAATTGATCTAGTTTGGGAAGAAATAAAATCTTTTCATGTAAGTTATTTTTGTTTTACGTTAATTTTAAAGATAGCGAAGTTGAGATTACTCAGTTTAACGGAATATTTCTGTCACAGAATCATCGTCATTCTTATTATGAAATCAATAGTAATGTTGAATCTTGCTACACTAATTAAAAAAAATATAAATTAGAAAATGTCAAATATTTTTTAATTAGTTTGAAAAAACATTTTTTAACCCTCGTCTTTCCCAGAATTTAAACTAGAAATCTTCTGAACAGCTATTATTTCGCCATTCTTTCTTCTTTTACATTCAGATTTAAATGTTTTTTTGGTTATCATTTTGCGCATTTTACCTTTTAATTATTCGATATAAAAACACCATTCATTAAAAATAAGTTATCTTTGACTTTAGGATAATTCCAGTTGAAGATATATATTTTTTTAAACTTCAATTTATTACATAAAAATTTGGCTCAGTGTTTATATTTCATGTTTACGCCTTTAAAAATACAATAAATCTTAAATTGAAAAAAAAAAAAAAAAAAAAAAAAAAAAAAAACTTATTCATAACGGTCAAATGTCATAATAACTCTCCAAAATTTAAAAATTTAAATAAATTTCCGAATTTATTTATTTATTTTGTAAATAGTAATTAGATTTGTGTAATGGCGGCAAAATTACTCCAGTGTTGTGGATAAAAAGGGGGGAAAGGGGAATTATTGAGGGATCATTATTTTTAAAATTTCTTATTAATGCCATTTTATTATTAAAATTGAAAAGAAAAATCGTTTTTCATTTGAATAAATAAATTAAAAAAAATATCTTGATTAAATTGCATTTTTTCAAGAGAATTCTAAGAAATAAAAACATATTTTCACATATTCAAGCTTTACAAATTAGTTTATTCTAGAGAGCAAAAAATTGTCTGTCGACAAAAATGAAATAAAAAATTATTTTATCACAACCTGTATTGGGTTTTACATTCAACCAACAATTTTAAAGAAGTTTAAGCTCCTTGCATGGAGTTGGACAATATTATTGATTCCTATTCACAAGAACTGAATTAAAGAAAAAAAAAACTATAGATTTTCAACTAATTATTCCTGAAAAATGGCGTTAAAACTTTACAAAAGAACGCTTAAGGGGTCAGGTAACCTTTAAAATGTCCGAAATTTGAAATTTTTTTTTATTAACTTATAATTAAATATGATTCTTTAGGAACAATTTAAAATAAACCACATGCAAAAATTCACTTTAGAAGTGGAGTTATGTCTAAAACAGTCTGAGCTTTTTGTATATGATCAAGGGACAGTTTGATCTTTGAAGTCAATTTTCTCAAAACGTCGATTTTGGTCATTGCGCGCACGATTTAAGAAAACTGATTGGTTAGAATTTCATGAACTTTTGACTGAATGTCTTAACCAAACATATGCACAAAATGACCTACGATTATGTTTCTCAAGTAACAAGTTTAGAATTTATGACTACTTTTGTAGTAAAAAAAACTCGATATTTCGAATTTCTCTAAAAAAGAAAAAAATTTCTCAAGAACTACTCATTTTATTTTTTTCATCGTAGGTCATTTTGAGAACACATTATATATGTACTCATTAAATTTTTTTTGAATGGTTTTAGCATTTCAAATGTGAAAAATTGTGCGCGCAGTACATGCAAGAATAATTCTTTCGTAAAAAATTTATTATATTTTAAAATAAATTTAAAAGCTTTATATGAGTGTAAACATTTTTGGAGAATTTTAATTTATAAAATAAACCTTTATTAATATGCATTTAAAATTTTATAATTCAAAGTCAAATAGTTACGGAGTTATGATAATTCTTACAGAGGTCTCCTTTTCATGTATTTTGTGAGTTCAAAGGTTACCTGACCCCTTAAAGTGGAATGTTTTAGATAATTAAAAATGTCATTTTAAAGCATTTATTTTATTTCCTAAAACTGAAATATTTTTGTGTAAGTTCGTTTCACTCCACCAGCTCCAAAATCAGAAGCCAAATCTTGAAAAAGAACCAATACTTTTGACAAATAATGTCTTTGAAAGTGTGCATTTTCATTGAAGAGAGTTTTAAGATGCATTGTAAATATAATTTCTATAAAATATAATTTAATATAATAAATAAAATTAATAATAAACAAATAAATAAGTTGAATGCTAAAATTCACCTTAAAAACTTAAAAATTAAAATGACACATAATGTGTTTAATTACTTAAAAGAAGATAAAATTGTAAAAAAAAAAAAAAAAGCTGTTAAACTACATTAATATTATTCAGTATCAATTATTCCAAGCACTTTCATCTATACACATAACCATCATGAGTGATAAAATACAAACTATTCTATTTTATCCCTAATAATGGTGTATGTGGAAGTATTTGGAGTAATTGACATTGATTAATATTAATGTAGTTTATCTTTTTGTACAAATTTATCATCTTTTTAGTAACAAAATTACATTATATGTAATTTTACTTTCCAAAATTAATGTTACAAATTCTTAGTAGGGGTACAGTAAAATTATATTTCTTTTACTCACAAACAATCGAAAGATCTTATGCAATTTAAATTCAACACAACACATTGGGTTGTCACGGTAACTAGTGTCATCTTGAACATTGGGTTAATAATCATCTAAAAATTTTCCAAAATATTATAAATACAAATATAGCTTAAGTTGTGTTTTTTTTTAATTCATTTAATAAGATAAACCTTTATAATTTTATTGGTTACTGTTTAGAAATATTGTATATATATTGAATATATATATACACATAATGTGTTTAATTACTTAAAAGAAGGTAAATTTAAAAAAAAAAAATGTTAAATTACATTAATATTAATCAATGTCACTTACCCCAAGCACTTTCAGCAATACACATAACCATCATGAAGGATAAATTACAAACTATTGTATTTTATCCCTGATAATGGCTATGTGTATGTGGAAGTACTTGGAGTAATTAACATTGATTAATATTAATGCAGTTTATCTTTTTGTACAAATTTATCATCTTTTAAGTAACAAAATACATTATATGTAATTTTATCTCCTAAAATTAATGTTACAAATTCTTAGTAAGGGTACAATAAAATTATATTTATTTTACTCTTAAGTAATCGAAAGATCTTATGCAATTTAAATTCAACACAACACATTGGGTTGTCACGGCAACTAGTGTCATCTTGAACATTGGGTTAATAATCATCTAAAAATTTTCCAAAATATTATAAATACAAATATAGCTTAAGTTGTGTTTTTTTTTTATTCATTTAATAATATAAACCTTTATAATTTTATTGGTTACTGTTTAGAAATATTGTATGTTTTTTGATTCCATATTAAGTGTGTTGGGGAATCTTTCATTGTCAACTAATTATTTCATACTTAATTAATTCATGGTTTCAGTTGGTGTTATGATAATGTTTCATTTATGGTTATATATTGAATATATATATACACATAATGTGTTTAATTACTTAAAAGAAGGTAAAAAATTGTAAAAAAAAAAAAAAAAAATGTTAAATTACATTAATATTAATCAATGTCACTTACCCCAAGCACTTTCAGCAATACACATAACCATCATGAAGGATAAATTACAAACTATTGTATTTTATCCCTGATAATGGCTATGTGTATTTGGAAGTACTTGGAGTAATTAACATTGATTAATATTAATGCAGTTTATCTTTTGTACAAATTTATCATCTTTTAAGTAACAAAATACATTATATGTAATTTTGTCTCCTAAAATTAATGTTACAAATTCTTAGTAAGGGTACAATAAAATTATATTTATTTTACTCCTAAATAATCGAAAGATCTTATGGAATTTAAATTCAACACAACACATTGGGTTGTCACGGCAACTAGTGTCATCTTGAACATTGGGTTAATAATCATCTAAAAATTTTCCAAAATATTATAAATACAAATATAGCTTAAGTTGTGATTTTTTTAAATTCATTTAATAAGATAAACCTTTATAATTTTATTGGTTACTGTTTAGAAATATTGTATATATATTGAATATATATAGACATAATGTGTTTAATTACTTAAAAGAAGGTAAAATTGTAAAAAAAAAATGTTAAATTACATTAATATTAATCAATGTCGTTTACCCCAAGCACTTTCAGCAATACACATAACCATCATGAACGACAAAATACAAACTATTGTATTTTATCCCTGATAATGGCTATGTGTATGGGGAAGTACTTGGAGTAATTGTCATTGATTAATATTAATGCAGTTTATCTTTTTGTACAAATTTATCATATTTTAAGTAACAAAATACATTATATGTAATTTTATCTCCTAAAATTAATGTTACAAATTCTTAGTAAGGGTACAATAAAATTATATTTATTTTACTCCTAAATAATCGAAAGATCTTATGCAATTTAAATTCAACACAACATATTGGGTTGTCACGGCAACTAGTTTCATCTTGAACATTGGGTTAATAATCATCTAAAAAAATTTCCAAAATATTATAAATACAAATATAGCGTATTTTTTTTTTGTGCTTTATTCATTTAATAAGATAAACCTTTATAATTTTATTGGTTACTGTTTAGAAATATTGTATATATATTGAATACATATACACATGATGTGTTTAATTACTTAAAAGAAGATAAAATTGTAAAAAAAAAAAAAAAAAAAAATGTTAAAATACATTAATATTAATCAATGTCAATTACTCTAAGCACTTTCAGCTGTACACATAACCATCATTAGGGATAAATTACAAACTATTGTATTTTATCCCTGATAATGGCTATGTGTATAGCTGGAAGTACTTGGAGTAAGTGACATTGATTAATATTAATGTAGTTTATCTTTTTGTACAAATTTATCATCTTTTAAGTAACAAAATACATTATATGTAATTTTATTTTCCAAAATTAATGTTACAAATTCTTAGTAGGGGTACAATAAAATTATATTCCTGTTACTCCCAAACAATCGAAAGATCTCATGCAATTTGGGTTAATAATCATCTAAAAATTTTCAAAAGTATAAATACAAATATAGCTTATGTCTTTTTTGTTTGTTTGTTTGTTTGTTTTTACTCATTTAATAAGATAAACCTTTATAATTTTATTGGTTACAGTTTAGAAATATTGAATATATTTTTTAGTTTTTAATAAATTTTTAAATTATATTCTGTAACAAAAGAGTCACTTTTATTAATTGTTATACATTGTATGTTTTATGCCTGAGGAAAGATTACTATGCCAAAAAAGGGAAAAATTAATAATATTTTATCTATAAATAATTTATTTTAGTTAATATGAATGAAATTGCATTTTTAAATGATTTTTTTTTATTATTATTTAGTCTAACCAATTGGGAACATAGTCTCGTAAAAGGTTAACCATTTCTCTTAAAATTATGTCAAAGCTTACAATAACGAATTTTATACATAATATTCAATAATGTATGTAATAATCAAGCCACCATAGATAAAAATACATTGACACATTGTTGTTTGGTCCCGAGTACACTCGTGTTTGCATAGTTACCAAATTTTACGTTTTTTTTTTTTTTTTTTTTTTTTTTTTTTTTTTTTTTTTTTTTTTTTTTTTTTGGGGGGGGGGGGGGGGGGTTACAACTATTTTTGAATAATAATCTTCGTCTTATTTAATCGCAGTATTTGCAAAGATGAGCTAATAAATAGTTACGGGACCGCTTCACTGAAACTCACCGATCGTGAAATCCCATGTTAACCTATGGGAAAACTTAAATACATGATTACTCATTACCTAATATAATTAACAAAATACGGTTTTCACCACCAGAAAGTAGACGTCAGATGTCAACAAGGTGTGTTTTAAGAAAGCGCCTCTTTAAAGTTTAAGTATTAAAAAAACCCTATAAACTCTAAAATTTTCACTTGGCGAAATTTTATCACCTTCTTAAAAATATTTAAAATTTAAGGAGAAAATTTTTAAAAACGAACAAGTCGGCATTCGACGTTTACTTTCTTATGGTGAATTTTTTTTTTGAATAATTATATTAGGTATTGAGTCATCACGTATTTAAACTTTTTTATATGTTAGCTTGGGATTTCGCGATCGGAGAGTTTCTACGAAGTGGCCAGCTAATATAAGTTAGGGAATAATTAGTTTTATTACATTTTATTTACAGTAATTGCTGGCTACATCATTCTCATTCGCTCTTTTTAAAAAGTTAAAAATTAATAAAATTAATCTGGACAATTGTTATTTAGCTTAAAATATAAATGATGCAATTTCTATCGGTTTAGATACATAGGAATAACATTAAAATTTTATAGAATTTATTAAAATAGATTTACAAATATCAATTTAAACTGCATTACATTTTATCCTGAATAACTCCAGCCACCATCATTATCAACTATTCCTAAAAATCGGAAGTTAAAAATTAATAAAAATTAATTTAGCAAACTGGTTATTTAGGTGAAACTATAAATATTGACACAAACTGTTAGAGAAAATTTAATATACATTGACAGCAGCTCTATGATTTCTATTACATTTTATTTCCAGTAATTCCTGACAACATAATTATCAATTCTTCTTATTATTCTCCTTTAAAAAAAAAAAAAAAATGAACATGGACAGAAAATGTACAGTTTGGAATTTTGGAAAATTTAAATGTTGGTATAGATACAAAGGATTATCACAGACAACGACGTATGCTATGACAGAAATGTATAAAATGCATGTACAACATTTAAATGAATTATATTCCCTTTTATTCCCAATAATTCCTCCCACCATCATTATCATTATCATTATCAGAGACACATACTATAAAATAAAAATTTAACACGCATTTAAAACATTTGTATTATTACATTGCATTTATTCTCATTACTTCTTGTCAACAATATTATCATTATCAGGGACGCATGCTATTATAGAACTTTTTAACATACATTTAAAACATTTGTATGAATCCCGTTGCCTTTTATTTCCAATAATTCCTGCCAACATCATTATTATTATCAGAGACACATACTAAATAAAAAATCGTAACATAAACTTAATTCGCACAAATTTAAAACATTTACATGAATTCTGTTGAATTTTATTCCCCATAATTCCGAACTACATCATTATCATTATCAGGGTAACGTACTATTACAGAAATTTTAAAGGTACATTTAAAACATTTATATGAATTCTATTGCATTTTATTCTCAATAATTCCGGTCGACATCATTATCATTATCAGGGACACGCACTATTACAGAAATTCTCAACATGCATTTAAAACATTTGTATTAGTTCTACTACTTTTTATTTCCAGTAGCTTCTGCCAATATAATTATCATTTAATTTAAAAATGAAAAAAAAAATCTGGGTGTTGAATATTCAATTGAAATTGAAATATAAATGCTGTTCCAACCGATGTGTGATGTTCCAATAAATGCTGTGCGAAGGAATAACACAGGCTATAACAAAAATTTAAACACAAATTTACAACAGTTATATGAGTTCTATTACATTTTATTTCCAGTAATTCCAGTCAATATCATTATCAATTATTCTTTAAAGAATATAATCAAGACTATTCAGCTGAAAATGTAAAAGTTGGAATTTAACATCGGTATAGATGTAAAGGATTATCAGACAGAGTCACATAATACGTATTATAATAATTTTATTATATTTTATTCTCAATATTTTTTGTCGAAATTATTATTTTTTTACTCTTAAAAATAATAAATAAAAAAAGTATTTGGACACTGAATACTCAACGGAACATATTATTTACAAAGGTAGAGAGATGCAAAGGAATAACGCAGACTATTACAGAAATATTAACATACATTTACAACAGTTATATGAGTTCTATTACATTTTATTTCTAGTAATTCCAGTCTACATCATTATCAACTCTTCTTTTAGAACAATTAACTTTTCTCCGAATATATATACCTCATTCCTGCTTCTTCGAGTTATTTTTCTCATCCTTTACAATTTTTGGAACTCTTCTGATTTTCTTTTCTAATTATTTCCAGTGCTCTTTGGAGTTCTGTCCTGCTTATTATTGCCAGAAATTTTAAAATGGTGCTGATAGTTTAATAGCTGCTAGTCTTCTTCCTTGCACAATCGATTCCTGGTAATTTTAAAATAAAAAGCGAAGTCGTTTTGCTCTGTTGGGAACAAATACGTTCTCATTTCATTGTTTAATCATGGGCTAATTACACAGCCCTGGCTCTTTCGTGTTGCCGCCTGGGGAGATATGTCTTACCTCTGTAGCTTAATTAACATGATGTGTGTCTAGAAGGGGGTGGGGAAGAATGAATACATTTTCCGAATGCGCAGTATGGAGGATTCGGATTTTTAATTGGAATTTTTATATCACAATATTGATTGAGCCTATTCACATGGAAGTATGTGTAATTTTTTTTTCCTTCTGTTTTTCTTAATTTGGGTAGACGCAAACACAGTTTCTTCTTTGTTTGCTAATTATGCTTAAAACTGTTCTGTTTCTTTCTTCTTTTTTTTTTAAATTTAAATAATGATGTAATTGTTGTTTCTTTGCCAGAAATTTTGTACTTCCTTGCTTTTTTTTTTTTTTTTTTTCAAAGCGGAGATATAATACCGTACACCATACTATGATGCAATTTTCTAAAAATGTTTTATTTTTATAATGATCGCAAATCAGATACATTGTAATTATACTCTTAAAAGCATGATTTGAAGTGTTCAAGACATTGTAATTGCAATACTTCAAATATATATTACAGCTTATGCTAATTAGCATCGGGTCTCATTACTTAATTACTTATTTATTAATTATAATAATTATAAACATAATAATGCACAGACTCATTATTTACACACGAATCAAATCAAATTTATTTCATGATGTGTTAATTAGTCATTAATTTCGCAGTAATTAATGAATATCAGTATTGGCACTTTAAATTAATTTTGCTCAGAAAATTTTATGATTGACGGCGGTTTTAGCGCAATGGGGAACACTAAAGATGTTGCGTCACAATAGAAATTTTGATAAGAGGCATGCAATTACATGGAAAATAGCTAATTGCATATCGAAATTAATTGTAATCAAATAATTGCTTGCATATCGGTATTTATTTTTCTGCCTGAATCAGCTATTCACGTGAAACGACTAATTGAATTGCTAAATCTATAAATTTATTATATAAGACATAAAGGATTAAGAGAACTTTTAATAAGCCGTGGTATACAATTAAGCAAAAAGAAATTCCCAGTTTAACTGATTTAATGCCATGCTTATAACAAAAAAAAAAAAATCATTTATTGCACATTTTCCGAATTTATTTATTCTTTATTAATAATGATTTTCGTTTTAGTCGATTGTTGAATCGATGTTTCAAAATTAGGTTTTTTTAATTAGTCAGAGCTATTTCAAATACTACTTTTTTAAAAAAATGCGTTATAATTATAAGACGAACTTTTTCTTCTTCTTCTTTCTTTTATCATAATAACTTTTGTCCAAATAAAAAAAATTCAATTTTCTTATATTATTTTTTCCGAGAAAGTAGCTTACAAAAGTTTTCTTTAAACTTAAAAACTGTAAATTTAAAAATTAGAAAAATTCGTATTGCATTACACTATAAAAAGATTTTCTCTAGGTTGAACTGAATTTTGGTGTTGTAGTACCTGCAACCAAGGTTCTCGCTGCCAATCGCCATTGCGCTAAATTGTGAAAAAATGTCTCATTTGACGAGAAAATTTAAATCACCAAATTGCGAAGGTTTTTTTTTTTCCCTTTCGGCGACATTGTCAATGATGTTATTGTACGATTGAAAGTGTAACCGATTTTTTTGTACAACATTACTGTGTTTTGATATTTTTCAGAACTTGTTCACATTTTCTAAAATTTTTATTTATTTATTTGTTTTTATTTAAACTACTAACATATTGTCCCAAATCCTGAGTTAACTCGGGTCATGTTTCATAAAATTATTTAGAAATAAATCGATCTATAATTTTATTTTCTCGACTTTGCAAAGCATATATAATGCATGTTTTGTTAGGGTTCTGTATTTAAAATGCAAAAAACGGAACCATTTTAAGATCATTCCTGTGTCTGCCCGTCCGTCTGTCACCACCCTTTTTTTCGTAAACTATGGGACATGGAAAGTTAAAACTTGGAAAAGTTATAAAGCCTTTTTACCCACATATTTTCATTTTTTTAGCGATTCACAAATATGTTTAGGAAAATTTTAGGGAGTTAATTAAGTAAATTGAGAAAAAAGTTTTCTTTTAGTATATCATGTGGGATATCGTAAGAAAGATCTCGTAACATCGAACACAAAAATATATTTGTTTTAATTTTAGGTATTATATTTTCAGAGATATCGTCAAAAATGCACTGAAAAATTATGTCCCCCTCCCTCTATTTCCTAATCTACTGAAACTAAAATTATGAAAAAATTAGGAGTTTAAGGTAACATAGTTTTTGAGAAAAACGCATTTAGGTATATTTTGAAAGCTTGTATTAAAGAATATTTATATATTGTGTTTTATTTCAATATATTATCTATTAAAAAATATTGCCTGCATCTAATTCATTGATATCTTTAAAGCTTCTCTTATATACATATTTCCCTGTTTAGTACTTCTAAGCTATTAATTATATTAAGAAGAATGTTGCTGCATTACAGGCGATTACATTTACTAGCTGTTATGTGCTTATCAACTAAGATATTTGTGTTTACAAACTACTTACCAGTTATCAAATAACAGAAATGAGAAAAAGTAGATTTTTTCCCCCTTAATTTCAAGGGCTTTCTTCTTTATGAGACTTATTTTTAATCTTTAAATGATACGAGAAGCATCCTAATCTTAACATCGATGACTCATTACATTCTTAATGTAAACAAATTGAAAATGGAGAAATTTTCAACAGTGTTCTTGAGATTTTATTTTGTTTAATAAGCTTTTAAACAAACCACTGAGCAAAATCACACATTAGTATAGATATGAGTGTCTCTTTTTCTCCTCGTTTTGTGAAGTATCCACTCATATTCAGTAGTATCAGAGTGTATCATATAACAGTAAAAGAAATAAATCAGAATAACTAAGGATTACTTAAGTGCGAAGCTCCTGTGGGGAAAAAAAATGTTGCATTGGATTTATTAACATCCTCAAATGCGAGACATGCATTTTGAACGTTCACATTTAGAAAAAAATAAAAAAAAAAAATAAGAAAGAAAGAGGAAGATATTTTATTTACGAAAAGTGTATTTTATATTCTTTGAAGATGACCTCGACATTCCACATTTATTCATCTTCGAATGAAATAACTATAGTCTATTTTGAATAAAAATCATATTGTCATGAAAAATGAGTAAAATCGAACAGGTGTGTCTATTTTCTTCCTCATTTAATGAAGTATCTACTCATATTTAGTAGTTCCAGAGTGTACCATTTAGCAGTGTAAGATATAAATAGAAATAATTAAATTTTTTTAAGTGAAAAGAATCAGTGAAAAAAGAAGTGTTGCATTGGATTTATGAACATCATCGGATGCGAGACATGAATTTTGAATGTTCACATTTAGAAAAGAAAAACAATTAGAAAAGAAAATGAGAGATAATTTCTTTATGAAAAGTGTATTTTATATTCTTTGAAGATGACCTCGACATTCCACATTTATTCATCTTCGAATGGAGTAATTATAGTCTATTTTGAATAAAAATCATATTGGCATGAAAATGAGTAAAATCGCACAGGTGTGTCTATTTTCCTCTTCTTTTAATGAAGTATCTATTCATCTTTAGTACCAGAGTGTACCATTTAGCAGTGTAAGATATAAATAGTAATAATTAAATATTATTTAAGTGAAAAGAATCGGTAAAAAAAGAAGTGTTACATTGGATTTATGAACATTATCAAATGCGAGACATGCATTTTGAACGTTCACATTTAGAAAAGAAAAAGACAGATATTTTATTTATGAAAAGTGTATTTTATATTCCTTTAAAATGACCTCAAAATACTGTATTTATTCATCTTCAAAAGGAACAATTTTAGTTTATTTTGAATAAAAATCATATTTTAATTAAAAGGAGCAAAATTACTGCATTGAGCTGCAACAGAGTGTATCACCTAGCAGTAAAATAAATCATAATAAATAAGTACTACTTTGTGAATCTTTAGTGAGACAATTGTGCATTGGATGTATAAACATCATCAAATAGGAGACATGCTTCTAGAACGTACAATTTTAGAAAACAAAAGAATTAAGAAAGAAAGATGAAGATATTTTATTTATAAAACGTTTATTTTATATTCATCGAAGATGACTATATATCCTTATGGTCATATTTATGTATATCGAAAGGGATAATTATAGTTTGTCTGGAAGAAAAAGCCTATTGTAACGTAAATTTCGAAGAGGTAAAAAGAGGAAAGAGCATTAAAGACACTAATATGCTAAAATTTGAAGGAAAAATCAATGCATTTTGTTCAAGATACCTTCGAATAATATACACGTGTATCTGGGATTTAGAAAAAAAAATAGTTCGTCATCAATTTGCGTTCAACAATGTCTTCTACAAACAAAAACTTTTTGGAACTTAGATGAAGTATGATTGTCAAAATTGCCCCCAATATTAATAGAAATCATGATAATATTATTCGTCGTCTGAATCTCGCTTTTACATACAATAATTATATACGTGTCAAGAGCTTGAAGAAGACTTTAATTGTAAAATCTTCTCTAAATTTAGATTTTATGCATTTGACCAACAGACCAACGGCCTAGTTTGTATTTTTATTCTAATTACAGCCATGCTAGCCAGAGATCGTCATATCTTAGCGTCTTCATACATGTCCATGTGTGAAAGGATAAAATTTTTTGATGATCAGTTTAAATGACCTTGCTTACTCAGTGTTGAATTCGGAAGAGGTTTACAGACTTCGAATATAAACATTGCACCATTTCGAGAAGGATTTTAAATTCCGAGCCGTTAACAAATTAGCAATTCGAAATTGTCCGGGGGGAATTTGTAGTGTCTCAGAGGGAATATTTTACCCCATTAGAAAATGTACTACGTGCAATTTTGTTTTTATTTTGATTATATTGACTTTAAGAAAAGAAAGTTATTGAATCTTTAACAATATGTTTCTGGACAATTGAACTTTCGTAAAGATAGGGAACCTAATTCTAAACACTGTTTCAAAATTACTGATGGCATTGATGAATATAATGGAAAAGTACTGTTATGATGGTTTTCAAAGCATTTTTTTTACTATGAAAATATATTACGAGTAATTTCAATCATGCCTATGAACTTGTTTCAACTGGAAAAGGAAATTGAAGGTTTCCAAAATAGTACTTTATAATTTTACCACAAATTTCACATAATACCTACGTGAATGGTTAGTACTATTTTTAGGGTTTCGTTCATCTCACGAAACCCTATTACTCCCGCTCCGTTGTCTGTCTGTTACAGAGCCATTCTCAAAGACTATGTAACTTACAGAGTTGAAACTTTGTGTATAAATCTGAATATCAGCTATGAAGAGCTCAAAATATTAAAATTTGAAAAATTCGTATTATTTTAATAAATAGAGATAAAAAACCAAAATTCTAACAGCCTTTTCCTATTAAATTTAAACATTTTTCGTTATAGCAGATGCCAAAAATTAAAAATCCACGATGAAATTCTCTCTACAATAATTAATTTTCTATCCGACGATTTCCACGTCTAAAATGAAAATGAATGAAATAAAAAGTTTCACCAATTGAAAAAAAGATTAATATGAAATAAAATTGATTGACGTCATAGTGGTAATAAAACGGAAAAATTTCTCAATAATACAAGGAGTATGAGTATGTGTATGTACAAAAAACAAATTAATATCACGTCATTAGAGAATTAAAAAGAAAATCTGACGTCATATCGGAAGTTTAAAGGATTTTTCAAATGTTTCAGAATAATACGAATAGAGTATCAATATGAGTTATAGAGAATAGTAAATATATGAGTTTGAGGAACGTATTGAATCATGATAAAAACCCGATTATGGAAATATTCGCATATTTTAACATTTTGAAGGTGTACAACATGTTTAATTTTGAAATTATTTTTTTTTAAATATCGCATTTAGTCCACATGACAGATATTATTAGGACAGAATATAATAGTGGGCTTCGCCCGCTATCGGGCTGGTTTAGATATTCGAAAAAACGAGAAAAATAGACCGGTAAATTTTTACTTTATAAAAAACATGACTTTTTTTTTGGTTTCTAAATTAAATTAATTTGGATTTATTAAAGAAAGGATAAAGTGTTTTGAAAGGAATATTAAACGAAACCCTTTGAGCGATCTTCGATCACACTTACTCACTTGTTTTTTAATTCCCTCTCATAGATCCGAGTCATTCTAGGAAAAAAAAAGAAATCTGACAAAATATGAAACTAAAAATATTGCGATCATAATTTCAATGAACAATGAACCATTTATTTGAAATACATTTGAAACTTTTTTACATGGTTTATGAGCGAAATAAGGTTCTAATGTCTAATATATTGTTACTTTCTTAAACGGTTCCTTGCTAACGAATAGCCATGTATTTTTTCTTTGTTGTATATTTTCGATGAAAGACAGCAATTCAAATTGTAATCTGTCCACTATATTTTATTATTTCGGTATTAAAATATACGTGCAAGCTATATAACTCATTATACATTGTGATTTTAATAAATAATGGAGATAATCATATAGTATCGATATCGTGATTATTAGGACAGAATTTAAAAATTAGAAAACGATCCATGTTGCGCACAAGTTGTCACTATCTATGTTGAATCTACTGGGGAAAAAAAGGTGGACTTCATAGTAAAAAATTTGATGCTAATAACGTAAAATCTGCCCCAAGATATATTTTTCGTATCCCTACTTAGCAGTGACTGATGTTGGATTTCTTGAATAAAAATCACCACTTTCAAGTTTCTTACATTGCGTATTCCTATATACTGAGGGATTCTGCGATTTTATACAAAATATTTAACTTTTGGTACATTAACAAATGCGTTTGTACCAGGTGTTCTTAACTAGAGGTCTACTGACTTCTTAGGAGTTCGACGTTATGGGCTCCTGAGGAGAAAGAATCCGTTCATAATTTCAACTGAGATTTAGTCAAATTTTACATTTGCTGCTTTTATAATGCGTGAGTGTAGTATTAATGCTGTATATGCTATAGATGATAGTTGTGATTATCAAAAATACAAATGCTCTATAGTCCTACAACGTACAAGCCAGAATTAAAGGGCTTTCAATGACTGGGTATTACTGAGCTTCTTTAGTTTCAATTTGTGATTGATATTAATGTAGATAAACCAGAATTGTTTGAATATTAAAATCACCCATATTTCATAATTATAATAACATTAGTCAGCGTTACATTAGTCAACATTAGTCAACATTAGTGCTTAAGCCGAATTTTGTTTGTGCTATTTAGTAGAAAATCCAAAAATGTTCATAATACTTACAGATTATTTTATATCTGCAAGAACACGAATATGTTATAACACTATGTGGTATTTATGTTTTTGATAACAATTATAGGTACTTTTCCAGTATAGGGACACTGGCGAGAGGAGGACATTTTTCATCATATTTTCTGGCAACCTATTCACTGTTTCATGTACACAAGCATTTTTATTTTCAATATTTATACAATTTATTTAATATATAAAAACCATTTATCTATTTCTATTTACAAACAAAAGTAAATTGGGTACTTACGTATTATTCGTGTCAGGAGATTGATCGCCAAAAAGGGTTGCCAAGTACCAATCTTGTTTATCGTTGCCAATCATGTTTTCAACCGCTGTAATTTAACATTATCAAATAACATTGTTAAAAATGGTAATTAATATAAAATAAATAAAATGTAATATATGTTTATTAAATTTATAACATTGTTAAAAATAGTAAATAACATTATTTTAGTAAAATTAATAAATAGTAAATATCATAGTAAATAAGAAAGAATAATATTATAGATTATTCCCAGGCGTGTACCATGCAGCAAGAAAAAAAATATATAAGGGTTACTATAATTAGTAATATTGGCTCCATGCTTGGCGCAGTTGGCTTAAAACTGGCACGGATAATACGTAAGTACCGTAAATGGTATATAAAAGCAATAATAAATATATACATTATATATATAATATATAATAGCATAAAAGTAAATTAGGTTTCTTTTCAAACCTGTTTATATCATTGGGCAACAAATCTCACTTTCTGAAACCTTAATTGCGCCAAGCTTTTTAAAAAAACGCCAATGTCTCTATAGTGGAAACGTAACGAAATATACAATTAATACTGTATTTTATTCACAGGACATAATACACTTTAGCCAAAATGTCAATTAAAATGGACATAATAAGCTCCTTTTTTCTTTTCTCATTCAAATCTATATAACCCCTGAAATCTTTTCTCGCCACTCTGACCTAGATAGAAGCTTCAGAGCTGTATGTAATGTAATGTTTCAATTTTGTTCTAAATTCTGTTTAAATTTTAACACAGCATTTCAAAAGTGCAGCTTGTACAAGTTTAAAAAGTAGTACTCTGTACCAAGTCACATGTAACAGAATGTCATAGATTCCATAGATATAAGCTTTACGAGAAACAATGTTGCCGATGCTGAAAGTGCACCATCAGAAACGAACAAAAAATCGCACTTAGATTCAAAATATTCTAGGTTTTAGAAAAGAATTCGGAATATGTTTAAAAGAGAAGTATTAATATGATGTCAATATCTATAATGTCATACCAAATATGATTTTGTAAATTAAAAACACTTTATTTTCTCAGAGCATGTTTTTCTGGTTTATTTATTTCTTGAATAATTGATCTAGTGATTTTTTGTCTTTACTGATGTTAATTTTGCATTTATTTTGAGTTTAACATTCATATTTTCTAACGCATTTCTTTTCTTTTCTTTTTTTCGACCTGTCTGTTTCGGAATCGTGCCCGGTTCCAGAGATACAGTCAGGTGAGTCCAAAATTTTTATTATTTGTTTTTACTCTGTTCTTTGCTATTATTATTTTGAATTTTATTGATTTTGAAAAAAAAAATTGCTGTAACGTTTTATTTTTCATTTGTCATTGTATGCTTATTTTTGGATTGCAATTATAAAACATAATATAAAAATATCTGCTAATTTTGCTATTTAAAACATTTATGCCGCTTATTATAATTTTGCTTTATTTTAGTAACGGAATTATTTATTATAGCTCAATTTACCTTATAGCTTTTATTTAAAGTGGTCTTAAAATCATTGTTTGGATAATAGCTTTTATAGCAATTCGATTGGTAGGCGAAATTCCTGATATTAGATTATTGCTGGCAGTTTTAAAGACAAATAAGCCTTGCAAAACGCATCTCATGTTACCAAAATAAAAGACAACACATTAAAGTTCAATCACAAAATAATTCGAGTTAGGTATACTTCCCCAAAATTAAAGGATATTGAATTTTTTGATAGATATTTCTGATTAACAAAAGAAAAAAATCACTCAGGGGTGAAGGGAAAAAATCATTTTTTGGTACAAAGCTAAATATACGCGACGTGTGCATCTCAGAAAAACAAGTAAAATAGTGTTATTTCTTAAAAATTGAGTGTGTAGTTTCTCCTGACGAGAAATAATGTCGAACTCTTGTGAGACATCTATTTCATTTGGATATAGATGAGGAACTGGTGTATTCTGTCTCATTCTTCCAGAACAGTGCTTCTTGCTTTTAAACCGTTTGTGGGAAAGATAGGCGGTCAGCTACTCGTCTGCCTAAAATTCTCCAAACGTGTTCTATTGGATCATGTCCGGCGAACATGCTGGCCAAATCACTTGCACGATTCCTTCGTCATCGACCAGAAAATCACGATGTAGGCTGCAATTATCGTCCTTTAAAGTGAATTCGTCTCATATTGCTGCAACGTAAGGGACTACAAAATGCTTAAGAATTACATCCCTATATCACAGAGGCGCCTGAGATCCATTTCTAATAATGTGGATGTGAAGGTCCCTACTGCCAAAATGGTGATACAGGCTCAGATCATTCATGCTTCTCTTTCAGATCTTATACTCTCTTGCACGAATGCAGGATTGCTGAATATCACGTTCCCTTCAGATGTAAATATGCCCATTACAGTGAAATCTGGTAAATTGACCCCCCTAATAACTTGATCACTTGTGTAAGTTGCAACAGTTTCTAAGGAACTGAATAATCCTATACAAAATAGATTAAATCCATCTTGATTAGTTAGCCACCTGTCTATCTTAACCCCTTCAGGGGCAAAGTACTCTTGTAGGTAAAATACTGAAATGATTGATTGACACCAGGATTCACGAACGAATTTTGTTTTAAATAAGTAAAAGCTTTTCTTCATGTACCTTATAAATTAAAAATTTGTTTATAAAATTCTGGTGTAATTGTGGCATTTTGGGGTTAAAATTAAGTGGTATATATTATATACCGGTGCCCTTCAAGGGGTTAAATGTTGACCACAGAAATTCAATGCATTTAGTTTTACTCTATGTTATAATATATGAATTTCGAATATGTTAACCATGTATTTTCACAATGGCCATTGCCATTTAAATATATTTGTAAATAAAACAACAATACAATTGGTTAAAGATATAAATTATCTGATAATCCACTGCAATCAGATTGACAGACATGTGAGAAATTTCACCTACAGTAAATAAGAAAATAGAATTTCATGCGTGGGGGCAAGAGAGAAGTGTGGATTAAGAGACATGTATATAAACAACTTAATGCTACAGGCCTACTTGACATTCAATGTCAAGTAGGTGTTGAACAAGTACAGTCTTCTGTTCCTCAGTAGTTGAAATAATGATGTTAATCTCCTTATCTGTATTAGATTATCAATCTTTTTCAATCTCTACAGTTCTTGTAGTTTGTCATTTAGTTGATCACTGCATTTCACATATTTACTGTTTGAATACAGGCTCATTCAGGCTAATTTACACATGTTAAATGTTAGGTTTTACTAAATTTCTAAATTAACAGCATTTATAGCCAATTTCCTAAATTTTAATTAAGTAAGTAATCAACTTAATGAAAATGTTATGTCTACAAAGCGAAAGTTAATGGAATAAACACTTGTACAATTGTAAACCATTGAAACGAAAAAAAAAATGATGAGGTTGAAAAAAAAATCAAAGGAAGATATCGGCTGAATGTGGTATTCTAAAAAAATACTGTGGGGGTATTTCAAAGAATAAAGATTCAATGATGGAAGCTTGAATGGATAATTGGAATAGTCAAAGACGAAAAAAACTTAAAAATCGGTCCATCAAGAGGTAAATGTTTTCGATTTTTTTTGAAGATGACGAACAAAATATATTCCTATCTTAGATCCCATGTTACGTTACAGAAAAAAAAGAAAAAAAGAAAAAAAGAAATGAATTGGGACTTAATGATTAATGGTTAGAAGAATTTCTTCGTTTGACAATGAGTTAATTATTTATAAAGATAGTATTGGAAGTACTATTGATGAAATACTTCTTACTTTACTGTTAGAAATAAAAGGTTCAGATGATGTGCCATTAGAATTTGAAGACGGTGATGAGAAAATAAACGAAAAGTTTGAAGCTGTGAATACTACCATAAGCTTTAAAGAAGCTTTAATTTAAGTGAAACAGCATTTCGCATTACTGAAGCAACATGGAATTATGAAGAAACCCATTGACAGTGTACCAAACTGTCATCACTAACTTTTCTTCAAGTTGTTCAGCTGCAATACATGTAAATATGCTGACATGCTTTTGAAGCAAATGAAATAAAAATTATAAATGTTTTTTAAAAAATTTCTTATTTATTTTCCCGTTAAAGTTACTCTGATGTGCTTGTGTTATTCAATATTTTATTGAATTTTTATTATCTATAGCAAAATTAATGCTCTTTTATTTCATTGTTTTATTTTGTCTTATATTCGCATTTTACTACAATGTAAGATAAATTATTTTGCTGCTTTATTGCTTTTAACCCATTAATTGCCGAAGCTATATGGGCAGAGTCTTTAATGTTTTTACTGAAGTTCGTTTGCCCCAGAAATTTTGAAAGATAATATTCGGTATATTTAAAAGCAAAGTTTTTGTCATTAAATAAAGTATATTTTAACATATTAAAATAGTGGTAGCTTGGCAGGGTTTTTTTTCATACACTTTTATTTTGAATGGTGCGAAAACGCACCATTAGTAGGGAATGGGTTAAGTTGGCCCTAAAAGTTTGAAACTGTTGTTGACCAACTTCATGCAGGTTTTACTGTATCAGGATGGACTGCAAAACGGCACTCGGTGGAGAAGAGAACATTGGTTAATTATTTTCTGTTCCAATTAACATGCTCTTCTTTACACTCTCTCGTAATAATAATAAATTAAATAAAGAAAGAAAGAAAAGTAAGTCGGATACGATGGCCAGTTTTAAAGGATAATATTTTGTAATTTACTTCATATATGTAAGCAGATATTAGACAAAATATTTCGAATACTTAAAGGATGGAACAGTAATCTATCCAAGAATATTATCTTTAATTGGTGCTTGAAGAACCACTCCCATTAATATGGGTTTCTTCAAACTATTACTTAATTTCATCAGACCTTTGTAATATTGTTTATTTTAATTTTATTTACAGTTTTTTTCTTAATTTGTTGCAATATTTTTATATTTTACCATTGCAATTTCTCATATTTAGCTTTGACTTTTGACTAGAAATGTTTGTGTGCAAGTGATTTTCCAATGTTTGCCTTTGAAGATCGTATCAGTCATATTATAAATAATGACACTCCTCTGAATTGGGAAATAGTAATTATTGACTTGTCAGATTAACTCGCTTCAATAGTCTGTACTCTTAGGAAACTCTCACCGTTAGGTTCCTTTATGCTGCAAAAACTGCAAAGTGTATTTTCAATATTCAACGTAATTTGACTTATATAAATATAATTTCAGTTACAAACTGAAATTAAAGGGGGGATATTAACATTTGTAATATTTGTGTCCCATTTAGTTCTCTAAAAATAGTGATGTTCGAATTATTTTGTCCAAAACCTGCGTATAACTTCGATCAGAGAAATACGAGTTATTTATTAATTAGTTCACAGGCTATCAAAGCCTGAGAGCTAATGTCCCCGCAGGTTCTGTATGTACGTATGTATGTATGTATGTACGTATGTATGTATGTACGTAACGCCATAACTCTTGATAGAAATATCCAATTTACTTCAAATTTTGCATATAGGTTCATTTTGATAAGACGAATCCCTGATTAGTTTTGGGGGTTCATTGGTTAAGTATAAAGGGGGGGGGGAACGGTGGGTCTAATCCGCCCCTTAATTTAGATAAATGAGTTTTTCATGCAGAATTATCCGTTTTGCTTAAAATTTGGTATACAGGATTATTCTGATAAGACGCTTCCCTGATTAGATTTAGAGGTTCATTGGTTAAGTATAAAGGGGGAAACGGGGGAGGAGACTATTTTTATTTTTTATTCAAGTATTATAGCTGTTTGGTTAAGTAGACAAAAAATTTTGAATATATATATATATATTTTTTTATTTACGCAGTATCAACTGGAAAATGTTTTCTTCTAAATAAATAACAGTAACAACAACATAAAAGAGGGATAATGCAGACGTTACTAAAATTTTGTAAGATATTGGAGTACATAAATTACACACACACACACACAGATATATATATATATATATATATCATCATCATACATACCACCAAATTAGGAATGGCTCCTCTTTTGTAATTAGGCTAGAAAAAGTGGTTGAGACATTTTTCACTGTGGGGAATTGTTATGCTGAATTCAATCGAGTATTTTGAAAAAAAAAAATATATATATAATTAATTATAATTTTATTTATTCTCCGCATTATTTAAAATTAGTATTTATTTTTTTAAAAACATATCTCCGTATACATCATAAGACATCTCTCTGCATCAATATTCTTTACTGCTTTCGGATTATAAATAATGACACTCCTCTGAATTAGAAAATAGTAATTATTGACGTGTTAGATTATCACGTTTCAGTAATCTGTACTCTTAGGAAACGCTCATTTATGTTGCAATAACTGCAAAGTGTATTTTCAACACTCAAAGTAATTTGACTTATCTAAATATAATTTCAGTTACAAATTGAAATTAAAGTTGGGATATTAACATTTGTAATATTTGTGTCCCAGTTAGCTCTCTAAAAATAGTTCGAATTATTTTGTCCAATACCTGCCTATACCTTCGATCGGCGAAATCCGAGTTATTTATTTATTCTTTATTCAAATATTATAGCTGTTTGGTTAAGTAAACAAAAACTGTTGAATATATATATATATATTAATTTACGCAGTATCAACTGGAAAATGTTTTCTTCAAAGAAATAACAGTAACAACAACATAAAAGCGGGATAATGCAGACGTTACCAAAATTTTGTAAGATATTGGAGTACATAAATTACACACACACTCTCACACACACATATATATATATATATATATATATCATCATACATACCACCAAATTAAGAATGTCTCCTCTTTTGTAATTGGGCTAGAAAAAGTGGTTGAGACATTTTTCACTGTGGGGAATTGTTATGCTGAATTCAGTCGAGTATTTTGAAAGAAAAAAAATAATTATAGTTTTATTTATTCTCTACATTATTCAAATTTAGCATTTTTTCCACAAAAACTTATCTCCGTATACATCATAAGACATTTCACTGCATGAATATTCTTCACTGCTTTCGGATGTGACTTCATTGTTGGATTTTTTGAAAGTAGAAATATTTTCAGGTCTATCCATCGTATTCCATTCATTACATTTGTCCATACGAGAGTGGATGTTATTGAGAGATAAATAAACTTTCCAGTATATCGCATACACACATCTGTTTTTATAGTATTACGAGATGTAGTCGGCGGCAAAACGTGCCCTCTTAAATGGAGCCAATATTGGAGAAACAAGCCCGAATGGGAAATGTTTTGCAAAATAAGTCTGCTACCAGTATTTGTTTTTTATTTTATTTTTGTTATTGAAATAGGTCAAATACTATTCTACTCTCAGCTACAGCTGCAATGCTATTCAGGGATTATTAGCATTAATATCGTATATCAGTAACAATATCAGGCACAACGGTATAGCAGTTATGAAATTATGAAAGTTCTTTCTTCTACCTAGTGCAATATGGTCTGAACTTAACCGATTTTCAAAGATGCCAAATTCTTGACGATTGTCTGCTTGAAGCATCTGTAACAGAAATTTTCAGGGCATTGGGTGTTTATAGAATACTACGAGGAAAAACTTTCTCGAAGAATGTAGTAGTAGACGGAAGGCAAAGCTATGTAAAAGAGATCATTAGATGTTGAAAAGGATTGCAACATCACAAGACAAGATGACTCTAACCTTACTGATCCAAAGCTCACTTTATATCTGTAGGTTCCACAATTGTTGTTGTTAAAATAAAACTTCTCAAACCAAGATTTATAGCCAAGTAGCAATTAAAAAGACATTTGTAATCTATTTGAGTGACAAAAATCGTCTAAAGGGACATTAGGAGAATAAATCCTGATCGACTAATTCATGGAATAAAGTAATTTTGTCGGACAAAGTATCATTCATATGTTTCCCCATAACAGGATATGTATACGTCTAGGAAACACTGACTTCAGTATAGTAGAAGATTTTTTTTTTCAAATTTAAAGCATAGAGGGAGATTTACCATAGTTTGGGCAGCCATTTTGTAATTTTCTGAAAATCCTGTGGTAAGCGTAAAAGGGAAAGTAACTGGGTATGATTACATTGAATATTTAGCTATTAAGATCCATAATACAAGTTGGACATAAATTAATTAGGCAAAAATAATAGTTCATTATGCATAGTTACACAGCCAAACATTAGAGTACACATGATTAAAATATACGGTTATTCACACAGTTTATCTTTCTCATAAATGTTCGATATGACTACCTTCGTTACTCTGAAAAAGTCCATCTGTAAATCAATCCCTGAAATACGTTTATTTGCATGTTTACGTCGACAAAAGTGCACTGCTGTATGCTGATTCCAGATTTAATTTAGGAATGGATTCTAAACCGGTTCTTAACAAAACCATATACACTGAAATCTAAAGGTGAAAGATCTAGTGATCGCGATGGCCATGGAAAACACATCTCCTCGTCTAATCCAAACTGAGACTACAGTGCTATCTGTAGAGCCACCTATCCGCAAACTTAGGATACAATACTATTATTATGCCATTAAACTGGTACCTTACAATTAATATTTTGCAAATTATTTATTTAGAAAATTGCCAACTAATTTCTATCCTCCCTGTATCCTGCAAACATTGTTTCTTGCAATTGAGAATGATAATCACTCTGCTAATACAACTTTCACTATCAAGCCGTGATTTTAGGAATTGTGAACAAGTTAAGACATATATCTTCACACTTGCAGCCTCTTTACCTGGATATCACTAAGCCACCGACTTCTGTTTCAGAGTTGCTATTTACAATTAGCAACTCAGCAGGAATTTTATATTTTTTCTATGAAGTATGGTATATTCCTTTAACTACCATTCATGTTTTACATAATTAAATACCTTGATGAATTCAAGGACGTCTGGTACCCCAGGGATCATCTTATACCATATTAATACAATATTTCGTATTATTGCTTAAAGTTTCTGTTATTTTGAGAGTTTCTTGTAGTATTTCTTTTCTTTAATAATTTTTATTACGCACAAATAAAGTAACGCAAAGTGAAGTCTTGTGTAATTCTAAATAATCAATAATTTTTAATTGCTGCTCGAAGTTGCGAAAATATATTATGTGTTCATAAAATCCAATAAAGCTGCTTGCCGATACGAAAATATGATAAATCACTTTATTTTCCATTGTAATATTACAGCCTCATACGCATTGGGCTTATTCAAATCAAGGAAAAATCACATGCGGAACTTAATCGGACTCATGTTTTAATAGAATACGGAGGATTAAATCACGAAAAGCAGATGTTAAATTTCAGAAAGATTGACAGTGAAAGTGTACAGTGAGCAAGTGACATGAATTAACTCACCAATGTGACAATACTTGTGGATCTTTTTCATATTTATCATAAAGAATTCAAATTCTCTAATAAAATAAGAAAAGAAAAGGAAAGAAAGAAAAGAAAATCCTGAAAATCTGTAATTGAACAACAGACAAAAAAAAAAATAAATAAATAAAAGCTGTGATCATATTAGATTAAGGATGGATATTATGAAAAGATACACACTGAAGCACAAATTCTTTTTACATATCAAGATTTTTTTTCAGAGGAGAAACCATTTTTGGAATAACGTTACTAAAAATTGATTTAATTTAAAAGTTTAAATTATCTTCAATTGCCAGTAGATGTGAGAAAATGATAAACCACTTTATTTTCCAGTGTAATATTACAGTTTCATAAGCACTGGACTTGTTCAAATCAAGCAAAAATCGCATGCGAAACTTAATCGGACTTATGTTTTAATGGAATACGGAGGCTTTAAATCACGAAAAGCAGGTGTTAGCTTTCAGAAAAATAGACAGTGGCAGTCTACAGTGAGAAAGTGACACGTATCTCACTCTACACACGAAACTCATGAATGCGACGACACTTGTGGATCTCTTTCATATTCATCATAAATAATTTAAAGTCTTAAAAAAAGAAAAGAAAAGAAGGAAAAAAACCCTTCCAAGATAATTGAACATCAGACAAAAAATAAAAGTGTTGATACTGTTACATTAAGGATGAGCTTATTGTTGGATAATATCAAAAGATGGTGAAACTTAATAGGACTCAAGTTTTAATGGAATACAGAGGTTTTAAATCACGAAAAACATGGCATGGTTGTTCTGTATCTACCAATGATTAGAAATCTTTATCCATTACCTAGGCAATTAATTTATTTATTTTAAGTAAAATCTCCTCATACCTCTTTGATTTTTTGCCGAACTTGTTCCCCCACTAATCTATAACATATTCTGCCGTGATGATGATTTATTAAAAGAATCGTTTTTCTTTTAATAAATCAAAAGATTCACGAAACTAAATATCTAACTAATGAGAAACATTTTATCTCGACAGCAATCCAACATTTTTAAAAACTTATTTCTCAAGATAAAGAGCATGTAATATTACCTAACTAACGTATAACACACCAATGATACACCGGGATAGGAAAATATCTTTGCCTTTATTGACAAAGGTTTATTCTAAAAAAATCTTAGAAATATACGACATATAACATAGTCATATGGAATATGTAACATATGCCATATAGGGTTTCTAACGTCGATTTTAATTGGTTTCAGAGACATTTCTAAGCAGAGCAGAGAAACAATATTTTAAAAAAATGAAGGGAAAAGGGTCAAATTAAACAAATTTGTCTGTTTTGATATTAAATTATTTTACAAATATTTAATAAATAATTTAATTCAGTTAACACTGTCTTTTGAAATAAAAATACACGGCAGAATGTGTTATACGTTATTGGGTGGCTCAAGTTCGGTTGAGAATCAAAGAGGTACTAAGTAATTTTATTTAAAATGAATTAATTAATTTCCTATGTTATGGATATATTTTTCTAATTTTTGATAGAACAACCATGCCATGTTTGAACATGGCCAACAGCAATTTTATTTAGATTGACAATCTTTTGAAATAATTATCTCCTACTTAATGAAAGTAAAAGTTTCGCTCTAAATATTTGCATTTTACTGAAAATATGTGCATTTTCAATGAAAAGGTACTATATGATCCTCTCCTGCATTTTATTTCAGTTCTTCAGTTTCTACTGTTAAAACTTCTCTTTTAATTCTCTTTTTCAACACTAGAAATAACACACAAAATCTTTTCAAATCTTTCTTATTTTCCTCGTCATCTCTGGTCCTTCTTAAACTCCTATCAGACGACAAGTAATGCTTCATTTTACTTATACATGGAAACATTTTGTTCCAAAACTGTCTTTGGAGTGATTCTGCTCGGATATTCAATACTATCTCAAAATGCTCATTTTATCTTCTATAAATTAAATTAACGTGAACGAAAACGCACCTTTTATTAGAACATGTAGCAGTGAGAGGTCAATGAATGGAGAACAAAAAATGATCAATGGATTAATTTCCTTGAGGATGAACACATCTTCATATAGTACTTAAAAGAAAATGCCTGGTAAAATCCTAGTTGAAATAAAAAATAGTTTTTTTTAAAAAAGAGAGGTCTATGACATAAAGAAAACAGATTCATTGTGAAGTTAATAATTATAAGACTAGAACAGTCGAGCTCTAGAAGCATTACAAGTTAGGTGCTAATTCTTCTGAAAAGGCCCAAATGCATTAATTTCAAGGCCCAACACCATTAAAAGTTTGTAAAGATAGCTAGCACGTTATCTGATCACTTTTTGGATAATTATTTACGTTTATGTCAATATCTTCAGCACTGAATTTCCGTAAGTTAATTCTGTGTCATTTCGTGATTTAAGATCTAAGCATGTTAGAGATTAACTTGCCCTTTTTCTCTCTCTTTAATTGATTAAATATAAATCTTTATCACGTTTTAAATGTTTTTTGTCTTTACATATGATATTTGCATCTACACGTTCTTCTTGGCTTGTTCAATAATTTCTGTACGTTCAATCTGTACTAATACATAGTTAGATCACAAGAATTTTCTTCAAGAGGAACAACCTGTTATGAGTGCTAGACTTACGAACACAAAATTACAAGGAAAAGGTTGAAGTGGTAATGCATTCTTCGTTTCAATCGTTAATTCTGTGGGAGACAGTAGTATTCTTACGGCAATCAAAGTAACGTTTTATATTTATCTGAAGTGATAACATCCAGTATAACACTGCATAATAAAGAAACAGAAATACATTGTTTCAAATAAGAGGTGGGGGGTGGGGGAGGAGGGGTCGGCTGTAGAATTATATTAGACAAATTATCTCTAAATTTATATGCCATTTTGTCTTGACTCTAGAATATTTTTATGTCACCTTCTTAGTATTTATTTATAGATTTATCAGCTTTGTTGTTAAACAAAAATACCAAGAGACTGTAATCTTTAAGAAGAAGAGCTTGAAAAATTATCTGAGGGTTCCCTACATTTATCTTTCGTAATTCACGATCCAGGAAATTGCTAGCTCGGCGTGAAAAATTCATGATTCTCGTAAGAGGCACTTAAAAATCAGTACATCCTTGATTGATTAATCGAAGTGAATATATCTGACATGTATCGCTGTCAGGCGACGTCCTTAAGCCCCCGGATAATAGAGGTACGACGGCGCATGGCAATTACTTATTGTTAGAGAGAACTGTTAACAGGAAATCCCGATAAAACAAATGCCCTTCATTCCGAATTTCACATTCCATATGCGATTACCCCAGCACAAGCATTGGAATGAGACGACGCTAAATTAAAAGTGGGCAGGGACATTTTTCTGCTACTCCCTGGCAAAGGACAAATTAAAAAAAAATAAAGGGAAACAAATCCTGTGCTCTCCCGTGGGGGGAGGGGGCTTCTTTTAATAAGAATCCAGTCTTTTGGGGGGTGGGCGGTTGCGAAGCTGCACAAACACGTGTCACAAGCGCATTGGCGGACAAGGCTTCTGGCGCCGAGGGGGATGCAGGGGGTGGAAGTGTACCGTCCTTCGTTAATGAGTTTTTCTAATCGAAATGCATTTGCATCTCTTAACAAGTTTTCTCTTTTTTATTTTTTCTACTGCTTCCTCAGACCGTAACGACTTTCTTCTCCATTAAGTATTTTGCTTCTCATAAAAACCTCGCATTCGCTTCTTTTTTAACGAATGTTCTTATTAAAAACGATGTAAGGGCGCAGCTCGATTTTTTTTTATCCCCTACCCCCTCACTTCCTTCCTTTCTAGATTCGTCGTCATTTGGCTTTTTTTACCCTATTTTTTTTTTATCCGGCTGTTTTTCATTACGGCCCGTGTCTGCGTCTTCATTTCTCGTCCCTCCCCCCTCACCCAAGCTTTTTTTTTTTTTTTTTTTTTTTTTTTGTCTCTCCTTTCATTTAGAGCCGGTAAAAAAAAGTTAAAAAAAAGCTTAGTCATTAATGGTTTTTAAAATACAAACATGGTTTTTTAAGATTTTAAGAGCGCAAAAAAACAAGGGCCGCTTCGCTCCTCGCATTAGTGAAAAAAAAAAAAAAAGTAGAAATTTTTTTTTTTTAGTTCTCTATCCACTGAAGCTTCTCGTGTCCCGGGGCAAATTTTTTTTTGCTCCTCCACCCACCCCCTTTCTGGTGAGGGGTGGCTCGAAAGCGGCGTTCAGGGGGGAAGCACCCATTTTTTTTTTCTATGCTCGCGGGTACGGTTTGGCAATATATTTTAATGAACCTTCTAACCGGTGGATATTAGAAAGCGCTTGATGAGAATATTTGAAGCTCGCATATTTAAGAGCAGAAGAACAGAAGAGGGAAAAAAAACCCAGCGCGGAAAAATAAAAGCTTTTTAACTATGCTCCTTATTTACTTACTCTAGCTGGTATCGCCAAATTCATCGGCTTCTTCCATTATTTATGACTGAAGTTCCCCGACAGTATCGATCCTTCAGGTGTATACTCACAAATTTGATAGCATCGTCACCCTTTGTTTTGCACAGAACCCTAGAGAAAAAATAGTGAATCAACACTTGGAGTGTATACAAAAACATTAAGGCATTTACTGCACCCAAAACAGTTTATCGTCTAAACTTGAGGAACGTGGTGCATTCTACCGTCACACCATACCATGAAATTCATTATGTTTTCTTCTTTAATTTTTTTTCGGTCGAAATGCTGTAATTTTCAACAACAAAACAATTACAATGCAATGAAAAAATGCATACTAATATGCAAATAATTAAATAAATAATCGACTTATTTTTCATCCATCACTTTTGTGCATTAATCATATAATTTCGGTGCAATAAGTTTAAAGCACAAATGCCCATGCATGTGAGATAATATGAAACAACGCAATTGTAGTAAATGTAATAATAAACAATCAAAGCGAAATATTTAAAATCTCGCCTAACTGCCTTTTAAACTGAATAATTGGTGGTTGTTGTCATGAAATAACTTCCTTTTATTCTGCTGTTATTATGTTTTCTTTCGCATATATTTATAAAATCAAATATGGTACAACCAAAAATAATGTCATAGTTCCGCATTTGCAACTAAATAATAATAATAGTACATTATGAAAATAATCAGTACACTTAGAATGAGAATTTTATTCAAATAAAATTTCTTCAATTTGCTTCAAAATAATTTGAAATCCATACAGCAACGTTTACTCTCTTTTTCATTAAATTTTCTCCTTCTCTAAAATCAATTGTTAGTGACATTTTAGATGATATGGTACTTTCATTTAAAATTAATCTTCACTTTTATTGTTTTTTAAATGTTTTTAAAGTGCTTCATAGCAACACGTAAATATACTTGAATGTATTTTGTCACCATAACATGTATTATTATACCCACTCAGTTTGAAATTATATTCACTCCTGAATGTAAGAATCACATTCTCTACCTATCACATTTTTTCTTAAAAAACAAAACATCTAAAAACATTTTGTGTGCGGTATTTACTAATTGGCATGCAGTTTTCTGCTTTATCAAAATTACTAAATTATATATATTTTTCCCCTTTAGCATGAATTTTATGCAATGGTTTCAAAACTCGAGTAGTTAAAATTGATTCAACTCAATATTAGAAAAACTGTCTTGCGGCTACACTTAAAAAAATCACACAAACAATACAAATATCCCCATTAAGATGCATAAAACTAATTTTATAGTGATAATTTTTAACGTACATATCAAAAGCTTTGTAGTAACCGAATTATGTGTGGGTTATTTTTCGGTGGAATTTTCTTTACTGTTCGAAGATTTTTAGTAACGTCTGAAAGGACCACATTTAAAGATCAGTTCAGTGCTTTTATTTTTTTTTTTGCATTTGATTCGGCCGAATCTGTAGTATTTGATTCTTCATTTCTTTTTTTCTTCAACCAACTGCAGATTAATTTTACCTGTAAATTGAAACGAATGATAAACATATCGAATTAGCGAACATGAAACAGATTACGAATCAGTGCAAACATCTAGAATACCTTTATGTATCAGAGTACAAATTTTGTATATATGCACAGGGCGCATGCTCAGACTGAAAGTTTCTATCCGAAATATGGCAGCACTTGTTACAGGCCGCATTCGTTTAACCATCCTAGATAAGTAAACAAACATTAGCTTGGTGCGAGGCTAACGAAAAAGAAAGGCTACCACGGTGCTTTGCGCGTATCTTTTTTTACAGACCACCGGAGTCACGTGATGCTCGAATGCACCAATGCAGGTGTTCAAAAACAGCACACGTCACTCTAGCAGTCTGTAAAAAAATATAAGTGAAATGCACCGCGGTAATCTGTCTTTTTCGTTAGCCTCGAGCTTGGTGATAATGACATGCTTGCCAAGTCTCTTTTTAAGAAAATTCCTCTCGACCAGCTTACAGCCCGTACTCTGATATATAAAAGTACTCTAGATACGCCTAAACATCAGAGTGTGTCTATAAGAAACTGACAACATATGCACAACGGTCATATTGAAATTTGTGCCCAAACTATGGCAAACCCGCATTCCAGAGTTTCGCGATACTTTCTTGTACAGTTTAGTTAGACGAGTGAGACAGGTTAACAAATATTAGTTTAGCGATAATGCCAGGCTCGCCAAGATACTTGGCGGTTTGTTTTTGTTCAAAATCGTCTAAACCAATCAAGTTTTATATCCCGTACGTCACCACTCTTTTATAGAGGCACCTTACTGAACATGAATCGCAATTTCAACTCAACACTTCTTAATTGACATCCTAATGCCGATTTTTCATTCACCGACACACTCCGATAAATCGTATACGATTGTCACGAGCCAACATCGGAGCACGCAAAATGCATTCTATAGACCACGAGCTTTCACCAACTTGACTAAGACGTTAGTCAGTAAATCGTACATTGGTGAAAAACACCACGTATATGAATGTACAGTTGGACCTTTATTTCACGAAGTCGTAAGCTGGTAAAAATGTTCGTTATATGAAAAATTCGTTAAATAGAGATTTGCATTTTAAAATACTTTAAACCACATTAAGCCTATAATTTGAAATCCATAAACACTAAATACCATATAAAAATTTAAATTACACCTTTTTAAAAATTATAACAATTTGTTTTAGCTATTATATCCATAAAAGAATGTTAAAAAAAGAGTAAAACAACATTATTGTCCAGGAATACTCTATATTTTTAGTTTAAGAAGGTAATTTTATATTTAAAATTAATGAATTAACTTATTATGATATTATTAAATTAAATTATTTTATTATATTATTATTATCGTATTTACTATAGCAGAATTATTTTAAGCATACTTTACCACATGCTTCCTTCTACTTAATTACTTTTGTCCGAGTGTTTAAAAGGTTTTTTCTCTCATAGTATATGTTGCATCCTAGCAATGCTCAAAAGCCTCTTCAGGCGTATTTTTACTTTCTTCTATCTTTACAAGAAAAAAGTATTCGAGTCATGAACATTTTCGACTTCCGGTTTTCGACGGATTTATACGGTTTAGAAGGTCCTGAACACGATTTGACTGTTTTCAGAAAATGTCTGTCTGTGACTCTGTCTGTCTGTCTGTATGTGACAAAAGTTTTGTGGGCGCTCTACCTCAAGAACTAATGCACGAAATTTAGTAAAACTTTATATTTAGTTAGTACCTGATATAAATTGGTGCTGATTAGTTTTTGGTGAAAATCGTCCGACAGGTGGAGCTGCTATGCTTCATTTTTCGCGATTTCCGTAATAGCTCTATCTCAAGAACTAATGCACTTATTTTCATCAAACTTCAGATTCAGTTTGACCTTGACATAAATAGACGCTGATTACGTTTTAGTATAGATATCCCAAAAGGTGGCGCTGCTATACCTTTTTTTTCATTATTTTTATGATGTCTCAAGAACGAATGCACGAAATTTCATTAAACTTCAGATTCAGTTTGACGTTGACATAAGTTGTTGTTGATTAGGTTTTGGTGTAAATAGCCCAACAGGTGGCGCTTCTATGCTACTTTTTTCATTATTATCACGATAACTATACCTCAAGAACTAATGCACGGATTTTCATCAAACTTCAGATTCAGTTAGACGTTGACATAAATTGTTGTTGATTAGGTTTTGGTCTAAATCTCCGAACAGGTGGTGCTGCTATGCTGCATTTTGCAAGATTTACACGATTTTAGCAATAGTCATATCTCAAGAACTAATGCACGGAATTTAATAAAACTTCAGATTCAGTTAGACCTTGATATAAATTCGTGCTGTTTCTTTTTAGTGTATGCGAAACCTGTGTGAGATAGAAGAAAATTTTGGGATTGGCACATCCGACTAGTTTTCAAAACTGTAATCCACGTCGGATTTTTCAAATGATTTCAAGATTTCATCATGCGAATATCTGTTGATTTCAGCATCATAAGGATTTGCATCTTCATCTTCTTCGTCTTCATCGCAATGTATTACCATCTTGTTTGTATATTTCACGCTGATCAAAATATCCAATTCATTTGGTATTCCCGAGCTCTCAGCTTTAGCATCAATTCAAAGAAAATCACCAATATGCATTTCTACGTTAATGTTTCACCTTTTCCCTCAACTATATACATTTTTCTTTTAATTTCCTCAAAGACAATGGTTTCCAACATTTTATTGGCAACGCAACACCAAAACATCAGTAAAATCACGATGCCCCCACTCCCCCACACTCTATATCATATATCTATTATTATTTTATGCCATAAAGTGTTTTGTTGTTGCTTGCTAACCTACCTCAGCGTGAAGCAAAAGAGTTATATGGTCTGAAATTTTTTTTTTTTTATCTTAATAAAATTTCTTTAAGAGACTGTCACATTTGACATTAAATGTAATAGCATTTATGCATTTTACAATTGATTTTAACAACTCATTAAGAACTAGTGAAATACTTTTCTACACACTAAGATTTCATTATGAGTAACACAATATACAATATCACGAAGCATTTCTGGATATTTATCTTTTGCCAATTTTAAGTAGGTCTTACAGTAAGTCTTTTGTCAATTTTAAGTATCTTTATCATCATAACACACGCGTGTATAGTCTGATTTTAAAATTTAATATGCTTGACAATTGCTAAGGAATAGAAACATTTTTCGTCATAACTGATGATAGACATCATTTAAAGGAATGAAATTTAGTATATATTTAATAGAAGTACTTATGTATCTTTATTATGCAAAATGATACGGATATTATCACATGGCAAAGCAAGATGCTCAAAATAACAAAATATACTTCTTACAGCATGTTTATCAGTTACGAAAAAAGCTTGTTCTGCCCAAAAAAGGAACACACATGAATCAGTGAGTATAGGATATGACCTCCTTCGACACTGATGCACATTTTGTATCATTTGTGCTTGCTGTTCACTAAACAGTTGAGAAGAGCTTGAGGAATTCTATCATTTTTTTTCACAGGAAGATTATCAGTTCCTGCACGATTCGAAGAGAGTTCTGTCTTTGAGTAATATGTCTACCGAGTTCATCCCAGGCGTGCTCTCTAAGATGTATGTTCAGGAGAATAAGCAAGACATGTCATACGCTCAATTCCGTCTCCTGCTAGTGTGAGGGAACATTCAGCTGTCTAATGTGGGCGCTGGCATTGTTATCCATGAACAGAAATTTTGAACTAACTGTACCAAGGGAAAGATGGAAAAAATCCTGGAGAGAAGTTCTGTGCAATACCACTGCGATGTCACTGTAACTTTTCCAAATACGTGAAGCAGAATTCTGCAATTATGCCTCATACTCGTTCACACAATCCGTCTTTGGTCATAGTTATCAGTTTCTTGGATTTCTGGTGATAGGAATGCATGTCTCTCTCTTTCCACACTCGCTGGGGCCCAAATTTACTGTTTATGGTGTAATTCATTTGAGAAGATAATTCTGGACCACTGTTTCTGACCCTAACGAATATGCTCCTTACATTCAAATAAATTTTCCCTATGATGATGTGCTCATAGTGGAATGCATTTAACAAGCTTCCGTGAATCTAAGCCAACATTATTTAATCACCGAGCAATAGTTCTCGGAGATAACCAAGTACCAGTAGCGTCAACAAAATCTGTGGTTGTCTGACCTGGAGTATCATTTATGTTTCTCTTGACCACAAGGCTAACATATCGATGCTCTTGAGCTGTGATGTTCCAACCACGTCTTCCAGAATACCTTCTTCTACCTCTTCCACATCCAGAGGTCTTTTTAAACCACTCTTCGACATGTCTCTTGCTTTGGTAACTTAAGTGAAATTTTGCCTAACCTTGAGATATACAACTGCTCAACCATGATGACCGTATGCAGTCAAATGTCTTACAAGTATTTAACAATCAATATCTGTCGTCCAAAAAAACTTATAGCTATATCTCCAGAAACCTACAGTATGACTTCCCCCGCAAATGTTACTACTTGCAATTTCAAAGAAAGAAACCTCATGGATACACTGTTTTTAATACAGACAAGAGACCTTGCCATACAACGTCCTCTACCGTTGTTTTTCTGCACTTGCGCAGCTTAAAAAAACACAATTTTGCACAAACTCGTTGGTACTTAGCATTTGTCATGCAGTGTATATTAATTTACTGTGTATGTGGCCTGCCTTAAGTCATAAAATAATGACATCTGAGTCTTTTTTTCTTTTCCTGTTTATTAGTCTAATTATTATTCTAATTATTCGGGATAAAATTCTTTTGCGCTTGACTGCAGCTGAGGACCCAGGTTCCTCATTCCTTCCCGTTTTTGTCAATTTGATCGTTGTCAGATCCGTCAAATGTTGCTCCGTGGGTTTAAGGGGTCTCAGGAGTCTTACTTTTCCTCCGAAGATGCAAGTTTGTATCATGTCACATTTTATTTTATATCTCATTTCATATAACACCCAATAAAATGAAATTTTTACCACTAATAGGTTAATATCTGCTTGATTTAACGTAATTATTTCAATGTTGTACAATTCAAATTTCATTATTTAAAAAAAGTTTGAATTTAAAAAAAAAAAGTAAAAAATCCTTTTTTGTCTAGTATCCATTGCGCGCAAGGTTATAGAAAAAATATTGCTTTAAAAATAACAAAAAAAACTGATAATGATGTAAAATGTATGTATCTTAAACTTATACTTCAAGTTCAAGCAATTAAAAATTTAATTTATTTTAAAATTGGCATTTTTTCAACAAAAAAATGAATTTTTTAAACATTTTACAGTTTAAATTTAAATTTAAGAAAAATTAAATTTTTAATTTCTTAAAATTGAAGTATAAGTTCAAGATACATACATTTTACATCATTATCAGTTTTGTTTGTTATTTTTGAAGCAATATTTTTTCTACAACCTTGCGCGCAGTAGATACCAGGCGATTTTTTTTTTTTTTTTACTTTTTTTAAAACTTTTAACTTTTTAAAATAATTAAATGTGAATTGTACAATTGAAATAATTATGCTAAATCAAGCTGATATTGACCTATAAGTGGTAAAAATTTCATTTTATTGTGTGTTATATGAAATCAAAAATAAAATGTAACATGATGCAAACTTGCATCTTCTTAGGAAAAGTAAGACTCCTGAGACCCCTTAACCCAAGTGTGAAATATACGAAAATATTTGTTATTCAAGTTCAAGATGAATTTCATGCGTTGAAAAGATATAATTTATTTAAAGTCGTGTTTTTAAAGCAGATTGATTGATCGATAAACCAACTGACTTTAATTGCGTATCTTGCCAAATTATAAAGCCAAATCTTGCCGGGAAAAAAATAGGTGAATTATGTTCGGAAAATGTTTAGAAAGGGGAGAAAAAAAGGAAAGTATAAAAATCGACTAACCTAACAAATCATCCGTGTTTTCAGGCTCTGTAGAAGTTGGATCTTCAGGTTTACATGATTCCTGTAAAACGTTCTCGTCGCCCTGATCAATTCTTGAGGATCATCTTTATCCAGGTCCTTGAGGATAACTTCAGTGATATTTTCACATGAATTATTGCACTCGAGGCATATGATAGAACATTTCAACCCGCTTTTCTTGCAGCTACATACGCCGCGGCAACCTTTTCTACACCTGCAAGGGATAAGCTTTAAAAGTTTTGGTGGAGTGGGAGGTTTTTTTCAAACTAGTGACAGCACATAATCCGTAGCAGATTTTTTTCCAGCCTAATTTTTCTGGTTTCAAAACATTTCCTCGCCAAAGTTGGACTTAGTGGTACTCCTTGAATAAGTATTGCTCAGCAGCAGCTTCAGTTGGGGGCAAAGAAGCGATGTTCTGTTTATTGTTATATGCGGACTTGATGAAACATTGAAGTCTAAAAGCGTTCATCATATAATGATAAAAGTCATAACAGTCATAAAAAAATAATCATAAAAGTCATGTTTATATCCGTGTAACCATACAAGCGAAGTAAAAATTGATTCTCAGCTTTTGCGATATCTTGTGGGTCTGCATTTGGAGTCAGCTGAACGAGAGAAACCAAATTTGAGTTTTGGACGAGGACTTTGATAAATTTTCTTTTACCCTAGCCGAATATAGCCGATGTATACTCACATCCGCTGAAAGCATGTAAAAATAATACATTTTCAGCTTCTGCTTTTTCTCCAAGACCAGAAGTTGGGTAGATTTGTTGCGAAACTTTGCCTTTGCCCTGTTTCATGAAGTAAACATTGGTGGATTGAGAAAATGCAGTTAATATGACTAATAAATATATATCTTCGCCGGCAATAACCACCTATGAATGGATTAGTGTCATTTCAATTGCTGTGCTGACGATGAGAGAGTCTGCATCTTCCTCAGCTTGCCGCAGTGACAAATTTTCAATCTCAAACTTTTTTTAATCATTAAAATGAGCCGATGTTCATTTCTGCTGTTGGCAAAAAATTTTACCTAAGCAACTGTAGGAGTCACAGATTCATCGAAAATTATGTCAACTGATGACTGCTTTCTGTCTCTTCGCACTCTTTCTGCGCTCTTCGTATTGGAATTTTCGTCTGGATAGCCATAAAAAATGACAATACTGTTTCTGGAATACTTTGACCGAACAAATTGAACATAAGTCGCAAATAGATGAGGAAGTTGTACAGCGACCTCTCACTTATACGCGATACACTGAAATTATTTTTCAGTGCTAGTTTTTTTTTCTTTTAATGATAATTTTCGCCTTATTAAATTACAGAATTTATAAATCGAATTTTACTGTTTTAAAATAGTGGTATGAGAAAGTAATTACTAAACATCGCGTATAAGTGAGAGGCCACTGATTTTGCTGCCACACGACTCGATGAAGGAAGAATCCGTTATCGATATTGTAAAAAGAGTCTTTCAGTTGTATTTTGTAACTGTTTGTTTAAAAGCTTTGTAAAGAGAAGACTTCACATATTTACTCAGCCCTTCCTCATTAAAAAGCGGCAAGGGAAAGGGAGAAACCTTGAATTCCCAATATTCTGCGAGTTCCTCTTCTAATTGTTTGGCAATACAGATTCTACGGAAGATCATATGTGGATCTGTAAGAACTACTTCGTCGTCAACTTTCACCCTATTTTTCATATTACCAAGAGGGTTACAGCGTTCATTTCGCTTGAACGTAACAGATTGACAATTATAATCTTCAAGCTAATATAAGAAAGTATTATCTTTTATATAAAAATCCCCAATTCCCGAAAAAAACCCGCAAATGTTATTTATTACAAAAATTAATTTAAGTTAATTTAAATGAGGAGTCTACAAACTGAAGAAAAATATGTTTATAGTTTAATTAATTTTAAGAAAAAAAAATTCCCCGTTCAGCAACGCGAAATTTAATTCATTGCAACCTCTTATTCGTTGCAGTGAATGGTTGGCACTCAAAGGCGGAATTATTTTTTCCTTCCAGTTTCAGCTAACATACCTTTCATAAAAGGGACTCGTTCGTGCAGGTGTTTCCCAAGTCTCTACTCGTAATGGGTCCACAATACAGTGACTTTTATGACGTGAAATCGCAGATAAACGGTGCGTTGCGGAGTTGCTGTATGATCGTGCCCCCTCCCCCCTCGACCAATGTTCCGAGGCTAGCGCCCCCTTTCCTGTTCATGCTACGTCAAAATGTCATAGAGCTTTTTTGTTGAAATTTTGTCTACTGTTTGAATTTTTAGGTATTTTTTCCCCCAAAACAATTACAAAAACTAATTTTTTTTCAAAAAATCCATTTTTTAAAAATCAAAATTGGAGGAGGGAGGGGGTTGCGGAGGGAAATTTTGGTGGGAAATTACAAATTCGGATTCAGCGATACAAAAAACATAAAGTAAGTCGATTTCCATAACTACCATTAATTTTGCCAGGTAAAATCCCTTATTGCCTGGACTAGATAGTCAGTTTTAAATATACCAAGTAGTTTCACGTGTAAAAGTTTCCTCATGCGACATATAGCAGGACGAATAAAAACATAAGTGTCATTCAATAAATAGTGGAACATAAATAATTTGTAAATTTGCAAAATACAATAATAAGCAGAAAAGTTGTGAAACCTTTTGTTTCTGTTGTGTTTCACATCCTCTTAGATCAGCAGTCTAGACCAGGTCCATGATGTTATGCACCCTAAGGAAATCCAGCACCATCAAGGGATCATCAGCAAATCTTGCTTGGAGACCCCCCATGCATTCAGGAATATGATGAGGGGAGGCCTCCTCGGTGGAACACTTGGTACATATTTCGAAGCACTTCATGCCCTCAGAAAAGTTTATAGTTCTAAAGTGCCCACTACGAAAGCAAGCAAGAGTGGTTTGTTCCTGTCTGGTAAAACCAAGAGCAAGAAATCCTCCCGATCGAATACTCTGGTACCAGTGGTGCTCTGGTGGAACAATCCAAGTGATCCTATTCTTGCTTTTTGTTCTACAGTAAGTCTCCAAATATGTGAGGAGTGCAGAAGGCACCGAGACATCACATGCACCCTCCTTGGCCAAGGTGTCCGCGATCTCATTTTCCTCAAGATCGACATGAGAAGGAATCCACTGTAGATGTATCCGATGAGACAGGGAAAGTCGTTTTAGTCTGTTAAGAATAGTCACTCACTGACTGACAACAGTTAACCAAGGCCTTCATTTATGGCTATTAGCTCACTACGAAAGATTAAGCAGAAGTCAGGATTTCTCTTTTGAATATTTATGTCATGATGTTGCGATTTGATGTAAATTACACTGTCAGAACAGTTACTATCATTTCTATTACCATCCGTATACACCTGAACAGCATCACTTGGAATATCGTCAATTCTCTCAAGAGCCAGTTGCCTAAGATAAATATGAAGATCTGTTTGTTTGTTCACATGGACTGATAAATCAGGATGGAAAAATACACCAATAAGACCTTTCGTCGGGTCAATGCACTGTGTTAGTTGATGCGGTTCCACAGCACTATCGATTATATTACATGAGGCCACTTGGCTGAAAGGACTATTTCTCTTGAGCTTCTGATTATTGCACCAGTCCCTGAGGAAATCAGAAGTTCGATTTTGAGAACCAAGACCACAGAGTTTGTTGTAATATTTTGTCAGACAAGCACTTCTTCTAAGACCAAGGGGTTGCAGATCTGCCTTGTAAAGCACTATGTCATTGAGACAAGTATTTGGAAGACCAGTAATGATCCGAGCAGCGCTGAGCTAGACCCGCTCAAGTTTCTGTAGATTTATATCAGAGGCACAACTGCAAATTGGATATCCGTACTCTAAGATGGGTCTGATAAGTGCAATATAGGTATTTCTGAGAGTACTAGCATCAGCTCCTCATTCACGTCCTGAGATATATTTCAGGGTGTTGAGTCGTTTTCTTGCCCTTCATACAAGATGATCTATATGTTTGTTGCCCAGTACCTCAGGGTCCAGTACAAAAACCAAATATTTTGGATGTTTATCCACAGCCATAGGTTGATGATTTAATAAAATATTGGGATGAAAGTTTGTTTCTTCTTTATCTTCTTTCTTTTTCTTTTTATGCTATATAAAAGTATAGAAAAAAATCTGTATAATTATTCTGGTTTAAAGCCATTTTTAACTTTAGATTGGGAACTTTTTCAAAGTTCAATAAAAAACTTTTGAATTTTTATTTTTGCATTTTGTATTTACTACTTTTATTTTTAGTCTACAACATACTTTTCCAAAATAAGACAAAAAAAAATGACAGGGAATGTGTTAGTAACATATTTGAAATTGGGCGTAAGCTCCACGTTGGCAACCACTGCTCTTAGGGGATATCATCATCGTCCTCTATACTTGCTGAATTCTCGTTACTGACTAAGAATCTAGTTTTGTCAAAACTTTGCGAATATGATCTGTGATATCATAGTTGTATGCTTTGGAAATTTGTGATATGCTTTCCCGTAAGTTGATTTTTAAGCAATCGTTGATTGTTTAAAGCACAGTGATAACAAACAATGGCGCAGCGATTTTAGAATATTCGGAGGAGTTTGTGCATGGTAAAAAAGTTGAATTCATTGAGCGTCATAAAATGTTTAAAAAGAAAGAATAAGTTTGAAATGTACAGAAATATTTTGAGAAATAGAGAGAAAAAATTTTAGCTCACAAGAAAATGCATTTCGCTATTTGGAGTTTATTTTAGAGAAAAATTCGTACAATGTTCTTGGTTCCAAGAAAAAATTCGTAAAATAGAAACATTCGCAAATTAGAGAATCCTTAAATAGAGGTCCGACTGTATTTTGAATGCGGCAATATCGACTTACGACAATCGTCTAGGATTTATCGATATCGTATCGGTCAGAGACTGAAAAAGCGCTGTAATGACCAATTAAGTTTTTAAAAAATATATGTAAAAATAGGTTGAACATATAAATTTATATGTTTTATACTTAACAGTTTTAACAGGATCATTGTTATGACCGAGCTTCATTAACTAATGCTATCAGTATGTCATTCATATATAATATTAGGATGTCTTGTTTTGCACATTACTTCATTCATAAGAACCACAATTTTAATCTTAAAGAATTGATCCGAATTATTCGACGTTTTCATTAAAGTACCAAAATTGTTCATATATGCTGTATTCCAGCATTGTATTGAAGTCATGGAAAAAATTTAACAAAACTCAATTGTCTTTTTCAGTGGAAGTCAGTAATTAAATCGCGAAAAAATTATGTATGCTACTTAGAAATGCATGTGTCGAATTGAAAGATTCAGGCAGTTAATTCAAAATATTTTTTAATAATTTAAATAATTTTTTAAAAAATGTTTTTGTAGTCTGCTTTTTATTTTATTACGTTAAATTAATTTTTCATCTAGTTGCAGTCTATATTTGCTTCCGTTTTAAGTTAATGTATGATTACATCATGTTCATGTTGTACTCACGTGCTATTTTGGATTATTGAAATGAATTCTTTGAAAGATGAGAACCAATTACAATTTCCATTTAAAAATGAATGGACAAGAAAAATGTATGCAAGAACAGAAGAGTATTATGTCAAGTAATACTAAATAAATGAACAATACACATCTACTTATAATTGGCATGCAATCATACAAGTTGTTTCGTTTAGATCAGAAAGCTTTTGATCATTTTTCATGCCAATAATATTAATTAAGTGTATGATGATGATAATAATACTTGTGATTGTTTGAAACTATAATAGTCATAATAGGGAAAATATTTTAAAATTTCATTTTTCGGACATTCTAATATACTACCCTAAATAATCACTTCTCTTACGCTATTTGAATAATTATTGTTGCTGCAAAAATAGCTTAGATGTGGGCGGAGTTATACTTGAGTAAGCATTATTTTGGGCGGAGCGTTGTGCGAAGCTATTAACATCTTTTTTTTTTTAAAGCAATTTCGAGATCTTGTTTCTTGATAGGTTATTTTATTGTCTAAAATGTTCGACAATCCGACTCCTACGATGTATAAGAGCTGTGTTTCCTCGAATGATCTGTTTAACATAGGATGAAATGCCGGAATATTGCCAGATACTAATATATTGTCATAACGTTGTTAGCAAAAAATACATTACAAAAAATACAAAATTACAAAAAATACATTAACAAAATTAGTTAACATTGATAACTAAAATATTGCCAGAACATTTTGTCAAGGTTTTACATTATTAAGGAAATAAATAGTAGTTTCATTCGCACCATAGTCAGTTAGAGTTATTACTGAACTCTAACAACAACTATGTTGATGTTCAACTGTGTTGAACAGTAGCAAGTGAAGAGATTGACTGCTTTTTGACACTCACTCAGCTATATTTGTGCTGCTGAGGATTATATAACGTTTTTCATAATATTTTTTGAGAAAAGTGCGTTGGTCGACTAATAATTTTATTGTTTATTTACGATTTTTCTTTTATCAAAGAGTAAAATTATTGGTACACTGTTCAATAGTCACATGTCATGTGTCTCTGATCTGAGGCTACCATATTTAAGACTTCCAATAGAGAATTTTCATATTTTAATTTTTTGTTTTCAAAAGTCAGATATCGTCGCTAACTTCCCAAGAAATGCAACACCACATTTCACTTTAAATATACATCAAAGCAAAGTTTGCAAAAAAAAAAAAAAAAAAAAAAAAAAAGAAAGAAAGAAAGAAAGAAAAAGAAAGAATCCCCTAATATAATTCTAATTTATTCTTAATAGGATTATATATTCGCGATGATTAAAAAAGTAAAAGTAAAACTAAGTTATAATGTTATATATTATCAATAGTGCTGTTTTTGAGTTAACTTTGTGTTAACCCAAAATTTCATTTCTGCATTGAATTTGATGTCTGTATTACGTTTGTTTCAATTTAAAAGTTTATCTATAATGCTTAAATTACAAATCGATTAAAAACTCCAATACAACACAAACTTGCCTAATAAATATATAAAATCTACTTACAGAAATGTATTTTGAATGACGAAATTTAATTTTAATGAAATGAGTTTGACAAAATGAAAACATCAGTTTAGACAATTTTTACTAATTAAATTACAAATAGGCAACATGGCAAAAACACAAATTATTTTAAATTGTGTATAGCAAACAGGTGTTTCGGAATTTCTAGCAGAGTAGCTTATGGCCAAAGACGAGATGGCGAGGAGTTCAGAATCTGGGGAACTAAGTAACCTCGGTATGTGTGACGTTGTTGATGAAGGCCAATGAGAAGGCAGCGCCAAACCAATTTAGAATGAGATATTATGCGCACGAACGCAAAGATATTGTGGGAGGGAAGAGAGTGAATTAAAGAAATGACGTCCAGACTTGTGAAAATATGAGAGTACTTGTTAAGTCGTGCAAGTCACTCTTTGAATTTTTCCAGCTTTTAAAAAGCTTCCCAAAGGTCAAGATCGTGAATAGAGGTATTCACGATCTTGACCGATAAGTCCGATTTTTGAAGATATGATTTTCCGATTTATAGGTATTATTCCCAAACAGCTCCAATTTTAGAAAATATTTGGTTGTCCAGACTTTTGACAGGACTTATTACTGATATTTTAATACACATAAGAATCAAACGCCGTATTGGCCCTTTTGCAGAAAGAAGCTGTAATTCATGAATTTTGAGATAACATGTTCTGAAGATTAAAAATACGCAGGGTGTTTGCGACAGAAACGACTGATAAGAAAATTGAATAGATCATTCAATAATATATATAGTAAATTGCTCTTTGTGTTAAATGGAAGATGAACGAACATCTAAAGAAATCATTTAGAGATCTGCTTGTCTGGCCGAGGCGGTCCCATATCCTCATATCAGGGTTGTCAGTTAGGCCTTTTTTTAATTCAAAAACTTCGAATTCACACCAGAAATTCTGAAAGAAGAATTTTTACTTTAAACAATCACGAAATGTCTGTCAGTAAATAAACAAAAGAATATTATAGGGAATTTGTGGTATGAATGCAAAATTTCGGAATTAAAAAAAAAGGCCAAACTGGCAATCCTTTTGTTGGGGCTACAAACAAAAATATTGTGTACAGCACTTCAATAATAGATTTGGAGGATGTACATCAGATAATTGTAGCTGTTTTCGTACGGGTCTCTCCGGAGATGTTGAAAACAACTCGAGAGAAAATGATTACCTCCACATGTGTTGTCGCTGCGCTTCAAGATGTGTCCGCATAGTGAACCGTTGATAACCGTCATTAACTTTAAAGGTTCGTTTATCATTTGCAGAAAAGAGCATTTTCATATATGTGCTATTAAGTGATCTATTAAATTTTTTTATTGGTAATGTTTGTCCTGTATTACATTTTTATCTGGAAAATTTTCATGTTATTACACTAGAGTAACGCTAGGTGACGTGTTGGTTGTTTTGGAAACTAACACATTATGTATGGATAAATGTGTATTTATAATATGATTTGCCAACTCGTTTAATGTTTTAGTCTGATTTATGTGTTACAATGTTTTATACGAGATGTGACAATAGGAAATGCCATAACAATAACATTATCTAAAAAGAGGCATAATAACGGATGCGTTATTGTGAATTAAAAAAATATATATATTGTATTATGTATAATGCGATATCGCATGATGTCACAACTTCGATGTCTTATGTTGAAATATACAAAGTAAGATAATATCGTGCATAACAGGATAATTACACAATTGTCTGCTGTCAATAAAAATTACCTTTGCACAGTAGTCATCTTATCAACACAAATCACAATTGAAAATAATTATACATTTTTATTAAATTAAAAACATCGAAAATATTTAATTTACTGTAGTAGTTGCGTAACATAAACACCTAAAATAGTATAAAAATTTTTTACCTCTCTTATTTTGTTAAGTTTTTAATTTATATATTGTCTGTTAAAGAAGCGATGTAATTATTCCTACTAGACATCTACGAAAAAAATCGACGTAACAGTATCAATTTGTTTGTCAAATAAAACAAAAAATTATTTTATTTTCCAAACACTTCGAAATGCACTTGGAACAAAAGAGAAGAAACTGGACATGATATTAAAATAATAATGATATTTAAGAGTAAAATTAAGACACCCTAATTTAAAATAATAATATTTTCGCAAAATTATTAAAATTATATTAATTTTGTATGCAAAATATTATTTTAAACTAGAATAATTTTATAATTTAGGTAGCAAAAGACACGAAGAAAATTCATAAAAATAACAAGTTCTATTATGGAACAGTTACACGAGCAAAAAAAGAATAGAGAGAAAATTATAAAGAGACATATATATATATATAATGCCAAGTATCACATATATGTTTTATTATTGATTTTTCGTCTTTATTTTGCGGTATATGCTTTTTACCCGTATTAATAGATTCTCTCTTTTTCTTCCTCTTTGTCTGTCTATCTATCTTAATCTATTTTTCTATCTATGTCTGTTGCATGTCTGTAAGCACGATGTTGTCAAAATTATGCAAGCTTTGGAAATAAAATTCATGTTTTCGTTGTAATATTTAACAAGAACGAAAAATCATGCGTCAAGCATAGATTATGTAACACTTTCCAACGCTTCCAAAATAATTTTACAAATCATACCGTTTAATAAGCTAAAAGATAACATCTAAGTAATCCGAATATTTTTCATCAGCCCTGTATAGGATCTATAGATTTGTATATATACTACATAGGATGCTAAATTTTAGTTCAGTTAGGAAACGCGTAGCACAGTTTAAAATTCTCCGTCTGGAGTTAAATAATACGGAAATGTGTTCGCGAACTTTTGTGCTTCCCTGTATAGGATCTACAGAATTTATACACACCACGTAATAGACAAAAAGCAAGTTAAAATTAAAATCGCGTTCAGTAACTTAAAACGCACTTCCAGGAATTATTGTTAACAGACAGTAGAGAATTCTTTTGTGTGTCCCTGTAAATGAACGATGACTGCTATACACACACTATTCTGTAGTAAGCCTCTTGTAATGCACCTTATATAAATTTCAATGCGTTTAAAATAGGGAAACATTATTTAAATAAACCGCAGACGATTTTTCTCCATAGACGTAATGTAACGGAATTCTTTTGACTGTCCCTGTAAAGTAACTATAAGTGCTATGCACACACTATTCTGTAGTAAGCTTCTTCTAATGCACCTTAGTGATATATATAAATTTCAATGCGTTTAAAATAGTGAAACATGATTTAAATAAACCTCAAGTGATTTTTCCCCATAGACCGCAATGTAATGGAATTCTTTTGAGTGTCCCTGTAAAAAAAGTATAAGTGCTACACACTTCCGTTGAAATAGGGAACATGCTATAGATAACGACTATAACATATAAAAATTGCAGAGCAATCCGAGCATATTTGCGGGAGTTAGAGCACGGACAGACGGCAGACGGCAGACGGCAGACGGCCATACGGCCAGACGGCAGACGGCCATACGGCCAGACAAACCGAAGTCATAAACACTTTTCAACTAGGTTGGAAAGTGTTAAAAATTATCGATTCGTTTTAATAAAATTGAAATGTACGATTTTTTGAAATTAAGAACTCTTTAATTTATATTTAAGCAAAAGAAGTTAAGTAGATAAAGCTCATATTTGCCTCCTCTCCTCCGTATAGGGTTAAATCATCTCACTTTTTTTTTAAAAGATGTTTTCACGGTTTTAATATAATTTAGGATGTATATTTGAGCCGTTAATTTTGAAACTGGAGCAAGTCCATTTCGTGACAAAATTAGGTATAGCTAAATCTTATTTTCAAATTAACATAAAATTTATGTTTTTAATCAATTTACAATAAATATCTTTTAATATTAGAATAAATTTGTTACTAGTAATTCATTTGGTCAACGATATTTCAGATGCGTTGATTTTGAAACTAAAGCAAGTCCACTTTGAATAGGATTATTCTTTATGTTGCATAATATTTTTTTTTTCAAAGCAATAGCACTTAGACAAACATCTATACACTATTATATGCCACCAAAACAATTGAAGAATAAACGGAACAACAAATGAAACAAGGGTGACATATAGAGACTTTAGAGAAAACAAAAAGTCAACTGTAAACAGGGAATACAATCAAATAGGCTGATGCTCTGAGGTCCTCATTAGTTCCCTGGCCTCCCAATATCTGCCAGATATACTGTTACTTGATAGTGCGGGGCACAGTGGTAAATGCTGTGCATTCAAGATTACATCCTCTCCACAAATAGGGCAATTTGGACTTTCAAAAATACAAAATCTGAAAAGGTAACTAGGTAGACAATCGTGTCCCGTGGCAAGTCTAAATAAGGCAACACTTGTTCTTCTAGGTGCTGCAGGGACATGAGATATTGCATTTTTCCATTCTTTATTTTCGATTTCACTTAGTTTTCTCCTTTCATATTGAGAGTCCATTTTTCTCTTTATAATTCTTGATATTGAATTGAAAGGTATTTCATTGCTTGGTGTTTGTATTATTTTAGTTCCTTTTTTGGCTAGTTGGTCAGCCGCTTCATTCCCGTATATTCCACAATGGGCCGGGATCCATTGTAGTTCCACTTCCTTTCCACTCTCTTTTAGTTGCTTAAAATTTTTCCTGCAGTCCTCAATTCTTCTTGAGTCGGGAATCTTAAAGGAAGTTATTGCTTGAATAGCAGAGATTGAATCCGATAAAATAACTGCTTTTTTGAAATCATTATCTCGTATAATTAGCTGTTTTGTGGCAATACAGATAGCCTGCACCTCTCCATCGAACGGTGTTGTGTTTGTTCCCAAGGATGCATAAAATGCGAAGAGTTCCGAGTAGATTCCAGCACCCGCATTCTCTTCCAAAGAGAGTCTGGAGCCGTCCGTATAAACGTGGAGCCATTCTTTTATGGGGTACCTAGTATAAATAGTTTCCATTGCATATGCAAGTAACTCTTTATCCCCAGCATCCTTTTTCCTAATTGGATACAGCAAATCGGTATTACCTCGTATACAAGGTAACTCTGTCGGGTTCAACATTGGAAGCAGCTTTTCAGGATTACTAGGAATTTCTAGTGCAAGGCGATACTCAGTCACTTTCTGCATGAATCCCTGCTGAGTTTTTAACTTTCTTAATTGTTCAGTATTATATTCTCTCCAGTAATTATTTGAAGGCAGTCTAATAAGTTTCTCAAATAAAATTAGTGCCTTTTCTATGACAATCTCCCCAATAGGCTTATTATCCGTCAAACACAGCATTGCCTGGATCGGTGTGGTTTTAATCGCACCGGTTATCAGTCTTAAAGCTTGATTCTGAACTCTTTCGAGTTTTTCGATATAAAGCCCTGAGAATGTTATCAGTGGCTCACAGCAATACGTTATCAAAGGCTTAATATACATATTATATTTAGTATTAAGGGTGTCTTTACAGCAGCCCCACATCACTCCTGCTAATCTTTTGAGAATTGAAAATCTCTTAATGGCCTTTTCTGAAATATTTGCAATATGGTGTTTCCATGATAGCCTTTTATCAAATGTTACTCCTAGGTATGTACTGGCATTAGTTTCCCTAATAGGTATGCCCATATACTTTATGGTCATTTCCGTTTCTTGATGGCTTAGTGTAAAAGTTTGGTATTCAGTTTTCTCAATGTTTACTTGCATTTCATTTAAATTACACCAATCGGCCAGTACCATCATTGCATTGTTAATTCTGCTAATCAATTCATCTCTTTTTCTATGTTTTCCGGAGGTCCAGATAACTAAATCATCTGCATACATCGCACAATTAATTCCTGCGATTCTTTTTAGCTCTTGAGGAAGATCGTTAATGTAAACATTAAAAAGCGATGTACTAGTAACTCCTCCCTGTTGGAGTCCGCGATGAGTCTGCCTATATTTTGAAGTTTGGTTTCCATATCGAACAGAACAAAACCTTTGTGTAGTACAACTACGGATCCAATTCAACATATTTCCTTTAATTCCAATGTTATGGAGCTTATAATGTAATCTAGCTCTCCAGATATAGTCGTATGCCGCCTTGAAATCAACGAAAACAGCGACAACGGTCTCGCTGTTATCCATCGCATCTTTAATTTCCTGTGCCAATCTTGTAACTTGTTGGTTAGTAGATTGGTGTTTTCTGAAGCCTGCCTGTGCGTCATCGATTATTTCATGAAGTTCTAGGAAGTACATAAGTCTTTCATTTACCATTCTTTCCATGATCTTTGACAATATACTAGTTAGACAAATAGGTCGATAACTGGAAAGTTGTTCAGGTGGTTTATTTTTCTTTAAAATGGGGATTATAATAGCTTTTTTCCACTCTGCTGGACAAGAAGTTTCCCAGGATAGATTAAACAGTTTTAAGACTAGTTGTAGTGCTTTTGGTCCCAAGTGTTTCAAGAATTCTGTTTGAATTTTATCCGGTCCAGGACTCTTCCTGACTTTTGCTTTTGCAATTGCAAAATTTAGTTCGTCTATAGTGAAATGATCAGTAAGTATGCTATCTACCTGAAAACGGGTTTCTGCCATTGTTTCCCTCAATTCCTTTTTTAGTACTTTTTCCCAAAGCTTCATTTCCCTTGATTTTTGTGTTTGGGCAGTATAAAACTTGATAAAAGCATTCGCGATTTCTCCGTCTTCCACTAGCTGTTTATTCCCTATACGAAAAGGTTGCTTTCTCTGCGTACATTGTTTGTTTGTCATTTTTGCTAGGAATTTATAAGTTTTCTTACCGTCTTTTTTAAAGTCTATGTTTGTGATAAAATTCTCGAACGACGATTTTTTAAAGTAATTTACTTCAGCTTTCATTTCTTTCGCAAGTTTTCTCCAACTGTTAACGTCTTCTATAAGCTTAGTTTTTTCCGCTTTACATCTGGCACTATCTCGTGCTCTCTTTGAGGTACCAAGTCTCTCATTCCAAAAAGGTTTGAATTTTTTTGGTTTAGTATGTGGGATTGATTTTCTAGCTGCTTCAAGTATAACGTTGCATAAGTCCCTATTGGCACTATCAACAGTAGCACATCGGTGGAAGATGTCTTCAGTATTTACATCTGTTTCAAGATATGATTGAAAAACTTCCCAATTAGCTTTCTTAAAATTCCAAGAAGGTTTATAAATTGGTTTCTCCCGATTTTGCTTTTGGATCTTAAAGCGGCTCAGAACCATTCTGTGCCCAAAACCGGGATCTTCTAAGACAGTTCTTTCTGCTCTTTCGCTAAGGTCTTCAGATGTGATTATAAGATCGGGATTACTAGTATTTCCATTGTAATGTAAATACGTGGGGGTATCTTCAGGATTCAATAACAATTCCACTTCATGTGAATCGATAAAATCTTCAACCTCTTTTCCTGCTCTGTTGGAACCTAGGTACCCCCATCTATCCGAGTGAGCATTAAAATCTCCCATAATAATTGTTTTTGGTTTAATATCAATAATCCCCAAATTTAGATGATTATTCGGTGGACTATATAGGGAATAGATTCTAAAGTGCAAATTGGATTTCCATATATTTACCCTGACTATTTCAGTCTTATCTTCACCTGCATTCATTCTTTTAATAACAGTAAAATCTGCTGTTAGGTTAGATCTAATCCCCACTATTATACCACTTGCAATTTGTCTTGCCTTTTCCATACAATATGTGGTGTAATTTCTAAATTTATACTTATCAAGGTCGTTTTCCTTAATGTTCGCTTCGACAACTGCAAACACATCAACATAGAGTACATTTAACTTGTTTTCCAATTCTAACTTTTTGTTCTGTGACAAGCCACCAGCGTTCCAATGGAGGACGCTCAGATCATCTTCAGCCATTATACTCGCAGTTAACTGACAAAGAAAGCAGAAAACAGAAAAATCTCCAAAGCCCTGCTTCAGTCGTAGATCATTTTGCGTTGTCCAGGGTGCACCACGTGGAGGCGATCTACATTACACCCCTGTTGCATAATATTAACAAGCAAAATCAGATTTTCATAAATATTTTTATAGGCATACAACTTATTACTGAATATTTTTCTTATTTTTTCCACTTTTTCCTATATTTATTGTAATTTTTTCTAAAGAAGGATGAAATATTGAAATAAAATAAATAAGTAAATAAGATAAAATATTCAATTTTTTGTTAGTATAATTATGTTCTATTCAAAGGAAATCGACGTTTTCAACAAATCAATGCTTTTGAAAGTGAAGAAAGTCCCTATGCACATATCAAAACCATAGTTCTTTTCAGCTGACATAGATAACTATTATTGCATGTTAAATTTACATAAAGTAAGACCACAAAGTTTATTGCTGCTTACGAATATTTTTTTAACCCAGTCAAATGCAAACCATTAAATATCGTATACCTATGTCATATACCTATGACATATACCTATGACGTAAAATGGACTTTTCCCAATTTTTTGTAATTTTTTGTTAGTATAATTATGTTCCATTCAAAGAAAATCAACGCTTTCAATAAATTATTGCTTTTGGAAGTGAGTCAAGTACATTGGCGCATACCAAAACCATGATTTTTTTTCAGCTAGAACGGATAACTATTATTGCATAGTAAATTTACATACAGGGTGGCTACTAAATACTGTTACACTCCAAAAAATAAGAATTAATTTTAATCGTTTGGTAAAACAATTTATTTCTCTATTTCAGCGTTTGGCAATTTTCTATTAGTGCTGACGATTTTTGTATAAAGTAAATATTTAAAATTATTTTAACGATGGAAGCCAAATGAATGATGATTAATCCGCTCTTTGATCGTGGATTTTCTGGAGGTAAAATCTTTAAGCAATTAAAATGCCTTGGTTTTACTAAAACATTTATATATAGAACTATAAATCGATTATTGGATACTAATAGCTGTAAAGATCGACCTAGGTCTGGTTGTCCACGCTCAGCTCGCACAATAGAGCGCATTTAAAGAATTCGTGAAAAGATATGGAAAAATCCACAACGTTCTGCAAATAAAATGACTGCAGAAGAAAACGTGAGTCACAGAACTATGCAAGTTATTATAAATGAAGACCTAGATTTTTGCCCTTATCGCGAAATAAAAGTTCAAGCTTTGAATGCTGCACAAAGAATAAAAAGATTACAAAGATGCAAGAAATTGCTGAAGCGGCATGGTAGGAAAAGTGGTGACAGAATAATATTTCCTGATGAGAAGCTATTTTGCACTGAACATTGTTATAATGCTAAAAATGATGTCGTATATTCCGCAACCTTCGAGGATATACGTGAAAACCTTCGAACTGTAAAAATGCTTTCAGAACAAGAATTCTGTTATAGTTTGGGCTTCAGTGTCAAACAATGGAAAACTGCCTTTGAAAGGCATCGATGAAGGGATAAAAATGCGGAATATTACAAACAGGACATTTTGGCTACACATTTATTGCCACGTGCTGACAGGTTATATACCAAAAAGAATTGCATATTTTAGCAAGATTCTGCACCTTTGCACCGAGCTAAATCAACACAGGTTTGTCTCCATGTCAATTGTGAACTTTATCATGCAAGAAGATTGGCCACCTTCTTCACCAGATCTAAATCCGTTAGATTATTGCGTCTGGGGGAATTTAGGTGTTAAAGTAAATAGAAAACATCACAGAAGTTTGGACTCTATCAAAAGTTCATTTTGCGTTAATGGGACCGATTACCTTTTAAAACGATTCGTGCCGCAGCCGGACAATGACATATGAGATTATCTTTGGTAATCGATAAAGATGGCGGTCGATTCGAGTAAAATTATTTCCAGGTAAACTTTAATCTCTGATGTTCATCATATTAGTGTATTTATCATTTTTTATTTTCTATTTATAAAATAAAATGACTGAATATTTATAAGAGTATTTAGTAGCCACCCTGTAATATAAAACCAGAAAAATATATAATAAGTTTATTATACTACTTACGAGTATTTTTAATTGCAAACTACACTCATGTTCAAAATTAAAAGAAATTGCATATTTTGTCGAATTTCATGAAAAGTACTGAACAAAAGGTAAAACTAATGTTTCGAAACAAAGATGGAAATCTTTAGTGTCGAATACGTAAGCGTACCGTATGTACAAGAGGGTGTTTACATTTATTGGGAACGATTTTGACAACAAGAATAAAATACATGAATTAAAACAATTATTTTTTAATATGTTCTATCTGGTAGCCCTTGTTGTGGACTATCATATTCCAGCGGGATTTCCAAGATAGTAGGGTTTTTTGTAAACTGGCAGTAGAATTTTATTCCATTCCTCCACCACACATTTCTAGAGTCCATTCAAAGTAGTTGGTCGGCGTTTCAGAAGAGCTTGTTTTAATAGTCCAAAGGCACAATAATCCATTGGGGAAACTTCTGGGGACTTGGTTGGAATATAATTAAACGGTATACACTTGATTCCAGTTTCTCTTGTTAATTTTTCGAGAAATGAGACTTTATTTTTGGGTGTATGGCTGCTCGCTTTATCCTCGTGGAACTCAACACTTTTAACGTCCGTAGGTTAAAGTTTTGGAATTTCTTCTTTAAAAATAGGAATTAGAACATTGTTTTGATAATAAGTAGAGTAAATTTTAACATTTTTCTCAACTTTTCTTATCTTTAATTTTCTGTTTTAAGAGATTCCAGCAATCATAAATCCTTTAGAGAAACTTTCTTTGCAGTGTTTGAGCCAATGTTTTCAGTCTTTTTGGCCTCTTTTCCGGTAATAAAACAATCTGTTTTTTATTACAATCATTTAGAAAAATCCACGTTTCATCAATTGTGACAGTTTTTTTTCCACTTATCACCTGCTAAATGATTTCTAATCATGGAATAATTCTCTTCGGAAAAAGCAAATACATAACCTTCAAGCCACTCTCTTCTTTCTTGTGCCATTTCAGTAGCGGACGATATTTTTTCATTGCAGCCAATATTTCAGTGATCATGTTATTACATGTTGCACACATTTTTTCCTTTGTTGTTTTTCGTTGTTTTTTAATTTAACATCAAAATCGTTCCCAATATGCACCCTCTGTATAGGTTGAGCGAATAGAGAGACAGGTTTTATAAGTAACAATTTTCGCGTTTCGTTCGCTCGCACACCTTGCTAAATATCTTGATGTTTTTTTTTTTTTTTTTTTTCCAACATTTGGTAAAATTTAATAGCAAACAGTAAAAATGAGTAACAAACAACGTTTGGATGATGGAATTAAGTAGCGAATCGTGGGCAGACTGGAAGCATGACAGCCTCAAGTGCAGATTTCTAGAGCGTTAATGTAACGCCAAGAGTCGTGTCCAGCTTATAAAAACAGTTTAAGGATACTGGATCTATAGAGAGAAAGCCTGGGCAAGGTCGTCCAAGAACCATGACGGCCAATAATGACCGTTATCTGTCCATTACAGCGAGGCATTACAGGAGTACAACAGCTTCTCAGCTCTCTCGTGACCTTTATACGGCCACAGGAAGCCGAGTATTAATAGTTACTGTTTCCAGAAGGTTATATGACAGAGGGCTGTTAGCAAGAAGAAGACCTACTGTTTGCGTCCCGCTCACTTCTGCACACAGAAGAGCTCGTTTAGCATTGTGCAGAGATCATCGACTTTGGATCAGGGATTAATGAGTGTCCGTTCTATTCACTGATGAGTCTCGGTTCAGCCTAAACACTGATTCTTTACGTACATTCATCTGGAGAGAATCAGGGACCCGCTATTTGCCCTCCAATGTCCGAGAAAGAGACCACTATGGCAGCGGAGGTTTGATAGTCATCATGTGGGATGGGCGCACATCTATTCATGTATTTGGCTGAACCTCTGTGACTGGTGTGACGTACAGGAATAAGATCTTGGCGCCCTATGTTGGCCTTTTCAGGGATGCAGTTGGCCCTGATTTCATTTTAATGGACGAAAACGCTCATCTGGTCAACGAATTTCTGGAAAGTGGGGATATTCGCCGGATGGATTAGCCAGCCAGATCTTGAGGCCTAAATCCCATAGAGCATGTCTGAGACGCTCTGGAGAGGGCAATAGCAACTGGCATTCCTCCTCCCAGAACCACCTAGAGACTAAAAACAGCATTACTGGAGGAGTGGGACCAACTGCCAAAGAAACTCGTAAACTGCCTGATTTCCAGTAGGGTTTCACGTTGTGAGAGCTGTATAACTGTGAGAGGGGACCATACCCCCTATTAACCCATTTTTTTGTTCAATATTGTAAGCTCTGTTTTTTACCTTCCGACGCTGATGAGTCTTATGCCCGATCATGCGTGTGTATTATAACTGTTGAATGGTTATTTTTTTTGCAATATATCAACCTATGTACGTACCTAATTTTATTAAAATCCGTCCAATAGTTCTGGTGATAATCGACCAAATCGGAAAATTCTCGTTATTTTGAACATGAGTGTATTAAATATCTAGCAATAACATAAAATGGACTTACCCCACTTTCAAAATCAACGGCTCATTTATTGACTCTCTGATTGATATTTGTTGAAGATTGTTGAAATGTGTTATATATAAGATCATAAATACAGGTTTATTTAGCAGGTTTTAATGTATTTCAATTGTATCCATTTTTTTTATATATATATGAAGCGTTTATAACACTATCGTATTTTTTTTATATATAAATATGTTAATACGTGTATCAAAAAGTTAAACATTTGTAAAAAATACGATGATGTTACGAGCGCTTCATTAAAATCTAGTCAAATTGATACAATTGAAATACATTAAATTCTACTAAATAAACTTATCTTTCTGATCTTATATAACAAATTTAACCATTTTACGCTGAAGAAGGGGGGGGGGGGAGAGAGAGTCGTGTACGATCCATGACTTTGAATATTTTTTTCGTCATCGCATTGTTTTAATTGGGTTGTATGATCGTGTCTGTCTTTTAAAGGCATATTGAGAAAAATGTCTTCAATAAACTTTGCTAAAATACTCAATTTCCATGACTGCAACAAATAAAGTTTTTTTTTTCTTCCGGTTTACATAGAACAACATTTGACAACATTGACCACTGAATTATTAGGTACGATTCTGACAAATGAAATCGGTGTAAATTATGTAATAAACTTATATTTGTGTAAAAAATGTCGGGAACATCTGTATCCAGGGTGTTAACTCTTATCACTCAAGGTTTTGGATTGGGCGAGAGGGTCGTGAACAACACATATTATATTTTGATTAATATTAACTATAATTCACAAAATTATTGAATGTACACATAAAGACATGTCAAATAGAAAGTAACTAAGAGAAAAAAAACCAGTTTTTAAACTATTGTCTAACTTTATAGTGATCAATTGTTTATTGGAGTGAATTCATTTATATGTCATTAAAAACTGCGTTATTATTTTTGAAACATTTTATTTTAAAGTTATTTTATATATTTTTTTGTTTTATTTTCCTTCATTGTATAACGACGCATTAAAAAAATATACTGCATCGATAAAAAATTTACATATCATAATCTGGAACTACTTTGTACTGTGTTTGGAAGTTTATGAAATAAGACTCGTGTAAAAGCATAGAAAATGTTTAGAATAATTTTTGAAAGTGATGTTATATTCTATGACAGTATGAGTTCATCACTATTACTTTTAAAATCCAACACTAATATATTTCTAATTTTTATTAATTTTCAAAAATAGAAACCTGTTACATTGCATCACCTAATGTACTAATTTTTTTAAACTAAGATACACCTAATGTACAAATTATTTTAAACTAAACAATCTTGGAAATTGTAAGCCCATTTGATAATCTATTGTGGTATCATATTACACCACATATTTTTAATGTATTTGAGGGTGAAAATAATAAAAATTCACAAAATATGCAACGGATTTTATTTAACATGTAAAAATAGCAACTAGCATATAGGAAATTTAATATTAATTGGTTTATGATCTTTCTGAAATTTTGATATGTCTCTTAATCCCGCGTAAATGCTACTAATTCTTTTTTTTTTTAATCAAATTGCTTGATTTTTTTCTTGTAATTGTAAATCTTATTAGCATTGTCACTGATTATGCTTGAACAAACTCGCAGTTATTTAAACGATACTGCGTATTAAACAGGTCTCTGTCCACAATCAGAAAACGCTCTCTAACGCGTCACTACTTGGGTATCACTAGTACACGTATCACTACGACTGAGTTATGCTTGCCTAGGTATGTTCTACTTCCCTGAGGTGTTTGTACTAATAATCTTTAGAAATTCTTTATATCTAGGGGTTTATATAGAGGCTCATTCTAGAATTTACAAACTGCTAGCTATAAGATGAAAAAAAGAAACCCATAAAGATCGAAAACTCTATTAATCCTCAAGCAGTAACAAAATAATAACATATATACTGAAAATATTCCCTAATGGAGTGCAAATTATCTGGTCAAAGTAATTAATTTTAAATAATGAACAAATAAATATTAAACATTTTAAATTTCTTTTTTAAGACTGTAAATATATTTACAACTATAGTAATTATTTTTGCTAAATGGGATAATTATATAAATAATATATTGTGTTAAATATCAGCAATATTTCTTTCTTTTATTTTCAATATTATTCTTTCTTTTATCATTGCCGACACAAGCAGACCCATAAAGTAGAATTTTTTAAAACGTTTTGTTTAGGTTTCTATTTGTTGTAAATGTGTTATTATTGTCGGACGATGTGTAAAATTTCAAATAAAATATGCGCTATTATAACGAAACATATATGTATTGAAGGAAAGACCACTTACAAATAGTATCTATATACAATAAAAGCATAAAAATAACTTCTTAAAAACACCGTAAAAATAAGGAATGCGCTAGTCCTTTCGAAAGAACTTTGTCTTTCTTCGTCAGGCGCAAAGAAGACGTACAACCACTTTCAAGGCAGGAGCAAGACTGAAAGGAAATGGGAGGGAAAGAGGGACAAGTTAAGGGAACAACCAATAGGAAAGCATAAAGAATCAGCCAATCACAGATACTTTAATGGTATCTATATACATTAAAAAATAAGAAATCTCTTCAGAATAATAACTTCACAACAAGAACCAAACAGCTGATATTAACTAAATCGGCAAATTTGTTTTTAAAATGATTAAGTAGCCCTTTCTCAGCACTCAGCGGAATATTTCATCAATATCCAAACGAAAACTAAAACAATATTTGGCCGAGTAATAAAAAACCTGTCATCGCATATTGACATTCGGGCGAAAACTGGACTCCTACCATAGCATAAAAAATGTTAGATCGGCACATGACCGCTCTGGATGGATCTCTTACTGTACAGTTTTCTTTCCAGTCAGGCTGTAACCTGGTATCCGTAGACAGATAATGCGGCAGCACTACTTCTGGAGGAGAAATATAATTATTTCCCATATTATCAAGACTCCAGAAATGTTGTCGCTAGGTCACCACTGGCGTCGAAAATTTTGACTATGTTTATATTACTTTTCAAAATTAAATCATTAACTGAAATTTATTATGTTTTTGGAAAAAAAAACATTTTGAAATTTAAGATGATATTTAGTTATTTAATCGAACCAATCATTTATTAATAATAACTTCTTAAAGTCCTCTTGTAAAAGTTTTCCTTTCTAATGAATTGGTTTTGTTTGCAAATTACACATTTTAAATTCTAACAAAATAAAAATTATCAATGAAGAGTATGTTTTTATGGAATGCAATTTTGTAAATGGGCCTATTTTATTCGGAGGAATTTTGTGAAGGGCCCTGTTTTATTAAATGGATTTTTGTGAAGGACTCCTAAATGCACCCTAAATTTTGCCTGGGTCATTTCTCGTATATCATCACTATACCAGTAATAATTTTTCCTCAATTAATTTATAAACTACATGTGCCTAAAATAATGTGTAAGAGAGCAATATGATAAGGCGTAAAATAATGTGTATACAAGGGGGGAAGGACGTTGCAGATGTTTTTTATCGACAACTAGAAAGGCCAAATTTTATTGGCCACCACATTCTTTTTCATTTGTAGATTGCTGATTCTTACAGTGATAATAATAATGATAATGGTAATGGAAATAAAACAGTTAATAATTTCAAGTTAAGAAGAGAAATTTTTCTTTTGGTTATCCGCATTTATATACCTTTTTTTTATTATTTATTTTATTTTATTATTTTGTGAAATAAATTTGATTTTTTTTTAAAATGATGCATTAATCTGTGCACATTTTTTTCTTCCTTTTGTAACTAAGTAGATCAATCCAAAACTAACACCATTAAACAATATACATTTATCGATGAAAAAAGAAAATACTGTCAAGTGGATTAGCTGAAATATTTTATAGATTACTTCACATATTATAATTTATTACATGATTCGTTTTCTATAAGACTTTTATTAATATTGTAAATTATGAAAGTAAAACAATAAACCGAAAATCATACTTAAAAATTTTTGAGGGATCCATACGTTTTTAAAAAGTTATTTTCGAAAAACGTGATTCTGGAGAAAGTTTGCTTGCTGGTCTGTAAACAAGAACTCTCGAAGAAATCAAGTTGCATCTTTTAAAATTCTTTTGCACAACTAATTGGATGCAAATAACAAACTACTTGAAAACCAAGTGATGTTAACTTAGTTGTTTACCTACTTATAAGTTCATTCTTTTATTTGTAGCTGTGTGATTATACATTTTTTCTTGCTAAAATCAAAAAGCTGAATATGAAATTTGAAGTAGAAATACATTGGAGTGGAAAAATATCATTATTAATTTAAAATAAATACGGTGAAAGTTCAGCCACCTGAAATTTTTCTAGTATCTATGTAAAACGCATTCTTAGATAATAGAAAATATACATTCATTAAGTAAATGTTGTGTGACTATATGAGTATGCAATTACTATTGTCTGAAGAAAAGAGCTATAGACAGAAATTTTATTTCTCTACAATAAGAGTTAAATAATTCAGAAACTTTTCAGTTCCATTGTCTGTCTTTCAACTTGTCAACTTTAGTAAAAATGTCATATACTTTATTGTTAAAAAGCTTACATAAAAGGCATATTTTAAGAAATGAATAATAAGGTTTAAATTATTATTCTTTGAAATTATATGATAAGTCGGGCTCAACAAATGCGGTCTCCAAGTAACCTTTGGCGACTAAAGTGTTTTAGATGCCTGGAAGCATCAACGTTGAATTATCTAATTCTGATTAACTTGAACGGTTTATTTAACACTTTGTTGACCGGTCACGAGTATACTCGTGTTTGTAAAACCAAACATTATCAACTAAAGGTGTGCCTGTGCACTGAAGCCTCAGTTCCGCCTACGCAATTTTTCTTATATAAGATGTTAATAAATGTTAATCAGAAAGAATATTTACGTATACCATATATTTGGCCTTATTTTGATAGACCGTAAGAAAATTCATATGCAATCCAAGCGCTGTGCAATATTTGTTGATAATTAAATTAAAAAAACCTATAGACAACCATTTTTCCAAAAACTTTCGGAAGAGCGCGACACTTCTAACGTTTGGAGTTCGCGGATTTCATAGTAAATTGCCAGTCAACAATGAGTTCACTATAAACCAGAGAAAGCTATAGGTAGGTGGTACTTTGGATTTAAAAGAAATACAGACATACTCAACGATATACGCCAGTAGTTAAGAAGCAAAAAAAATTTTTTTTAATGCAAATTTTGAAGAAACATGACAAAAAAAAGTGCTTGTAAAACTCTCATATAAGGTAAAATGCACTAAAGATGTCACTTTAAGGATATTGGTCAGTGATTTGCCTATGTAATTTCTTCCAAAATAATTTTCTTATAAAATTAAATAATGATTTTACTAAAAAAAAAAAAAAAAAAAAAAATGTTTTTCTTATGATGTTGCATATTTTATTCATTCAAACTTTATAATAAATTTTTAGGAAGTTTTATAAGTTTAGTTCAAAAAATTAATTTATATTAACTTGCAAAATTAATTCATTAACTGAGTTGAAGTGTTAAGGCAATTTGGAAGAGATGTCGCAGACGCACCGGGGTTGGCACGATTTTTGTTTTTGCGCGGATTTGGCGAGAAAACCCCGTTTTCGAATACATGTTAAACCTAGCCTGTGAAAATAGCATGTTTGTTTTATTTTATTGTGAAACAATTTATTTTATTACACAAAACGCATACAATTATATTATAAAACACATACAATTTTTATTATAAACAAACACAATTTTTATTATAACAAACTCAATTTTTATTATAAACACGCACAAACTATTTTATTATACTACACACACAATGTTTAATTCATTATAAAACACACACATTGTCAAGAATAAGAATTACTCAGCTATTAATACCAAAGGGCTTTGATTAATACGTACTATCTCGTCTATCGTCCAAATTTGCCGGGTTGGTACGGCGGGCAAAAAAACAGTCATTTTGGCGCCAAAAAGAAACCTCTGTGCGTGTGCGACATCTATACCGGCAATTCAAGACGTATTATTACTAAGCTCATGATTATATTTTTCAATTAATTCATAAAAAAAAATTGTAGTGTTTTTTGAAAAATCTGTGATTAAATTAAAAAATGACATCGGTAGATAGGGTGTAAATAATTTTTATTGGCGACCAGAAATTTTTGCTGTCTACTATTATTTTATTTTATTTTATTTTATTTTTCAATTTGTAGAGTCCACTGCATAAACAAGACTACATTTATAAATTTTATTTATCGTAAATTTTAGGGACAAAACAAAACAAAAAGAGAAAGAAAAAGAAAAAAGAGGCAGGAGGGAGAAACGAAAAGTATCGTTTCATTATTTTTGTTGCACATGATATTTTGTAAAAATATTAGGTTTTATACAACGATTTATTGTTGTCGGTAATAAATTATTTTCTCTAATCTCTGTAATTACAAATGCTTTATTATTATTATTATTTTCATCTTGGAAAATACATCAGTAAATTATTTCATAAAATTTTATGACTACTAATCAAAATATGTGATTTTACGGAAAATACATGGGACAGTTTGATACTTTATTGCTTTCTAACTATTTATGAGTTTGACTTTTTAACCTTGAAAATACTTAAGAAACAGCTGAATTGAGTATGAAAAAATATTCATATTAATTCCAACCTTTATGTTAAATAATAAATAAGTAAATAAATAAGCAATGAATGTTTTGAATGATCTTGTTTCCATATTTTTCTTCTTTTTAGACATATTATGCGGAAAAATTGTTATTTTTTTTTCTAATTTTAAATTAATTATTTTACAGAGTGCACTATCTAACAATATATTGTTTTTTGCATGAATGTAGAATATTTTTAGCAATAAAAAAATAAAAAAAATATTGGTTTAATAAAATGTTTTATTGTTTTTTCATTATAGTTTAAAATTGGAGTGTGAAAAATTAGCTAGTGAGAAAACGGAAATGCAAAGGCATTACGTCATGGTATGTATGTTTTTTATGTACATTTGATTGATCGCATTTGCTACAAAAATGTTTTGCTTATAACACAATGTACTCTATTTAAATTTTTATTAAAACGTCTTATTAATATCGCAGTTATTATGAGCAGAACATTTCATGCATTCGGTAACTAGAAAACAATTCTATGTGCAGGATAAATTAATATGAGATAAATAAAAAGACAATGCATTTATATTCATCAAGTTCTTGGTTTTCAAAAGAGTTATATACACATTAGAACACTTCTGTTATTATTAATGTATTGTTTATGTTAAAATTCGTAATATTATTAAAACAATATAAATTTTAAATTTAAAAATTCATATGTCTAAAATTTTTCTTTAGAATTCGCCAAAAGAAATTTTTTTGTAGTAATGATTTTATATAATACTATGAATAAAATTATTTCATTGTTAAAAAAATAATATATATATATATATTTAAACAGATCAGTGTATTTAACTAAAAGTTATAGATACATGTCGATGAATAATTCATGTATTTCACAACTTTTAGTTTTATATGATATTTTGTAAAGTATTTTGTTCTATATGATGTTTTGTTTTTGTTTTTATCAAATCTGATTAAAAGCTGTTGAAGTCATTTAAAAAAAAATTATTTCAGCAAATCTTACTGAATTATAAATAACCTGTTAAATACAAAAATTTGCAGTGCTACGTAATTTTTTTAAATCAATCTTGAATAAAAATAAATAAATAAATAAATAAATATGTAACTCAAACAGAATTAATTGAATTTTTGTCATTTTGTGAATCTTCATAAGTATTTTTGTAAATAGTTATGTTTTGATTGATTTTTTTCTTTTTTTTTACAGTATTACGAAATGTCTTATGGTTTAAACGTTGAAATGCACAAACAGGTAGGATAATTTTATCTTTATATTTTAAACAATGAGGGACTACAGTATCTTTAAACATGCCAAATGTCGGAATTTTATTTTTAACTTATCCTCATTCTTTAATAATGTCTGAACAAAGGGCGATAAAAATCTTATTTAAAAAATCAAATTATTTCTTGAGTTACAGTTCGTATAAACAATTCTATACTGCTGAGTCACATTAGGGACATTTTCCAAATCGATGTTACGGAATATTTATTAAAAAAGTCATTGCAATTGAAAATACGTTATAATGAAATGCGGTGTAGTATAACTGTATAATGCATGTAAATAAATCAATATTAATAATTATTAATTTTTCATTAAAAAAAATGCGTTTTTAGAATCTGGCAAATATGTAACAGACGTAGTTTGTATCAAATCTATGAAGTTAATTTAAAAATTTGTTTTCTTAATACATTTTTTATTTTTAATTTAGTGCTTTTTAAAACTAATCTCAGATTCAATTTCAAAAAGTAATCTTATTTATTTATATTTTTATTTGATAATTAATTATTGTCCCAAGAAATCTGTGGACAGAAATTTAATAACTACTTATAACTCAATAGATAGCAGCAATAAATATACATAAATAATCCTTTATCATGAAATAAAAGTGTGTTAGTCCTTTCAAATACAGCAATACACTGCAAAATTTATCTTTGTAAAACATTTTTTTCTTGAAATAAGTAAGAATAAATTCATGAATGTAAAGACCACACCATCCGTTCCGCTGAACAAGATAAAAACAGGTAAGTATTTACAAAATTTAAATAAAGTCATATTTTGTAGTAGTTATATTATAAAGTGATAAGGACAGGTATCAAATAGTAACATTGAATAGAATAACGTGTAATATTAATTGCAGAAAACTGAATTGAGCAGTTTATACTTAAGGATTTTTTTCTTTATCATATAAGTAATTGTTAACGTTTCAGGAGTTATAATATGATCATATTTGTTGTCACTTTGGCAGATTTAAAGGTACTGAAGTCCCTTAACAAAATGATGCATTATTTAACTAATAATGTTTGCAGCGGTTCTCAAGCTTGGGTCGCGACCTTCGGTGATGTTTCGGTGGTTCGCAGAACGATGAATCCGATTTCCAAAAATGTATGATTAATTACATATGCTGCAATAATATATACAAAAAGAATACGTTAAAACTTTAAAATAAAATATCATGAAAGTTATAGCTAAACAACTTAATGGAAATACAATGTTTAATTAAACTATGTGGATAGAACGGCATGAGACTAAAAAAGTTTTCAATTCTGACACAGACTCCATTGTAGGGCCATGAATTGCATTGACTTTTAAACTTTATTTTTCTAATAAATTCCTTAAAGGGAAGGAGAGGGAGGACACCAGTTTGAAACTTTCAAAAAATCTAATTTATTGATTTTATTTTTCTATTTATTTATTTATTGCATTTTTTTATAGCTTATATAGTGTCTAGAATATAGCTCCAAAACGATTTTTTTAATTCGAATTATTACAAAAATTACAGCGACAAATATGCACTGTAACTAATAGCTGCTAAACCGAACTTTAAAGAAGACATTTTTCTCAAAACAAACTTTTTTTTTTTTTTTTTTTAAATTAAATTTGGCCGTTTAGATTTCTCGGTGACAGCTCGACGAATTTTCTTTTCAATTTTAATATAAACGTTCAGAATTGAATTCTATATGGCACTAAGATGAATTAATTCATTTTTTAAAAGGATTTTTATGGAATTAAATTAAATTTCTTTTCCAATTTTCACAAATATTTAAATTTTGAAAAAATTCCTACGCTACGTCGTAGTTAATATTCTAAAGATTATTTTTTGAATTTTATTTCGATTTAGAAATTACAAAAAAGAAGTACAATTCACAAGTGTACTCATTGCTTAAAGGTGCTAAAATCCATTTCTTGTTGTCTAGATATTAAAAATTCTAAAAACACATACTCTGAGCGTTTTTACCCGACACTCGGCCATCCTCAGGGATAATGCTGCCATTTCTCCTCGATCTTGCTCGAGATCCGACACGGGAGAGACCATTAATGTTCAAGGATGGTACAGAAGGTAAAATCTTTCGTGCTGGAGCTCCAGTAAGTTCGAGGAGAAATGACAGCCCTGAAATTATCCCTGAGGTTCGCCGAGTGTCGGCTGAAAACGTTCGGAGTATGTGTTTTTAGTGTTTTTAGTATTTTTAATATCTATACAAATATAAATAGATTTTAGAATATTTAAGCAATGAGTACACTTGTGAATTGTACTTATTTTTTGTGATTTTTAAATTATTTATTCAAGGTGAATTTTGCCCTGAAGTGAAGTTTATAACTTTTTATTTTGATGTTTCATGAATGCTCGATGCAAACAGCCAGCTCACATTGCATAAGGACGAAGCATGATAACTAAACACCTTTGCCTTTCAAACATATCTTAATATATATTGCAAATATTGCATATATTGCCCTCCCCCAGCAATTTAGGTTTTTCATTATTAAAACCCACATGAAAGCCTAAAGAATGAACTTTTATTTGACTTATTAAATGTCTGTTTTTCTTTACGCAGTAAAAGCTTTTGATAACTCAACTTTTACATTGGTTTTAACTATTATTGTTCTCATGTGCATGTTTTGTACCAAAGTTCACATTTTCCTTAGAATAAATTACATAAAAGATTCTACATACCTACATATTAGGTGGATCGCGAAAATATTTGAAACTTTAAAGTGGTTCGCTTAACAATAAAGTTTGAGAACCGCTGCTTTAGGGTATAAAGAATATAATTTGCGAATAAGTAACCTATTGCAAACTTATTCACGAATTTTCATATTATACCGAGCATATTTTACTCTGATATTGTGTGATAAATGTGTCTGATACTCAAATACTAAAATTCTTTATTTCAAATATATTTTAGGTAATTCGAAAATCTAATTTTCTGTATTTAACTCCAATCTTAAGCAGTTAAGTAGATAATGCCTTTCATTTTTGAAAGCAGGGTGTTAATTCAAGATTATAGTAATTCTCCAGAATAACGAACTAACTTTAGGTATGAATTTAATTTTCCAGTGGCTGATATTTTTAATCACTTGGCGGTCGTATTAAATTTAAATTTGGTCTTAAAATTTTATTGGCCCGTTAAAATATCTTGCTAAAGATTTTAACAAAATTTAAGTTACGTCTGAAATTTATGATGAAATTCTAATTATAAAGGAAACATTTCTAAAATATTAGAAAAAAATATCGATGTTAATATTAGCCCAAAATATACTTGAATATTTAAAATGTAAACTGTTCTTAATTTATTTATTTCTCGATTTATTAAACTTTAAAGAACGAATGCTTCCATATTCGCGACGACCAATTTTATTGTCCAGATGTGTTTCGATAGAATTGGACACCAGTATTATTGCATAGAAAATTTCGTCTTATCTAATATAAAAAAAATCAGGAATTAAAATAAAATAAAATAAAATAAAATAAAATAAAATGTAAGAGTTAAAATTTTCATATTTTTTAAACTCAATTTTGTAAAATATGGTTCTTGTTAGCAATAATTAAATAGTAACCTGATAAGCAAATACTTTAAAAAATCTTATCTAACTATTTTTATGAATGGTTTGTTTGGGTGCCAGCAGAACAAAATCCAGCGAAGGGCAAGATCTTGGAAAAACATGCTTGTGGCCTGGAGGTTTTTTCAAAACCACGACAAAATGCCACCTCTCTCTCTCTCTCTATTTTCGTGAGGGAGGAATATCATAACCGGTTAATTTTTAAACATATAAACATGAAAAGCAAAACAGAAAAGGACATTCTACCATTTTTTCCTCCTTAAAATGGAGAATCGAAACAGTTATTTTTTTTGTTTTGGCCAAGAAGACTATTTCTCCTTGTATCCCCCCAGTTATTTTTTTTAATATCTGAATCGGAAAAAAAAAAAAAAAAGGGAAAAAGAAAACAGAAACACAAAATTATAAAACATTTTTGCATGGGGTGTTCTCGGGGACAGATATTTAAAAAAAAAATGTTTGTTTACTTTATATCTCATGTTTATCTTCTCTATTTTAAAAATCTTCGGTTTTATAGTTTTGAAATTGATCCCCATTTTGAAGTCTCAAGAAGACCACTTTTTAAAATGGCATTTTGGCTCAGTTTCGGAAAAATTGCGAACCATAGACACATTATTATTATTATAAATGTTCAAACAGTGGAAATTATTCCAATTATGGACGATTTTCTGAAATAAATAAATAAAATCAAGCATTCAAAGCAAAAAATGATTGTATTCCTCCCACCTATCTCTTAAAACGCTAACAATGCATCATGATTGAAAATAAATTAAATGGGTTTTAAAGTAAACATAAAAGTACTGATCATAGAAACTGTGCACAATTATACTATTGATTAAATATTCTGATGCATGATAACTATTCCTTATAAATACGTCCATTATTTCTTGTTGTTAATAATCGTACTATTATTATGATTTATACAAATATTATTTTTACTAAAACAGTGCTTTCTTTAAATATTCAAATTGTTTCTTCAAATTGTTTCTGCAGATCAATTTATATAGACATGTTCAATCATGTTATCTTTGTGTACCTATTAATACTTAAGCACTTTTAATTCAACACAACCTCCATACTTACAATAACATGCTTATTGCTTCAATGAAGCTCCGAAAACCGTCGTCGATTTTTTCGCCTTCAAAAACAAACAAATTTAGTCTTTAACAACTCCAAATCACGTTTTAAACTTTAATTTAGACTCATCCAGCTGTGTCGAATCACTATTCTTTCGTTAATTGAAAAAAAAAAAGAAAGAAGGAAAGAAAATTTGATATTTACTAGAACTTTTTGGCAACCTTGCGGTGGAATTTTTCTCTTCATTTTATTTTGAAAGTGCCAACCTTTTAACTGAATTAACGTTGCCTTCGGGTCGGTATTGGCAATAATAAAAACGAATATTTGAGAAGTTCTCCTGCCCCCTTTTCCCCCTGGTGCAAGGGCGTTATTTGCATTTCTCCCGATGCAATCTGTTTAAGTCGTGCCGGCTTCGTTATTTTAGGACGAGCGTCCGTTGTGTTTGTTTGTGTAGTAGCTAGTGCAAGAATAATGCTGCAAGTGCCGTGAGGCGTCAATCCTCTGAAAACTCAGTTGTAAAATGAGACGCATCCGAATACTGAGTTGTTACTGCTCGGTGCCATTTTCGAACTCTAGGAATGCAACGACTTGGATTTAGAAACTTTTGTTATGTACTTTTAAAATTTTTTAAGTCTGCATTACATAATAGTGATGGGCGTAATGAATGATTTTGATATTCGAATGAATCATTTGGGCATGCTCAAAATATTAGCCGACAACTTTCGTTTTCTTTTTATTCAAATAAGATCATACATTTGTAAAAGAAAAAAAAAACCTAATTTAAGAGCCACAGGTTCTTAGTTTAATAATTTTTTCTCTTTACAAAATTTCTGGTTTTAATTGACTAAAAAAACTACAAAGATTAACAGCTATGTTTTTACGCATACCCAAATGATTCATTCGTTTATAAAAAATCATTCGTTATACCTATCACTATTACATAAACATATCTGCCATTTTTTTATTTCTTTTTCAAATCAAACAAACATAATTTGAACCAGATGTTTTTTTTAATAAAACGTGTCGTGCTGTTATGTAGTAGTTACTTCATTCATATAAGTACATTTTTTTTTTTTTCGAAATATGATTATTTGACTGCGCAAAAAATCGGAAGGTTGCAGCAGCCAACGAAAGAGATAGGCCGCGATACTCTCACCCGTCTTTGCTGTCACGTGAGCAAGATAGGCTGGTTTCCCCCAATTGTCGAACTACCATGTGATCAAGGTAGGCTGAAAAGCAGCCGAGATCGGTTGAGTCCAGCCTCCTGTCTCTTTCTTTGACTGTGAGCTGGCAGCTACACTGTAACAACAACAACAAAACTGCATAGTCTTTAAACAACTTTTTATTTTACGAAAATAATCTGTATTTATTAGGAACTTTCTGTCATTTTAACAGATTTGCCCGTAAGTTCGTAATAAATACAGATTATTTCCGTAAAATCAACTGCTTTTTTCTGTAAAATCAACATTCTTTTGTACATGACAGTAACTTTGTCTATGAAAATTCTTTCATATTAAACTAATATTTATTTATTACATTGCAATAAAGGAAATAGTGGTAAATGGTGACGATCAGGCTCAGAATTAACAATGGTGATTATTAGAAAGATATCTCTTATGAATATGAGTAAATAAGAGTTTATTGCCTTGGAATTACAAGGTTCTAACTGCTTTGACCATTATCATAAAAAACGAGATGAAAATTTAATTTATCCGTGGGCAAAAATGCAGTTAGAAGGTTATCAAATTCGTTAACGCTTGAAATACTCGCTAGAATACTTTGTATATTAGCTAAAATTATAAACTAAGATGTTCAATAGATAAAATAATTTCATTTCAGCCTATTTTGACAGTCAGAATCTTGTCATATTAAGGTAACGAATTACCATTATAGTCCTCCCACGATAGATTGGTAATAGGAATAACGCAAATTTTGATGAATTACTTCGTTAATTAAGGTGATAACTACTACTAGCCAATAGCAGAATCTGGTTTTTAATTTGCATTTAATGCATCATTTGTGGTGTTAGCAGCTTTCTTTCCCCGTAGAATCGCGAATTTTATGAATGTACTTCTGAATGTTTTTTTTTTTTTCACTCCATAAGGCTAAGATTTTAGCACACAAAGCACTCTAGCACATTAACTTTTGACTGATATCATGTTTGTTTTTTAAACATGTCAGGAGCTTTTTTTTTCACTTTGTAATCCATCAATAATGAATATTCTTAAATGTACTTTTAATTTATGTTTGGTTATATTGAAACACTTTTTATAACTAATTTTATATAGATGGGCAAATAAAAGTTAATTATTCGCAAGGTGTAATTAAAATTTTATGCTTATCTTTTATGGACATTGTATAGTTCATAAACTTTTATTATTCATTATTATAGTACCAATCACAAACTGACTGACCATATTATAACATTCCAGAATATAAAAATGTATTTCAAGTGAAACCTGTTAATAATAAACGTTTAAAATACCTACTTTAAAAATGTCGGCGTTACAGTTGGCGACATTAAAAGAGGATAAAATAGCGAAACCACAATTCTGATCAATATATGTGAAAATCATCTCCTGCTTGTCATATGATAAAATAAAAATAAATAATAATAATAATAATAAATAGACCGGAAAAACGAATGTTTTCAGAAATTGAAAAATTTTTTTTAACGCTTTTACTTATTTAATTAAAAAGCTCATTTTCTACTTATGCGAAGAATATATAATTTCTCATATGTTTTCCTATTTCGACATCCCAGTTTAATTTTCCTGCTGCATAAATAGGAGATGGTACTGACATTAATACATCAAATAATGACAAATCTATATTACCTAGGCTTAAAGAAAAATAAAATAGATTTTCTCTGCTGCTAAAATTTAAACTTAAAACAAATTATGTTATATGAACTCGAAATAAAATTCCTAAAAGATAATGTAATCTATTTCATCATAATTTGATATTTTTATCTCTCTACTTGCTTATTCAAAAATACTTTTGAATGAGTAAATTAGAGAATACAATTTTGTTGTAATTCTTAGCTCCGAATACAAACAAACTAAATTTTCTATGAATCTATATTTTTCTCAAAATTTTCTCTCCCGATAAGATAAAAACTGCTGCTTTACATCGCCGTTATAGTTTCTCGGTATATGTATCATCTCTTTCTCAACATATTCTGATGATGAATAAATTTAATTAGCCTCGGAATACAGACAGTCAGTCGAAAAAGAAACTGGTGCGCCTTGCCTTGTATTGTAACTTTCCCATTCATAACGTTGTGTCCCTAAATGGCGCTTACTCTTTCTTCCTTCTCTCTGAGAATCACCATGGCTATGGCCCGTAGGGAAAGATGCGAGCAAGAAGTTTCCATTCTGTTTCCGGAGCAGCCATCTGCTCCTTCTGAGCATCTCATTTGACACGTGCTTCGTCCCTTTTCCTTCTCCCCCGCGAGAAGACGTAAAAGAAGAAGAGGAAGAAAAATCCAACTGAGGTTACACCAGCTTCTTTCCGCGATCAAAGACACCCTCCGACTGTATTAGAATGAATTATTGACAGTTATTTTTCATCGCCCCGCGTTTTTGGAAGCTTGTTCCTTTTCGCTCGGGTACACAAGACAGGGAGCATGTTTCCAAAGGAATTGAACTTTTTGTTGCTGCGATTCGTTATCTGTCTCTACACGTTAATTTAAGGGGTTATTGGGAGTTCTCTGTCTTTCGTTTTGGAATTCAGAAAGGTTTCGTTTCAGCGATTGTTTTCGGCCGTCACTATGCAAATGAGGTACGTGTCGATTTTTGCATTGCTCCCTTTCCATTTTTCCTTTTTGTTTTCGCTTTATACAAAATATCTGAGAGATTGCAGGCGGAACGTCATTTCGAGGGCTTCACTGCCAAACATTGTGCAAACTTGCGTTACCAGACTCTGTCTCTCGTTTAACATAAGAGGATTCCGTTGTAATTAGATTTTGTGAGTTATCAAAAATCTTTTTGTTATTCATATCAAATAAGAAGAAAAATAAGATAAATTGAATTATGAGACACGAAATGTAATCAAGCCTCTATCAAACAAGAGCATGATAAAGAAACTTCAGTCACTTTGCCCGACTTTATCTCTCCTTCATTAATTTTGTCAATTCTTCTCATCCTGTCCGATTTTTAAGTGCGTACTCTATTTACATTAACATTACTTATTACGTTAAGGTTAAAGCAATCTAGAAAAATATGTAAAAAAAATATTATTGCAGAAATACAAACACAGCAGTTTATTTTTTAATATAAAATATAAAATATATTTATAACAGAAAAAAAAATGCTTTCTCTTTATTTGCCTTTTGTTTTATTAACTTACTTTTTTGTTTATTCTCCAACGTTATTTATTCAAGGAATTTCACTTACTATATTTCTTACAAACTGTTATTAAAATATTATGTGCAAGATTAAATAATTTAGAGGAAAAAAAAACGTTATGGTATGGTCTTTTGTAAATATATATATATATATATATATATATATGCTTTTCTTTAAGAAGACAAAAAAAATCCAAATTTACTGTTAGTTTTATTAGCAGTATATTTAATTCCTTCCGATGTCATGTTTTTGGCTTTCGTATAATATTTTGGTAAATTAATTGTAAAACATTAGCTTGCTGATCGGAATAATTGAATTAAAGAAATAAAAAATTATATATTTTGCATGTATACGAAACACTTACAAAGGAAGTAAGTATATAATAATATTCTAGTAATATATTTTTTGCAAATAACCACTTAAGCCACTTAAGCTGTAGTCTTTTAAATGCTTTTCATTACTCGTGAGCCAGTCCACATTTAGTAAAATCACTTACCTTCACAATATACAAAAGTAATATTTCTAAACCACTTATGCCGGAGTTGTTTTTTTTTAATTCTACTATTAAACGTTTTTTAAGATTCATTTAAAAACACTAGACCTTTATTTTTCGATACTAATACGAGGATTATATTTGTAATAAATAAATAAATTTAAAAAGAAAAACGAAAACAAAACTGTCTGTATTTTTTGTTTGTCCGTCTGCACAAATTTAATTAAATGTTGCAAATTAAATTAAAATTTCTATTTTTAAATATTTTTTTATTAGACGTAAAAAAAATCTGATTTTTAATAATAATAATAATAATAATAATAATAATAATAATAATAATAATATACATTTTCAATACTAAGGTACAGTCGGAGGAGAAGAGTTACACCCACGCAATTATATCGCTTAATAAGAACGCAGAGAAAAACGAAAATAGCCATTCGATTGGGAATTATGTCGTATTTAATTGCTTGTTAAAAAAATATTGTATCAATTCTGAAATTTTCAATACGTACGCCTAATTTTGACAATTTAATTGGATTTTTCGGTACATTTTACCTGAGGATACCAAACGTGAAGTCATTCAGTGAAGTACTATTTAATCATTATTTAAGTACCATTTAATCATAGAATTAATTATCAGTTAAAACGACAGGTATTCAAAAATACTGTTGTAGTTGATTAACAATTTCCTGTAATTTAACACTTTGTTGGCCGGAGATTTTGCATAAAATCTTTATTTTAAAACAGTAGAAGCTCCTCTCTCTTCTAAAAGTCTTCCTTTAAATGTTTTTCTAAATAGGTTTTTACAGTTTATTCATCGGTAAATATCATTCAATGTACGGATTCAATATCTATTCAACGTCTTACAATCTAAAAGAACATAGACAATATAATATAATTTTTTTTTGTCAGGTAAAAGCCACGCCTTTAGTCGGTGATGCTTGGTGAAACAAACACGATTTAACTCGTTACCGGTCAACAATGTGTTATTCCGAAGGCATAATTTTAAATTCTCGTAAAATTTCTCTTTTAATCCTTTTTTGATCCATTTTTTGTTTAATTCATTTACTATTATTCTTGCGTTGCACATTACACTATAAAACTAGAAAAAGAAATCCTTTTATAACAGAAACGTTTACAAAAAAATTAGCATAATCTTGTGATTACCCAAAACCTTTCCCTTATCTTATGAAAATATTGGGAGGGGATATCAATGAGAATCCTGAGAAAACTATGAGCTTCTGAAGTTAATGAAAACATTTTTGAAATAAAAGGCTGCTTTTGTTGCTCGTAAATTTTAGAAAAGTTATTTCTGTTGATTTTCGAAAATTATTGGCCTTAGAAGTTTCTGATAGGTTCTTCTTTTAAGGTTTCTAATGATAAGGAGAGTATTTCCAAAATCGAGTGTAACTACGAGTTTACATTGAATTTTCGTAAACCCTTCCTATGTAACTTTCTTTCTTTACAATGTAATTTGTATATATAAACTTCCTGATTCCGAAAATTTCTGAAAAAAAAAAAGGAAAATCAATTACTCATAAACGAATTTATTTATACATATCGTCGCTACCATGTTAAACTATCGAATATGAAAAAATGCATTTTTCATTACTTTTAAAAAAGGGACGATTTTCACCACTAAAATTTATTAGAATTCTTCGGCTAATAAAAATATTAATAAAATTTCTGCGAATAACAGGGTTACCAGTTTGGCCGCCTTTTTTATTCAGAGATACCGAATTCATACCGGAAATTTTGAGATTTTTTTTTTTTTACTTTAATTAATCACAAAATATGCTGTCATTCTATAAAGCAAAAATTTCTATTTTAAATTTCTGGTATCGATTCGAAATTTCTGGATGGAAAGGAAGAACAGGCAACCCTGGTAATGTTGCAACCCTGAAACGCTATTAAAATTTAGTGGTGGCAATTGGCTCATTTTTAAAAGTAATGAAAAATGCATTTTTTCACATTCAATAGTTTGACATGGTAGCGACGATATGTATACGTCGAAAAATCTCATGGATACACAGGTATTTGAAACCTCATCGAATACCTAAAAAAAAAATTAAACATTTTAAAATAATATATTGTACAACTGTTTTATTTATGTGTTGAAAAAAGTAATAACATTAAAGTAAGCATTTACTAGAAATGTTCGTAATATAAAATTAATCATTGTTAATCATATAAGGACACAGCATGTTGTGGGTAATACCTTTCATTATTAGTTTACTGCTGCTGTAATACACATTTTAAAGTACCAACATTTAAGCCGTCCTATTATGATGATGTATATTACATTTCAGTTCAAGTTAGGAATCAGATCATTGCCACGTTTGAATTATCGACACATGTATATCCTTCATAAGCACGTATCGAAATACACACTCTCTCAGATGCATATAATTGCATTATAAATGGCAATTGCTTCATAAATGATATCGTTAACATAAGTCTCTTTATAGCCTGTTTGGAACGTATATTAATAGCTGCCTATACGGATGATTTCTCGTAACTGTCAATTACGAGATGTAATGTATAATTGTCGCTGATGCCCAAGAAAATCATTGACTGAAGCAGCGCCGAATTATTGAAATACGAAGTTAGAAATTTAACATGCTTGTTAATAGGTTGGATATAATTTTGCTCGGATATGCTCATTTGTTTAAATATCGCAGTACATATTTAAAACAATGTGACGTCATTAATTTATATTTTTCATAATATATATCTGTTGGCTGTGAAGCCTTCTATTTGTTTATAGGTAGCCCTATAAAATAATTAAGGTGATTACATATCAGATAACTATAGCTGGAAACAAAATGAAAATTAATGACCCACCCCCGTACACACACACCCTCTCCTCCTTTAGCCACATATATAGAATTTATTCCTAAACACACACTCTCCTCTCCTGAAAAAAACTCCCATAGATTTTTCTTTTCAGTTTTTGTACTTTAAAATAAATTTGTTAATTGCAATAATAATTTATAAAACATGCTCCTTATCTACTTATTATGCCGTCTTCTTCTTCTTTTTTTTTTTTTTTTTTCAACGCAGAGTGAAGTTTTATAAAAGTTTTTCAATGGAGATGTGAAATATTCCTGCGATTTAATTCGAAGAATAATTTATTCAACATTTAAGTTGAATTTCTGGTAAATGGGACAATTTAGAGGTTTCATTTTAAACCTCGACAAAGAGGAGTGTTCGGATCCTGGGATGTTAAGTCTAAAACTAGGACGTTTTGTCACCTTAAAAATAATTGTTTTGAACACAATGTCGACTTTCAGTATGAATCTTTCTCTCATGCTTGATCCCCAGCTGGAATTCAGCGCTAATTTTTATCAGAATTAGCACGAATTGGTAGACAAATAATATGGTAAAAGGTTCTGAATTGAGCATGCCTGCCCTTCCGAGCACAAATTGATGAAAATATCATCCAATAAAAATTAAATTGTAATCAAGAGATCGGAAAGATTTGTTGTATGCTGCCCAAATTGAAAGTCGTCACTCTAATCAAAATAATCCTTTTACAAAATTACAACGAACAAATAGAGTACAGTGGGCCTATAGATGGCTGTTGTAAAAAAAGTAATTTAATGACATTATACTTTTAAAACTTTAATGCAATTTAAATATAAAGTTCGCTTAAAATTTAAAAAGCACTGTATTGGAAGGGGCCATGATAAACTTTTAGTTGTATTTACTTAAAATAAATAGCATAAATTCTCACCTCTAAGTAGTTATGTTTTTTTGCATTTTATTGGCGTTCTATTTCAGGGGATTCTGCAAGAATTTACCCATTTGTTTGGAGAACTATTTGATGGAATACTTTGCACATTTAACATATACACTAATACCTGAGGATATATTTGGCATTTATTTTTGAATTATTGGTTTTTTTTTTTTTTTTTTTTTTTTTTTTTTTTTTTTTTTTTTGCCTGACAGAATAATTTGCCAGTAAGAAAAACAGTACAGTCAAATAAAGTGGAAGTTCTTGGGACAACACCCAAATAAATAGTGATTAGATTTTACGTAGAGAACAAAAACTAAGTGTAATAGTGAATACTTACAAATAAGTGCAAAATGATTTGCTGTTGCTTTTACATTCTATGTATCTGACATGGGAGCAAAAAACAGGATCGTGCAGATTTAACTTTTCAGTACCGCTAGGGGTTCTCGTTGCCAATCGCCATTGCGCCAATTCATGGCAAAATGTGTTATTTGGCGGAAAAACAAAAGATTAAAATTCTCAAATTTGGAGAGTTATTTTCCTATTTCTCTTTCGGCGACACTATCAATGATGTTATTGTAGGATTAAACGTTTTATGTGTAACTTACTATTTCTGTTTTTATATTTTTAAGTAGAGCTGCCACTAGCGACTATTTTTATATTCTATTCACACCACTATTTTTTAAAAAGTAAATTTTGTAGTATATTTGTCGTGCACATGTTGTCAAGTGAATAGTATTTAAAAAAATCTTTAGTCTGCCTATTCGCTTTTTATTAATAAAAATTAATATTTCGTAACTTTTAAACTAAATGTATGGTCTCTGTAAAGAGTTTTTTTTTCTGAGATGGGTTCGACCCTCGGTAGGTTTCGTCTGTCATTTTCTTGGATCTAATGATTTTTTTTATTTACTTCTTTACTTTTTTTATTGTTAAACTTCTATATTTCATTATTATAGTTTTAAATATTTTTTAACTTTTTAAATTTCTCACGGCTTTTATTTGCCTCGCAAGTTGAATACCTTTAACCTGGAAGTTCAGTTGGTACGCAACTAGGTATTCTATCCTGCTAACTACGTTGTTCGATTGTTGTCAAGTGAAAGATTTTTGTTTTGAGAAAGTGGTGCGAGATAGAATTAAAAAATAGTCGCCAGTGGCAGCTATGTTTAAGAAATCGATCATATTTATTCATTTATTTATTTATATATTAGTTTTTATTTAATCCACTTTTTCATATAATACTTTTATCTATATTTCACTTTTATCTATATTTCAATGTATGTTTGTTTTGAGAAAGTGGTGCGAGATAGAATTAAAAAATAGTCGCCAGTGGCAGCTATGTTTAAGAAATCGATCATATTTATTCATTTATTTATTTATATATTAGTTTTTATTTAATCCACTTTTTCATATAATATTTTTATCTATATTCCACTTTTATCTATATTTCAATGTATGGTCTCTGTAAAGAGTTTTTTTTTCTGAGATGGGTTCGACCCTCGGTAGGTTTCGTCTGTCACTTGGATCTAATGATTTTTTTTATTTACTTCTTTACTTTTTTTATTGTTAAACTTCTATATTTCATTATTATAGTTTTAAATATTTTTTAACTTTTTAAATTTCTCACGGCTTTTATTTGCCTCGCAAGTCGAATACCTTTAACCTGGAAGTTCAGTTGGTACGCAACTAGGTATTCTATCCTGCTAACTACGTTGTTCGATTGTTGTCAAGTGAAAGATTTTTGTTTTGAGAAAGTGGTGCGAGATAGAATTAAAAAATAGTCGCCAGTGGCAGCTATGTTTAAGAAATCGATCATATTTATTCATTTATTTATTTATATATTAGTTTTTATTTAATCCACTAACAAGTCATTTAACCAATCCCGAATCTAAAGTTAACTCGCGTTTTCTTTCATAAAACTATATAGAAATAAATCGGATTACATTTTTTTTTTCTGGACTTTGCAAAGCCCTAATAGAGTACACTTTTTTTATTAGTTTGTATAACGATAGGTGAATTTAAATCAATAATTATTCTAAAAAAAATTACAAAAAATTATCAGAAAACATATTGAAAAGGGAAAAGAGAATACGTTGGAAGTTTAAAAATATGATTTTAAAATCTCTGTTTCACGACGAATGACATTATTTGAATTTGACAATTAGTTTTTCTTTAATGTTTAGCCAAATTGCTAAGTTTACTCAGTGAGAACCCTGAGTACCACTATTTTAAAATAATAAAATCAGCCTTATTTAATCACAATTTTCTATCCTTAAATACAGCAAGTTTTACTTTTCGAAAATAGTGGTAAGAGCCCTGAAAATATATGACGGCAAGAAACCCTGCCAAGCAGATTAGATGGTTAAATGTAACTGTTAAATGGAAAAAACTGTGTATTTAGACCAACGCTTTTGTTTAAATAGTTTGGATTAACCCTAGGTCTACTTTCTATTTTTTAATGTATATTATCGTTTATGAGTGATCATATTTTTATTTCTTTTGATGCTACATTTTAAATTACTTTAAATTACTTTTCATGTACTCCTACTCATAATAATATTATTAATAAAGCTTTCAACGTTTAAACATCCTCGTTTAAATTGACGAATAATGTAATATAACGTGTGCATAATACTAAAAAAAAAAAATCGTGATATGTACATGTGTGATGCATGAATCTTAGTTTTTGTTTTACTAATAATATTTTTTTAAATTATGAATATATGAATAGTTATACTTAAAGCTTTAAAAAGTATTACAACTTGTATAATCCTTAGTAACAATTCACTGATTAATCTTACATGAATTTATAGGTATAGCACAGAATATACGATAAACTTAATATAATTTTATAAAATAGATTGTTTAGACATGCAAAAAAGGGGATTACTATCGACTAGAGAGCTAAATAAAATATAATACCCTTTCTAAAACAGTTTTTTCTTCATTGATGAAATGTATTTATATTTTTCAAGTTACTCAAAGCATATTTTCCTAAGTATTAATGCAACTATAAAGTACTTTAAATCCAAAGATTTTATATACAAATATATTATTGGATCTCAAGTAATTTTAAAATCAGCAAAGAAGCAAGTCTGATTAACAACTGGGTATGCTGTTCTAATAGATTATTTTTAATCCACCGTTTATTGATTAACCCAACACTGCACGAATTTTTCGTTTGCAAAAATATATTTTAAATATTCACATTTAGTGTCGGAACCGGAAATTTTAAAGAGAAAGTCTTAACTTCATTTAATAGCAGGCTTTTTGTAATTTCGTAAGCCGAATTTTCTTATTTTAATATAGTGGTTGCTTGGGATTGAATTTATTTATTAAAAGTTAAACTTTAAGTGATTCGAATATGCATCACTGCGCAGTACATTGTTTAACTTTTTGTACTTATTCCTTTTTTGCGCCTTTGAATTAACATTTTCCAAAGCATATTCTCACTCGGATTGAAGAGTCATAGATCTATCTCATTAGCAACTGGGTATGCTGTTCTAATAGATTACTTTTAATCCACCTTTATTGATCAATCCTACAATGCACGAATTTTTCGTTTGGAAATATATTTTAAATATTCACAATTATTGTCGAAACCGGAAATTTTAAAGAGAAATTCTTAACTTGATTTAATAGTAGGCTTTTTGAGATTTCGTAAGGTGAATTTTCTTATTATAATGTAGTGGTTGCATAGGATTGAATTTATTTATTAAAAGTTAAACTTTAAATGATTCATATAGGCATCATTGCGCAGTACATCGTTTATTATTTTTTTATTTATTCCTTTTTTTGCGCCATTGAATTAACATTTTCTAAAGAATATTCTCACTCGGATTGAAGAGTCATAAATGTTTACGAGAAATTCACTTAAAAAAAAGTTATTTTGCTTAAATTGATGAGTTCTGTATAATGTTAAAATTTATAATTTGCTTTGTTTTTAATACTTTTAAACTCAAATTGATAGAATTTTATTTCAGAATCAAGTTTAGTTCGAAATTTTAATTTAATTAAATTTTTAATACCTCTTAATTTTACCTTATTTAAAAATGTTTTATTATTATGAGGAAATTTTGAATAAGCAATGTAAATAAGTGATTTTTTTAAACTTTCCAACATAGTTGAAAAGTGTTTATGAGTTCGGTTCGTCTGTCTGTCTGTCCATGCTCTAACTCTCTTAAATATACTCGGATTTCTCTGAATTTTTTCTATGTTATTGAGGTTTATTAATAGAATGTTCGGTGTTGAAAATTAAGTCTGTAGTATTTATAGATCGTTTACAGGGACACACAAAATTATTTCATTACATTATGGTATATTGTGAAAACCGATTGTGGTGCATTTTATTGATGCTACGAAATTTCTAACATAATGCGATTGATATGCACCACTGAAATAGACTAGTGCTCGCGAATATACGTTTATATACGTTTAAACGTATACGTAGTTAAGACTTTTTTCCATGTTATACCTATCCAAGATCGTTACCGGTTACAATACGTTTTAAACGTATTAAACGTATATTCGCGAGCACTAAAATAGACTACAACATTTCTCAGGAATATATAATAAGTAGCATTTATAGTTCATTTACATGGACAGTTATAAGAATTCCATTATATTATGATCTATGGGGAAAAATCGCTTGTGGTGCATTTATGTGATATTTCAAACATAATGAAATTTAAAAGGATCATTAAGTTGCACTACAAGATTTTTCTATAGATGGAGTGCATAAAGTTTATCGTTCATTTACAGAGTCACAAAAAATATTTCGATTAGACGACTGACTGAGATCGATAATTGCTAGAATAGCGTTTTCAGCTGTGGTATGCATTTTTAAACTTATCTAATTTTCAATGTATTAGGCGATGTGTATAAGTTCTACAGATACAGGGCATACGAAAAAATTCACGCACATTATCTGATGTGGACAGCAATTGCTAAAAATGGATTTTTACTAAATTATGTGTTTTGTAAATTGTCTATTTAGATATCTCATTTCATTATACAGGCATGAAAGTGTTCCTCCTAAAGTGCGAGAAAAGAACTCCACCTTTTTTCAAAGCAATTTCGGTCATACTCTGAATTGATTTAAAAATTCAGCATATTGAGGGGGTGGGGGGGGGGGATTTAATAATGAGACATTTTGTCTACTCAAATCCTAGGAAATTTGTTTCTGAATTGCTCTGCAAAAAGAGAACATCAAATCAAAGGTGAGCTTATGTTATAAGCATCTGAAAGTTATGTAAATGAAGTTGTTTAAAGTATCTTTCCAGAGTGAATTTTTTTGTAAACTATTTAAAAGGGAAAGAAAGTTTTCGTAAGATTATTTTTGAATAGAATATGTTGTCCTATTTATACAACATTTTTGGGTAATTTCAATGATGCATTTCTGGAGCAAAGATCAATTTGACATGCATGTATTTAGCATGGAGATTCTTTTTTTCTTTTGAGAGAAGGGGAAAATCATAAAGCATCCAAACCATCCAGTATAATATTTGTTTTCAAAAAATAATCACTGTGATTCACATAAATTCAGCAGATATATTTGGTTTTACACCTAAGCAAACTACCTTCAATTTTCCTTTTTTATTCAATGAACCTATACATTTATTGTTAGTTTAAATTTGTTTTTGTTTTTAATACATTCTAAGTTACGAAAACTGAATAACAATCATATGTGCAGTTATATTTCATTTTATTCTAAAAATAACTATTAAAATGTGTCTAAATTATACGAATTTGGCGCGATTGTATAGATGGAAAATATTTTCCACCTTTATTTTCTGTTTCCCACTTTGATGCCTGATTGTACAAAATGAAAAAAAAAAAAAAAAAAAAATTCTTAATAATATTCTATCAGTGTTGGAAAGTCCTTCATAATCTGTGCCTGGTGCATGATTTTTAGTTCTTGTTTATTTTCAATTGAAGTAATATAAAGATGATACAGATAGATAGAATCAAAGACATTTTAATATGTTATTTTGATGAGCAAAATTTTTCATTTTAGATTATTACTTTTGCTTAAATAAATTGGATTAAACGTACATTTTACTTTATAATACCTACGGGTAGTTATATTTCAAATTACTTTTAATTTAATACTTTAAAGTGTTTTTAATACTTTTTTTTAAATTACTTTAAATTACTTTCCTTTGCTACTGAAAAACAGAACAATTTGTAATTTACATAATAAACTAATGTATAATCTTTGTATAATTCTAAGCAGGGAAATTTAATTATACCCAAAAGTAACATAGAAATAAAAATATATATCTATGCATGATATACGAAATTTTAAAACTTTGAAAAGAATTACAACACGGATGTAATCCATATCATGTATTTCACTGATTATTCTTATTTCAGTTTATAAGTCTAGGATAAATTTAGTTAAATTTTATAAAGTAGCTTGTTTAACTACGTGAAAACTTTATGACTATAAAATATATTTAACTTTTTAGAAAAAAAAATCTTTATTGATGCAATGTATTTGTATTTTTCAAGTTATCCAGTAATTTTTCACAAAGAATTAATGCAATTATAAAATATTCTAAATCCAAGTATTATTATTATTATTATTATTATTATAAATCGCAAATAGTTTTAAAATCATCAGAGAAGCAACTCTGCTTACAGGATTAATACAATATTGCAATATATTATTTTTCAATCCCCAGTTTATTGATAAAATGAAATTCCTTTTTAATTCACTGAATTAAAATTTCCGAAAGCATATTTTCACATGGATAGAAATATGTTAGATTTGAAACAAATATATAATTTATTAAAATTTATTTTATTTTCTTTATTTTAATTCATATATAATATAGAGAAGATGGTGTAGATTGATATCGTTAGAGAATGCTACATTTTATTTTTTCTTTCTTTCTTTCTTTTTTCCTTCGTTGTGGTGAAGAAAGATTTCTAAATAAATATGCAGGGTTTCATTTTATTCGAAGGGTGTTCTCATACATAAGTCATAGTTGGAAGTACGAACATCTAAAGAAATATTTGGTACTAACTTCTGTCACCGAATTCAATGTGTTACTAAGGTTCATGCTCTGACCAAGATGAAAATGACATTTTATTGAAGGAAGCCTGTAAAACTTGTTTTACAGTAGCACCATAGCTGGTGAGGTGGAAGCAACGTCTGTCATTTCCGACCACAATATACACAGTATACACACATATACAGTATAACCACAATATACAGTAGCCCTTCGTTATCTCGATAGAGAAAAAATATACGAACATCTGAAGAAATATTTGGTACTAAATTCTGTCACCGAATTCAATGTGTTACTAAGGTTCATGCTCTGACCAAGATGAAAATGACATTTTATTGAAGGAAGCCTGTAAAACTTGTTTTACAGTAGCACCATAGCTGGTGAGGTGGAAGCAACGTCTGTCATTTCCGACCACAATATACACAGTATACACACATATACAGTATAACCACAATATACAGTAGCCCTTCGTTATCTCGATAGAGAAAAAATATACGAACATCTGAAGAAATATTTGGTACTAAATTCTGTCACCGAATTCAATGTGTTACTAAGGTTCATGCTCTGACCAAGTTAAAAATGACATTTTATTGAAGGAAGCCTGTAAAACTTGTTTTACAGTAGGATTATAGCTGGTAAGGTGGAAGCAACGTCTGTCATTTCCGACCACATTATATATAGTATACACACATACACAGTATAACCACAATATACAGTAGCCCTTCGTTATATCGATAGAGAAAAAATATATCAAAAGAAAGAAAAATATATCCCCAAGAAAAAATATATCTGAAAGTGTTATATAAACAACGAATTAAGAAAATAATAAGTAACATACAAGTAAATGTTTTGTTTTCTATTTACTAAAGCGTCAGTTTATATGCATATAACACAGAGTTCGAGGATATATATTAATGGATATATATCGCAATATATATCATGATATGTATCCGATATTTATTTTTAAAATAACAATGTTTGATATTTTCATATATTTTACGTTTATTTTCAAAATCTGGTGTATGATAGTTTTGATATTTTCAGTCAAATGTAGTGCAAATGATTTTTTCAACTTTTATTGACTGTCTCTTTCTGTAAACAAAACAACGTTTGGCTCTGGCATTCACTTTTTTAGGTAAAAAAAAAAAGAAAACAATATTTTCGAAGCTTTACGTTTGAAGGTGATTTTTTACATGTAGAAACAATAATTATGTGGGTCAATGTTAACTTAGAATAACCGTCGAAAGACAAATTATCTATTTTCGATAACCATTTATTTACAACTTCATTAGAAATAATATTTTCTGTTTTTGGTTTAGTTTACTTTAAATTGCCCAACAGGTTAAGGAATGAAAAATTCAGACAAGCTTACCAAAAATATCGAATTATATCAAAATATTGGATATTTTCCTGATATTACAATTTTCTCAAAAAAAAAAAAAAAAAAAAATGACGATACAGGGTTACATCTACTGTGATGGAAATAATAATAAGAACGAAAACTCATGCGTCAAGCATAGATTATGTAATACTTTCCAACACTTCCAAAATAATTTTACAAATCTTTTACCATTTAATAATGTGAAAGATTATATCTAAGTAAACAATTTGGAAGACACATAACATTTAACATATTTAAATACCTAATTTCAGGAATTACTAACACTGTTCGGTAAAATATCCTAATTCTTTTGTGAAGCCCTGTATATGATTTCCAGATTTGTATATATACTACATAGAATGCTAAATTCTAGTTCAGTTAGGAAACGCGTATACACAGTTTAAAATTCCTTTTCTGGAATTTCTGTCAGTAAACGGAAATGTATTCGAGAACTTTTGTGCTGCCCTGTATATGATCTATAGAATTTATACAAACCAAGTAATGGACAAAAAAATAGTTAAACTAAAAAACGTGTTTAGCAATTGAAAACACACTTCCAGCAATTATTGTTAATAGACAGTACAGAATTATTTTGTGTGTCTCTGTAAATGAACGATGAATGCTATGCACACCATATTCTATAGTAAGCATGTTGTAGTGCACCTCAGTGATACATATCAATTTCAATATGTTTGAAATTGTGTAACATCATTAAAATAAACCACTTACGATTTTTTCTTATACACCGTAATGTAACAGAATTATTTTGAGTGTTCCTGTAAAAAAAAACTATGAGTGCTGCACACTTCATTTTCAATACCGAATATGCTACAGTGAACCTCAATAACAAATATCAACAAATATCAATTACATGACAATGGAATATATTTACGCGAGTTAGAGCACGGTCAGACAGACAGACAGACAGCGGCAAACTGTCAGATAAACCGAATTCTTAAACACTTTTCAACTATGTTGGAAAGTGTTAAAAATGAATAAATAAATAAAAAGTTCGGCTAAATTAGAATATTTATTCAGGAGACGTAGAAAAAGAGCAATAGATCCGAATGCTCTATAAAACAAGCCACATATGTGATGTGTTTACCATACGTTCCAACTTATGGATGTTATTTTGCAAGCATCGGAAAGAAATATATATATATATATATATATATATATATATTACATGGGAGAGAGGGGATTAGACTTAAATGTTCATAGGTTTGTAAGTGAATCGTTTTTCCCCTCCCCCCTCCCCTCATTTAATAGTACTTAAAAATCTAATTTTATCTAACACGTAAATTCAAAATGCATTCGTTGGATATTGATTTCCATTAAATTTTAATTCGAGTGATATTTCTTAATTAAAATGTTTATGGATCTTAAACTTGGGTTATTCATTTCATTCAGTTTCATAAATCAGTTCTTAATAGTTTAATCTTTATTTTTTTTAATTAAATTATACGTCATTAAAGAACATTAACCCTTTGGCTCCGAGTCGGAACACATATGTCCCAGTGGACTATTTAAAAAAAAAATTCTATTCGTACCTTGAGTTTGAAAAATAATCTCTGCCACACACTTATACTAGGATATTTTAAAGAGTAATCTACTCCAACAAAAATTTTTTGGTGCATTGTGGTACGATTGAATATAAGAATAGTCGCCAGTCCAATTTCATAATCAAATGATTTATTTATTAATGTTATCTCAATTAATTTTACTTAGATTCGTTTAAATAATTTAATTAATTTTAATTTAACATAATTTACTTTTTTATTTAATATAATTTAATTAATTTTAATTTAACATAATTTACTTTTTTATTTAATATAATTTAATTTATTTTTAATTTAAATATAGTTAATTAATTAAAAATTATTATTATTATACTTTAATAATTAAATAAATTTTTTTATATAAAACATTTATGTAATTTCCTATCCATAAATAGTTTGAAAATTCTTAACCAGATTTTGTAAAAGTACATAAGGCTACACCCACTTATCTTCGACCACGCCCACATGAATACACTTTCATAGACTTCGCTCCATCCATTAATGGGATATTTTGGTTAAACAACTTATAAGGTCTATATTATATTGCTTGTGTTTCATTCCAGCCAAACTCGGTATATCAGATTCTAAATATGTAATGGTACTTTATGAAGTTTGCCTTATTTTATTTTATTTAACAATTTCATTATTTCAACATTTAATTGCTTTCCATCGCTTTACGTACCACACCTATTACATTCTGCCCGAGAGGGGAAAATTCCTAAAATTCGTTATATTATTTTTCAGCGTGAGCCAATATTTTTTTAGTTGGCTTAAATCTCAGAGTAAAGATTACTATGATATATAATTAGAAGGTCTATGGCTTAAATAGATATAATAGTGACGTATACGAAAAGTAAAAAATGACAGAACTCATTGATTAAAAACTTAAAATCACAATGAAATAGTTTCACTTCTGTAGTGTGGTTAAAAGGAGGCTGCAGTAAAAATTGGGATATTTCATTAACCCCTTGTGCATTAATCGCGTGTGTGACTCATGTAAAGTAAACGTGCACAGCGTTCTTAATTTTTTTTTTCACTTTTCTACACAATTTTTACTGTAGAGTTCTATTGCAGATGTTAAAAGAATTTACCATGAAGATTTTTTATTTAAAATTGTGGTAGGAAATGTAGAAAAATTTAGGAACGCTACGATCCCTGGGTAAATTTTGTCTTGTGAACCAATCACGAGAGCGATTTGTGCACAATGGATGGAGTTAAATAATCATTCTAAGTACATAACTAGTTTAAATAAATGAAACCACAAGGGGTTAACATACCATTTTCAAGTTTAGGGTTCTTTTTTTTCTTTTTCTTTCTTTTCTTTTTCCAATTGCTGGGTATTGGTTAACTTAAATACCCTTGCCACACTCGGTCTATAAATAGAACCAAAACAAATGTTATACAAAGTGTGCACCACTCATCATAAAATATACTTTCAAACGTAAAATATATTCAAACGTAGTGTAATAATATACCTGAATAAACTAAAATTATTTTTTTTTCAACAAGAATTCTGGGTTAGAATATTATCCTTACTTATTCTCTTAATAATTGTAATATGGTGTAGAAAAATTTGATTCTTTATTTTTGATTCTTTTTCATATGGTATAATACAAAATCTTTTATTAAGAAAATGAACTTGTGTTTCATTATTTTTTAAAGCGAAATGTTTAGGTAGAGGGATATTAAAAGGCGTCACTTTTTTTCCTTCTCAAAAAAAAAAAAAAAAAAAAAAAAAAAACATCGTAGCGGAATTTTTTTTAAGTCTATTTGTAATAGCTATGTCTGCACTGCAGTTGTACAATTAGTTGAAAATGTTTTAAGTTGGGGAATGACACATGGGATCACCTACTTTCCAACAAAATTGTACAATTGAGGTTCATCGGAATGTCATTTTAAGGTTTATCGAAATCTACTTGAAATGCGTACACTACTTAGAATTTACAAGAAGCCTAGCACAATTATTTCAGATTAGAAAATTTCTATTTAGTATTTGAATCACGGAGTTTTTAGTGGCCTCGTTGAATAATAGAATTTGTACAATTTGTCTGCGATTAAATAGAGCGAAAATTACCCTCAACGGCTACCCTTAACGGTATTGACGAGTAACTTTTTAAATTCACTGTGTTAGTATCCTATTGGAAACGTCATTTTAAAAATAATTATTATACAAAGTTGCTTCGACTTTGGCGTTCTTTTCGGATGTGCAATAATTTGCTCTTACATAGTTTTTGATAAATTTCTTATTTGACAGTCTACCATTCACAAAATTAATTGCAGCCCTAAATCACTTAATATACGGTTTCGTAAATGAATTAAAATGAACGCTGCTAGTCAGAAATGTGTTGGAAAATCTTTACGGATATGTTAGTCTTCTATATTTAGTCATCTTGTCCTGATTTAGCATCCACTTTGCTTTCAATTGTTTTGAGCTCCAGTTGCCACATTCGATCTCTGAATAGAATAAAAACAAATTTTACATAATATGTGCACTCAATATTAAAGAAGAATTAATGCAATAAGTAATACTTTTGTGTAATAAAATATCTCGTAAAAGTTATAATTTCTTTTTTTCCCCTTTAAAATAATGACCTTTTGAAATTTTTTGAATACTCAAATTTACAACCATATTAATCTGTTTTTATTTATTTATTTATTTATTTATTTTATGCTTCACTGATGGTCTCTTGGAAAGCAAGATTGCTGTTTATTTATTTATTTTTTTACATTAGTAATATTATTTATATCTCAAAATGTAATATGGTGTGGAAAAATTTGATACTTTTATTGAATTTTCTCAAATGACACAAAGGTATTCATAACGAAAATTTCCAGTTCTTTTTATTTAATATCTTACATATATAATGCGAAAGAAAGCTGGAAATTTCTATTTTTTCCTCCCTTAAAAAACTGTCTTCAATGAAAATTTTCTAAAGTCTATTTTTAATACACCTGTCTGCATATACCTGTCTATAGTATTAGCTGGAAAATGCCCCAAGTTTGAGAATAAATAATTCATGAGAACCCCCTGCTTTGCAATAAAGTTATAGGTTTGGGTTCCAACTATATCTTAAACAATCTGTATTTGCCTGTGCCTCAACTAAACGGTATCGAGAAGTAACCTAATGAATTCACTCTATCAGCATCAAACGTCGTTTTTTAAATAATGAACGTACAATTTTGTTCCGACTTTGACGTTCCTTTCTGCATTGAAATATTTTGACTGATTTTCAGTTTTTGATAAATTTCTAATTCAACAGTCTTCCATTCACAAAACTAATTGCAGCCCTAAATCACTTTACTATATTGTCTCGTAAATGAATTAAAATGAACACTACTAATCAGAAATGTGTTTAGAAATTTTCTAGGATTTGTTAGTCTTCTATATTTATTCAGCTTATTCCGAGTTAGCACCCGCTTTGCTTTGAATTAGAGTGAATTCTGACGGCGACAAGAATGCATAAGAGCTTTGTTTCAAATGACATCTCAGCCGTGTATTGTTATGAAGCACAAGCAACTCGTAATTGTTCTGTGAATATCTGAAACTTAACATAAATCAAACGAGGAAACGCTCCTGTGTTTCATTCAATATGCATCCAATAAGTGATACAATTCGCTACTTTGTTAAATTTCGCTGTGAAGGTTGGGATTTCAAATGAAAAACTTTTAACTGTGGTTCCTGAAAATTTGCTATGGGAATACGTTTATTAGTCTGTAATATAATTAATAAGATGAAAGGGTTTTAAAATAAAGATAAAGACATTCGTAATGCTTTATTTCAATAATGAAACGATATTAAAGTTTTAAAATATATTAAATTGAGAAATATAATATATATATATATATATATATATATATATATATATATATTCTTGATATAATTCTAATCAGTCATTTTACGATTATATTAGGAATCATAATTTCTGCTGTTGCTAATAATAGCGCAAATTACAAACAATCTGTATTATTATGTATACCTCTCTATAAATCGCCAAATATTTTCCTATTTACAGCAGGGTTTTTTTTTTTATTTCAATTATTTTGGTGTTTAAATGCGTAATTCGGTTACATATCTGTTAAAATTTTATATTAGCTGGAGACAAACGTCCAGCTATTTAAATTGTTTTATGAACAAATTTATGGCTTAATCTTCTGTATTTTAAAAATCATAAAAAAAAAGAAAGAAAAGAAAAACAGTAAATTGAGATACATGTTTCAAACTAATTGCATTTGAAAGTACATTTTCCCCTACTCGACAAAATTGAAATTGTGCTATGATTAGAAGCTTTATAAAATGCAGTAAAAGCAAAATTTATTGCTCAGGACGTTACTACAGTCAATCTGACACCAATCGTACTTATGGGCATGTTTTTCCTTTATAATATATATATATTTATTTATATATATATAAAGGCAGCACTGTGGATTTCTTTGCAGCACTGTGCGAAAGAAAGAAATTGTCTCTCAATTCCGAGCTTTCAGTTATTAACTACACTGCAAAAAAAAAATTGTTGATTTTACAGTATAATACTGGCATCCCAGCTGCCAGTATTATACCGTAAAATTAACAGTAATAAACAGTGTAATAAGCAGTAATACGCTTCCGCGCATGCGTGGTAGCAATAAATATTTCTCAGTGTTTATTATTATTATTATTATTATTATTATTATTGGACATTCCAAAATCTTACTAAAATTGGTGTTATATACCTTTCTCAACTATTCTTAAATTTTGTTTGCATCACAATGCATATTTCCTTTTTTTAATAGCTTAATTTGTATTTTATTTTCTGCTATTTTGATTGATTTTTAATTTTTTTAAATTTTGTTTGTAACTGTTTTTTTCAAAATGTTATTCTAATTTATCTTACACCCATTTCCACAAAGTTTCGTATCCTTTATAGCATTGCAATGTATATTTGCCCCTTTTAATGTTAGATTATTTACTTAAAACGACTTCAAACTAAATGTTACACAACTTTCGTCCATATTAGATGGCAGTTACAAGCAGACTGTCAAGTTGGAGGGCTGTTTAAATTTGTTTAGATTAAATTTTTGACCAATGTCATTTTCTTTCAACCCTCTGTGCGTAAGTGAAAAGTCAAAGTTAACAAATTATTTATAACTGCTAAGTTACATCGTGATATTGCTAAGAGAAATGCACAACGATAATTTTTAGACATTAATGATTTTTACTTTGCTAAATATCAATATATATATTATTCCTTTCCAAATATATTGAAAACTTTGCTAGATTATCAAAATATGTAGTTCTTTTTTAATTATTAATAAATTTGTATTTTTAAATGTTTTATTGATTGATTTTTAATTTGTTTAAAAATTATATCCGTATATATTTTTAATTGATTGGCGGCAGTGTAGCTATTAATTTTGCTTGTCAAAAACAGGTTGTTAGCAAAAAAAAAAAAAAAAAAAAAAAAAAACAGGAAAATCTAATTATGCAAAATTACTCTAATTAAATTTATATTTATTAAGTTTTAGTTAAATCGAGATTTTTTTAAATACAAAAAATTCACGAGCAAAAACTTAAGATTTTGAATAAAATTCGTTTTATATTTAAAATATACAGGATGTCCCATAAACATGTGCCCATTTCAAAAATCTGTAAAAAATAGTCTCATCGGAGTTCGGTTTGCTCCACAAGACTTATCAAAGAGTCGGAATTTTTCGTGGCTGTAGAAGAAGAATAGAAAGAGACACATAAGTTAGTTCACATGTCAAAAATTTACTTAAAAAAATAACTAATTGTCTTAACGGAATACGGCTTACACTATAATACCTGTAAAATAGTCGGCATTTTTGTGTAAAAAAAAAAAAAAAACGATCACGTTCGTGCAAACCGCACTCCGGACTTATAGTACACGCTATATCATACCTTTCTTATAATTGAATTTTGAAAGAAGCATTTCCGCAGTTCATAAGATTGAACGAACCCTGATAGTGGAAAAGGTTCATGAACTTCGTTTATGGAAAGAGCACGAAGAAAAGTTCCAGAAAAATTACAAAGGGTATGTCCATCAAAAATTTGAAAAAAAAAATTACATAACTTTTCGTTCTTTTCCATAATATTTTGTGTCCTTTATAGCAATGGTTCCCAAAGTTTATTTTTATCTTACCCACCTTAAATTTTGCAAGTTTTTTGGTGATCCACCTAATATGTAAATATAGAGGCTTTTCTATGATCTATCCTAGGAAAATGGCGAACTTAAAAGCACATATAGGAATAGTATTAGGGTTTTTTTTTATTGTGAATAATCACAACAATAATAATGCAGTATAATAATAATAAAACGGAACTTTCTGTTACTAAGCATACAAAAATATATTTGATAACAATTGTATAATAATGATTTATAATGTGATACCAACGAGATTGTCTTCATCATGGTTGAAATTTGTTAATTTTAGCCTCAAGTCAACAAAACACTGTCGTTTTATATACAGGGTGACCGAAAAGTCTTTCCCTAATTACAGAATTTATTCACAACCGCTATATATAGGATAGACAAGTGAAACTGGTGCCAAAAGATTGAAAAACTAACTAAGTTTTGTTGTTGCAGATTTCCGTAACGCGGCTCTGTTGTAGCAATGTCAATGTCAGCCAAGCAAGAAATTGGAAATGTTCGCAAATCAGGAAAAAGCTCAGGATGTCCTCTGGTATTACGAGACCCTTTTGGCATCGAGGCCGTGCACACTGATTACTTGGGAGTTTACACAAAAAGCTGTTTAATTTTTCCGTAACGTGGCTCTGGTGTAGCAATGTCAGTGTCCAAGACATCGGAAATGTTCGCAAATCAGGAAAAAGCTCAGGATGTCCTCTGGTATTATGAGACCCTTTTGTCATCGAGGCCGTACACACTGATTACTTGGGACTTTACACAAAAGGCTGTTTAATTCTTCCACCCTTTCATTTGAAGTTGAGGGACGGCCAGTTCTCATTGTGTGGTCCGGTTTCCTGTACACTGACACTGCTACACTACAGCCATGTTACGCAAATCTGCAACAACAGAACTTGGTCAGTTTTCCAACTTTTTGGCACCAATTTCACATGTCTATCTTTTATAGAGAGAAGATATATACGAATAAATTTTATAATCAGGGAAAGACTTTTCGGACACCCTGTATATTTCTCTGATCTGATCGATTATCCTGTGACCCACCAAAACATCCCCCGCGGCACATAGTTTGGGAATCACCCTTTATTGTATTACAATGTATAGTCCCTCCTTTTAATTTTAGGTCATTTACATAAACAGACCTAAAATTAAATGTTACACAATTTTCAACCAAATTGTAACACCCCTTTTTCAGCGTCTCGATCCACTTCTCCCGCACGGGTTATTAATTTTTGAGCACAGCGCGAGGACGACTGATAATTAAAACAGATCGCAGCCATTATCTATTCATTAGGGGCGCACCGCAGCGCCAATTAATGCACCGTTTCCTTGCCTTCGCTCGCCGCCACTTTTGCCTGGACAAAATATATTTTAGTGCGTATGTGTTTGCTTGCTCCTTGTGTGTTATTGCTGAAAAAAAAGGAGAAAATGTTTTATTGCCTGGGCCCTTTTCGTAGTGTAAGCGGATTAAGAATTGTTTGGTGTGGACGTTTCGCTTTCAAGTAGTGCCTTTTGAGTGGGATGACATATGGTGAGATGTTAGTTGCGTAGGCAACTTTGATCTCGTTGAGATGGCGATGCTGTGCGCTTTTGTTTCGGATGCTGCGCGCCTAAAATAAAATTTACGATCTATTTAAAGTCGGAAATGCCTTGAAAGGCAAATAATTAGGCTGATTAGAAGCGGTCCCTAAATACAAAACGAGACCGTCGGACTGTTTGCATTTTAAATAGAGATGATTATATGGAAATTTTAATTAGCGTGGCACAGATTTTTCTGAATTCGGTACTGATAAACATGTGTTCAAAAAATCAATTTAGATTAGATTTTATTTCCATAAATGGAATCTTAATATTACACAAAACGCTATTTACACTTAATATTTTTATTGTGCACAGTATAAATGAAAAAAAAATTAAACATTTTTATTTATCCGTTTACAACCAAATTAAACAAATTTATTTATTTAAGCTGTTGTGTTATACAATATAAATTGAGCTCTTTTTTATGTAATATTACGATTTTCATACGTGTGGTAAATTAAATAAATTTAGAATGTAACTATAGGGAAAACTTGTAACAACGTTTTTTGATATATCTTAAAAGTAGTGGAAATCTATTTATTTTAATTAATTAATTTGTTTTATGTATTTGTTTATTTTGAATTTTTTTTTTCGTTTTTAGCTATAATCACAAACAAATTGGGAAATCCGTGAAATTATATCCGCAAGTAAGGTGGTTATGCGAAAAGTATCAGAGCTATTGAAATTACAAATACCGTTTCTGTTATGACACATTTGGATTGACAGAAGGATTTTTTTTTTTTTTAGGGAAAAAAACTGATATGTCAAGCCACATAATAATATAGTATTTTCCAAAATATGGTAAATTTTTGACTGAAAAATCTGAAACTCTGGCTATATATATATATATAGCCAGAGTTTCAGATTTTTCAGTCAAAAATTTACCATATTTTGGAAAATTCTCACTTTTCTGTTGCTGCTCCAATCCTGTTTAATTCACATCTCTTCCAATGCCCTATTTAGATTTCCGGTCTGTATTTCCCCATGTTTTCTCCCGTCTTCTTTTATGGTTTGGGTTGAAATCCATAACTAAGCATTCATACGTGCACTACATAGTCGAAAATACCAAAGAAACAGGGAAATAAAAGATAGATAAGTTGTTTGAGAAGTCTGTAACAGACATCGAGAATGGTGGACACAAATGGATATGTATAAATTCATCGGCAGTGGTCATAGTTCTAAATAAATAAAATATCGTAAAACTAGCGTAAATAATGATGGTTTACAAACTATCTTTTAGATACAGTCTTCGCATTTCAACACCTACATAATTTTCTCTCACTTCCATATTTCCGAATCAATTTAAAAAGCTTTCATTTACGCTTTTCCTCAACTTCTCTTCTGCATCCAAAATCCGTGAGAGAATTCCTTGCACGCTCCGTTCTTTTCAGTCATTTCGCAAACAAAGCGCAGAGTCTCCACTAAACGCCCCACTACAAATCTCCAGCATTAACCAGTTTCATCCTTCTCCATCCTCACAGTGCTCTCGAAAATAATCCGGCTCATGCAGAATCTGTGACTCATAACTTTCGGAATGCTCGTTTCTGCGCACCTTCCTTCCCCCTTCTTCTACTACTTTTGTGGGGGCATTTGACACGTGCTCAAAGGGGGGTTGTGAAGGCCGCTTATTAGCATTAATCCGGCTTCGGGAGGTCCGGTCATTCGCGGAGCGGAAGCCGCTTAATTTCCTATTACGACGGTCAGAAATCCGGGCGGACATTTGCATCGGTGCTCAGATGCTTGGACGGACAAGGGATCTTCTCCAAATTTCAGACGACTGCTGGTCAGATCTTAACTGTGGAAGAGATTTTTCCAAGTCTACAGAGCCATTTCCTAGCACTTTGGTGATTTTTTAAATATCGCCAAATGTATTTTGTTTTATTTTAAACATAACTCAACAACTTTATTTTTTTTTAACTTAATCAAAAATGAAATCATACGTGTTGAAAATTTTCCCATTGGCTGAAAAGGTGTCCAGGCCTAGGGTAGTTTGTGGCTTTTCTTGAGTTACCCCATATGACAGAAACGGATGTTATTGACACAATGGTTACCTGAGTGAATTATGTCCAGATAGCTCAATTGGTAGATCATTGACAATTTAAGGCAGAGGTCGTGTGTTCCAGATCTGTCCTGGACACTTTTTAAAGCAGTTGGAAAGTTTAACTCGTATAATTCAACAAGTCTTAACATCTTAAGTTTTAATATAGTAATTTTAATTGTTCCTGTATAATTTCTCTTCTGAATATTCTTTCACTAAAATGAATAGATATCCTATGAAATTTCTCAAATCTTTAATCGCTATCAAGTTTTTCCTTTCTTTTTTCATTAATCTTCGACCTGTTAATCCGTATGTAATATTGATCACATGCATGCGGCTCAGCTTGCATTACCTCACAAATGCAATTCACAATTATCAATTTTAGTGCAATATGGCTAAGAAATAGCTGTTACTACATAAAATTTTCACGCATGCGTTACTTTTCCCTCTGTTGAAGTTTGAATGGTCTAATGGAAATGAAATTGTTTATTAATCATGCGTCGAAAAACTATAAAATGTTTATTACATTTTATTTAATGCAGCTTCATATATTTATATTTATTTATAATTATAGGGTCTTCAGAATCTAGTCGTTGGACATTTAGCTTGGAAACCTATGGTATACAAAGCTAGGGGCGTTCTTCTTTCCTACTTTTGGTTTTACTTGTTCTCACATCACTCCAATTATTTCTGTGACAAAATTTTTCTGTCCGTCATATACAAATTTTCGCTCAAAAGAAAAGGAAAAATACTAAGAAGTTGGGTTTATTTTTATCGATATTTTCAGTCATAACACCTTTAATTGAAATTTATTAGCTTATTATAATTCTTCGCCCCCAATGGCAGCACTAGCTTTTTTTAAAAACCTCTCTCTCTTCCTTGAATCAAATTTACTTTCTTGTAATTTCTTGTCACATGGCCCTACATCTGAACTGATGATCGGAATTGAAATGGATGATAATGAGGTCAAGACAAGTAATTTTTGTATCGAAAATTAGTGTCTCAACTTATTTATTCAATCAAAAATACAGGGTGACTCACACCAAGCTGAATGTGGATTTTTGTCCATGACTGTAACAATAATAATGTTTTAGTGAAATGTTCAACGGAGTAACTTTGTTTTCTGTGTAATGTCATGACATCAAGAGAAGTGCTAGAATTGTACTGTAATTCGATTAGTGATATCATATGCACTGTCTTTGAATTTTGAAGAGTCTAGCTGAATGCTGTTTGGACGTAGGTGATGGCCATTCCTTACACTTCTTGTGATTTCTCACATTTCACAGAAAACAAAGTAAGTTTGTTGAAGATTTTGCTAAAATATTTTTCTTATTGTTACAGTTATAAACGAGAATCCGTGTTCGGCTTGGTGCGAGACGCCCTGTATTTTTGAAATAATAAATGGATTATGATCCTGGTTTTCTATACAAAAATTGTTTGCCTTGTATACATGTGTTATTTTCTCTTACAGTTCTGACATCATCGACTTTAAAAAGATCTTATTTAAATCTAACGTCCTGTGAGTTAAAATTACTATGGAAGTAATAATTTACTCTGTGATATATAGATGCACAAAAGAGTCAAATATGGAGACAAACTTTGAACAGTACTTCCTTATCACATAATTCTGAAACTCTTTTCTCTGCCACTGCAAACAAAGTTATTCGTGGCAAACAAAGAATCAATTAGAAGTCTTTGTTTCGATCTCTTTTAGTTTTAATTTGGTTTGTTTTCCTGTGCAGTGTTGGGAGTAACAGGCTTCCCATGGTGTACGACGTAAGAGTATTTTTCTTGGAGCTAAATAAGCTTACCTCTAGTTCAAACCTGAAACCTTTTCAAAAATGATTCCCGCGAAATCGGTTTAAAAATCATAAATGATTAGAATAATTAGATTACATTTTCTTTGTTTGTTTAGAAATAGGATTTGGTTGTAAATCTAATCTCTTTACTTATTAGTGTTTTTCTTTAAAAGTTATGAAAAAGCTGCATTGAAATGATCTTTCATTGCATTTCTTTTCTTTTGTTTTTAATTATTTTTATGCACTTTGGAATAATTCCTGTTATTTCTGAGGTTAATTTAAAGTATGTTTTGTAAAAAGTTTTTAACATAATTAAAATTTTGATTTGAGAAAAGTTCTCACAGTATGTTTGTGTGTATATATATATACATATATACATATATATATATTATTTAAAACAAATATTTTGACTATTGCAAAATCAAAAAAAAGTATATAAGGAGACACGTGTCATCAACTATTAATTTAAAAAATATTTACAAAAAATACATGTGAAATATAAACAAAATAAAACCTTAAAGTGATGATGTATTTGCTTAAAGTGATAACTGTACACAAAAAGACTTACAAATACCTATTAATGAATAGATCAACATGTTTCGTACGCTCAATCGGCGAGATTTTCAAGATCAATAATGCTAAATAAATTATTTTCGCAAAAATTTTTATTGAGTTTATTAGCAAAAATTTTTTCAGAAAAAAGTTTATTTGTCATTATTAATTTTGAAAATGTCGTCGATTTCGCGTACGAAACTTATTGATATATTTATTAAACAGTATTTGTAAGGCTTTATGGTGCAATGTGATCACTTTAAAATTAATTTGCAATAGTAAAATAAAATAATTTATCCATCAAGATTTTATTTCCTATCCATTATCCGAGAATCAACAGAAATCTATATGCGCAGCAAGAACGTATGAAATGGATCTGCCTCTTTTAAGTTACCTAAAATTTGGCTCTTATAGATTAAACAACAACAACAGCAACAACAACAACAAACAATTAGATAAAATAATTTTCACGTTTACAGTTGACCATATTTAAGCACCTGCTTTCATTAAACATGTAATCTCGTAATTTTGTTTATCAAGTTTATTTTTTTAAAAATGCGAAAATAGTTTATTTATCATTATTAATCTTGTAAATGTCACCGATTGAGCGTACGAAAGTCGTTGATCTACTTATTAAAATGTATTTGTAAATCTTTATGTGTATTGTTATCATTTTAAGAAAATGCATCTTTATTTTAATGATAATAAGTGATTTTCCTATATGAATATGTGGAAGTAAAAACTGTTAAAATGGAATCGAATGAAACCGAAAAAAATTGTATTACACACAACTTTCCGTCTTAGCAAATATAATAATATCATACTATCTTTTTCTTGTGGACTATGAGTTTTTTTCCGTTTAACACAGTTTTCTGTTGTAGATAGGTTTAGTGTTCTCATGCTGCAAAGAAGTAAATCTTTCTTCTTCACACCGTTATCAAGAGCCATTATCAAGATATAAGCGTGGTAAAACGTGGTAAAACGTTGTAAAACATGGTAAAGTGGTTACCTACTGGGTTTCCCAAAAAGGAAGGGACCCTTCTTAAAATTAAGTATTTTTAAAACTGCTAACGATAGAAATGCCACATTTGTTGCATCGTTATTAGAAAAGCAATACATTTTTTAACCATACACTGAAAAAAAAATGAAATAATCAAAAATGAGTAAGTCCATGTTCTCATTTCGAAATATTTTTGGATCAAAAATGAACATGTGCATTCTCAAAAATGAGTAAGTTCATGTACTCATATCGAAATGAGTATTTTTGGATCAAAAATTAACATATGATCAAACCCAACATACTTGTATATTTCAGAATGTGTAATGACGAAATTTCGGAGCCTAAAAAGCTATTATTTGAAGGAAAAACGAAGAATAAAAGAAATGAAAAGTGGATCTGGTTTTTCTGGATTTTCATCAAAGTGGATCCATTACCACACATTTACTACTCTTTTTTTTCACATTTTACACATCTACTTTTCTTTTTCTTGACATACGATTTCAAAATTAGTTCAAAATTACGCCAATAGGTAGCGCTGTAAGCTGAAAAACTAAATGACACTATTTGCTATAAGGCATGTGAGAGTACATTGCTGATAAGTACATTCACTGGTATCGGTTAGTTTTGTTATGAGACTACATCATATTATTAGTTGTTGTAAATGGCGGATATTTCGAAAATATTGTCATCTAGTTTTTTTTTCAACCTACAACGCTACCATGTGACAAAATTGTAAACTCATTTTGCAATAGTATGGTTAAAAAATTATTGATTTTCAAATAAAGATGCAGCGAACGGGGCATTTCTATCGTTAACCGTTTTCAAATTATTTAATTTTAAAACCGTTCACTCTTTTCTGGGACACCCGGTATATATGTTAATTGTTTCGTACGCCTTAGTCATTTATAGCATACAAGGATTAAACAGCCCCGTCGACTACTTTCTATAAAAGAAAACAACTGTCGCCGAAATATATGATTTAACGCCAAAAGTGTATGATCGTGGCATCGCGTCGCATTCAGTTGACATCAGATGCGTTACATGTATTAGTTATTTCAACGAGGGATTTTGAATTCAACATTTATTTGTATTTTTGATACTTCTCCATTATCCCGTCAACCATATTTCATAAAAAAAAAAAAAAAAAAAAAAAAAAAAACTATCGCCAAATAAACAAATAGAAGAATTTTGCCATTGGAATCTCGAACAAACGAAATAAAATAAAATTAAATAAAATAAAATTAAATTAAATTAAATTAAATAAATAAATAAACAAATAACTAAAATACAAGAAATTCGGAAAACCCCACTCATTAAAGTGTCAACTATCAGTAAGTTTAAACAATAAAATTTACAATATATTAATGAAAACAGAAAAAAAATATTGGATATTTATTTACATTATTTTTCTTAATTATCCCTCTCGGCTGGTGAATAAATGTTTGTGACGTCAGTTGACACTGATCTATTGTATGTAACTATTCATCGCAACATTTTTCAATGCCTTTTCTTTTTTAATATCATGGCACTGCCGTTTAAGGATGCAATTCTTATTTTAATTAATGGAATAATTAATAAATCAGTAAAACATAATGAAAAATATACGTATATGTCGAATTAAAAACCACTTGATGCCATAACAAACATATGTTATGCTTCTGACGTCAAATGAATGTGACGCCACGATCATACATTTTTGGTGTTAAATCTTATAGTTTGGCGATAGTTTTTGTTATGAAAAGTGGTCGACGAGATAATGTAGAAGTACCATATTGTTAATGATATTTTAACAATTTATTTCGGTATTTTAAAAGTAATTAGTAAACGTAAAAATATATTTTTAATTGAGAGGAAATATTATTATTTACACTGTTTTAAAATTTGCAATAATAGGTAAAATATTTGTCAAAATAAATTAATCTCTCGTGTAAATATTTTTTTTAATTGAAACTGCTTGGAAATATTGTTATTTGAGCATTTTAAACATGACATAAGTTTCCCTACTTAATGCTTTGAAAACGCGTAAATAATTTACTTATTTCTCTTTTTAATATTCAAGCGCAAGTATTTTTTTTATCACGTAGTTTTCTACAGTTATTGCTTTTAACACGTGATCATTTAATTATTATTTTAAAGTTTTATTTCTGTTTTTAATAGTCACGTGTAAATACCTTTCTTAATTGAAAGGGAATATTATTATGTGCGCTATTTTACAAATTGGAAACAATTCAAATAATGAATTTTATGAAATATGAAATAAATCTTCATCAAAATAATGAAAATTTTGAATAAAAAATTGAAATATAACTTAAAAAATTTTCTCAAATTAAAAAAATAATTGCAGTTTGCTGAGCGCATGCTTGTCAACTATATCCTTATAAATTATGGTTAAATTCCTGTGCATAGGTTTCGTTCCTATAAAACTGTTTTAAGAGAACTGTTTTGACCAACTTTAATATTAAATATCACTTAAAAAAATTCTTCGATTTAAAAACTGCCTGCTTCAGCGTGTTTATTGAACATTTCTTTATAAAACTACCAATTTTTATATGCAATAGTTTTCTGGATATTAGTCCAGAAAGACTTCAAGGCACAAAATCTTCATTGACAGCGGCGGCTGCTGCTGCGGTGGTGGTTACTAATATAGAGAGATAAATTTCGTTACAAACTTTGTTTTTTGTTAACTTTTTGTTTGCTGATGACAAGTATGTTCGTCCCTAATTTAGTGCGTTTATTATTATTATTATTATTATTATTGTTATCCTTTTTATTATTTTAAACTTCTACTAAAATATTTAATTAGTATTTTTTTCTTAATTTAATAACGGATTGTCTATTATTAAATAAAGAAAAAACTATTGTTGGAAATTTCTGGTAGATATTTTGAATAAAAAAAATCACGCTAAATTGGTGACACTGTCAGACAACAATATGTTAATACTGTTAATATTGCTGAATTTGAAATAGAAGTGAAATTTAATAAATTAAATAAAAATCTGAAATTTAATAACATAACTTTACAATAGAAAGATCATTTTCTCTAAAAAACAAAACACTGTGCTTTCCGTCTGCGTTTACATGCCGGCTTTGTCGGTTCGACTGTGATTTTTGTTCCATTTCACTTTTTTCACTTCTTAAGCCAGATCATATAACTACTTATTGAAAAGGAAAAGCCCAGCGTGGAAAAACGGACTGAAGTATCATCATGTTATATGCAGTTCGTCTCTATAATAGGGAAGTCCGCATTCAAGCCTCATCTGGCTACATCAGTGGCTCTTTCCTGATTAGCCGACCCCGTGTCGATCAAGCCGTTAATACAAATCGGTATTTCGAGACATTCTCACGTTATTAAGTCTCAGTTTGTCGAGCGAAAATCAGAGATTAGAGCGCTATGTTTTCGAAGTTCCGGGAGTTCAAAGGAAACATTGAATTTGAAATATTCAGGCATTGTTGAATCATTTATAACAGTAATGCACTTCAAATTTATATGCAGGCATATATGTTTCATTTTGCTTTGCTCCACGTAGTTTTCTGTGAATCAGGAAGAGTTGGTATTTTAAGAGTGGGTTTGCAGTGGGTTATGTATTTGAAACTCACGATATGTTTATGCATATATTTTGTGAGAAATTCAGTTTCACTGGTTATTATGTAAATAGTTTCGCTGCTATATATATGGGAAAAGGATATAAAATGTACATTGATATAGATAGAATCTGTCTAAAAACGTTCATTCATTTTATTAAAAATTCTAAAAGTTTTTTTGAAATATTCTTGCTTAGTATTACATTTTGCCTACATTTTATAAATAAAGAATTTTTTTAGTTACAGAAGGATTTTTTTTTTTTTTAAAGAAAAGTTTATTTGTGGCTATTATTAAATGTAAACATTATATTCAGGGTTGAAATTTTGATCAGTCAAAATTAGTTTTATCCAGGACATCGGTCGAATGTGGTTTTAACCGCCTAAAACTGGTCAAAACAGAGCTTCAACTACTCAAAACTTGTCGAAACTGTAGTAAGTAAGTTAAGTTTGCATAAATCGCTCATACTGTACATTTATGTGAATATTAACGTTATATTATGTTTAATAAAAATTAAGATAACTTAATAATTATTAAATGTAGATGCAATTTTTTTACCTTATATGTAATAGTATTTCAAACAGAAACATATATTTCATAAATCCTAGTTTTCTTAAAGTGTAACTAATACATTACATTTGATGAGCAGTAATGAAAAATTGGAAAACATTGATGATTTTTTGAGTTCTAAATCAAATACTAAAAATTTTACTATTTTTTACTGTGATTTAATTAATTTTTTATATAAAATTATACCGATAATCAAATTATTAAAAATATTTCAATACTTATGATAATTGTTTATCTTTAGAAATGTTTCTGGTCTGAAATTTTAATGTAATGAAAATTAAGGTATAGTACTATTTGCAAATACTTCCAAATGTTTTATTAAATATTGTAAAATGCTATTTTGACTAACGCTTCCAGATTTTGTACTATATTTCTCATTTATTAAAATAAATTTTAATTTCAAACCATTTAGTCATGTCATACACCATGGTAGTCAAAACATATTTGGACCAGGATGATGAGAACCACCCCTAGTAAAAACCAATATAACTCTAAATATATTAAAAATAATTTGTAGATTATTCCTACTGCTAAAATCTAAGAAAGTTTTAGACACAACTTTTTTATTTCGACATACTAAAATTATCTTCAAAATTTTGCAGAGAATATTTTATACATTTCTTTTTAATTACTTTTATAAAAATCAAAATTCATGGAATGCTGAAACCGAGCAATATCCTGAGAGAAATTATGATGACTTAATTTTTATCGTCTGATCTAGAGTCCTGCTTCGGGTCGGCTTACCCGATTTTACCTGAATTCGACCGGACCCGTGGTTCGCCTCGGTTGGGTTGAGACGCCAAATTTTTTGAGCTCGGTTCAGTTTCGGGTTCAGTTTTGATTCTTTCGGGTCGCGTTCGGATTTACCGAAAGTCCTGAATTTTTTTTAATGAAAAAAAAAATATATATTTAAATATTAGTGAGTGTGTATGTGTTCATTATTATACAAAAAAAAAAAAAATTAATGTTATAAATATAATTGCAAACTACTTTTCTATAACTGTGTTATACACTCTAAATAAGAAAGAGTGACTATTCACTCCGGAGGAGTGGATATTCACTCTATCGCAGAGTCAAAATTTGCCCAACCTCTTTAGAGTGACTATTCACTCTAGGCAAAAGTGAAATTATTCACTCTCTGAAAGAGTGAATACTCACTCCCGAGAAGTGAATAGTCACTCTAAACAGGGGTGGATACTCACTCTTTCAGAGGAGTGACTATCCACTCTTGCAAAAAGAGTGGGTTTTTTCACCCTGATAGGAGTGAATAGTCACTCTTTCATAGGAGTGGCTATCCACTCTTTCATAGGAGTGACTATTCACTCTGGCAAAAGGAGTGGATTTCTCACTCCTAACAGGAGTGTATAGCCACTCTTTCATAGGAGTGAATGTTCACTTTTTATGGAGTGAATAAAATTTTTTTTTATGTTTCTTTTTTGGGCATTTTAAAAGAATCATATATTTTAGAGCATGCAATGAAAATAGACACAAGCGTGGTAAAGATTGGACTAAAATACTTTATTGGCAATATTTATTTAATTCAGTTTGTAACAGTAATTGAACTCTTAAGGAAAAATTCAATTAGAGTTACATAATGAATTAAATTAGATTACTGACAAAAAACTAAAATATTTTATTCCAAGCTTATCACTAATGTGTTTTCTTTCATTGCATGCCTTATAAAGATATGATAGTTTTAAAATGCCCATAAAGGCAAGTAATTAACCAAAATCTTAATCAGTGTATATTATTTCTTTCCTTTTCAAATACCCATTAAGTTTTACTTACACTGTAAACTGAAATGTCTGAAATTCAGACACTTAAGTGTCCGAGACGGATGGTTAAAAAAAGAGACACTTTAAAGTGTCTTAAAAATTTAAGACACTTAAATGTGTCTGAATTTCAGACACTTGAAATGTCTGAATTGTGGCCGTTTTTGTGCTCTGATTTGTGAGGAATATGCAGATATTTCTGACCACACTTTTTTTAGCATTAAATACAGCCATGTTTGACCACAGTGAATCCTGGATAAATTGGAAAATATTTGACCATAAAGCAGGGCTGGGGTTTGTTCCGGAAGCAGAACCTGATTAAAGCAGGGGCAAACTGGGTCATCCCCCCCCTCCCCCGATTTGAGGGGGCCCCAAGTTTGGTATGAAATTTTTGTAAAGCTGATATTTTAAATCTCTTTCGACTCTGTACTGATTATAATCAATATTTTGAACTTTTAGAGTAGGATACGTTTAAAAACTAAAAATATATTTATCTAAATACAATAAAATCTTTCAATAGTGGACACCGCATCATCGTAGAATTTGTGTGCTATTCGGAGAAAGCGGACTCTTCCGAATAACAGACAAATTCCGTCGTCCTGGGGTGTCCGCTATTGAAAAGTTTTACTGTACTTAGATAAATATATTTTTGGTTTTTAAACTTATCCTACTCTAAATGTTCAAAATATTGATTATAGTCAGTGCAACGTCGAAATAGATATAAAATATCAGCTTTATGAAAATTGCATACTAAATTTGAGAACCCTAAAATCATAGTGGCAATGGCTAACGGCCCAGTTTGCCCATGCTCTTATGGAAGAAATCGAATCTTGCTTTATGGCCAAATATGTATTCTAAAGCATGAAAGTGTTTAATTTTTTGTCATAGTATAGAAGATGTGCACTAAAACAATTCGAGGGACAATGACTACTCCCCCCCCCCTTCCCACCCTCTTTACATACTATCGCAAAAAATTAAATTCATTCGATTACTGAGCATATAAAAAATATGTTTTTATATAATATTTTTTATATTCAACTTCATTCTATGCTAAAAGCATGTACAATATTGATTACAACTTTTCTGCACCGCCCGATTACACGAATTAAGTCATTGAATACTGTTGTCGGCAACGACTTCATTAGCGGCGCACATTAAAATGGCCAGCCATTAAAAAAAAAAAAAAAAAAAAAAAAAAAAAAAAATCATTTTAGAATGAAAATTTAACACTGCAATATTAGATTAAAACTGTAATGTTGTTTTAGAAGAACAATGCAACTTTTCATCAAAATTGACTATTTATTTTAGATAGAAAATACTTCTTTTAGAAAAATACTTCTGATTAATTGTTTTAAAGGATCATCAAATTAAAATTGATATAAAATAATTTTGTACCATATAGTTCGTTTTCTGAGTGTACCATATAGTTCGTTTTCTTAGAAGAAAGTACAAGTTTATTTCCATGAAGTATGCTTTGAATTGTTTTAAGACTTGAATAGAACAGTTCAATAATGATAATAAAAAAATAATAATGGCAACTATAGTTTTTTCATTCTCTGAATGTTTTATATATTTTTTAAAATACTAACATATATAAAAACCAGGTTTATGCTATGGGAAACTTTATATATATATAATATGTGTGAAGAAATATATTTTTTCTTTTTAACGTAAAAACATATTAAAATTTACTGAAAACCCTGTATTTTAGATCTTATACAACACAGTTAAACAATCTAGAGTTTTAAAAAAATAAAAAATAAAGAAAGAAAAATAATAGAACCAGTAAATTTAGATCTCGAATTTTATTACAACAATGAAAACCATTTAGAAAAATATTTGGACCAAAATTATGCAAAAATGTAAATGTCTAGCTTTTTTTATTTTCCATATTCTATTTTTAACCTTTTTACTAAAAATATTTTTTAAAAAATATTAAAATTTGTTTTCAATATCTCAAGTTTTGCAAAACCGAAAGCTAAAGTTTTGAGCAATAAATCAAAGTAAGTAAAGATATATTTGTTTTACAATTAAAATTTGCTTTAAAACCAAGTAATATTATGTGTAACTTAGAAGATTTTTTTAAATTCACATTCTCAAATTAAAAAAAAAAAAAATGTTCTGCCAGTTTGCCAATAAGTTTTTTAGGTTTAACAAATCAGATTTGACAAAAATAAATTCACCCCCCCCCCCCCCCAGAAAAATGTAAAAAGATTTCTCGAAGAAAATTGTACATCTCTAATTATAAAATATAAAAAATAGGTCACCACAGGAATTTGACCGCGAAAGAAAATGTTATAAGTATTCCGCATATTCATCAAAGCAACATTAAAAATTCCTTTACATATCAAAGTGTTAAAAAAAATTATAAACACAGCATTTTTTTTTCAGCATAAGGTTTGATAACTTTCTGTTATTGCTTTTTTAAAAATACATATTTTAAAGTACGCATTTAAAATATATATATATATATTACTGATATTTTACAGTCATAGTAATAACATATAATTGCATAATATATATGTATATATATTTCTGAACTTCAATAAAATCAATGCTGTGAGTTATAATCCAGATTCTTTACAATAAAAAACTTTTATTGATAAAGTGGAGATCTAAAGATATATTAAACAAATTTGCTAATTTTGAAATTGATATGAATTTATTTGAAAATCATAAAAAATACACAAATATTTTAAAATTAAAATATATTTATTTGGATTTAAAAAGATACAAATATAACAAATACATATTATTCTTATCAAATTAATTTAAATAGTAATTAAATAATCTTATATAAGCAATTATATTCCAACAAAAGCTTTATTTGAAAACGAAAATTAGTAGTTGTTTATAATCCTACCTACCTTTGATGAGTTAGTCATAACCATAATAGTAAATTATTTTAAACAAATATAACACGAAAATAAATAATTATGAGATTAAATGTTGATTTTATAATATTTATAACTTGTCAATGGAATAGTCAGAATTGAATGAATATTATAAGAAGTTGTTGAGCGTACTCGCTCAATTAAGGTAGTTGCACACTTCTGGCAAAACATAAAAAAAAGCACTGTTTTGCAAACCGATTTGTAAAAAATATTCATTGAAAATAAATCGCACATATTTTCCTTTCGAAAAGGGGGAAAAAAAACACATCCGACTGCAAAAAAAAACTCACCAGTCGGATTTTATAAAAATAATATTCAAAAAGTACAATACGAAAATAGATAATTCTCAGATTAAATGTTGATTTTATAATATTTATAACTTGTCAATGGAATAGTCATAGAGCGTACTCCCTCAATTAAGGCAGTTGCACACTTTTGGCAAAACATAAAAAAAAGCACTGTTTTGCAAACCGATTTCTAAAAAATATTCATTGAAAATAAATCACACATATTTTCCTTCTGAAAAGGGGGAAAAAAACACATCCGACTGCAAAAAAAAACTCACCAGTCGGATTTTATAAAAATAATATTCAAAGAGTACAATACGAAAATAGATAATTCTCAGATTAAATGTTGATTTTATAATATTTATAACTTGTCAATGGAATAGTCATAGAGCGTACTCCCTCCATTAAGGCAGTTGCACACTTTTGGCAAAACATAAAAAAAAGCACTGTTTTGCAAACCGATTTCTAAAAAATATTCATTGAAAATAAATCACACATATTTTCCTTCTGAAAAGGGGGAAAAAAAACACATCCGACTGCAAAAAAAAACTCACCAGTCGGATTTTATAAAAATAATATTCAAAAAGCACAATCTTCGTGATGAACGGAAAAAAAAAATTAATAAAATACACACCAATGTTGTAACAATTATAACATTTTATAAATTACAAGCATTTTCTTCAGCGTATATTATTTCTATGTATCGTTTCATGATTACTGTAAATTACTTGTAATCCACATCCACACATAAGGACTGACACAAAATTATAAGCACATAATTTTTCAGTATCAAAGTTACGAACATCTCTTCAAACTACTAAACCGTTGAACTAACATTTTAAATCGAAGTATTAACGCGTCAGCCAATCGTCATAGACGTCTGCCAAGAATGAAAATGGTCCTCGTCAGCGGTCTGTTAAAAAAAAAAAAGACAATATTTACGTCAGCATTGCTAATGGTGCGATCTCTGACCCAATTGACTCATTAAACTTTTTTTTTTTTTTTTATCAGCGCAGCGGGCAGAAACTTTTTATTTTCTGGCGTTAAATTTATCAATTATCAAAATATAATTACTACAGTTGTTATATTTTCAGACAGAGGGAAAATAGCTTAAAAAAAAAAGATTGACGTAACACTTGCATATAATATATCGAATTTTAAAGAATTTAAAAGTAATTTTCATATTTCAGATTTTTGCTTTAGATATGAAAATCCAAAACATTATTCATCCATTAACTTTTGAAAGACTTTATAACTTAATCTGAATTTCCATACGTTATTAAAACTAGAGTGGTCACTATTTGTATATACAACTTTGAAATCACTGTTGTTAAACTTTATAGAGACCAATCAGTGTCACATCGTAATTGGAATTTTGCGATCGCTTATGGAAAGTTTAAAAAGACGTTTCTGTTTAAAATGTCAGCTAAAAATTATTATTTAAAAAATATAATATTAAATTGTTTTTAAAAAGGATAATACATATTATTCCCCGGTGAATTTATAATATTTAAACACCACGAAAATAAGGGACTAAGATTTTTTTCGTCAGAGATGGGGTGTGGGGCTCTGTCCCCCTGAATCCACCGTATAAGTCAATTTTTAATTTTATTTATCCTGTATTTTAGTTTATTATTCTAAAATCATACATATTTCTGTTGTCAACATACCTTTTTCCATGAATTTACAAAACACACAACAATAAATGAGGTAACCTCCTTCGAAAGGTTTTTGAAGTAGCTTCTGACATAGTACCACCACCACATTTCGTTAAAACATGGTTTTTGATTAAATATTGCTATTAATTAAAAATTAAATCGGCATTGTTTTTATAAATGAAATGCGAGATTTTCCCTCAAATTAGTGTTGCCACAAAAATAAAATAACCGCATTATATAGTGCAGAACAATGATTAAAAAAAAATAAATAGTAGTACAAAAAAGATAAAATATCAATTCGCCACATAGGTTTACTTTATATTTATGGTTAAAAAGCAAAATTGATATTGAAATGTTTAAAAGAAAATAAAGACACCATCGATCGGTCGAATCAGTGGTATTTCACGTGTATAATAAAAGGTATGCTTTGTTATATTAAATTTTATTTTAAGTGCCTTCAATTTTTTTTCATGTTTTCCAAGAAGCGGATGGATATCTTGTGAATTGACGAAGTTATGAATTTTTTTCTTCCTAAAATCCTATCCCCCCCCCCTTCCTTGAGGCCATTTTTAATGATATCAAAAATCTGTCATACATAAATTTTCGGCCCTTTTCCTAGAAATATTAATAACTTTAAACGGATTTGATACGTATCATAATTAAGAAGTTATGGGTTTTTTTCTGTTTTCACCCCCCCCCCTATTTCGATTTTGCCCATTAACGAACTTGACCGAGATTTTATGTCCTTTGATTATATGTTATCAGTTTGGAAGAGATTTGTGCAGAATTATTGAAGTTATCGTGTCCATAAAAAAATGATATAGCTATATAGACAGATAGATAAAGTTTTGAACTGGGGGGGTGGTTTGGGGTTTTAGGGGTTATAATCGGCGTAGATCTGCAAAAATTTTCAGAAATTCCAACATAGGGGAGAATGTAATAGGTAACATTTCTTACGAAATCTACCTAAAAAGAAAAAGGAAAAATGATCATTTCGTTTCTCTCAATAAATAAATATGGACAAAATTATATAATGCCAGGCTTTCACTCTTCAACGGAGTGAAATATTTCACTCTTGTCAAAGGAGTGAGAGAGTCACTCTCGACAACGGAGTGAGATATTTCACTCCTTTCTAGAGAGTGGAAAATCCCACTCTTTAAAGAGTGTATTCTTATAAAATTCACTCCAAAAAGAGTGAAAATGCCTCTCACTCTTCCAAAGAGTCAACTTCTCACTCCTCCCAATTTTAGAGTGTAATATGGATTAGATTTCTTTCACTTCAGGTTCCGGTTGAAATGTGTCGAGCTTTCGGTTTGACATTTTTTTTTGGCAGGCTGGGGTCGGGCACAACCCCATTTGTGCAGGACTCTAGTATAAACGATTTGTCAGGAATTTCTGATTTGAAATTTCTGCAGCCTAAAACAGTAAAAATGAAAAAAGAAGAAAACAAATCTGAATTTGTTAAGTTTTAGGCTATTTATTAGTCTGTCGTGAAACTCAAGAAGTCTCCACTTTCAAAAGTACAATCTGTGGCATCATTCTCTGGACTTTTAAGCCCTTTCTAAAATACTTGAAATAATGTTTGGAGAAACTTGATAGAATATGTATCGGTACCAATAAGCTCCATAGAGTAATATATAAATTTTATATATCTGTACTCTCAATATTTTCTTTAGCATTTTTAAACTTTTAGATCATAATGAAAACAAATTAATTGTTTATAGTATTCTAGGGTTTCTAGGAATATTGGTTAGAAAAGTTGGTTTATACTCGTAGGATGATCACTCACACTATTTTTATCTTATATGGCAGAACTTCTGATTCATTTTAAAATATAAGCAAACTAATAATTACAAATACATAATTCGAGTTTAACTAGAAAATTTTGTAAATAAAAGTTTGAGTTTAAAAATGCCAATAATATCTAAATTCTGACACATTTTGCTTTATGTATTTTTTAATGAGATTAATTGGTTTTTTGATGTTATAAAATTTTAATAAAGAGCCTCTCTTAAAAATCTAATTATACATCAAGACGGACAGCAGTTGACTCTACTATGAAAAAAAAAGTTAATGACATCCTAAGTTCCTCATTAGAAATGTTTTAAATATGTAATCAGTGCTTTTTAGCAAGATAAGTATTTTTCAGCAAACAGATAAGTAATTTGCTTATTGGCAGTTTTTTTTTCAAACATACTGATGAACTTTAATAAATGACTCTCATCGAAGACATTCAAGCCAACTTGGTTTAAGCCTTTTTAAAGAGATGTAGATTAAGGTTAGTATTACTTTATGAAAGAAAAATAATAAATAGCCGTGAGTAAATGAGCTTAACTATCCTCGTCCAGGTGCTCCAGCCCATGAAGCTTCTTTTAATCACGATGCTTCAGTCCTTGAAACTCCTTGTAATCATGATGATTCAGCCTCTGAAGATCTTCTTTAAAAAGGGCACATCCTGACTTCTATTTCAAATTCAGCAATCCTTCATATTATTTTGTAGAAATGACAGAAGAATTTCTAAAAAAAATAACAAATATTAATAGTAACTTATTAGGTTAAAATATGGAATATTTTACATGATCATTGATGATATTTTACCATCTTTGGTTAGGATCAATATTCTGCGACAGCTCATAAAATTATACATGGGTCCATCGATGAAATGATTGTATAATGAAGTGTTTAGCAGTTTTAGGGGGTTAAAATATGTAATACCATTTTCTTCAATTATTAAACACCATTAAGCATCTCATGTTCATATTGTCATTGTTTTATCTTTCTGGTTCCGAGCAAAATTGCAGAACATCTCATAAGCAATTCCTGCTTTTCCATAAGGGCCAGCCTCGCAGATACTAGCAGAAGAATTTAGAAATGACAGAAGAATATCTAAAAACTTAACAAATATTAATTGTAACTTATTTTTAAAAGGTTAAAATATGGAATATCTCACATGATTACTGATGATATTTTATCACCTTTGTTAGGATCAATTTTCTGCGACAACTAATAAAATTCTACATAAGTCCACAGATGAAATGATTGTATAATAGCGTGTTTATAGTAGTTTCAAGACGTTAAAATATATAATACCATTTTCTTCAATTATTAAACACCACATGCTTGTATTGCCATTGTTTTATCTTTATGGTCAGGAGCAAAATTGCAGAACACCTGATAAGCAGTTCCTGATTTCCATAAGGTCCAACAGGCCCAGCCCTAAGATCCCAGATATTGAGAGGTTTCCCCAATTTTGAATTGCATCTTAAATTTTGTCCGATGTATAGTAAAATTAGTAAAAACAATTTAATGTTTTATTGAACCAAGAAAACATACTATAATTTCTTTTCTATTTAAAAAGCTGTTTTTTCATTTAATAATTATTTCTATTCACTTGCGTAATAGTGAGTGTTTTATCCAAAATAAAAAGAAAGTACTGGCTTTATATATATTATATTGTTCAAAGATGAAATTATTTTATAAATAATTGAAACTGGTAAAAGATTTCATAAAAAAAAATTGTGTATTGAGAACCTCAGTAGTTCCTGCGGCTAGGGCATCCAGTTTTCTAAAACATACTCTTTTCATAAGAACTTGCTTAGGTCCAGCAATGTAACGACTCCTTGATAAAGTTGTCGATATTTGCGATATTGTTTGTTCTGACTGGTAAAAGCTCTTCCATTACATAAGAACAATAAACATAATCATAGGATTTGATTGGAAGAGACTCAATACGACTTCTAACCCTATTTTAACACATCAATGATGGAGCCTTAATTAAACCTATAGGCACAAGCTTGCTCATAGGTGCTACTATTACATGCTGCATTTCCAAGTAAAAATATTTTGTGTATTGATGTTTTTAGCATTAACTCAAACAGTTCTTACCGACTTATTACTGCTTGTAGTTAATTTACTATGCAAGCAAAAATGTTGCATGCATCTACTACATTTAAACCTGATTGTGTGTTTGTTTTTCACCACATCTACTCTTTCTAGAATATTAAAAGTTGCTTAATGAAACAAAGATCAGTTATCTGCATGGATTCGAGGATAATTTACTATGCAAGCAAAAATGTTGCATGCATCTACTACATTTAAACCTGATTGTGTGTTTGTTTTTCACCACATCTCTAGAATATTGAAAGTTCGAGGATGTCATCATAATTCTTAAAATTTCGAATTTTAAGTTACTTTCCGAAATATTTTTTTTTCTAATTTTTAATGACATTTCTGCAATGAAAAAAACTTAATTAATCCCTAAAAAAAAAAAAAAAAAAAGAAAAAAAAGTTGGTATAAATTAATTAAATGATTTTTAGTTTAAATTCTCTTTTAAAATATGCAGTGTAAAAATGTTCATATGACTTACTTCCATATTTACTGTATGATTTTTACCAAAAAGCTGAAAAATTTGGATATTATTGTTTGTAACTTTTCGAATTTGTTTATAATGTAGATGAATGGACTCTGAGAGAACATGGAGTCTGAATAACATGCAGGTTCAGATTGGACGTTTTTGTCCAAATCATAGCAGTAGACAACCCACTAGAACTTGGCAAAACTTGCCCAGTGTTGAATCCAGACAGTTTTACACCGGGGGATGGTTGTTGTTGTTGGTGGTGTGTGTAGGGTGGTTGTAGTGTTCCGGGGAGGGAGAGGGAAAATTTAACTTTTAGACCATTGATAAGACCAATTTTTTTTTGCAGGAATATGTTAAAAACAACGTGTTCTGTACTCTAGTGGCTTATAAAGTTGCAAACATTCGTGTAGCTATCACAGGCGTAGAGTTGTATGGGCTCGTGGGGCTGGAGCCCCACGAATAATTTGTAAAGTATACTCTTTTTTTCCCCTTTAAATATTAAAAAAAAAGTTTTTTTTAAAAGTATTTTATAAAATTTTTAATATTCCACTTTTCTCTATTTTCCTTTTGTTATAGGGATAAACGACATAGGAAAACCTTTCCACTTTATGATCTATTTTTTTATTTTTTATTTATTGGAATAAAATGCTCAACGTTTGAACTTTTTATATAAAAAATAAAAAATAAAAAAATTCGGAAAGAGAAAAAGACGTTATTCAAAGCCAACTTTCGTTGAGATTTTATTATAAACGATTCGCGAACATCAACGCGTATCATTTTATAAACGGTTCTGTACATTCGAATTTTTATATTGTCTTAATGTTTTCTTTAACTTGTGATTATTTATCAGTATACAATTCTGTTTAATTTCTTTAAAAAGGAGTCTAAAAAACCAACATTAAATTGGAAATCGCTCTTTTTAACACTCACATACACATATATGTGTAGAAAGGAGTTGAACCCTACCAATAATTTTCAAATCTGTACGCCTATGGTAGCTGATCTATTATACTGAATCATGCTTGGAAAGAATTCGACTATCGCTTAGACATGTTAAACAATAAACACTCACAAAAACTGCTTATATACAACATAAAGTTACAACATAAAGTTACAACATAAAGTTACAACACAAGTTATTTATTTCTGTCAGATTTTATGGATGTTAAAGTTTTAAAGATAATTCTCATCACATTATATAAATTTTGTTTGCAATATAAGAGAGCCAAACATTTATATACTTTTTGTAAATGACATTCATTAAAATTTTGTACGGTTACAGGGTTCGTTGATACATGTCAATGGATATATATCATGATATCTATCATGATATATATCCGATATTTATTTTCAAAATATCAAGATTTTTGATATTTTCGATATTTTCATATTATTTGATATTTATTTTCAAAATATCACTGTGCAATATATTTTTGAGATTTTAAGTCTAAACAAGTGTAAGTAAAATTTTCAACTGATATTGACTGTGTCATTCTGTAGATAAAGAACATTTGTGTCTGGCAGTGACTTTTCTAGCTGAAAGAAAAGAAAACAAAAATCTTATCCAAGCTTTGTTTGAAGATTTTATTTTTAAATGTATATTATATGGAACTAATAATTATGTGGGACATAACTAATTCAGGATAGATATAGAAAGATAAACTGTCTAATTTAGATAATCAGTTCTATACAGCTTTATTGGAAAATAATCAATTTCTGGTTTTCGTGTTGTTGAGCTTAAATTGTACAACATGCTAGGGAATAAAAAATAAATAAGCTTACATTTATGTTTAAATTTTTCAATTAAAAAAAAAAACTATTTTGTATTTAATTTTTTGTTTTATAAATTTCTGATTTTTTTATAGTTAATACTGAATCTTATAATTGTTTTTTTTTTTATAAGTGTATAAAGCAAATTGTTTCTGTTTTGTAGATTAGTTGATCTTCAATTGTGTTCAAAGCGAAAAAAAAATCATTTTTAGTATATTGTTTAAGTTTCCATATTAAGTGCAAAATATTTTAGTTTTTAATTTATATTATGTTCGAAAATATTTATTATCAGCAGTAAGTTAACTATTTTGAAAATATCGGATATATATCGAAAATATCGGATATATATCAAAATATCGGATATTTTTGATATTTTCGAAAATATGATATTTACGAACCCTGACTGTTAGAAAGAATGATTAATCATTTTTAACAGCGCTATTTCGTAACATATTATAAGAAACTTTAAAACTAACATGCATGTAAAGAAATAATATTAAGAAAAAAAAAAGCTTGCTTTTCCGCTTTTTCGCACCTAGAAATAAAGAGAAAAGGTTCTAAAAAAATGGATAGAGATGTTTAAAACGGAACAAACTAACTGCATAAAAAAGGGCGTCAAAAAGTGTTGAGCGATTGTCCTTAATCAACATAATTGGTGGAGCAGAGTTTATTAATAGCAACGTTACAGAGTAGAACAGCTCGGGAGTTGGCGGCATCTTTGCAGACTGACAGATAGCGCTTAACACCCAATGACAGTTTAAATATTTGCGACGGATCTGGAAGTTTTCGGTAGCTTAACTGTGTTGTGCGTTACACTTTTTCTGCGCATTTTTTTTTCTTTTTCTGTTGTTGTAATTTTATTTTATTTGCGTTTGGAGTTTCTCTTTTCAGTAATCATTATTCTTAGTATAAATTCAATATTTGTACAAAATAGCCTGTTTATTTATAAACAGCGATTTCTGCCAAGATAAGTCATTCTATTGAGCAAGATACACCCATGGTCAAGATTATAAGGACATTAAAAAGTGTAACAAAAAAAAAAAGTTTATATAATTCTAAATATTAAAAAACGTTATGTAATATTTATTTATAATCCAAAAAGAAGTAATTTTTCTCATTTTTATTAAAAAATATATGAAACAAGGAAAATTATTACAATATATTAATTATGATAATTTTAAGTACACTGTTTATAAGTTCGAATAGATATGAATTTAATAAGAAATGTAATCTTTATTTTGGAGGCACTCAGACATACGATTTGACATGCTTTAACGTTTTAATAATCAAAATGCGGTCATAGCTGGTTGGAACTCTGTGAAAGCCGACCAAAGACACAACAATCGGCTGGAAAGATCTTGGGCAGTGTTTTTTGGGATGCACGTGACATAATATTCATCGACTATCTTGAGAAAGGTAAAACAATCACAGGAGAGTATTATACAGCATTATGGGACCGTTCGAACAACGAAATAAAGAAAAAAATGCCGCACATGGCGAAAACAAAAAGTGCTGTTTCACAAAGACAGCGCACCGGTTCACACATCAATGAAAACGATGGCAAAATTGAATGAATTAAATTATGACTTGCTCCCTCATCCCCCATATTCTCCAGATCTGTCCCCTAGAGACTATCATTTGTTTCCTAATTTGAAAAGATGGCTCCAGGGGAAGATACTTACATCAAATGAGGATATCATATGCGAAACTGATGCATATTTTGAAGGCCTTGAGAAATCTTACTATATGAAAGATATTCAAATGTTAGAGGACCGTTGGAAGAAATGTATCACTCTGGAAGGAAACTATGTTGAAGATTAAAATCAATTTTTGACAAAAAAAATGTTTCTTCATTGTTAGTCCCGGGACTTTTCACCCCACGTAGTACTCACGGATTGTAAAAACTTCCTTAAGATTTGTAATGCATGAATATTATTTACCATTTACTTAAAAATGCTCTCCATTGTACTCCATTATTATTTTTTTATGATATTCATATCGTGCGATCAAGGTGGCTAATTAAATGATGTGATGTTGCTAAAATTAAACCAAATTTTCTTAGTTTTTGAAGTATGGCAAGATGCACGTATTATCTTGTTGGTAAAGGAATTTTTCACTTCTTAAAAGCAACTATTATATAGCAATTTTATATATATATATAAATTGCGGGTATACGCTTTTAACAGAGCCTCTGGACTTTCGTAGCTAATGTTAAACCAATGTAACACGCGTAGTGCTATTTCTCATTTGCATTTAAATATTTTCCCAAAATTTTTTTGGCTTTAGATACTTGAAACCTTTACTGAGCGGTGTTAGTTTATAATTTTTCGTTTACTTTAGTCATTTAGTGGTAAACGAAATGGAAAAAACCCACATTTTTTGATTCGACAAAAAATGTGGTAGTTTCTGATAAAAAGCTTGTAAAAGCTGAAAAACAAACAGTTCTAAAATTCTAAAAACTAACTCGGATTCATGAAAGTTCAAACTTCCCAAATATAATTTTCTTTTAATTTTGTACAAATTAGATTAAGCGTGATTTGCATACTTGTACAAAAAAATGTTGTGAAAAAGTAGCATTTCCCTTAAAACTCCCGCCTCCGCCGGCTTAAGGGGGAAGTCACAGGGGTGAAATCTGTGTGGGTGAGATGTAACTGATTAATGAGCTAGGACAACTTCACACCCCCCTCGTTCTCGCGTCCGAGGACACGGGGAAAGGTGTCCAGTTACACCCTCATCGCCTTAGGTAAATGTTCTCCCATGAAAGAAAAGACACCTTACTTGTTTACTATAAACAGAATTTTCGTTTCAAAGAGGCAAGTCAGAAAGAATTAAACCTTTTTCTTAGTGAAATATTTACTTTCCTTGTATATGTATTATTTTTTTTTTTTAACAGAAATTTTATTTATATATACACACAGGAGATATATGTTCATTTATTAAATAAAGCTACTTATATATTTTTTAAAAATGAGGTAATTAATCAATGAAATAATACTGCTCAATATATTTCCCAAATTGTTTTGCTATTACAATGAGCCAGTTTCTTTTATGTAATTATTTAAGAAATATCGTCAGATATTTTTATGTCTGCATTTTGCTATGGTGTTCAATGTCTTCAACGTTATACATGTTGTATTATGTAAATAATGGAAATTTTCAAAAAGGTTTTTTTTTTTTTTTTTTTTTTTCCTTGTTGCAGCTTTCGAATTTCTTTCATTTATTGCTTATATTTTTATACTTTTTAACATTTCACCTGTCAATTTCAGTAAATGTTTTATAAGTTTTATTGCAAAATATTTCCCAAATTCTTTTGCTATTGCAATGTCAATGAAATCAAAAGACAACAAACAAGTTCGTATGATAAAATGTAAGACCAAATCTCCCTCCCTCCTATCTGTACTGTATATGTATATAGATTATAATTTCTTTAAATGTTGAATTGTAAATAAAGTTAAATAAAAATTGATCTATTTTTTGTATGTTTAAAATTTTTAACAGTTTGTATTTATTTTATATTATTTAAACAACTTGATGCTATTTAATAAAACAAGACTAATGTAATAAAACAAGACTAATCTAAATCACAAATAGCATGATTTTTATCTCTAGGTATATCTAATTCATATACATTTTAGCTAAAATAGGAACTCATTATTACCAATGTTAAATGTTTGATTTTTTTTTTCTTTAAATCTTATTTCAATACAAAAAAAAAAAAAAAAAAAAAAAAAAAAATATCATTTTAGATTCAGAAATGTCAAAATGATCTTCTGTAATTCAGGATAGTACGTTATGTTTATTGAAATATAAAGAATATTTTTCATTTCTGCTATTCAGTCTGGTACTTTTATAATTTCTTACATTCAATGGTTATACTCATAATGCTTAATCTGCCATGTAATCAATGTGATACCTCCTAAATTATCTTGATGAAAAAAAAATTTCTTGCAAGGAGTTTGTGTGTAAAAAATTCACGATTTAAAATATGAAATATAGTATTATTAATTAAAGTTACAATGTTTTTACAAAGGTACAATGCAAACGTACAGCAAGAAAATAATTTGATTTATATTATATTATTATATTCGTACTTAATTATTTAAGAAATATCGTCAGATATTTTTATGTCTTCATTTTGCTATGGTGTTCAATGTCTTCAACGTTATACATGTTGTATTATGTAAATAATGGAAATTTTCAAAAAGGTTTTTTTTTTCTGTTGCAGTTTTCAAATTTCTTTCATTTATTGCTTATATTTTTATACTTTTTAACATTTCACCTGTTAATTTCAGTAAATGTTTTATAAGTTTTATTGCAAAATATTTCCCAAAATCTTTTGCTATTGCAATGTCAATGAAATCAAAAGACACAAGCAAGTTTGTATAATAAAATATATGACCAAATCTCCCCCCCCCCTCCTCTCTCTATCTGTACTGTATACTCCTCTCTATCTGTACTGTATACTCCTCTCTATCTGTACTGTATACTCCTCTCTATCTGTACTGCATATTCTCTATATCTGTACTGTACTTTTTTCTTTAAATCTTATTTCAATACAAAAAAAAAATATATTTTATCATTTTATACTCAGAAATGACTATTTAGATATACATAAACAATGATTTTAAAAATGTCTAGACAATAATAACATTCTAATGAAGATACATTAATAAAATCAACGTAGTACAGAATGGAAGAAAAAGTTGATAAAAGAAAATTGTAATTTTAAAGCTCTACAAAGAAAAAAAAATTACTTTCTTCTATATTTACAAGAAGAAAGTATTGTATTCGTGGACAATTTCAACTTTCAGTTTCAACGGATTTATACTTTTCAGAAGGTCCTGAACACGATTTAACTGTTTATTAGAAAATGTCTGTCTGTGAGTCTGTCTGTCTCTGTGTGTATATATGTCTGTTTGTGACAAAAATTTTGTGGGCGCTCTATCTCAAGAACTAATGCACGGAATTTAATAAAACTTTAGATGCAGTTAGTCCCTGATACAAATTGGTACTGATTATTTTTGGTGTGAATCGCCCGATAGGTGGCGCTGCTATATTGCATTTTTCAGGATTTTCGCATAGCTTTATCGCAGAACTAATGCACGGAATTTAATAAAACTTTAGATTCAGTTAGATCTTGATATAAATTGGTACTTATTGGTTTTTGGTGTAAATCGCCCAACAGGTGGCGCTGCTATATTGCATTTTCACAATTTCCGCAATAGCTCTATCTCAAGAACTAATGCACGAATTTTCGTCAAACTGCAGATTCAGTTAGACGGTTTCGGGTTTTGTTTTGACTCTTACGGGTTGGTATCGGTTTAACCCGATTTTTCAAAAGAATGTCAAAAATAATTTTCAGGTTAAAATTCTATACATAATAAAACTTCCATAACGTACATTCTGGAAAAACGAGCACCACTACTTAGCGAACACTTTTTCATTTCCTAACATTTAAATATTTGTAAGATTTTACGTCTGAACAGTGGAAGTGTCCACTATTCAGACGTATCATTCACCTAATCTACACTCAAGCAACATATGTATGCGTGCATAAATTATCACAGATACGATACATGCGTTTTTGTGTGTATCAAAAACGAAATGTTGGTAATGTATTTCATATTCCGAGAGAAGAAAAAAATAACGTAACTATACCGCAAAGAAAGAATAATCTAATGATCACATTTCTTATATATGTCGTAGGCGAATTGGGAAATCCGGCTCTTTGCAAACAGCCTAGGTTATTTGCAAAGAGCCGGTCTAATTGGAGATTCATTTCTTTTTTCCCAATCAGCCTGATGTTTTTCAAACTTATTGCAAAGAGCCTAGACAACGTTATGCTAATTGGAATATGGTCATTTATTTTTCAATCAGCCTGACATTTTTTAGACTCATTGCAAAGAGCCTAGATAGCGTTAGGCTAATTGAAAAATAATTACCTTGCCTATTTATAAAATGACCAGGTCTTTGTCAAAATATGGTGTACTTAAATTTTCAGGTTCAGATCAGGTTACATGACAATGGAAACTATTTTAATGTTTTCGGTTTGTGCTGCGGTTAGATGGAATTTTTTTGTCGGGTTTGGGTTGAGTTTCGGGTTAACTTTCATTTCCAAGTTTGGGTCGGGTTGCGACACGAAGGAATTTGTTTCGTCGAGTTCGGATCGGGTTACGGTTCGATGGAATTTTTGATGGGTTCGGGTTTCGGTTTGACTTAAATTTTCAGTTTCGGGTTGGGTTGCGTGTCGACTTTGGGTTTCGAGTTAGCTTCAATTTCCAGGTTTCGGTTAGGTTTCGGGTTAAATTAAATTTTCAGGTTCGGGTCGGTTTTAGGTTAACTTAAATTTTCAGTTTCGGTTCGGGTCGGTTTTAGGTTAACTTAAATTTTCAGTTTCGGTTCGGGTTGCGTGACGACGAAAGTTATTTTTCGGGTTCGGATCGGGTTCCGGTTCGATGAAATTTTTTTCCTGTTTCGGGTTGAGTTTCGGGTTAACTATTTTCGGGTTCGGGTAAAACATATGTATGAAAATTTCTGTAATAAGTATTTCTACAGATGAGGCAGATTTTTTATGTTTCCCAGTTTTACTCAGATGGTCTCTAAAGAACATTATTATAATATATATGTAAGAAAATTTTTGCAATAATGACACTTACAGATCAGGCAGACTTTTGTTGATTTTCAACGTTACGTAGAAGATGGGTTACTGAATGAAAATATTATAAAAATAAATAAGAAAAGTTCTTTGTCTATGAAAACTGCAGATGTGGCAGATTTTTAATATTTTTCCATCATTATGTAGAGAAGATGTGTTACTGAATGATGTGTTACTGTTCAATTAGCCTAACGCTATCTAGGCACTTTGCAATGAGTCTAAAAAATGTCAGGCTGATTGAAAAATAAAGGAAATAAAGGATAAGTTTCGGGGAGACCTAGATCCAGCCATAGATTGAAAACGGTTTTATATAATATAATCGTTTTTAATCTACGGTTTATATATATAATGAGAGAGAGAGAAAGATGAACTCCATTTCCATTACAGAATTAACGCATGTTTCTTTGATTATTTTTGTAAATGCTTCAATAACCGAAAGCATGCATATTATTGTCACGTCGCAGGGCCGGCTCAACCATCGGGCAAACGGGGCGGCTGCCCTCGCGTTGAAGTCTTCTTAGGGGCCCTGAGTCTCTCTATGCAATTCAAAATAACGTTATTCTGTGTAAAATAATGATATTACTGCTCTAAATTTGTCTTTAAAGTGGATAAAAAAAGAAAACTGCTTTATTGATAGATTTCATTTATGCGCCTTGTTGATAATTAAGATTAATAAACACATTCTTTTTTATAGATAAAATTTGCCCTCAGCCACAATACAAAAAACAATTTGCAGTCAAGACGAAAACGGTTTGCGACACGAAGGAATTTATTTTATCGGGTTCAGATCTGGTTACGGTTCTATGGTATTTTTATGTCTTGTTCGGGTTGGGTTACTGGTTAACATGAAATTTTTAGGTTCGGGTCGCGTTGCGACATGAAGGAATTTATTTTGTCGGGTTCTTATCGGGTTACGGTTCAATGTTTTTTTTTTGTCGAGTTCGTGTCGGATTTCGGGTTATCTTGAGTTTTCGGTTCGGGTCGCGCTGCGACTCGAAGGAATTTATTTTGTTCTTTTAGGATCGGGTTACGGTCCGATGGAATTTTTCTGTCGTGTTCGAGTTGACTTCGAATGGAATTTTCAGGTTCGAGTTGGGTACAACACCATATTTTGACAAAGAACTGGTCATTTTCTAAAGAGGCATGGTCATTTTTCAATTAGCCTAACGCTATCTAGGCACTTTGCAATGAGTCTAAAAAATGTCAGGCTGATTGAAAAATAAAGGAAATAAAGGATAAGTTTCGGGGAGACCTAGATCCAGCCATAGATTGAAAACGGTTTTATATAATATAATCGTTTTTAATCTACGGTTTATATATATAATGAGAGAGAGAGAAAGATGAACTCCATTTCCATTACAGAATTAACGCATGTTTCTTTGATTATTTTTGTAAATGCTTCAATAACCGAAAGCATGCATATTATTGTCACGTCGCAGGGCCGGCTCAACCATCGGGCAAACGGGGCGGCTGCCCTCGCGTTGAAGTCTTCTTAGGGGCCCTGAGTCTCTCTATGCAATTCAAAATAACGTTATTCTGTGTAAAATAATGATATTTCTGCTCTAAATTTGTCTTTAAAGTTTTTTCACGAAAAAGGTTAGTATTGTATTAACTTTATTTCTTACAGCCAAAGTTGATATATTTGTCAGGAAATAACATTAAATTCCAAAAATAAATATTTAAATTATTCTAAAGGACAGAAGGTTTTTAGAATTTAAAAATAACTATACACATTACATGTGAAAGAATTCGCATGTTATTTTTCATACATTTTATACGCTACTAAATTATTCTATGCTATATACAATTTTTAAAAAGGATTTTTAGTAGTCGAATATTGCAGTTAGAGACGTTTGGCCCCACTAAGTAATTTGCCAGGGGTCTGCGCGACATTGCGCTGGGCTCTGATACAATAAACTTTTAATAAAAATTATAAAAAATTATCTACCTTCTAGAACAGGAAATCCTATAAATTGTTTATTTTCATAATTCCATTTTTTAGAAAATCTCCAAATTTGTCCATTTGATGTTCCATTTTTGTGTAATAAGTAGATTATAATATAATACAGTATATTTTCACTTTGTATCTTTATAAGATTTTTTTTTTCTTTTTTGAATGTCATATTCAACACTTTTATTTTATTTTTATCCTTTTGGAATATTTTATGTCTCAAGTATTTTTAACCATGTACTTTATTTTTTTTATTTAATTTAAGATTTAAAATTCATATATATCAATGCAGCATAGTTGACTTAGAATGCAATGTCTCTACTTTGAATTTTCCTGCTCAATGTGTGTATATATGGCAAAATAATAACTGGAATAACACACGAAAGATTAAATCTAAATTAATAATTATTATATTAGTTATTAAATTCAATGTTGTTAATTATAAAATAATTAACATAAATAGCTATAGTTAATTAATTAATGGACAATGTTTCACAGGATCAAGTCGATTCAAAATTTTATCGCCGGGGAAAATTTTTACTCGGTTTCATCTGAAAAATTGCATTTAAACACTAAACTCTTAGAAAGTGAAAAATTGATTCTTGAAATTATTTAAAAATTAAATAACAATGGGAATCCCGCATAATCTGAAAAATAAACGTTTTAGCCAGATATTGAAAATTTCTGCATACTAATTTTGTGACTGACTGATTCATAGAATTTTTCTTATTACTATTTGCATTTTCCTCTCTTTCTTTCATTCTTTTTTAATAGAGTGAAATAGAATATCTACCACTCTTTCAAACACCTCTACCCCCCTCTCTTTCTGAGGTCAAGCCAAGGGGTCCAAAGACGTTCAAATATAGGGAGAGGGTAGATTCCCCCCCCCCCCTCCCTTCAAAACGAAATGTACGCCTAATCGGTACCCAACAGTGATATCTGATCCCTGTTTAAACTGTTCTGTTCTAATTGGAGAATTTTTCTGTCAATCATTTGCACATAGTGACGCCTACATACAACTGAGCAAGACGAGTATTTTATGAGAAACGGAAAAAGAAATCTGTGAAGCGGCCCCTTAACAACAATAACTAGATTAGCCTTACTTTAAACTGACAAAGCATCCCAAATCATGACTGATTTTCCTTTATTTTGACTTCTCCATGCATCACCTCTATTCCTCCACAAATTGTGCCAGTACTAACGTATAATTTCAATCAGATAAAAAACGGTTCAATCTTCTAATGGGCCAGAATATATACCTTAATATTTGCACGATTTGAGATAGGATAGAAACGTTGCATGAGCCATCAAAATAAAGGAGGATGAGTTATGGTTTGGGGATGTGTGTCAGCTCAAGTTAAGACAAATTTAGTTTTTTTTTTTTTTTTTTTTTTAAGAAGATGAACTTAAAAATGTACACCCGTATTTCAGAAACACAAATTTGGCATATGGTGCTTTCAGGAGGTCAAAAATTATTTTTCAAACAAGATAATGCATCGTGCTATACTTCAAATGCTATGAAAATGTGGTTTCATTATACATCATTATTCATCATTGTTACAGTATTTATTGGCCACCTCGGTGGCACGATAAGAATATTATAAAAAAAGAATGAAGTCTAATGATGAACTTTTTTTATGTGAATGTAAAGTAATATTTATGCAATACAGCTCTTCAGGAAGCTATTGAACAGGACAATCTCTGGCAACTATAGCAATATCATAAATATCAAAAGTATGTGGATTCCAAGCATGACGAATCGTATGGATGTCTCCAAAATAAAAGTGGTTACATTTCTTATTAAATTTATCTATTCGAACTTATAAGTGGTGTTCTTATAATTATGACCATTAAAATAATGTGATAGTTTTTCTAATTTCATATATATCGCATATTATTTATTTAAAAATAAAAATGAACGAGATAGATTGGATTATAAATATTATTACCATAATGCTCGTGTATAAGTTGGCCCTTGAATTCGAGAGGGATAACAAACAAGTTGAATACCAGTATTTAATATAGTTATCTTCGCTTTATCTAATCGAAGAAAATAATTATGAATTCTTTCATTAAATGAGGCGAAGAAATCCATTAGGCAATATTGGTATTTGCCTGTTTTTCCTCTCATATTTGGGAAGGGGGGGGGGGGGGGGGTCAACTTATACGGGTATATACGATATATAATGTTTTTTATACTTAGAATTGTGTAAAGTTTATGATTCTTTACATTTTTTTAAATGTTCTTATAATTTTGGCCAGGGATGTATTACAGGTTGTATCCTGCTTTTAAACAATAATTAAAATTATTAAATATTTTTTAAGTTTAATGTACGCATTACTTTTGAATAATAATGTCGCGCGTAAAGAAAAAAAAAAACCAACTTTTTAAAATTACAATACACTAAAATCTAAATTTACAGGGTGAGTCAAAAGTTCTTAACACATTTTAAAATTTAAAAATATTATTTAATTGGAGTAGAGAGTGGGGTTTCGATGAAAATCCTTCTCATGATCGAAAGTTTTGCTTAAGCAAATTAACAAATTAGTTCCAAAAATCTCCCTTAAATGGCTCTATATCTTCAAAGCTGTAAAAAATCATAAAAATCTCAAGATAAAACAGTTACAGCTTACAGACCGTTTATTTTGTATGCACCTTTTGTAACTCGAATTAACATACAAATATTACTCACTTTCATTCCACACATTGAAATATGGTTGTAGATTGTAAAAGATAAATCACCTGTTGCTGGGTATCTTGTGTTTTTTTTGTTTTTTGCAACTTTGAAAGTGTAGCGCCGTCTATAGGCTAATTGTTAAACTATTTTTTATTTGTTTAGAAAACGTTCGCTCATGAGGAACATTTTAGTCCAAACCTCGTACGATAAATAATTGTTTTTTTTTTTTGTTTTTTTTTTTTTAATTGAATTTTAAAGTGGTCAAAGACTTTTGGCCTACCCTTTAAATTTAAATTCCTTTGTGTGTATGATGAGATCATATATTTGTGCTCCTACAAAAGAATTATAAATGATGTTATATACATCATCTTCGGTAGGAGACATGCCATCAATGACCAGTACAACATAATTATTATATTCCAAATTATATTGCAAAATTCTTTAAATGTCCCGATAGTTGAGTGCTACAAACTCCATATCTGATGTTGAGGTCACCGATGAAATAGTGAAGCAGTAAAATAATTTGCCTGTTTTCCTGTTAAAGTTAGTCCAATAATTCAGATTTTTTTTTTTTTTTTTTTTTTTTTTTGCATTTTATGAACTTATTTTTACCACATTAATAGAAAAAGTTAAAAATATTTTTTGTTTGAATATAATTTCTATATTTCTTAACATTTTGCAACGTCTATAATGAGGCATCTTATAAGAATTGCGAGGGTGGGAGAAAAGTACCGTTTGTGCTCATTTCTTAGGTCAATTTTGTACAAAAAAACTGCCATATAACGTGGTCGCCAGAAGAAAAAACTTGGTCGCCAGTGGCTGCCTGGCGACCGCATTTGTTAAGCCCTGGTTGGGGGTATTTAAATTTGAGTTTTTTTATGTACGCAGACGATAATTTGTGGCAAAAATTGCAATTTATCTATAGTAGAACAAATTTTGAAAGAAGAGAAAATAAAGTTGACGCGAGAGCATTATCAAGTTGTGATCTTCTATGATTTTAAAATGAGGCTAAATCAAGAAGAAAAACTTAAACTGCTAACACAATTAGCATATGGAAATGAAACTACACATCGTGTCACTGTATTCAGATGGTTTACAGAATTTAGAAGTGGTTGAAATTCTCTCTGAGATGAAGAACACACGGGAGGCCTTTGTCAGCTGTAGTCCCAGAAAATGCGTCGGCCGTACAAAAAATATTAATCGATGATCATCGCTGTACCTACCAAATGATACAGAATGAACTTAACATTAGATCCGTAGCTATACATAAAATTATTCATGAAGAACTGCGTATATTAAAAAAAATGGTTTGTCGTTGGATCCCCCATAATTTAACAGAACACCAAAAAGCGGAGCGTGTCAGAATCAGTAAAGAAACCAAATTACTTAATGATGGTGGGGACCGCATTATTTCTAAAACCAGAATTAGTGATGAGAGTTACATACCTTTTCTTAACGTTCCAACACGTCAAGAATATAAAGCATGGGTCTTTGAAGATGACTCTAAACCAACAACGGTGAAAGGCAACGAGCAATGAAAAAAGTAATGTACGCCGTGTTCTTCAGTAGTACAGGCTTTGTTGCAGCCATAAGCTACAGGGGTAAAAGTCAGTTACAGCTAATAGATACCCCACTAAGTGTCTTTCAGAATTTCTTCAAAAAGTGAATGTTAGGGGACTCATGCTTCACCATGACAGTACATCTTCTCATTCAGCAAGGGTTGTAATCAACTTTCTTGAACAACAACAACAACATCAAAGTAATAGAACATCTAACCTATTCTCCTTATCTTGCTATGTGTGACTTTTGGCTGTTTTTCAAGCTAAAAAAATTACATAGGTGTCATTTTTGTTTCGAAGATGAGATTGATAAGGCTATAAAATCATATTTTTCATCTATTCCAAGAAATAAATGGCTTTAGGCATTTAAAATTTGGAAAATCCGCCTACAAAAGTGCATTGATCTTAGAGGGCCTACTTTGAACACTTCTAAGAGTTGATAAGTTTAACTTTACCATTTAGCTGTATCTCCAAAATTTTAGTTTGATCCTTGTATACAGGTTGGTCTTAAAAAGAAAAGTTTGCTAATATGTGAGGTTATTGCAATTTAAGAAAAAAAAAATGAAATGAAATTGGAGATTCAGGTGATTTTAAGATATGCGTTCGAGAATGAAGGGAAGAACAATCATTGAGCTCTAATACTTACGGTTACAGTGGCAAAATTTCGAAAATTTTAAATAGCAGTAGCTACTTTATTTTATCTCGCGAAATGATCTTCAGAGTGAAAAAGTTTAAATGGCGCTAAAACATTACTTCAAGCACTAAAGCTAACTGAAAGAAGAGCAGTATGAACAACAAGTAAGCTCGGACAGTGGATAAAAAACAAAACATTTTAGTCGGATTATAAAATTTCCAAATGTCTACATTCACATGTGATGATACTGTGGGCAACAAATAAATCATAGCATGAAGACTATGGATTGACTAATTGATGTTTAGTGGGGTTTTTAATGTTATACACACTTAGCAATTTGGCGTGTATACCTTGTATTTTAATTATCCCACAAGAAGAAACACATTGAGATTTGTTCGAATGACCATGGCGAACACGGAAATGTGAAATAGTGGTAGATTATAATATCTCCAATGTTCTTTTGGAGCATGTGAAGCATCCACTGCTCTTTGTTGCTTTTGTTTATACCGCCGTATTTAGTGCAACAGGTACCTTTTCAATGACATTTAAGGTTTTTCATTCTGAAGACCACTTAGCGATATAAAAGTGGATATTGAATTTGCAATTGTGAAAATTTTTTCACTGTAACACAACTGTTAAGGCCTTATTATTGTTCCTTACCCCATTCTTCATCCTATACCTTAAATACCCAATCCCCAGTTTCAGCCTGTTTTCTTGAATAATATGGCCACTAAGACCACATATATCGGCCATGTTCTAATGACAACTGTGTATGTCAGACCTGATCTAAATAAATGATTTATATTCGATCCAAGGAAGTTTTTTGACGTAATGCAGTCACACGTCTCTTCTTTAATTCAACGCAAATAATTACAGATTAAACTTCTCAACTGCTGTATACTTAGAGGTAACAAAGTAACATGTGTCAAATGTAGTAACATCACAAGATCTAATGAAAGCCTCAATTTTTCTGTTGAATACAGCTTTCGATTACTACACTTAAACCATCATGTCACTTCATTTCAGTATTTAAAAAAAAATGCAGTCCATTTTATTTATACACACTTTGTTGATAAAATGCTTCCTATCTACTTTGCCAATCCTAAACCTAATTTGTGTCAACTCAATCTGTCTAAGCAATGACTTAGATTAGATTTAATCTCCGCTTTTCATGCTGTAAGCATGTTGCCAGCTGTGATTTACTTAATGGTTATTTTTGGAATCGTATGTTCACATGTGTCTAGGATACTTTTTCTTTTTTGTCTGGACTCAATCAAAATACTCTCTGACATCTTTTCATAACGAAAATCGTATTTGATGTACTTACATTCTAATCCATATGTGCTTCATTTCCTTAAAGCTTTTCGGTTTTTAACTTTAATCGTCTGTTTACTTTAATTTTGACTTTTGCTTTTTAATATTACATATGTCTGTCTACAAATAGCATGAAATACTAGGACATAAACCTCTTAAATTAATATCTAATACTATTATAAGTCAAGAGGAGACTAATGGTCTTATAATAATAATTTTCGATAGAACATTTTCTATCGCAAAGCTGATTTTGTAAATTTGTTGTGACATATAGTTTACTACTTACTGGGATTTTTTTTTTAGAAATGTATATTTGTTATTCTTGAATTTATTTGTGCTCATTTCATAAATGCTACGGAAATCATATCAATTAATTTATAAAGCTGACTCGAGCTTATTACAAACATGAAATAAGTAAAATGACTTAAAATTGGTAATCAGAGTTTGTCAAAATATGAGCATTCTGAGTATAATATTCAGAGTCACTTTTAAATGAATATGTTAAGAAAAATGTTAATATTTATAATAGAAATTATTTAAAAGTTTTTCTTTTTTTTAGACTGAATAGCCAATAAATATTTCATAAAAATAACTATTAGATAATTTTTTTATTAATAAATGTCTAATAAAATGTATTTTGTCAATTCTTTGCAATATTATTTAAAACGAATTTTCTTAAGAGTAATTCAGAGTGTTGATAAAAATTCTCTCAAAATATTTGTTAGTAATTCTATGTTTTGTGATATTTTTAACTAAAAACTTTTCTTAAACGCTATTACAGAAAAAAATATTTGTTAACTTTTTTTTTTAATGTCCCCAGTCCTCCTTTTTTATATCCGATTACACCCTTCTTAAACTAGTACGAAGTAATCAACTCATGGAATAATATTCATGGCTGTTAGTACGTATGTGGAATGGCTGTTTTTATTTTACCTTAAGGTTTTTTTTTCCCTTAAAAAATTCAGTGTATTTTTTTAAAAGCTTGTAATTTCTGACCAAAATATATATTCATTATTAATGAAATTTATGAAAGTAATAATAAATGAGTATCGAAAAAAAATATGTTAGATTCTCACTATCGATTTGTATCGTAAAGCGATGATTTTCCTATAAAAAGGAACGGCAATACTTTTTAAACCACTTAATAAATCAAAATGTGTATTTAAAAAAAGGCAATTCTCCATTTATTACCTTTTCTCTACGGCAAAATTATATTTAAAGAATAGTTTTGTCTTGTGAAAAAAAAAATTGACAGACTAAATATGTTACATTCTTATAGAGTTTCTGAATTCGATTAAACGCGACAAATAAATTAAAAGTGCTAATTAAAAAACTTTCCTTCTTTTAGTTTTGTTTAATACATGGCATACAACTTATGAAGCTCACGTGTACATCGCAGAAAAGAATCAAAGCTAAATTATGAGTAAAATATTTGGTACTACATTTGACTGTTAAAATCATATTCTAAAAATCCCTTATTCATATTCTAAATATATTTTGATTTTTATATTTATTTCAATTTTTTTTTTTAACGAATAGGTATTTCCGTCTATCTTCAGTGAATTATAAATTATAAATTTGCAGATTCAACTATTTAATCGTTTTGTTTTGTCCTCATTTGTAAATTAAAGGAACGAAAACGAAGTTATCTTATTAGGGTGCTTTTAGTTTTTCATTTTGTCCGAGTGATACATTTCTCTGTTTTAAATACTGAATAATTCTAGAGCCAAATTTTGAGTATTCCAAAACGAAAAGTATTTTGAAAATAATTTTCCAGTCTACATAAATACATTTCTGTATAATTTTCAACAATTAAATGTTAAATTAAATATTGGCCTTACTAAGTTTTAATACAGTTAAAACATGTTGTAATTAATTGAATATTAATATTACTAAAAGCCCTCCACCATATTATCCTTTTATTAAATTTGAAAAACTATCCAGACTAAAAAGAAAAAAAAAGAAGAAGAAAAGAAAAGAGTATTTTATATCAATTTTCTATTTGTGGTACTAAATTCCTTTCTGGTACAATACTGCTAAACAAGGTTCACACATGCAAAAAAATATGTATATATTTTTTAGTTTAAAACTTTGACACCATAATGTTTTTTTTTTTTTTTTTTTTTTTCCCTTGTCCAATTTATTTTGTTGTTTAATGTGCACAAAGATATTGTTACAAACAAAAATGTGACTTTAGTTTATTTGTAAAGAGACATCATGTAAGCATTCATGCATTTTTTTCTAAAATGTTTATATTTGGGTAATTTTTAAATTATCTGATTTCGTTAAGAAAAAACATCACAAAGCATTATTTTACAAAAATCCATGCAAATGATTTTTCCATAGATACTGGTAAATGGCAAGCCATTTTATTTGTGATGAATAAAATTTTGTCTTTGTAATTTATCTATCAAACAGTATTAATTCCAATAAAAATAAATATCTTGTATGTTCCACATTTAAATTTGTGTTATTTAGGTTATTTTTAAATTATTGATTTCGTTAAAAAACAAATATTATAAAAAATCATCACAAAGCATTATTTTACAAAAATCCATGCAAATGATTTTTCCATACATACTGGTAAATGACAAGTCATTTTATTTGTGATGAATAAAATTTTGTCTTTGTAATTTATCCATCAAACAGTATTAATTCCAATAAAAATAAATATCTTGTATGTTCCACAAACAAATTTAGGTTATTTAGATTATTTTTAAATTATCTGATTTCGTTAAAAAAAAAAAATATTAAAAAAAAAAAAGCATCAAAAAGCATTAGTTTACAAAAATCCATGCAAATGATTTTTCCATAGATACTGGTAAATGACAAGCCATTTTATTTGTGATGAATAATTTTTTCTTTATAATTTATTTATCAAACAAACAGTATTAATTCCAATAAAAATAAATATCTCGTATGTTCCACAAATAAATCTAAATAATATTCAACGGATATTTCCTGCCTAATAATCAATTATGCAATTCAGTGTGTGAGTATTAGTCATGCATACCTGGAACTTAGTAACAAGTTAAATATATATATATATATGAAGAATAAAAAATGCAAAATTTATCAAAATAATTGAATTCTGTGAATACAGACTAAAGAATGTATTAGAATACTACAACAAAGACGTTACAAATCATGCTTCATTTATTTGAATTTCTTTCAACCTCCTTTTTTCTTAGTCTGAATAGATCTAATCTGTTTTTAGCCTTTGTTCAGAAGCCTTTGAGCCGGCTTTTCTGTCAATGGATGTTAAAAGCGTCGACACTATTGATAAAAAAAAAAGCAGAGTAATTTGATTTGTCACAAACTTTAATGATACGTCATTAACAATTGAACTTTAAAAATTCTGCTTCTTTCATGTCATTTTCGCCTTTAAATGTTTATAAAGGATGCTTGTTTTCGAATACGAATTTAATAATTTTTATCCAGAAATTTTATTTGGTTTTATTTTTATTAGCAGTCATTATACGCAGATATTATCGTTTTGTTCATCCTTTCGATTCTAAATAATAATAATAATAATACAGAAGCACGAAGAATTGGTCAGTTAAGGTTCTTGGCAGTTCCACTCATTTTGATATTTGAAGAACACAAAAACGTTACGATATTCGGTTTGCTTCCCTTTGTGTTTAAATAAACTGGTATGCATTCTCTACATTTTAGATTTTTAAGATGGATCGAAAAGTTAACCCAATTATAACGGTAACTAGTATAGAGTATTTTCTAATCATACTGGTTTAAAGAAAGAAAAGAAAAAAATAGGCTCTATTGCTTGATTTCTGTAATTTTTGTTATACATATGGCTGCTAGCATTAAATAGGAAAGGAAGAAATGCACGCAGAATATTATTTATTGATTTTTTTTCTTTTATTATTCCTCTTTTAACTCTGATTTATTAACTATTCATGCTTTACCGATAGTTGAATCAGTAAATTTATTGAGATGTGTTAGTTTTTTCGTTCTTTCTTTCTTTCTTCTTCTTTATTTTTTTTTTTAGACTAATGAGCATGTGTTACAGATACGAAATTTAGACAGTCGAGGACGCAGAGTGAAAAACATCTGACTAAACTTTATTTAGCTAGTTTCCATTACAAAAAATAAAACTTACCTATTGCAAACGTTCGGAGGGAACCAATTCCGGAAAATTTTGGGATATATTCACTGATCATGATCCCCAGAGCTCAAAACACCCTCTGTCCAATTGTTGATTTATATATATATATATATATCTGATTTTTGTCATGCACTCATATTTATCAACCGATTTAGATGTGACTGTGTACAGGACTTACCAAGATCTCGACCGATTTCGTTGGCCAGCTTCATCCACCACCTTGTTTCAAAATGGTGGTCTCTTAAAGATTTAAAATTAAAAAAGATGTAGAGAAAAATTAGAAATCCAATTCAAGGATTACGGAGCATGTTTTGTTTTCCTCTATCTTAAAAAATGGTTGAGATATAGGAGTTTGAAATTTTAGGTGGCTGATTTTTCCATAACCAGGTTTCTTTTATGAGCTTTAGAAAAGGTGTGATTTCTCGCAAATTTACTTTAATTGTTGTAACCATTGTTGCTACTCTTTTCACTTTCCCTTTCATTGCTTAATACTTTTTCATTTTTTTTTTCACACATGTAATTTTATTTTAATTATGTATTTATTTATTTATTTATTTATTTATTTATTTATAACTCTCTAATAAAATATTATTATTATTATTATTATTATTATTATTATTATTATTATTTTAACGTTCTGGCGAAAAGTGTAGAAATAATTCAGTTTTAATAAATTGAACTTGGATAGTTATGCTAAACATACTAAACAAAGCGTAAAGTGTAAAAATAATTTAGTTTTAATAATAAGTTGTTGGTATATTTAGTGTTAACAAAACAAAATAAATAATAGAAGTTGAAAAAATATAGGACAATTAAATTAAAAAATAATGATAACTTTAAAATGAAAAGAAATAGAGCTGTCTTAACTTCCAGAAGTAACATTATTTTCTAAGGAACTTGATACTATATGCCACTATATCAAATAACATACCTGTTATAATAAAATTTTCGGCGCAAATAAATCCCGCTAACTACCCTTCAGCGTCACTTCTCTGTCATAATTTAAAACAATTTATATGTGGGTCGCTTCCTTCACAACATATATAAATAAATTCTTATTATTATAACTCTATAATTGTCAACATACCTTTCTCGAAATAGAGCAACAGAAGAAGGAAAAGCTTAAGAACTCCTGACTTGTCAGAACATTCTATCAACTTGTAGGATAAATGTTTTCTTGCCTGGGACGGATTGTTTTTTTTTTCTTTTTTTCTGTTTTATTTATCAATTTTCTTCATATTTTTTTCTTGAGTTCTCACTAATCTGTTTTTAGCGTTTGTTTCCGCCACTTAGGGGAGGGGTGGTACAGGAGAAGAGTTGAGTGACAAAGCAGACGACCGATGAATCAGGGAGAAAAATGTGAGATGGGTGAAAGAGAGGGTTGTTAAAAAAAGATCCCAGTTAAGTTTCGACTCCGAGAGGAGAGACTTCAGATGTTGACAGTGTAGAAAAGACAATTTTGTTATTTTTTTTTTTCACCCTTTGGGAAAACAATTTGGTTGACGTTTGAATCCCGTTTTCCATTAATGTTTTTACAAGTGTTATGTGTTTCACAACACGAGTTCTCAATGAAACTCATTATAGGAAACAAAATAACTCTTTGCTGATGTTCTCGATAAATGTATTTGGTTTTAATTTCTGTTCATATGGTTTTAAAATGAAAATATTTTGTCTCAGCTTATCCAGTCATGAACGTAGTATTATGTGACAAATTATTTTATCCCAATCAAAGCCTTGTTTTTATATGAATTTTAGGTGTAAATCGATATTTATAGACAATTTTGCATATTCTCAGACGTATTAACCCCTTGAAGGGCACTGGTATATTATATATACCACTTAATTTTAATCCAAAAATGCCACAATGATACCAGAATTTTATAATCAAATTTTAAAATTATAAGGTACATGACGGAAAGCTTTTACTTATTTTAAAATAAATTCGTTCGTGAATCTTGGTGTCAACCAATCGTTTCAATATTTTAGCTCCAAGAGTACTTTGCCTCTGAAGGGGTTAATTCACTTTCAGATGTTGACGTTGACAGGGTAGAAAACACAGTTTTACTAGATTTTTTTTTTTTTTTTTTCACTCGTTGGGAAAATAATTTGGTTGACGTTTGAATCACGTTTTCCATTAATGTTTTTACAAGTGTTATATGTTTCCCAACACGAGTTCTCAATAAAAGTCATTGTAGGAAACAAAATAACTATTTGTTGATGTTCTGGATAAATGTACTTGGTTTTAATTTATCTTCATATGGTTTTAAAACGAAAATATTTTGTTTCTGGTAAAATTGTCATGAACGAAGCATTATTATTTGACAAATTATTTTATCTTAAATGAAACCTTATTTAATCTGAATTTTAGATATAAATCGATATTTATGACGTTTTTGTTTATTTATGATGTTTTACGTCACTTTTTTAGGCCTCGCAACATATAGTCGCTACCATGTCAAACTATCGAATGTGAAAAAATGCATTTTGCATTAGCTTAAACAAATGGGCCGATTGGCACCACTAAATGTTATTAGAATTCATCGCCTAATAAGAATACTAATAAATTTTCTGGCTTTTTTATTTATTTAGAGATGTCGAATTCCCACCGGAAATTTTGAGTGAAAATTTTTTACTGTAAGTTTTCAAGAAATGTTTGTCATTAAATAAAGTAAAAATTTCCCTTTAAATTTTCTGGTATAAGTTCGGAGTTCCTGAATGCAAAAGAATGCCAAACTGGCAAGCCTGGTGAAGAATACTATTAAAATTTAGAGGTGAAAATCGGCTCATTTTTAAAAGTAATGAAAAATGTATTTTTTCACATTCGATAGTTTGACATGGTAGCAACGATATAGGGGAAAAATAACGTTCCAACCACTATTTTGAAAAAAAAAAAAAAAAAAAACTTTATTATATATTTCTATTGCATATGAAATTTATTCTGAAGATTACTGATTAGGGATACTGCTAAGAGCAATAATTTTTTTTCCTATATGCTGCGAACCCTGCTTTCAGATGTTTACAGTGTAGAAAATGCAATTTTATTACAGTTTTTTTTTTTTTTCATTCTTTTCAAAGAACAATTTCGTTGACGTTTGAATCCCTTTTCCATTCATGTTTTTACAAGTGTTGTGTGTTTTCCAACACGAGTTCTCAATGAAAGTCGTTATAAGAAACAAAATAATTATTTGTCGATGTTTTCGATAAATGTATTTGGTTTTAATTTTTCTTCATATAAGTTTTAAAATGAAAATATTTTGTTTCGGGCAAACCTGTCATGAACGAAGCATTATTATGTGACAAATAATTGCATCTGAATTGAAGCTTTGTTTTAAACTGAATTTTTAACATAAGTACAAATTTATAGACATTTTTGTATACGTTCAGACGTATCAGTTCACTTTCAGATGTTCACACTGTAGAAAATACCTTTTTTTTTTACCCTTTGGAAAAACATTTTGGTTGACGTTTGAATCCTTCCATTAATGTTTTTAGACGTGTTGTGTGTTTTCCAACACGAGTTCTCAATGAAGGTCATTATAGGAAACAAAATAAATCTTTGCTGATGTTTCGATGAAAGCATTTAGTTTTAATTTATTTTAATATGGTTTTAAAATAAAAATATTTTATTTCATAAAAATCTATTATGATCGAGGTATTACTACGTGACAAGCTATGTAAATTGAATTTAAGCCTTGTTTTAATATGAATATTTGATATAAATATATCGTTTTTGAATTTTTCACAAAAGTTGAGGCATATGTATAAGTTTACTGACAGATGTTGGTGACAGAGCAGGAAAAAAAAATTGTTAATTTATTTCACCTTTGGAAAAATAATTTGGTTGACGCTTGAATTTTGATTTCTGTTAATGTTTTGAAAGATGTTATGTGTTTCATATAAAAGATTTTTTCAATGAAAGTCATTATAGTAAACAAAATGACTTTTTGCTGATATTTTGTACAAATGTATTTGGTTTTTTAACTTATATCACTATGTTTTTAAAATAAAGCTTTTAATAAAACTCTTCCATGATTGAGATATTATTGTATGACAAATTTTATTACCTTAATTTAAGCGCACTTTTGAAGATTAAAAAAAAAAAGATTGTAGTAGCTACGTTTTGACTCCAAGAAGAGAGACACTTAGCCTTTAGATGTTGACAATGTAAAAAAGATTGTATAGTTACGTTTTGACTCCAAGAGGAGAGACTTCAGATATTGACAATGTAGAAAAGACTAAATTTTTTAACACTATTAGTTATAAATTGTAACAGTTTTGAAATTTTCCACAAAAGTTCAGACCTAAAAGTCTATTTATTGCCAGGTGTTGGTGCCAGTGTCGAAAAAATAATTTTGTTCCTTTTTTCACCTTTCTGGAAAGCAATTTGGTTGACGCCTGGACCTTGTTTTCCATTTATAATTTCATAAGATGTTAGGTGTTTGCTTTACAAAACGAATTCTCAATGAAAGTCATTATAAGAAACAAAATAACTCTTTGCTGATGTTTTCTATAAAAGTAATTGGGTTTAATTTATTTTAATATGATTTTAATTAAAAAATATATTGCATTTCATGAAATCCTATCATGAACAAAGTAATATTGTGTGATAAGTTATATTATCTGAAGTTATGCCTTGGTTCTTAATGTTGATTGGTTGGTGTCGTGTCCTTGCTTTCATGTTAATCTTAGACATAAATTGAAAATTGTAGACTTTTTTCTATCCGATTTTAATTGTGTAGAAAAGACAATTATGTTAGTTTGTTTTTTCTTTCACTGTTTGTAAAAACAATTTGTTTGACGTTTGAGTCCTATTTCCCATTCACGTTTTTACAAGTAATATGTTTATACAAGTAATAGGTTTTTACAAGTAATATGTTTATACAAGTAACATGTTTTTACAAGTAATATGCATTACACGACACGATTTCTGAATGAAAGTCTTTATAGGAAACAAAATAACAATTTGCTGATGTTTTCTGTAAATATATTTGATTTTAATTTCTCTTAGTATGGTTTGAAAAAGAATTTTTTTTATTTCAGCAAGCTCTGCCATGAACGAAGTATTATTATGTGACAAGTTATATTATCTGAAGTTAAGTCTTACTTTAAAAGGGAATTTTAGATATAAATTGGCATTTTTAGCCTTTTTGTATAAATTCACTGTTAATCGTAGACAGTTTAGAAATTTTGTTTGATCTTTTTCACCCTCTGGATGAACAATTTGGTTGACAATTGAATCCCATTTTCCATCAATGTTTTTACCAGTGGTATGTGTTTCCTAAGACGAGTTCTCAACGAAGGTCATTATGAATAACAAAATAACTTTTTGCTTATGTTTCCCATAAAATACTTGGTTTTAATTTATTTTAATATGGATTAAAAAAAAATTCATTTCATAAAATCCTGTCATGAACTAGGTAATATTGTGTGATAAGTTATAAGTTAAAACTTAATTTAATGTTAGTTGCTTAGTATCGTGTCCGTGCTTGCATGTGAATTTTAGATAAAAATTTATTTTTTTACAGTTTTTCTGTATGAATTCACTACCAGATGTTGACTGTGTGGAAAAGGCAATTTTTTTTTTTCGCCGTTTGAGAAAACAATTTCGTTGACATTTGAATCCCCTTTTCCGTTATCTTAGTATGGTTTTAAAAGAAAAAAAGTATTATTTCAGCAAGCCCTGCTATGAACGAAAAATTATTATGTGACAAATTATATTATCTGAAGTTAAGTCTTACTTTAAAAGGAATTTTAGATATAAATTAATATTTTTTTTTTTTTTTTGCTTTTTGCATAAGTTCACTGTGAAACTTAAACAATTTATAAAAGACAATTTTGTTTGATCGTTTTCACCCTTTGGATGACCCATTTGGTTGATATTTCAATCACGTTTCCCATTAATGTTTTTAGAAATGTTATGTATTTTCCAACATACGATTTCTTAATGAAAATCTTTATAGGAAACAAAGTAACCGTATTAAAGTATTATTGCGTGACAAGTTATATTAATGGAATTTAAGGTTTGCTTTAATGGGAATCTTAGATATAAATTGCTGCTTTTAGAATTTTTCGCAACAGTGAGATGTATAAGTTCACTGTCAGATGGTGACAGTATAGAGAGGATAATTTTTTTTCACTATTTGGGAAAACAATTTGTTTAACGTTTGAATTTCGTTTTCTATTAATGTTTTTAAAAGTGTTATGAGATCTTCAACACGATTTCTCAGTGTAAGTCATTAAAAGAAAGAAAAATACTATTTACAAATGTTTTCCATAAAATTACTCGATTTTAATTTATATTTACACGGTTTTAAAATAAAAAAAATATTTAGTTTCATAAAAACGTGAGTGGATCGAGATATTATCGCATGAGAAGTTATTTCATATGAATTTTGCGCGTTGTTTTAGTGTTATTAAAAAATTCCACCTAAGCTTCGATTCCAAAGAGGAGAGACTTCAGATGTTGTCAGAAAAGACAATTTTTCAAGCTTTGGGAAAACAATTTAGTTGACGTTTGAGTCCCGTTTTCCATTAATGTTTTTTCAAGGTGTTAGGTTTTTCCAACACGATTTCCTTATGGCAATCATTGTAGGAAAAAAATTACTCTTTACAAATGTTTTATATAAAAGTACTTGATTTTAATTTATCTTAATATATTTTAAAATAAAATATTTTATTTCATTAAAACGTGCGAGGATTGAGGTATTATTGCATGACAAGTTATTTTATTTGAATTTTATGTGTTGCATTAGTGTTAATACAAAATACCAATTAAACTTCGACTCCTGTAAGAGAGAGAGAGAAACTGCAGATGCTGACAGAAAAGAATATTTTTCACCTTTTGAGAAAACTTTTTGGTTGACGTTTGTATTCCATTTTCCTATAAAGTTTTTACAAATGTTATGTGTTTTCCAACATGAGTTTTCAATGAATGTCTTTACAATGTAAAATAAATCTGTTAATTTTTCAGAAATGCCAGTAAAAAAAAACGTTTATTTTACGGTAATAGTATGCATTAATTACGAACGTTCTGTTATTTTAACAGATTTTGCCCGTAACTTCGTAATAAGTACAGATTATTTTCGTAAAATAAACTTTTTTTTTTTTTTTTTTTTTTTTTGCTAGTTTTCTGACTGACAGTTTTTTTTTCTTTTTTTTTTTGTGAAATCAACAGTTTTTTTTACAGTATATAGAAAACAAATGTCTTGTTTTTGCAGTCTTGATTGTGTCTTCTGAATTCTGAATAATAAACTGTATTTTCCTTGTAACTTAATATTTGGCATCCAACCACAAATTTCCTCTACTATTAATTTTTTTACTTGGCGTAACATAAAATCTTAACTGGTATGAGTTGAATATTGCATTATTTTATCTTTTCCTGTGGAATGAAGAATATATCAAAGTAACGCATTTTTCATTTTTCAATTTTTAATTTATTCTTCTACGTGTAAGAAATCTTTATTAATCAATTTTATTCCAAAACGTTATTGACAAAAACCTGTAACAGCATATGCATTTAATAAATGAAATAATATTCTGTAAAAAATTACCGCAGGTTATTAAAAAAGATCCTAGTTAAGGTTTTATTTCGGAAAGAGAGACTTCTTAATGTTGACAGTTTAGGAGTAACATATTTTTTCTGCCTTTGGTAAAGCAATTTGGTTGACGTTTGAATCACGTTTTCTATTAATATTTTTACAAGTGTTAAATTTGTCTCAACACAAGATGAAAGTCATTATTGGAAAAGAAATAAGTAGTTCTTAGACGATGCTTTCTATTTATGTATCTGGATTTAATTTATCTCATTATGATTTTAAAATTAAAATGTTTTTTTCCCTCCATTACGGCTAGTCAGAGAGAGTTATTATTTGTATGGCAAACAATTCTGCTTGAATTAAAACTTTGATTTTGTTTTGCCATGAAAGAGAATTACATAGTTGTCAAACGTTAGATTTTTGAGTATCGCTATTTCCAAAAATTCAACATTGTCTAATTTATAATTGTAAATTTTTGGCATTAAAAAAGGAAATTGGAAAAAGTGGTGCTAAAAAAATTTGGAAATTGCGAATTGGAAAAAGTGGTGCTCAAAAATCGGTGGCATCTATACACTATGGAAATATTAATTTTTATTTAGAATTTTACTATTATTACACAGTTGTCAAACGTTACTTACGTTTACTTAAGTTACGATACTTAAGTTTCAATTCGATTTTTTTTAAAGCTAAAAAATAAAATTTCTAAAATACTTCGCAATACCAGCTGTGCAACTTTTTTTTTTTCAATGTTTCTTTCCAAAGCTTATCTGTCGAAAAAGTATTTTTATTAGGCTCCTTTTTTCACCCATTGAGAGAATAGTTGATGTTTGAATAAACGTTTACCATTAAAAATTTTACGAATGTTCTGTGTTTTGCAACATTTTTTACGTGTTTATCAGCTCTCACTGAATGTCAATGTTGGAAACGTAATAACAGCTTTCTGGTGCTTTCTATAAATTCACTTGGTTTTAATTTATCGCAGTATTGTTTTAAAAATTATTTTATATATGTATATTTTATTTCATTTCGTAAGATTTATTTTTAGAAGGTTATTTATAGAATGGTAAGTTAGTTTGTATTAAAATTGCAGTGGTGGAAGAGATGCACAGCAGTGGGCCGATTGTCACCACTAAATGTTAATCGTATTTTTCGCCTTCTTAAATCGGAGAATTTCTGTCATTAAGTAAAGCGAAGAATTTTGTTAAAATTTAGTGGTGACAATCGGTTTACTGCTGTGCATCTTTCCTACCACTAAAATTGTGCCCAGATGTAGGTTTAGGATGAAAGTTGATAATTTTGAAATTTAGTTTACAACTTCAAATCATTAACATTCCATTTATTACAAAAGTAAACAATTGGATTTTTACTTAAATTTTTCTGTTTCTTAATCTTTATTCTTTTCTATACCTTTTTTTCTTTCATTTAATATTTATTTGATGACATAAAAAAAAAAAAAAAAAAAAAAAAAAAAAAAAATGTGAGAGAACGTGCATAAAATGATTTTTATTCGATGATTCCATGAAGTGTTTACATTTAAGAAATCATATTTTCTTGTAAATGTACCACCTGATATGAATGGCTTTTAAATTTCCAATCAAACCACCCACTGTTTTCATAACTTTTCACTTGCTTTAATATGCTATTAAACCATGCCTTAATATGAAATTAACGTCATTGTTGCTATTGTCAATTTCACTTGCCTGAATTACGCAATTAAAACCACCTTTCATTGTAAATGTACTGTTTTATAGGAATGTTTAATAATTTGAAATTTAACCATACATATTATTTCATATTTTATTACTTGCATTGTTATACAATTAAACCATACCTTAATATGGAAATAAAATCATAGTTATTATCATCAATTTTATTTGTCTTAATATGTAATAAAATCTTTATTTTCTCAAAAAAAAAAAAAAAATCTTTAAAATTTAAAATCTATTCACTCACCGTTTTCTATAAATTCTTTCCCCAAAATTTTTCAAAAACTTTGAGAGGTTTGATCCCATTATTTTAAGTTTAAAAGGGATCAACGAAATTTTCTGTTTGATACACGTACACGATTCATTTCATTAATTTATGGTGTTTTTTTTTTAAGAGTTATTATGAACGGTTTTAGTGTGTGTGTGTGTGTGTTTTTAATTAATATGCGATAAATGTGCTATGGTTTTCTAATCAGTACTTGATTCTTTACGTAAGCATCAGTGCTGCCTCAATCGAAAAGTCTTTTAGCTGAATATTTCTGATACATAGCTAGATTTTCTAGAGTGGCCATAAGATATTTTGATTGACTTCATCATTAATTAGGTCTCTATGAGTTTGTGAATCAATATGTCCTTATAAAGATGTCATTTATATCTTCTTAATATTTATGATTGTTTATGCATTACTCTCTTTTAAAATTCGGAAGTTGTTGGAACATCCCTATATGAACAATCTTTCTATCGAAATGGCGTAAAAATAAATAAATAAAAACAGAGCCTATTTATTTGTATATCACTGTGTCTTTTTTTCATTTAATCCTTTATATTGAATGTAAGTAAAACAACCAATACCTCAAAACAATTCACGGCTTCACTGTTACGAAGAATTTTCTAAAAAAGGATGTAAACATATTTCGAAATAGAGAAATAGAGGGAATTTTCATTAGTTAGTTTTGAAAGAGGGGAATTTTCATTGAAACACAGGTATAATATACCTTGATAGTATTGAAAGAAAAGCCCTGCTTGACATCACTTCATCTTCCACTGAAGATAAAAAATACTAGTGTGAGGTACAAATGCATAAATAAAGGCTTAATTTCTCTAGAAATAGTATAAATTTATTGTTCGAGAAATAATGTAAAAAGTTTCAAGTAACAATATTTCGTTTACTTCGAAGCAAATTAATTTAGTTTGTATTTATGAATATGAAAATCAAATTTTTCAAATGTTTAAAGTCTGTAAGATTACAAATTATTCCTTACATTCAAAGTCTTTTATTTAACGCAGTTTTTGTTAACTATTATTATTTTATGGAAAACTTGAACTTGTAATTGAACTTCCACGACATGCTTAAATTATAATGATTAAAAAAATCTACCTTTTTTACTACAAAAACAAAATATTCCATTACGACGATATACTAAAACAAAACAATTTAATATAATTTGTAAGAAAAAAAGCAATTCACATGTTTTTTTTATTAATACGTATTTATATTTATTAAATCTTCTGTTTTTATTTTTCCCATTAAATGAAGCAGATGATATTTTTTAGAATATCTTCTTTGGAGTAGACATACTCTTTAAACTTTCTTCTAAAGATTCTATTCGTGATCGGTTTTTATTTTGTTAGCTTTTCCTTCATAAAAAAAAAGCTCATGACCCTGATAATGAAAAAAGTACTTTTATTATTATCTTACAATATTCGGAAATTCACATTTGCAAAATAATCAAAAGATCATTTATCTAAAGATCTTAAAATTATTCGCATGCAATGATTGCAAATTACTGATTTCAAGGAAAACCTTTTTAATGAATGTTGAATGCTTTAGGAATTAATCTTCTTGTTTTGAGCTGCTGAGACAGACAAGGAAAGGTTAAACAAACTGCAACTAATCAAGAACTAAAAACAACTTTTTTTCACAACTTGAGTATCTGTAATGTTTAATGGTGTAAAAACTTCAAGTTTACTTAACATGTGTATGGTAGATGTAAGCGTTAATAAACTTGATATCAGGAGGTACTTCACTTTTTAGCATGCCGGAACTGCTACTACAACTTACAAGAAAGAAAGAAAAAAAAGGAGAGAAGTATCTTCACTCATAGAGCGTTAATCATGACACATATCTTCTCAAACCCATCTGGAAGTGTCGGATGAAATCAAAGCCAACTAACATACCGACAGCATCGTAGACTGTTTCTTTCCACATTCCACAAATCATTTCTATGCTCCTCTTGTATAATTAGAAACATCCTCCTGATCTTTCTGCTGACAAAAAACATCTTTGACATCGGAGATTCGACAATCACTCAGGAGAGTAAACGAAACATCTTGTAAGCATTCTTGCCAAAGAGCTACATCCATACCCTCCTACTTCTTGTACTTACATAAACACGTCTATTTTAGAAACTTTTCTTTTTTACCGTTTGGCAGTGATAACATTACTTGTGTTTCTGTGAACCGTCTCATTTAGCAGGGATTTGGCATGGTGTCTAAAGAAGGAGGGCGTAGAGGGCGATTCGCCCCAGTCCCCGAAGGAGCCAAAGGGTTACATGAGTGTATTTTTAGTTGCTCATTAAATCTTGGGATGGGTTAGGTGATAACGGCAACTTCTGTGATATAATCTACAGCCATCCTTATTTTAGAATGAATAAAATAGACGATAATATATAAATCAAGCTGATGCTAGAGAAGAATGAATTGTTGAAAACTGCTTATTCGAAAGAGTAAATAAAGAAAGAAAAGATAGGAAAGGAAAAAAAAATAATGGTATTTTTTTGCTTTAGATCGTTATCTAAATTGATGAACGTCACTAGAGTTCTTCATATGGGGCTATGTTAAACATAAAGTATGCAGTGATAGACCAAAAAATCATACAACAGTTGAAAACAAAAAAAATGTGATAGGATTGGTTATTGAGAACTTTGAGCAGAGATGTTGTTCAATAGTCTCCTCAGATGGAAAATTTTTCAGAAATTCCTCTTTTATTTCCCTTCATTTTCATATATAAATCTTGAAATCTTGAAATAAAAATCTTTTCCGTTCAACACTTATTCATTATTTTCAATGGCGAAATCCAGTGAAGCACCTAGTATATCTATTAAAAGTTTGTCTTTTATCTAACAATTTATTAAATTATTGTTTGCTCTTACTCTTTATCCAAATAAATTGAAAATGTATTACTTACGTATGCACATAACTATTTAGTCACATAGTAATTAAACTCTAAATTTAATTATGTCGAAAATTTTCGGAAATAAATATGGAACAAATCACATTTCTTTGAGTCTTTTAATACTTCTTAGCTTAACATAATAATTTTCTTCACACCAGTTGCATGAAGTACATAATTTTATTAAAGTGCTTATGTCATGTAATTCAATTATGGTATTTCAAATCATACAAATCTTGGATGTCTTTTTTACTTTGGTGCCATTATTTCATTGACATACTCGCATAAACTCGTCCCCTACGGCAGGATGAATTACGAAAATTTAAAAGTCTGATCATATAAATGATGCTGAAAAGTTATTTATAATCTATGCATAAAAGTGGAATGGATATTTTCCGCTCCTTTAAACAATAAAAATTGGTATTTGTTTCCAATTTTAATTAAGTAGTTGAACCTGTTTTTGAATACTCGTAAGAAAAGAATAGTGTAGAAAAAGTGAATGTTTATTTTCATTCTCTTGATATTACTTCTATTGTAAATGATGCAAATTACCTGAAATGAATGCGCAATGATATTTGTTACGAAACGAAATAAAATTCAATAATGATCCTCTACTATCTTGAGCTTCGCTATACACAAAGACAGACGTTTTATATTTATGTTTTGTTTAACTTCTAAAACAGTAGTCCCATGCAAATAATAAAGGATCTATGTAAAAAACTTAATCTTATTTTTCTTAACGTTTTATATAGTTTTAACTCACTGTCTTTCAATACTTGGAATCATAGGCCATTTATTATACGATTATTTTTTTCTAATTGTTCTTCTTTGAAGATAAAAACATTTACAACATTCAAAATGGTTTTTACCATTGAATTATTCAAAACAACAAAGGCATTTTTCATGATTAAATGAATAACGCCATATAAGTGCTGGAAGAAAAAGTTTTTGGGTGTATTATTTTCATGTGACTAAAGATGCCTATTAACTTTTACAACTCTTAACCTCGTGGTGTTTGTGCTGCTGAATTCACAAGCATATTTGTATGCATACAGACAAAATGGTTGTTTGATGAATACATAGGAATCATTTACCATTATGTGCAGCCAGAGACAATGCCTCTAGATCCGATTATTTAAATGAATTTCACAGGAAATATTTTCCTACAGAACTTTACATTTCTTATTCAGTTGTTTTTAACTTTAAAGGCTTCAAAGTTAGGATTAAATATACAAAGTTGCGAACGGTAAAATATTGCTCTATATACTTGCGCTGGATTTAAAATATTACTAGCTGAATGCTAAATCGAAACCGCTGTTTTTCAGCACATTTTACGCTTATTGTCCAAATGAACACAATTTTATATAAAACCAAGAGGTTATGCCCCCTGGGCCTTTTCGATGCCAACTACCAGACTTAGGATTGCTTCGCAAATAATAAATTTACCCCTCATAAGGAACATGCTGTAATCTACCTCGATAATGTATATAATTAAATATATATATATATTTACATTTGTAACTGTGGGAGCATTTATAAACAAAAAATGAAAGCGTGTACGACCAGATTGACTAAGAGAAATATTAACCACATATGTCCTGTGTATGAATGCTATAATATTTAAGTTTAGTTATTTTATTACTATATGTAATTAATGTTAGGATTACAATTACGTGCACGTTTTTACAATTTGTTTGTCTCAGAAAGAGTTTAACTTCAATGTAATCATGGCTTGAATGTATGCTTTTAATTCAATATGACTGTTTAAACCATGTAGAACTAACAAATGGTCGAAGTATGAATGAAATTTAATTTTTACTTCCTTTATTAATTCGATGTTAACAATTGGGAACATTGATCTATAAAAATTTAGGAGTATTTTTGTTTATCCCTAAAAGGGTACTTTTACTCACAATATGACTGTGATTCCTTGCTTAATGTTTTTGCTCCATTTTAACTCTGTATATGTCACAGTTTTAAACCAAATACTTCTCATTTTTTCCCCGATGCTGTTCTGTTTCTGTATAATATGCAGTATAAATGTTAGCTTTTCACAGGAAAACCTTCTTTGTCAATTTAGGTATGTCCTCGATGTTTTCTGCCATGGCTCAAAAATAGTTTTCTCCCTAAGATGAACTGCTACTCAAAATTATGAGTATGACTGCTTTTTGACTCATTTTAACTCTGTATATATCACAGTTTCCAATCGAATACTTCTTAAATCTTCTCCCTATGCTGTTTTGCTTCTGTAGAATATGCGGTATAAGTATTCACTTTTCGCGAAAATCCTTTTCTGTCGATTTACGCCTATCCTCGATGATTTTTGCCACGGCTCAAAAATAGTTTTCCCTAAGATAGGAACTGCTACTCATAATTATGACTACGACTGCTTTCTAAATGTTTTTGACCCATTTTAACTCACTACATGTCACAGTTTTCAATCAAATACTTTTCAAATATTTTTTCCAGTGCTATTTGTTTCTGTAGAATGTGCGGTATAAATGTTTGTTATATTTTCACAGAAAAACCTTCTTTGTCAATTTACATCTAACCTCGATGTTTTCGACATGGCTCAAAAATAGTTTCGCAGCATCATTAACTGCTATTTTCGTACAAGAAACACAGAAATTTATAATGATGCATCGTAAATTATTAATACCATTTCTTTAAAGACTTTTTGGCAAAAGTATATTTTTTTACATTTTATTTCATGTGTTTTTTTGTTTTTTTTTTCTAAAAGGAAATTGTAAAATCTTTTTATTTTAAAATAACAAAAATAAAATATGTTTTAGCATTGATCCACCAGAACAAGAAAGTATTAGCTATCTATAAGAAGGAAAATAAATACGTAACAGTATATATATCTCTTATATTAAACATAATTTTTACTACCTATAAAAGGAAATTCTACTCACTTCCATGACTATACGACTACTTATCAAAAGTCCAATTTTTGACACTTGTAATATTTGTCCTATTTTTATTATCTATGTGTCATTGTTTTCAATTAAATCCTTCTCAAAAGTTTTGTCAGTGCTCTTTTATTCCTATAGAGTATGCGGTATAAAGGTTAGTTTTTTTCATTGAAAAAGCTTCTTTGTCAATTTACGTCTATCCTCGATGTTTTTTTTTTTTTTTTTTTTTGCATGGTTTAGAAACAATTTCGCAGCATCATCAACTCGATGATGTAACATAAACATTCAAATTTCAGAGATATTATCCGACACAAATTCTTTTGAAAGAAATGGCGTGAAACTAAGTTATTTGACTTCGAGCTCGGGTTCTTCTTCAAAGTGCGGGCCATCTGCCAATTCTTTTGATGACTAAAGTAAAGCAGAGGTATTTTGTACGCTATCCAATGCGTCCTCCCTAGTGATCTAATTTGTCTCAAGCAAAGAATAAAGTGCGACTGTGTGTTTGATGACGTTTCATGAGAAGAGGGGAAAAAAGTGTGTTAAATTGATGATTCTCGTTTTAAGTGTTGGGACAAAATGTGGATAACATTATTAATTGGAAGACTTTCTTGTTTTGGGGTTAGCTGTGGAGAACTTTTGTTGGTTCTGACACGCTTGGTTTCATTATTTTTATTTTATTTCGTCTTTTACATTTTACACGAAGGTTGATTTTTTTTTTTCTTTATAAACTCTATTCTCTATTTGATTCTCTGTCTCTTCGTCTGCCTATCCATGTTGAACTTGTGCTTAAGATGTTGACGGTTGAAATTTATTTATAAACTCTGTCTTTCTGTCACTCCACCTGTCTCTCCATGTTACATTTGTGGTTAAATATTCACGGTTGATATATATATATATATATATATATTAATTATGAGTTATAATTATTATTTTAATTAAAATTCAAATATTTTTAAATGTTACATGCATATTAATTATATTTTTAAATATTTTTGCATGGTTGGAAGCAGTACCAAAAGAAAAATGAACCTATAAATATTTTTTTACATTAATATATATAGTTATCTAAACTTTTCCTGGTTATTTAAGCTATTTACAATATTATTCTTATATTATTATATTATGTTTAATTAAAGATTAATTAGTGGGTTTGTGTGTTGATGTTGGGGTATGTTTATAAATAATACTTTTTAACTATCAATATTTATATTCACTTCATTTTTATATGAATTGGTCATTCATTAAAAATATTAAAATTATCATAGTTGATTAATTAACATATGATTATTTTACATCATTTATAATCCTATAATATTTAGACTGCATTAAAAAATTATTATGTATTTTATTTCTTGCTTCAATTTAGCAAATTACATGTAATGTAATATAATTTAATTAAAGTGACATAAATAAATATAATTTTTAACAGTTCATTTGATTTCAAATAGACTTATTATATTTAATCGTATTCTGTTTTATTCTCTACATTTTAATATAATTTTAAGTAAGAATTATTATTATTATACATTATTGGCATTTTTATTACATACTTTTAGTATAGATGGCGGTAGCTGTAAAAAAATGTTTTTAAATGTATCAAAATCTCCTTATTTTAATTGAATTATAATAAATAAGTATCGATCGTTTAATAAAATAATATATATTTGTAATAATTTTAATTTAACTATTTATTATTATAATTATCATTCGTTTTTATTAAATTTATTAATATTATTACCATTATCTTTAGTTTTTAAATGCAATAATTTTATTTTTCAATTTGTTAAAATCGTTGATCTATTTATTTTTTTAACTGTAACTTTCACCTGGCACAGTAGATACATGTACTATTTACAACGTTTTGTTAACATGTTGAAAAATGTTATTGAAAGGGTACGTTTTGATTTTTTATATTTCATTTTGTTTCATAATTTTTCAATAAATCTCTTCATGTATATTCATAATGTTCCATTACACCTATTCAACCTATTCAAACACCTAATATTCCTATTATTACACCTATGTAATATAATAATATTGAATATATCTGTATATTGTATAATAATTATTGGTTTATCTATTATCGATTACTTGATTTAATGGTTATTATTAACAAAAGTTTTATTATGAATATATATTGTATATATCTGTAATTTCCCAATCTATTGAACTTTTGGTTAAAACGTTGTGATAATTAAGAAATATTTATGTGTTATTGGTAATTTTGATTTGACTGATAAAATTAAGCAGATATATGTTGCACACCATCCACTGCGTATTTCTTTGTGATCTAATTTGTCTCAGTCAAAGAATAAAGTGCGACTGTGTGTGGGATGATGCTTCAAGAAAAAGCGAGAACTAAATGATTTAAATTGATTATTCTAGTTTTAAACCTAGTTTTTTTCTTTTATGAAATCTTTTTGTACATTTCTCTCTCTGCCCATCTATACAGCTTCTACTTTTAGTAAATATGTTGTGATTATTAAAAAAAAATAATGTGTTGTGGATAATTTCTATACTTGGTTAAAGATAAAGAAAGATATATTGTACGCCACGCAATAGTACATCTTAGTGTTCTAATTTATCTCAGCTTTAAAATAAATCCTGATTGTGTTTATGGTGATGTTTCATTTGAAGGGAAAATGTGTGTTAAATTGATTATTATAGTTTTAAGTTCTATGCTGTGACAAAATGGGAATAACATTATAATTTCAAAGACTTTCATATGTCTTTTGGGTTAACTTCTGTTGGCCAAAATTGTGGAAATTTTTTTGAAAAGGTGTATTTTTGAGGTTTGATGGCTCATAACACCACTTACTGAGTTTAAATAATACAATAAAGTTATGTATCAGTGGAAAGATGGTTTAATCAAGAATGTAATGAAGGAAATTTTGTTCAATTATTAGTATTTAATCAAAAGTTATAGATATATAAACGAAAATAAAATAAATACAACTTGCTTAGGTTAACATGATGAAGTAGCTTTCCTTTATTTGAATGCAATCAATGAGCCTTTAGATGTGTTTTGAGAGCAATCAGGCGTAATCCTATTTTCGCAGTGAGTAAATCAGGTATCAGTAGAATTCAAATGTTGCTGTCATGCTTTGGAGGACTGTTAGGAGGACATTTTTCAGCGGTTTATGTGTTTGATATTAAAGTTGGATGTAAAACATATGGGAATTAGAAATGGTGTAAAAATATATAGAAATGGCGCAAAAAGTTGACTGCTTATCTAGAAAGCTATGTAAAATGTATTAGTAAGTGAACAAAGCTGCAGTTATGAAGAAATTGGAAGGCAAATTGGTGGAAATGTAACCAAATGTGGCAGTTTTTAAAATATTTGAAGAAGTATAAGCAGATTATATCACTACAAAATGAAACAGGTAAAATTCAGGAAAAGGTGTACATCAGCAAATAATGATACAATAATTAAAAGACAGTGCATATGTGACAGAAAAAAATCATCTGGATGTATACAAGATGAAATGACGCAAGCCATTGTGATGTTAAGTGCAAGGTCTGTTCGGCGCAGACTGCAAGGATTTGGTTTAAATGCTCCAATTCCACGAAAAAATCCATTTTTATCTCTCCAACAAAAGCTAAAAAGATTAGACTGGGCTAAAACTCATGTTAATTAGACAGCGTTACAATGGGACATTGTTACTTGGTTTGACGAGACCGAAATCTCCCTGTTTATTAGTAATGGCATAAAATACGTAAGGAGAAGAATCGGAGAAGATATACATCCTAATTGCACATACCGTGAAGCATTCAGGCAGTGTTATGATATGGGGTTGTAAGACATCAAAAGGTGTGAGCAAAATGTGTGTGATTAATGGGTATCTGAATGCTGAAAAATACATAAATTAAATACTTCAATCCCAAATGAAGCTTTCGCACTTGATCGTTTCAAAGATAATGATGCATTTATATTTCAACAGGATTCAGCTCCATGCCATGTTGTTAAAGTGTGCCAAAAGTGGTTTCAACATAACCATATTCCAGTGTTGGAATGGCCTGGGAATAGCCCAGACCTTAACCCAATTGAAAATTTATGGAACCAACTAAAGAAACCTGTTGCACAGAAGCAACACAGCAATATAATCCAATTAATAGAAGAAACAATTCAATCTTGGTATCATATTATAGCAGCTTCCGAACTAAAAGACTTGGTTCACTCCATGGGAAGGCGTTTTATAAGGCCATATAATTGTAAAATTTAATTTAATTTTAAAAGTTACCCAATTAAGTATTAACCAACATTGTTATATTTTTTGTATAGTTAATTTTTTCATATGTTTCACTATTCTTCTGTGTAACTACTTTTCTAATAAATATTCCGTCATGAAAGTTGTTTCATTACATTCTTGATTATCATCTTTCTATTGGTACATAATTTTATGGCATTACTTAAAAAGCAAGTGATGTTATGAAGCATCAAGCTTCAAAAATACATCTTTTCAAAAATGTTTCCACAATTTTCGTCACTTACTGCATATATATATTGTCTTTTAGACTCTATTTAATTCTGTTATAATACGACATTTTCCAAAATACTTCAAAAATGAGTCATATAAATAATACGCAAAATACCTATATTCGTTAGGTTTCAGTAAATGACACATTAAATAAATCTCAGCAAACGTTAAATATTTTTTATTTTGATAGCCAGTCTTAGATTTTTTAATGTAAAATTAAAAAACACAAACAATACGAATCCGAAAGGACTAAATAGAGATGTGTGTGTTTTCTGTAATTTGTCCTAGGAAAGAAATAGAATTCGATTGTGTGTTTGAAGATATTTGAAGAGAAAGCGAGAAGGAATGTGTTCAATTGATTATTCTAATTTTAACTGCTGGAAGGAAATGCTGTTAACATTGTTAATTGGAAGATTTTCTTGCATTTTGGGGATTAGCAGTAGAAGAGTTTTCTTGATTCTGACACGCATTGTTTTAATGACCTTTTTCTTCTGAGGTGCTTCTACGATCAAATTCATGAAGATGTCATGTGTTCTTTTTAAATCCATAATATTTTGTTACTGCATTCGTGTTAGTTCTCAGTATAGTGACAGTCGCACTATTGCATAATAAACACAATTTGTAATTATCGAATTAGTGTTAATACAATCTATTATCTAAAATATTCACATAGCGATCCGTCTCTCTTCATTTTCTATAACACACTCTAGCATGCATTCCTTTATCCATTTTGAGATGTTTTTATCATCCAATATTTATATTTTAATAATGAATGCAACTACAATTAATACCTTCAAATGTGTAACAGAAGAAGATGAAGAATGTGAAAGGTAAAGCATAAAAAATTATAAAATAAATATTAATTTGTAAAATAGCTATTTTTATGTTTTTATGGTAGGTTATTTATATACTTTATATCTGAAAGCGAAGATCTCAAAATGCAACATTAAATTCATAACCATAAAAAATTTATAATCCTAACCGTTGCGATTACGTCATTTAAAATTTCCGTATTCCAATAAAAACATAATTGCGTTATCAACAGAATTTATGTATCGAATAAGTGTTAATGCAAATTGTTATACAGGGTGGTCATAAAGTCTTTCCCTGATTACAAAAAATTATTACGAAATAGCCATTGAATGTAATACTGTAAAATTTTTATTATGGGAAAGTCATGTTATTAAGTTTTTTTGTCCATCAGATGGCGTCACTTATATTAAAATTTCATTCCATTAACACCATGGCCTCTTCGCTCAACCGATATTACTCCTCTAAATTTTTTCTTTTGGGTACATAAAGGACAGAGTGTTTGCAACACCAGTAAAAGATATTGAAACACTCAAGGTCAGGATAACAGATGCTGTGTGTAGTGTGACAGCCCAAATGTTAGACAATACGTGGCGAGAAATGGAATACCGACTTGACATTCTTCGAGCTACCAAAGGTGCTCACATCGACATTTACTGACATAAGTACTTGTATTAAAAACTTCATAAATGTCTTTACATTGTATTGAAACAAGCATATGCCTAATTATATTCGTTTTTCTGTAATAAATTATTGTAATCAGGGAAAGACTTTAAGATCACCTGTATATAATAACCACACAGCAACAATTTATTAATTTCTCATGAACGGCTAATACTTTCTTTCTTACTTTAAACATTTTTGCAACTAATCTAGCATACATTTCTAAAACTTTTTGAAATACTTTTATTCTTGAACATTTATATTTGAATAATTAAACAAGCCACATCTGATTCCTTTAAATGTAAAGATGAAGAAGAAGAATGAAAAAAGTAAATCATAAAACAATTAAAAACATAAGTTTGCAAAATTGCTACCTATATGGTTTTTTGCTAGATTTTTTTTCTTTTTTTTCATCCGATAGCGAGGATGTTAGAAAGTTCATAATGTTCATAACTTTATATTCCTTCTTCTGCATTATGGTCATATTGTTTTAAATCTCATCGTTTCAACAATAACATAGTTGCGAAATTAATAAAAATTACGAATATCGAATCGTTGTTAATGTAATCTGTTATCTATATAATATTGGCATATAAACAATTTATTCTTTTTATACAAATCTCTAATGCAGTCGTCTTTCTTTTTAATTATTTTACACGAATATCCTAGCATACCATGTATTTCATCTTTTTTGAGAAACTTCCTTTCTCGAACATTTATATTATTGCAACAATCTCTTCGAGTGTTAAAGAAAGAAGAAGAATGAGAAAAGTAAAGCATCTTAAAAAATTAATGAGATATTTTTTTTAAATTGCTGCTTTTATGTTTTTACAACAAAATTTTTGTTTCATTCGAGAAAGAAGATTTCAGAAAATTAATGAAATTCATAACTTTATGTCCCATTAACTTTTTTAATTCAATTAATTTTTGTAATGGAATTTTTTTACTGCAATCCGATTGTCATTTTATTTTAATCTTCAGTGTTTCAACAATTACATAATTGCGTTGTCAATAAAAATTATGAGAATAAAATCAGTGTTAGTATAATCTGTTATCTATATAATATCGGCATAGCAACAATTTGTTCTTCTTTCATACATATCTTTAATGCAGTCGTCTTTCTTTTAAATATCTTACATGGATATTCTAGCATATTTTTTCTTCATCTTTTTTGAGATACTTCTTATTTTCGTACCTTTATATTTTTTATGATTAATGCAACATTGCAGCTTGGAGTCCGATTGTCGTTTTATCTTAAACCCCAGTGTTTCAAGAATTACATAATTGCTTTGTCAATAAAAATTATGTGTATCGAATCAGTGTTAGTATAATCTGTTATCTATACAATATCGGCATAGCAACAATTTATTCTTCTTATACATATCTTTAATGTAGCCGTTTTTCTTTTAAATCTCTTACATGAATATTCTAGTATATATTTCTTTCATCTTTTTTGAGATACTTCTTATTCTCGAACATTTATATTTTAATGATTAATGCAACATTGCAGCTACAGTCAGTCCCTGCGAGTGTTAAAGAAAGAAGAATGAGAAAAGCAAAGCATAATTAAAAAGATAAGTTTGCAAAATTGCTGCTTTTATGTTTTATTGTAATTTCTTTTTTTTTTCCTTCATCCGAGAGAGAAGACCTCTATCACCCTCTTTCCTCCTGAGGGGACGGGTAAGTAAGGAGAAAAAGTTTAGTAGAAAAAAAGAAGAAAAAAAAAAGACACAAGCTTTTAAAGAGATATCTGCCTATTCTTTGCATCCCTTTTAAGACAGATTAGTCCGTATTTAGAGAGGAGGTGCCACCCAGATAAGGTACTTTCTTTCCTAGTGTCAGCCCGCTGTACGTTCATATAATTCTTTTTAAAACTCTAGAAAGAAGAAAAAAGAATATGAGGAAAAAATTTACTCTGTACCCCTACTATCCAATCTTTTTTTTTTTTTTTTTTTTCCACGTTGGATGCTCGTCCAGAATTTTTCATCTTTTTTTTTTTTTTTTCGCTCTTAATCCCAAAATGTTCTAAAGTGTTACAAAAGAACTAAGAAAGTATTTTATAAAAAAAAAAAAAAAAAAAATGGGGATGAAAAAAAATGTGGGTTTCTGATCCCCTACTTTTACTTCCCCTTCCCTTCTTTTCTAATTTCATCGTTGTCTCCACACTTTATGTATTCCTTTAATTTTCCAGCGATTTTTTTCTACTTCTTCTTCATCTTTAACTGCGAAGTAGGAGTAATGATTCTAGATTTTTTTTTTTTCTCCCTCCCACCCTCTGGCCTGTAATTTTTTTTACGAAAAAAAATTACGCCATAATAAAGGGAAAAAAATTCGCTTTCGTTCTCCTTTTTTTTTTTCGCTTAGTTTTATTTTTTATTTTTTATTCAAGGAATGAGAGAGAAAAGTAAGCAACAATAACAAAGAATAAGATAACGCACATTTATGAAAAAATAATATCGAGAGAGAGCTGGGGTAGGGCAAAGCATCTATGAAAGAACAGGGAGGGTAAAAAAAATCTACGGTAGGGTTAAAAAAAAAAAAAAAAAAGGAGGCCTTTGGAGCGGGGAGGGTAGTACAAAGAGGTTGTTTGCGTTTCAAAAGAATAAAAGAGCTTATCTAGGAGATTGGAGGACGAACTAAGGATAAAATATTAATTTTGGGAGAATGAGGGAGCTTATCGTTTAAATATTGATTCACGGGAAATAATAAGAAATGGGGGAAAGAAATACGTCGAAGAAAAACGTCGAATCGTAAGGGGGTGATAATTAAGTGTAAGCCGAAAATATTCATCGTCTTCTGAAAAATATTTTAAACGCATGTATTGACACCACTACGTCGAGGTGCGTTTTTTTTTTTTTTTTTTTTTTTTTTTTTGTTGCTGCGATGGAGTCAGGCGTATGTAAATGTAATTGGAAGAGTTTAAAGCACGACCGAGTCGAATAAAATTGATTGTTGAACATTTTGCCCCGAAGATGATCGATTATATAATGGGTAAACGATAGCAGGGTTTGTTTTTGAAAATGGTGTTAGGCCTCTTTTGAGCAGCGACTTACGCATGGTAATTTCATTTTTTTCTTTTTTCTTTTTTTTTTTTTTTTTGCTTTTTCATAGTGTGTATTTTTATTTAGATTTTTCCAGAATTATTATGAATCTAAAACATTTTATCTCGCCGCGATCATTTTTTTCCCTATATTGTCAAGGAAAGTTGTTTAAAGTGAGTTCATATTAAGTGTAATATTTTTCATATTTCATATTTTGTTTATGTAGTGATATTTTTTAAACATATATTTTCCTTGAAATTTAAAATTTTAGCAGGGTTTGTTTTTGAAAATGGGTTAGGCCTCTTTTGAGTAGTGACTTACGCATGATAATTTCTTTCTTTCATTTTTTTTCGTAGTGTGTGTTTTTATTAAGATTTTACCAGAATTATTATGAATCTAAAACATTTTATCTCGCCGCGATCATTTTTTTCCCTATATTGTCAAGGAAAGTTGTTTAAAGTGAGTTCATATTAAGTGTAATATTTTTCATATTTCATATTTTGTTTATGTAGTGATATTTTTTAAACATATATTTTCCTTGAAATTTAAAATTTTAGCAGGGTTTGTTTTTGAAAATGTGTTAGGCCTCTTTTGAGTAGTGACTTACGCATGATAATTTCTTTCTTTCATTTTTTTTCGTAGTGTGTGTTTTTATTAAGATTTTACCAGAATTATTATGAATCTAAAACATTTTATCTCGCCGCGATCATTTTTTTCCCTATATTGTCAAGGAAAGTTGTTTAAAGTGAGTTCATATTAAGTGTAATATTTTTCATGTTTCATATTTTGTTTATGTAGTGATATTTTTTAAACATATATTTTCCTTGAAATTTAAAATTTTAGCAGGGTTTGTTTTTGAAAATGGGTTAGGCCTCTTTTGAGTAGTGACTTACGCATGATAATTTCTTTCTTTCATTTTTTTTTCGTAGTGTGTGTTTTTATTAAGATTTTACCAGAATTATTATGAATCTAAAACATTTTATCTCGCCGCGATCATTTTTTCTCTATATTTATTGAACAAGGAAAGTTGTTTAAAGTGACTTTCTTATTAAGTGCAATATTTTTATATTTTATATTTTGTTTATGTAAGGATATTGCTTTGTAGAAATTTAAAATTTTATGAATTTATTGTATTCGGGGCTGTTTTGAGCAACGAGTTCCACATTTCTTTTCTAGTTTTTTTTTTTTTTTTTTTTTTTTCCCGAAGTGCGTATTTTTATTTAAATATTTCCAGAATTATTATAAACGTAAACATTTTATTTTATCCCAATATTTTTTTACCTATATTGTCAAGGAAAGCTGTCACATTTAAAGTGATGTTTTCAAATTGAGTGAAATATTTTTATTCTATTTTTATTTTATTAATTGGGTGATATTTTTATAGTAATTTGAAATTTTATAGAATTTTGTATTTTCAGTCGAGCTAATTTATATGGTAGTGGGACAAATAACTTAAATATATATATAATATATATATATATATATATAATAGGCAATTTCAGTTGTAAAAAAATGCTTGGTTTTATTTTCTCTTAAGTGTGAATTACCTGAATTTATTTTAACTTAATCTGAATTCGATTACACGAGGTAAAATTTTAAATTGTCTTTGGCGGCTTTATAATTTATCTATTTATTTATAATAATCACCAAAGTATGTTCGCTCCACCTGTACATTCAGGGCTTTTTTGCAATACAATCTTAACGAATATTTACAGATAGCTGTCTGATGTACATATAGCTGTGTATATTTATAAATAAAGCTTATAAAACATCGCGTAATATGTACAATTTAATAGCGATTTTAAGAAGTTGGTAATTGTTAAAAAACACAGGGAATATGTATAAAGACAGATACACTCTTAGAAAAAACTGTAAATTTATGACCGTTTGCCCTTCAATTTTCACGGGCAACAGCCTTATTTGATGAAAAACGGTCTGATTCACTAAATAAGCGGCCTTATCCCTTAGATACTTAGAAAATTAAGAGCAATCCACATATTCTTACAGTTCTAGCCCATATGTTAGCAAAAATACGGTACGACCCCATACATTGTCCTCCGCTAGGGTGTAACATTTCATTTTACTCTTGTTTCGAAAATTTTAACCCGCCAAAACAGCGATTCTGTGATGATTATCTAAAGTGCTACGTGCTACGGAACAGTAAGCAAAGTGTTATTGTGTTTTAAAGTGCATTATAATGCTATATTACTTTGCCCCGTAAAATTACAGGCTGCACAAAATGATGGGCATGGATTTTTTTTTTTTTTTACGGGGTATGACTGGAATCTCTGCTGCCGGCCTCTGCCCATAATTTTACTGCAATTTTTTTTTTTTACAGTGTACACACCTTGCAAATACGCCTGTAAATATCGTTTTCTCTCGAGATTAACCGAAGATATTTATCTCAATGCGGCCTGACATTGCCCAGTAACTAATCGGTTTCCCACGACGGAAAAAATTGCATTAAGTCTGATTAATTCATAAGAATCTGTTTAACTTTATCATGCTCGGACTACATTTTCTTTTGTCTGTTACGCTGGTCTGAATAATGCTTTGAAAAAATATGCTTTCCCCTCTTTCATACATTTATCTTATTATTATTATTATATTTATATAAAAATTTGTATTAGAATTTAAATTATCTCGTCACAAATAAATAGATTTTTTTTTGCATTCTCTCAAAAATTTTCTTCGTGTAAATGCTTTTTATTTAAGTCAAGAATATTAATTGCTCATAATAGTTTCCTTTTCCCATCATGTGATTATTAAAAAATATATATTGTTAATAATGCTTCATAGTAATTTAATAATTTTAAATAGTTTTCGGTATTATAATTATTTTTAACACAATCAACTGATTGGTAAATAATTCATACGAATAGTAATTTTGCCATCTGAGCGAAGATGTGTTCAGGACGAGACTCGAACCCAGAACCTTTTGCTTCAATTGCCAATGGTTATTTTCGGTTAACTCCACTTAACCGAACTTAACTTCGGTAAACTCCACTCGGTACTCCGGTTAACAATTACTATAATCCATAGTTTGTTGGAGTTCATTTACATGCGGTTTATTCTTTCGTGCTGTTTCAAATAACAGTCCAGATGTTATGAAAATTACAGGCTGCACAAAATGATGGGCATGGATTTTTTTTTAATTTTTTTACAGGGTATGACTGGGATCTCTCCTGCCGGCCTCTGCCCACAATAGTTATTCTGAGCGAATATTGTGTTGACTGGGATGTCGTTCAGATAGCTCACGTGGAAGAGCATTGGCAATTGAAGCCAAAGTTCTGGGTTCGAGTCCCGGCTTGGACACATTTTCGCTCAGATGAAAAAATGACTACTCGTATGAGTTTTCAATATTGTTTGCTATTATTGTGTTAATAATTTTCTGTTCAATCATGGTTGTGTAAATTATATGAAGATGAATCAAATAATAAATAGACTTTTTAATATCAATAGAATTTTTTTATACTTGTTGTCATGGCAATCATGGTAAGTTGTTTAGGGTTTAGAAATTCCTTTAGCGTCGTTTTATTGTTTATGGCTTCATTTAAACACCATGTACCTAGTTGCAGTTGCACTAAGTATAATTATAAAACTTTCAACAGTGAAAACAGTGTTCAACTATTGAAATTTGGCGTGAATAGAATGTACAAAAAGAAAATCTCATTCTATCGAGGTATCAAGTATGTAAAATGCACAAGTTATTTAAAAATGGTCGTGAAGCAGATGAAACAATGCGATTCAATTTGGAATGGCGTATAAAAAGTGAAACTGCCCCATTGAAGCAAAAACTGTCAAAGTTCTTTTGGGATTTAAGAAAGTATTGTGTATGTGGATTTTTTTTCATGAACGTCTTACTACATATAATGCTGTATGCAGGGCCCGACTTAGACTATCTAGGGCCCCGGGGCAGGCATCATTCGGGGGCCCCCTTCTAACTATCCATAGAAACTGTTCATGAATTACGCTGAAGTGACTAGTACTAAACTTCATACCTTTTGTATGTATACATAAATTTCGTACCAGGTACCATTCACATCTGTATACAGGGTATTACAAGAAAGATGGATTCCTACTAGTACTTTAAGAAAAAGTACCAGTAGGAAAACTAGTATTTGTTTGCAAATTTTCCTTTAATTATCTATGTTAGTCATCTGATGTCTGAAAGAAAAATGCCCCCAATTGGTCATCATGAATGCTTTTAGGAAAATACCAATAATGAATTTATTTTGAAAACAATGGACTACTAAGTTGTTATAATAAAACTTTAATCATTAGTATTCTAATAACATAATTCGTTCTTTTTGCGGGGAGGGGATATGGGAAGCAAAAAGGGGAAAGGGAAGACCGCACTACTTTCCTAAATCTTTAGAAATGCAAGAATATTGGTCACTTTTGACCAATTTTAACCCTTTGGCACCCTCGTAATAAAATCCTGATTGCTCCCATGGTGGCCCCCTCAAATGGGGGACCAGGGGAGCTGCCCCGCATGCCCCTGCATTAGTTAGGCCCTGTTGTATAGTACTGTGATTATTTGGGGAAGAATAAAGCATCACGTCGGTCTTAAAAACATTCCATACGGATCCCAATGTTCTTATTCTCCAGGACAGTGCAAGACCCCACATAGCTGGTGTAACCAAGGATCCGTTTAGGAAGAAATTTGATCCTTTAAAGAACCCTTTAGAATTTTTTTAATTTCAAAATAGGCCCTTCACAAAATTTTTCTTCTCAAAACAAGGTCCTTCACAAAACTTTTCACCTTAAAACAGGACCTTTCACAAAATTCTTTGTATTAAAAATAGAACTAGCACAAAACTCCCCCCCCCCCTCCGATCTGAACCTTTCACAAATTTAATCATTTAAAAGTAAAATCTGTCGGTCACTTTTTACATACATAAAGAAAATATGTGTGTATTTTACATATATATATATATATCTTCTTAAAAAGATATAAACAAGAACCTGAATATAACGATCATTTCAAATTCACATAATTATGACTAGATTTTTGACAAAAACTGTTCACAATTTCACAAAAACAGGACCCTGGGAGAAAATGTCTGAACAGACCCCTAGTAACGAAACAAAAATTGGAGAAATTTCTTTGGCCAACACCCGATCATCCTCCTTATAGTCCGCATTTATCATCTACAGACTAGCGTTTATTTGGATCCTCTTATCAGATGAAGTGTTTTTGCGCAGTTGACTTCATGCACGTCGTAATTCTTTTTATTATATAAGAATTTAAAGATCACCCAATATGTTGGGAAAAGTGTGTACATGTTAAAGAATGCTATTTATAAAAATCCCATTTGTATAATTTTGGAAAATAATATTTAAGAAATAACGTATAAAAAGATCTCGTTTATATTTCATTCTCTCTCGTTTAATTATTTATTAATATTTCAAACTATATTTCACATCCGTAATACTTCTGAACTTTTTTTTTCAATTTTATCTACTATTATTTACATCATAGAGCACATTATAAAAATCGGAAAGTTACGAACTTTTTTTAATTTAAAATTATTATTCTTTTTGTATCACGTGATTATAATAAAATAATTGTTTTCTTTCGTACGACAAGCATTCTTTTCTATATGCATGCATATTAAGTATAACAACTAAATTTAATCCTACGTTATCACATGTGTATAAAAAATACTTAGACTTAAAAAGGTAATTTTGTATTCTTTTAAAAGTTATTCTCTCTTCTTTGCACAATGACGGATTACAATTTCGAAAATGCATCAGAAAAAATGATTTTTTACTTCTGTATTTATTTTATTTTTTATTTTTTTATTTTATTTTTTTAACGAGGCACTCTTAAATAATAATAAAAAAAAAATCACGGAGGAAAAGGAAGAAATTTTAGCTTTTAATTTAATTTATTTATCATCGGAACAAGCGTCTTTGGATCAATTATTGCTGTCTCTTAAATGAATGAACCCTTGTGCTTACATCGGGGCTAAGTGCTTTATAATCACAATTTCAAGAGACTGGGACCTAGAAGATTGTTCCCCTAAAAAGCAGAATACTTTAAAAGAGGTTATACCGTTTCAAATAACTCAAATTTGTTTACGTCTGATATATGAAATTCAATTCTTAAAAATTACATTTAATCAGACAATATTAGATAAAAAACACACATTTATATAAAAAAAAAAACAATTAAAAAAACGTATGCAAACGTTTCAGGCTACGATTGAGCCTATCTTCAATTCAATAACATACGATAACCAGACTATCTCCAAACATGTATACAGTAGAAAGTTTTGCCAGTTAATTTCAAGAAAACTTTACAGAGGCTACGCTGAAGTAAGACTGTATATTCATGTGTAATCACACAAGATTAACGAATCGGCGAATTCGACATTAAGAGTAGAGTTTTTCTTGAGAGTTGGTTCACTCGGTTGCAGAATTCTGGAATATACACAAATTATTTCAATTAAATTTACTTTAGAGTTTGCTCTGTAAAGTTTTCTGGAATTTAACTGGTAAAACTTTTGACTCTAAACATGTTTGCAGATAGTATATTTAAATTAATATTTTATTGCACTGAAGAGGGGCTCAAGCGTATAGCCTGAAACGTTTGCATATGTTTTTTAATTCTTTTTTATATAAATATGTGTTTTTAATCTAGTAATGTCATATTAAATGTAATTTTTAACAAGTTATACCGTATTTCTTTAGCCAAATTTCATTTATTTGGCACTCTTTTGTTCATTTACCCTACATGTCCATTACTCTGCAATTCATAAATTAAACATCCTGCCCAGTTTGATTCAATTGTTATTGCACTGAAGAGGGGCTCTATCGTATGAAACGTTTGCATATGTTTTTTAATTCTGTTTTATATAAATATGTGTTTTTAATCTAGTAATGTCATATTAAATGTAATTTTTAACAGGTTATACCGTATTTCTTTAGCCAAATTTCATTTATTTGGCACTCTTTTGTTCATTTACCCTACTTGTCCATTACTCTGCAATTCATAAATTAAACATCCTGCCCAGTTTGATTCAATTGTTATTGCACTGAAGAGGGGCTCAATCATATGAAACGTTTGCATATGTTTTTTAATTCTTTTTTATATAAATATGTGTTTTTAATCTAGTAATGTCATATTAAATGTAATTTTTAACAGGTTATACCGTATTTCTTTAGCCAAATTTCATTTATTTGGCACACTTTTGTTCATTTACCCTACATGTCCATTACTCTGCAATTCATAAATTAAACATCCTGCCCAGTTTTATTCAATTGTTCTTTTAAAGGCCTGTTCAAGAAAGCTATTTCCTTTTTTTTTCTTCATTTAAATTTCCTCTTCTCATATCACTCTATCTATTTCATCATATTTTTTTAAGCGACATACGTGGAATTCTGTACAAAAGGAAAGAAAATTAAGTATTGATATTCAAATCACTCTATCTTTGCGATCAGAAAGCAGTTTCTTTACCAATCTTTTGATTTTAATTTTATTCATTTTTGCTTATTACCTTTATCGTACATTTTTCATAAATAAATGAAATTCTTTGATCAGTAATTTACTTGCATTCATCTTTATACGTCTTTGGAAAGGAAAAAAAAAGGCAAAGAAAAGAAAGAAAAATGAAGAGAACACTTTCTTGAAATGAGCTTTATGTCTGTTTTTAAATTTTAATTACGAAAAATAATTACTTTTATTGATGTTTATGATGACAGATGTGAGTTCAAAAATTATACTGCATGTTACTATATATACATATTTTAAAGATAGTACATAAAGTAGGGGTTCTTAACTTTTTTGTTCCACGGAACCATTTGCCAAGCCCCGCGCCCGAGGGTGTATGAATGAACCCCACTTATGAAACACATAATATAAAAAGCTCCTAGAAAATATATATAAAATATTTTTTGGTAAATTTATTAACGAACTTTGTTATTTTCTTACTAATTTCTATTTAAATATTTGAGTTTATTTTCGGTTAAAATGCTCCTTTAAAATTTGTTGTTAATAAAACAGTCATTAAGTAAATAAGGTAAGATAAATCGCTTACCTTGTATTTTCCAGGTGTAGAACATCGAGGGCTTAATCCAAATACTACGTAGATAATCCAATATTGGTGCATGTATTAATCAATGTATCATTTTTCCACACATATGTATTTATTAATTTTACACATCTTCTAAATAAGTTGAAGCTCTTTTTCTGTGAAAATATATTTAATATGAATTAGTTACTATTACATTATAAATTATATTAACGTTAGAAATATCTTTTTATACTTATGGCCTTAGGGGCTTATTATGACATTGTTTTTGTCTTGACATATCGAGTTACAAAGTTAGAGTGTATGCTTACAGAGAAAAATGAGTATTTAGAGTTCTTAAAATGGATGTGGAAAAACCGATCGTTATATAATAATCATTACTTTCATTTTAAGATCCTTTACTAAAGTTTGTTAGTTCATTATTGGTATTCCCTATAAATGTTCTAATTTGTTACGGTATTTGAGTAGGTAGTTGTGAAATTGCTTTCAGTCTGTGAAAAATATAGATGAAAGAGATGGTTTTCACTTGTTTATGTAATCGTCCTTAAATCATCTATTTGATTAATGGATTGCTTATTTCTTAATATAAGAGTTCCAGGGATGTGCAAGAATCACATTAGTGAACCAACAGTGCAATATTGTTTTCTAAATGATACTCAAAACGATTTTAAACGTATAAGGGACCACTTCACTGAAACTCCCAATCGCAAAATTCCATGTTAACATACGGAAAAACTTGAATATGTGATTATTCATTCCCTCATATAATAATAATAATAAAAGGTTTTCACCATTAGAAAATAGACGTCAAATGCCAACGAGGCGCGTTTTTTTTTTTTTTTTAAATGTCTCCGTAAATATTAAGTAATATATTTTAAAAAAGATTATAAAATTTCATCAAGTGGGAATTTCAAAGTTTATAGGGAGTCAAATAATAAAAATATGTGCTAAAAATGATTACAGTAAACATAAAAGCTTTTTCTTTCTTTCTTTCTTTTTTTTTTTTTTTTTTTACTTTTATAAACATACCTAAGGTTTTAAAGGGTTTCTTTTAATACGTTATGATTAGTGTAATCACTTTTAGTACATATATTTTTATTTTAATGAGTGATTTTTTTTTTCGTACATAAGTTTTTAGAATATTTTAATTATTTAAAATTTAAGGAGACTTTTTTTTAAACGCACCTGCTTGACATCTGACATCTCCATTCTGGTGGTGAGAGCACTATTTTAATAATTATATTAGGTAATGGGTAATCACGTATTTCAGTTTTCCACAATTAACATGGGATTTTACGATCGGGGATTTCAATGAAGCTGCTACTTAACAGAAAGCAAAAGAAAATGCCTTATTAGCAACAGTAACATAACTACATTTATTGGGGGAAGGAGCGGTGGCGAAACTGTTTTCTGGGCCCCCTATCCACCTCTTCATGCAACAATCTATTCTCGACTGCATGCATGAAGAAAAATAGTAGTGTGTGTATATATATATATATATATATATATATATATATGTTACGGTCAGTATGATTAATCCGGTCATTATTAATAATAACCGGTTATTATTAATAATGACCGCGGTTATTATTAATAATAACCGGCCTTTATGTCCGGTCATTATTAATAATAACCGGTTATTATTAATAATGACTGGATTAATCATATTGACCGTAACATATATAGATATATATATTTAAGTTTTGTTTTGTTTTTGGATAAAGCTCGAATTTGTTTTTGCTCTTTCTAAATGACGAAATATGGAAAACTTTGTATGAATGAACAACTTCCTCTCCATAAATATTTTTCAAGTATGCTATTTTTTTTTCTAAATTTTACCATGTGGAAAAAACAGTAAAGAAAATACAAAAAATAACTTTAGATTCAAGAGGTAAATAATGTTTTCACTTGTCAAGCAATAAAACAATTTCATTATATTGAAATATTTAAGGCAATTATTTTAAAAGAAATCTTCCCCATCCAACATCTAATCCTTCTTTTAATGAAATATGTCCTCACTAAAAAAAAAAAAAAAAAAAAAAAATCAGATGAACCATACTTTTTTTAAAAGTAAAACAAATGATGTGTCAATGAATCTACATAAATTTTATCAAATTTATTTAATCTTAAGAATTTGTGGATTTTGCTTAAACATTCTTTAGAAAATTGCAATTAATTTTAATGGGCGTCGATTGCAATCGTTTCATTGTCTAATTCAAAAATGGTGAGGAAGAAAAATCTAAAATAAATGCCTGACAAGAAATAATGTCTGTGAAATTTATCTGGCAAAATGAAAAATTATATATATTGTCAAAAATATTTGGTAGTATTCATTTAAAAAAAGTGTTTTTACATAATTCGTTGTCTAACATTCTTTAAACCTTCATTTATTCAAAATATATCTCATGTGAAACAGGCATAGAATAATACTAAAAACAGAATATTATTAGGATCATCTGCAAATTTTGAATTCTATATAAATTTCATTAAAACTGTTAATTTTTTCATTATTATTATTTACCTTCCTTGCGATCATTTCAATTAGTTTTAATCGACGCTGAATTTAATTATAAATGGCACTTAGAACTTAAGCTTCGCCCACATAATATTTATGTCGTCTCACACAAATAACGCTACCATCCATTTACAATTCCATTCAAACTGATGAGCCAGACAGAGCTCAGACTCTTCAAATGATTGATTGATATCCACCACTTCGTGTAATTGCCAGTCATTTGTTTTGTAATTAAGGATAGTGTCGCCATCTACTTGCATTATTAGAAAATTTTATCTCGGAATTATTTTATTAACTGCCATAAAAGTGATCTACCTGTCGCACATTGTATCGTTAGTTTGCATGCAACTTTGAAATCTCTCTATATTTTTTGATAAAATTATTGATTATTGATTTCTGAAAGTGTTTCATTTCTAATAAGATCACGTTTTTAAAGTAATATTTAAATCAATTGGTTAATTTAGATAATATTAGTACAAAAAAAAAAAGTTATAATTAAATTCTTTTAAGCTATGCTTATCGTGTTATAAATTGTGCTTTAATAGAAAGTAAAAAGAATTTGAGAGTGCTTGAAAGTGGCTAAATAATTCTCGATCCTTTTAGTCGAGAAATAATGGCCTTTTCGCATGAACATGTGCGTGATAGAAATAGATAATTTTGCATTAGTTTTGGTAAAAATTTAAAAGACTGCAAATTTAAAATGATTAATAATAAACTGCGTTAAAAGTATACATCATAGAATAACTCCATGTAAGAAAATAACCAAGATTCTTTGCTATCATGTTATTTCATAATACCACAGGAGCGACTCCTGAGGAAGGGTTGGGTTGGGTTGATTATTGACGGCCAATTATCTACACTTGGGTTTATAGGCCCGGGGGGAGTGCCCTTCGTGGGGGTCTTTCTAAGGGAACCTAACCCGTATTTACGCATGGATAAATCCACGGCTCGAAGAAAACCACGAAAACTCCGAACGATTAGGCCGACGGGCGCGATTGGGATGGAACCCAGCACCTCCCGTCTACCAGCTCCTGAGGAAGGGGAAGGGGTCAAGGGTCTTCAGCTCTACATCCACACGTGTTTTTTACGTAATTATAATCACAATTTACCCATTTTCTAACGGCTACATAAGGTGATTTTGATCAGCCCATCAACTCCTCGAAATAAAATCCTTAATACTGTACTGTAATTCCATGAACGGTCTCATTTGGTAAAATCGAATCTAACTCTAATATTACAGAAAAATATTTCTCTAGACCAGACAAGTCAAACATGTGGACTGAGTGCCACATCTGGTTCCCCGGTAGCTAATTTGTGGCCCGCCAAGCCTTTAGCACTTTACTTGTGTTTGATTCAGTGTTTGATCAGTATTATCATTATGTACAAAACGCGCTTTGTGCATCAGGGAATATAATATATGTATATAGATAGATGTAACTTCAATTTTAAGTTCAGCTCCATGAGGTTGTGAATACAAAGTTAACTTATCAGAAAGCAGCAATGGTGGGATCTTGAATCTGAAAATTTAAAGATTTATAATTTTTTTATTGCATTTTTCTGTAACGCTCTTTGCGCATCAGGAAAAATAATATATGTATATAGATAGATCTAACTTCAATTTTAAAGTTCAGCTCCAAGAAGTTGTGAATACAAAGTCAGAAAGCAGCAATGCGTGAGATTTTGAATCTGAAAATTTAAAGATTTATAAATTTTTTATGGTATTTTTCTAATAAATTGGTATATGTGTTTTTTTGTTGAAAATTACAACTTTTTTTTTTATTTACAACTTTCTTCGATTTTACATCCCATACTAAATATTTTGGAGTATTAATTAAATAAAAAGGAAAATATTGGAATTATTTTGAAAATACAACGCTGATCAATCGTAGTTTACATCTTTAAAAAGTGAATACAAAATTAAAAGACTTTTAAATGAAAAATTTTGCAAATGACATGTATTCTCGACTCGGTTATAAGAAATGCCCCCCTTCGTCCTTTAAAAAATACTACCCAGGATCTTAACTTGGGCCGTACTTAGTTGAACAAATGGGTTTTGGATTCTAGATTCTTGATTATTGGCATTAATTAGATTAAATAAAAAGGTACTTTCCTGTTATAGAGATTTTGGCGCAATAAAAAAAAGATTGGTACAATTCGGGCTTAAGAAAGGGAGATTTGTTGCCAAATGATGTAAACTGCTATGAAAACAAAACTGATGAGCTATTATTTTTGTTTACGTATTTATTTAAAAAAAAATTGCTTCTGATTACACGTATTAGATAAATAAATTCCATTTGTATATAATAACAAATAAAAGGCTTCTGGTATATTAAATTGTATAAATATTGAAAGAATTGCTTTATTGCTTATAGACCAGAAAAAGGTTGTCAGAAAATACGTGTGAAAAATGACTTTCTCTTGCCAAGACCATTTTCTCTACATCGCCAAGGAACCTATAACAGGGAAGTACTAATGAACGTGTCATTATTAATGAACACTGTGTGATCTTTCTTTCTTTTATTTATTTTATATTGAGAAGTCCTTACTCATATTATACATCAAAATTTTGAAAATTTACATTAAAGATCTCTACCAGTATGAAAAAGTATGATTAATTGAAGAACGTCGTAGATTTCAGTGTAAAAGGGACTAACAGTATTTCTGTATTCAAATTATTCTATTCTTTTATGAGCAAGTTCTATATATCCAAATCGCAAATTTTGTATCATTTCAGAAACATGTATGATTCAACATAAAATAGCTCAGTTTTATACAAAATAAAACTAGGATTTTGTACCGTGCATCAATTATTTTCTTTTATCTAATAGTTATATAATAATAACACTTACCGATGAAACATTCTGTATTTACTAAAATAATTAATATTCTGTCTCAATCTTTCATTTGAACGTTTATGAATGCATTTCTCTAATTATATAGATATTTCCATATGTTCATCAACAATTAGTATGTTGTTTACCTGTTTTATAGCTACATTCTTGATAGATAAATAGGGACACTTGTGAATATTAGCTTTTATGTGATATTCTCATTGTACAAATTCGTGTTGTTACCGGATTGCTGTAATATGTAAATGGCACTATTGCATTCCGTAGTCAATAGACTTGGAAGTGCCGCCAGTAGGTCCTATTTATGTATGACTCAACACTGCTATCAGAATGACTTTCGAAAACTCATAACTTTTGCATTCAATAGCTTTCAGTTTTGAAGTTGATTGCCTGCCTTCTTTCTACAACCCAAGTCTCATGCCGCAACTCAACTTACACATCGTCCACTTCCCTTGTGGGAAATCAACCCGTTACTTAGAAACGTGAAATTCGGTATCAGAAGTGAACTTGATCCTTTGAGTCTTCATCTCTTCGAAATCAGAAAATAAAAGAGAGTGCGATTGTCGAGAATTAATTTAACCAATTTATCCCTCCAGCTCAAATCTACCAAAATAAGCCGAAGGAAATTCAGAACTTAGTTATGCACTGTCCTCTGAAACTCGTAATAGGACTTAGTTAAGTTTAATTCGCATACGATAAATAAATAGTCGATGGCGTAAGGCAAATATCCTTATAGAATAGAAAATAACATTTCTGCACTGTCTCCCGACGCTTTCGTTTGCATAGTACCAGGAACATCTTTAATTCTTTACATCTACACAAATTTCGAGCAAAAGAAAACAATTTTCTTTATTCTCTGTGGCCATTTGCTGTCTACCGCGCTTGTATAGTCCAACAGTTGACTACACACGACTGTCCAAACAGCAGCCTGTGGACAGAGGATCCCTTAGGGAAAAGAGAAAGCTTTCCCGTTGCTATGACGACCAACAGACTTGCACTTTGAATCGTTTCGTCTACGGATGGCATTTCTCTAGTCTTTGGGGGAATGGATTTGTCAAGAGTGAAAGGTTGAAGTGACTTAAACAAGGAGTAACTGTATAGGAGTGTGAGCTTATTGCTAAGGGAATGCTTCAAACACAGTGGAGTAGCGCGTTTATTTATTGATTTATTGTAACTGTATATTTCGCTGTAAAGGATAATGAATTTATTTCAATGTTGTTGTCAGTACTAGTTAAAATATTTTATACAGAAAGATCAAAATAGTTTCAAGAGCTTTGAAAATATTAATAAGAATATATAACTGGCAAAATTGGATTTTTAACAATGGTATGATTTTTTTTTCTACAAAGTACTACTTTTAAGTACTTGAAAAGATATTCTTGATATAAAATTTAATTTACATTGGTATGCATTATTATTTTTAATTATATCGCCCTCCTCCTTATTATGCTTTTTATTATAAATTACTGCTGGATAAAAGAAGGAGATTAACTACATTTCTATACTTTTCAATTTTATTCGTATTTTAGTAATTAATGCGCATGCATGCATTAGAGTATATTTTATACAAAATCTGAAATCAAACGCTTTCCTTTTTTATGTGATAAAACTTATTTATTTTAAGTATTCTTCAGTCTAGATTACAAAAGTTTACACTTGACATATTCGAAATTGGAAAAAAAAAAATAATAAAATAAAATAAAGAAGAAGAAGAAGAAGAAGTAAAGAAGAAAGAAAAAACTCAGCTGCGAAATTTTAGTTTTTGCTTCTTTCTTTAATTATTTTGTTTTGTTTTTATTTGTTTAATTTCTTTAATTAGAATAATTACGATATATTATATATTGCCTCTATCACAATTAAAATTGCATTACATATACCACTTTCTATATTAATTGTCAACATTTACAAAAATAAACAAAAACAAAAATATATGTTATACAATGATAATTTAATTTTCTCGTATTAAAATTTCGCTTAAAAGTAAAGTTTTGCTCAAGTTGCATGGTATCAATTTAGAAAATACGTTTATTAAAAGCAATTAATTATTTTTGACGCGACAGTAATTGCCTCAGCTGAGACTCTATTTGTATTATTTTAATAATTAGCTAACATATCATACATATATATAGATGAGTGTGTGTGTGTGTATTTTAATTTTTCATTTAATTTACCTCTTTTAAATCTTGAAATTAAAAATAATTACTAAAATTCAATATTTGTTCTGCTAACTTTAAAGTATGAACGTGCCTGTATGGAAATTGATACATATGAACATGTCTGTATGGAAACTGATCCATTCCTCATCTCCGAATTGAATAAATATTGACATACAAGTATCATAAACATGCAAGAAAATTCGACGGCCAAAGCAATTCTCTAACAAAATAAATCATTAGTTATTGAATAAATTTAAAACTAATTACATTCACTTCAAAAATAACTCCGAACACTGGAAATTTTATTATTATAGCCAATATTATATTTTTCAGATAGTTTATGTTAAGTTCTTTAACAAATAATTTAGAAGCATGTTCATTCTCACAAGTACACATAATCCACATTCCTATGCAAAAAGTGCTCACTGTTCAAAGTAAGTAAGTAAATAACTTAATAAAAGGGAAACAGTTTACTGGAATCACTTCGTAAATAATTTTTAAAAATCAACTCTAATTAATTTTTTAAAAGTAAAAGAAAAACAATTCAATATATATATATATATATATATATATATATATATATATATATATATATATATATATATATATATATATATAAGCAGATTATTCAACTGGCCAAACATTTCGCAATAGTTATCGACATACATTAAAAAATATCTTTGAGATTCTAAAAAACATTTAATGTAAAATTTTTAGTTTTAGTAGATTATATAACTCACTGATTAGAATAAGCAAATAAAAATAAAATAAATAATATATATAGCTATACACATAGATGCAGATATACTATGTTGTAAATAACCAGAAATAAATCATCAGTCCAAACTGAATGACAATATCAAAACAGATTTTAAAAAACAATTTACACTAAACATATTTAAAGCAAGAGTAAAAAAGAAAAAAAAACACGAAAGAAAAGGAAAAAAAAAGAAAGAAAAGAATTGAGAAAATTAAAGAAACAAATTTAAGGATATTCAAATGAAAAACTTATAAAGTGAGACACGTCTTCAAAACTTGTTTATTCTATTGAAAGATGTATATTTAAAAATAAATAAAAATCAGCAACCGATTTTCCAAGAAATTCATAAGACGACTCAACAGCCCAAACACTTTGTAAGTATATACAAACTTTCTAGTAAGAGGAAATGTTTAAGGTATAAAAATTACCCCATAGTTCAAATTAAATAGGAAAATAAATTAATTAAAGAAAAAAATAATTAAAACCTTTATTCAAACATTTTGTAAATAACAAATTTCATCTTCTATTCCTTTTTTTCAACAACTGGAATAATATATTTATATAATCAAAAAGAAGTCGGTGTGTTTATTTTATTTAAAAATGTATATTTAGAAATATAAAAATATAAACAACTGACTTTCCAAGGTAATGAAAAGATAACTCAGCCCAAATACTTTTAAGCAGGCTTTCAAATTTTTTTCTGGTAAAAAGGAATGATTAAACTATAAAAATATCGTATTATTAAAAATAAATAAGTAAGTAAATAAAAAATATATATAAACATTTTACTCGAACATTTTTTATGTAATAAATTTTATTTGTCATCTTTTTATGAGATATTATATATATATTATATCATAAATTATAGAAAATCATAAGATGACTCAACTGCCCAAACACTTTGTAAGTTTGATAGCAGGCTTTTAAAACACCTTTTCCAGTAAAGGGGAATAATTAAAGCATTAAAAACCTTTTCCAGTAAAGGGGAATAATTAAAGCATTAAAAACCTTTTCCAGTAAAGGGGAATAATTAAAGCATTAAATACATTTTCCAGTAAAGGGGAATAATTAAAGCATTAAACACCTTAGTATTCAAAATAAATAAGTAAGTGAATAAGAAATATAGAAAAAATTTACTTAAACATTTAGTGCTTGATCAATTTTATCTGCTATTATTTTTGTAACAAATTCAATAAAAAATATATATTAAAAAGAAGTCGTCATGTTTATTTTATTAAAAAATATATATGTAGAAAAATAAAAATAAGCAACTGATTTTCCAAGAAAGTCATAAGATGACTCAACTGCCCAAACACTTTGTAAGTTTAATAACAGGCTTTCAAAACACCCTTTCTAGTAAAAAGGAATGTTTCAAGCATAAAAATTCTTATTGTTCCAAATAAATAAGTAAGTCAATAAAAAAAGTATATAAACATTTCATTCAAATATTTTGCGAGTAATAAATTTCATCTGCCATTAATTTTTGAACAAACGAGATTTAAATAAAGATATCAAAAAGAAGTCGGCGTGTTTATTTTATCAAAAAATATATTTTGAAAAATAAAAATAAGCAACTGATTTTCCAAGAAATTCATAAGATGACTCAACAGCCTTAATACTTTTTAATAACAGGCTTTCAAAAGCCTCTTCCTAGTAAAAGGGAAATTTTAAAGCATAAAAAATATTATTCTTCAAAATAAATAAGTAAGTAAATAAAAAAGTATATAAACATTTCACTCAAACATTTTGTGAGTAATAAATTTCATCTGTCATTAATTTTTTAACAAATGAGATATTAAATAAATAAATTTACATTATGTATCAAAAAGGAGTCAGTGTGTTTATTTTATTAAAAGATATATATTTAGAAAAATAAAAGTAAGCAACTGATTTTCCAAAAAAATCATAAGATGACTCAACAGCCTTAATACCTTTTTAATAACAGGCTTTCAAAAGCCTCTTCCTAGTAAAAAGGAAATTTTAAAGCATAAAAAAATATTATTCTTCAAAATAAATAAGTAAGTAAATAAAAAAGTGTATAAGCATTTCACTCAAACATTTTGTGAGTAATAAATTTCATCTGCCTTTAATTTTTTAACAAATGAGATACTATTAAATAAATATATATATATTATATATATCAAAAAGGAGTCAGTGTGTTTATTTTATTAAAAGATATATATTTAGAAAAGTAAAAGTAAGCAACTGATTTTCCAAAAAAATCATAAGATGACTCAACAGCCCTAATACTTTTTAATAACAGGCTTTCAAAAGCCTCTTCCTAGTAAAAGGGAAATTTTAAAGCATAAAAAAATATTATGCTTCAAAATAAATAAGTAAGTAAATAAAAAAGTGTATAAGCATTTCACTCAAACATTTTGTGAGTAATAAATTTCATCTGCCATTAATTTTTTAACAAATGAGATACTATTAAATAAATAAATATATATATATATATATCAAAAAGGAGTCAGTGTGTTTATTTTATTAAAAGATATATAATTTAGAAAAATAAATATAAGCAACTGATTTTCCCAGAAAATCATAAGATGACTCAACTGCCCAAACACTTTGTAAGTAATAACAGACTTTCAACATCCTCTTTAAGTCTCTTAGCTCTCACACCTTTTCTAAATTCACTCCCTTGAGATTCCATTTATAGATGAAAAGATTCCAGGAGAAGATCTCGTGTAGTCATGGTAACGGAAAAGCTTTCACCTTCCCTTTGGGAAACCCCCTGTCCACTCTGCTGCCTGGGCAATAATGTCCGGCCAAATATTCGATTCTTTATCCCTTTTACCCCTTTTCGTAGCTCGAGCAAACGCAATAAAAGTAAAACACAAAGTATATAGGTTAAAGCATATTTATTCGGAAACGGGAGGTATGTTGATGAAGAATTTGATAATGCCTGGAGAAAGTGAATGGTGAATAGAACTGCGAAAAATGGTATTGAATTGATTAGATGGATTCGCTAACTATAGAGAATATTTATTTGAAAATATTTTTCAAATTATTTTTGAAAAAGTTGAATTTAAAATTAATATTTTTATTACTAATAGGGATTAAAGTATATTTATTTAAAGGCAGTGATATGTTGATAAAGAATTTCATAATGCCTAACGAATGTGAAGGGTGAATAGACCTACAAAAAATGGTATTGAATTGATTAGATGGATACGCTAACTGTAGAGAATATTTATTAGAAAATGTTAAAAATTATTTTTGAAAAAGTTGCATCTAAAATTAATATATTCATTACTAATAGAGGTTAAAGTATATTTATTTAAAGATAGTGAAATGTTGATAAAGAATTTCATAATGCCTAACGAATGTGAATAGTGAATAGACCTGCAAAAAATGGTATTGAATTGATTAGATGATGGATACGTTAACTATAAAGAATATTTATTTGAAAATATTTTTCAAATTATTTTTGAAAAAGTTAAATTTAAAATTAATATTTTCATTACTGATAGAGATCAAAGTATATTTTTTTGAAGACAGTGATATGTTTATGAAGAATTTCATAATGCCCAACGAATGTGAATGATGAATACAGCTGCGAAAAAATGGTATTAAAATGTTTAGATGAATACGCTAACTATAGAGCATTAAAAAAACATTTTCATGTCTCGATAATTAAAAAATACATTTTTTTTGAAAAAGTTCAAGCTAAAAATTACATTTTCATTACTAATAGAGGTTGAAGTATATTTATTTGAAGGCGAGTGATGTGTTGATGAAGAATTATTTCACAACATCTGGAAAAAAAATGTAATGTTAAGCGTAACTGCGAAAAATGATTTTGATTTTTTTAGGTGGATACGCCAACTACAAAGAATATTTATGTTAAAGCGTATTTAAAATTTTATTTAATAAAGATACACGATAAAACAGATATTAAATGATAATTTATGTGAAAGTGTCTTTAAAATTATAATTATTAGACTAATCAAAAATAATGATTCTCGAGTTTATCATTTTAGGAGTTTTGACTAAATTCCTTCGACCTATTCAAAAAACTTCATTGCTCGATTACATTTTCTAAAGGGTATTCCTGTTCTCAGACAAGTATATATATATTTTATACTTTCAAACGGCCTAATACCGTGTTTAATAACCGTGTTTAGAGATTAAAGTATCAGTGTAATTATATATTTATAACAAAAATCATTTATTTGCGAAAATAAAATTACTGTTCGCTGTCATTAACTTTGCTTATTATGTTTTAATATTAAAAACAAAGTGGTAATTCTATATTTATTTAAAAATATTTTTTTTTAGATGAAAATAAATATTGACTGTTTTTTGCTTACTACTACACATTGATATTGTTCAAGTCTACGTTGTAATCAATCAATAATAGTATTTGATTATAAAAATCTATGTTTCTTAAGTTTCATAGAAGCAAAGTCGCATCGATTACTTTATCGAAGCTAATTTATTGAGCTCAATCGTTCTCAAGTGAGATCAAAGCTAAATTGTTAAGCCTAATCTGCCCAATACTACTTCGTAACTAGTTTATCATAAACTTAAGTTTTGAGAATGATCGTTCTGCCTTAGCTAAAATCATCATCATAGGATCAGTTAAGTAAATTAAGTAAGCTGTATATAAATCAAGCTACTTGACGAAAGTGAACCCAAGCTAATTAATAATAGATCTGTATATTATTTGACGTTCTTAATGTTCTAGTCTTTACGTGAAGTCTTAACTGAATATATTTGAGATGAAAATGTTGGAGACACATCCTTTGAGAACACTAACTGCATTACCATTTGATTAAAATTTTTCCATTTTCGTCCAGTATATATATATAATGTTTATCCTCATCTCTAGGGGCCCCCATGCTCCGGAACCCTAGGGCACTGTCCTGTCTGGCCCAATGAAAGTTAGGCCCTGATTATTCTATAAAAGTGTATTAATGCAAAAGTACGTTTAATAAGTTGGGTTTCGAATCAATAAAAGCTATTATAAATTATGTACGCATGTTATATCATGTCCTTGATATAAAAGTATTTACATGTTAAAGACATTGATATTACATGCCAATTTTCAAGTTTTCAATTTTATGCACACAGCCATTTTTTTCAAGTGTAAAAAAATAAAAGTAATTCGATAGCTAATGAATTCTCTTAAGAGAAATAAAGCTACACGGTGTCTATAAATTAATCATTGGATAAAGAATTGTTATTAAAAGATGTAGGATAATCATTTTAAAAAACATCTTACTGACTTTCGTTAACAATTTAGATTTTTTTTTTTTTTTTTTTTTTTGTAATGAAATAATAATATGAAAAATGTTAGGCACACTTTAGCTGCTTGGAAAAAACATCAAGACGAATCCTCGATTTTACTCCAGCTATCCTCATGCTGTGCGGAGTCACAGTAGAAACAGTTATTAAACCCCAGCTATTAAACTACGTCGTGAACCTCTGCAGCATAAACTCTGTTCCTCAGATATACCTCCAAAATAGAAGTCTGGCACTGTTTTATCGGAAGAAGTTAAAGGTGGACATCTTTACCAATCCACAAATCTAGCAATTTTATATTCTTGAAATCGTTTCAGCCATCCTTTAAATGATTATTCCGCCTGTGGATACATATGAAACAAATTCATTTTTTAATCGCTCTCTGAACTGTCTTTGTGAATTTCATTTATCTTTTTCTCTAGGCAGCGCAATTTTTGCTATAAACAAAACTTAAAATCAAGTTTTCGCTGTTGACACAGATGACAACAAGAATCTTTGAATTGAAGAATATATCTATTAAGTTGTTTCCACATACTAAGCAAAAATATGTTTAGATGAAATTTAAAATCCAGTGATAATTTGCGGTCATCTTGTATTATTAACCATTAATAACTTATACATTTTTGATACCTTTCATTTCTATGTCATCTAATCTGCCGATTGAGAAGAAGTGCTCATGGGGCAAAAGTACTCAATGTAAATTTTGTCCCCAGCTGTCCTCAAATAAGGATTCATCACATGACGCGCCGACTTGACTCAGTGAATCTCTGGAGTCCGTCCCGTTAGCAAAATTCAACAGTGGACGAAACGCAGTTTGTCCAAACAGAAATGTGGACAGAGGCTCTTTTGGGAAAGAGATCTTCTCTGTTTCTATGGCAACGTAAAGATTTGTTCTCGTAATCGTTTCATCTATTGACGCAGTCCCAAGATAGCGGTTTTGTGAAACGTGTCAGAGCAAAGACACTCAAAAAAGCAAAAAGGCGAGGTAGATGTTAGTCTATTGCGTTAAACTCTTGGATAAGCTATTGTTCTTTTATTGTTTTCTTTTCCGCATTACATGTATTTTTGTAAGTAATTTGACTTAATGTGAGACATATATATCGATTTATTTTGCAGTTTGGAAATAGAATTATATTTACGAGAAATATATAAGTGATGTTTGTTCTATGGATGGATTAATCTTGTTAGCAGACTGTCATATATATTTTATCTTGTAAGATTGAAACAGAATTACTATAGATAAAATCACTCTTTCTACTTTTGCGATTATTCATAATAGTTAATTTAGAAAATTTGTTAATATTCTCGCGAAATCTTATCTATAAAATTATTTTATTCTGCTTATTTTAATTTTAAAGTAAGAGTACATTAATTTTTAACAGTAATCTGTGCTTCAATGAGTCTTGCTAAACTGCTAGTTTAAGAACTCGTTAATGGGTGGAGCTGGTGTCGTAAACTTTTTACCACATGCGCAGGGGTCTATAGAAACTTATTTTTAGAGTGTTTTTCTTTTTCGAAATATGTTTGTAGCAAAATGGATCGATATTTATTCGAAGAACTTGTTTCTTTAGTCAAAGCTTTTTATCTTTGTCAACAAATACCTACTGAATTACCCGGAAGTGGTCCAGTATCCATTAAAATATGACCAAATCTATCGCCAAGCGAGTCCTTGAAAACGAGGTGCATTCCTGAAGTCTACTGCCAAGATTGGATCCAAAGCGTATGGTTTTAGCACAATTGAATTCCTTCACATTCAAGAGGCAATGCAACGTACTGAACTTCTGAAGAAGACACTCTAGCAATCGTGTCGTGGCAAGAGACTTAACGAATCGCTTTGGCGAAGGACTTCCTTAGCCTCCCTATGGCCCGGATTTATTTCCATTCGACTTATTGTTACTGTTCTATGTAAAATAAGTCTTAATAGAAGAGCTGAAAATAACGATAACAGGTGGGATAAGATTAGTTTCAATAAGCAATTCAAATGGGTATTTTTTTTTTTACTTGAATGTTATTATTATTTTTTTTCATTATTGAGACTCTGTGAATCACCCATTATTTTATATTTCGTGCGCATGATTTGTACTATTTTTATTTATTTATTTATTTAGCCAGATATTTTATAATTAATGTATATATATATATATATATATATATATATATATATATATATATATATATATATATATATATATATATTGATGAGTCATTGATGATAAATTATTGGACTCTGATTATATATTTTTTTTTTCTACTTAACAAATGAAACTAAAATTTATATCAAATATCCATGATCATTCAAGCATTATGATATGGGAAAAACATTTTTACTGAAAATGACTTAGTGTATTCACTTTTTTCCTCATTCTGATAGATTTTTATTTTCAAATACTTGATAAAAAAAATGAAAAAAAAAATCTACGAACACGTTTTATATAAAGAACTATCTAGCTGAATAGGGATGATATTCATTCTTATATACATGTACCTTTTTTCTTATTTATACGCGTATAGTATTTGCATGCTTATTATCTTACATTGTTATAACATATATTACATACTTTCATAAATTTTCAGTTTATGCAATACTAGCGGCCCTCCCTCGCTTTGCTTCGGGTTAACCTTGAAAACCTTCATCTCTTTGTGTTTTCTGTAGACCTTTTTAATGTGTACAATAATTAGTACATTATTTTGATAAATCTTGTAGGGTTCCACCTGCGTTTGCAATGTATAAGCGGAAAAAATGAAATTATTTACGACATCACATTAAAAACCTCAAAAATAACAGTATTTCTCCACTATTTAATGGATGTTATTATACATATAAACCTTCCTCTTGAATCACTCTATCTATTAAAAAAAAACCGCATCAAAATCCGTTGCGTAGTTTTAAAGATTTAAGCGTAGGGATATAGGGACAGAAAAAGCGACTTAAACCTAAAAAATAACAGTATTTCTCCACTATTTAATGGATGTTATTATACATATAAACCTTCCTCTTGAATCACTCTATCTATTAAAAAAAACCGCATCAAAATCCGTTGCGTAGTTTTAAAGATTTAAGCGTACATAGGGATATAGGGACAGAAAAAGCGACTTTGTTTTATACTATGTTAAGATGTATAACAATACTTTTTTCAACAAATGAAAATAATAACGACCAATTTGGAATCTTCTACATCCTCCCCCCTCCCCCCCCCCCCAAAAAAAAAGTAAAATTGAGTTTTTTTTTTTATATTATTATTATAAATGAATTTTGTTTGGCAATTAAAAGAAAAACTAAATCCTTAGCTTACAAAAATTAATAGGAATAACAATAATAATAATTCGCCTTTGAAATTAGCTAAATTTTATTAACACTGGATAGTAACAATAATAATAATAAAGCTTATTTATATACATTAAATATCCATGGTCATTCAAGCACTGCGACATGTGCAAAAACATTTTTACTGAAAATGACACAGTGTATTCACATTTTTTATATTTTAATAGTTTTTTATTTTCAAATTCATGAAAAATGAAGCGAAAAAAAAAAAAAAAGAAAGAAAAGCTGCGAATCCATTTCATGCAAAGAACTATCTGGCAGAATAGGACGATGCCTTTTGTGAACACACTTTTAAGTTGCTGTCATAGCAACGGTACAGATGCCTTTTTTTTTTTTTTTTTTTCGTATGGAATAACTTCTCTCACGGCACTATTTGGACAGTTGGGTTTGGTCAAATATTCGTCTCTGCAAACACACGAAAGTCAAATCGGAAAAAAAAACAAAAAACAGAGTAAACGAAACTTGTTTTGTGGTCAGTTTTTCTTTGTGAACAAATGGGATTAAAGTTTTAGATTTTTAAATATTATTTATTCATCCTTCTTAGTATGTTGTGAATAAAAGAACATTCTTTTGCACAGAATGAACACATTATTTTTCTGGAATAATTTTACTTTTTATTCCTAAAATTTATCATGTGTTAAAAATGTACCTATTACGATTTTAAGTTTTTATAAAAAGAAAACGTTTAAATACATTTTTTAAATTTTATTACAGTGTGGATTTACGAGTGTAGATACACAGTTTTTAGCTCACAGGCTATCAAAGCCTGTGATCTAATGTGCCCGCAGGTTCTGCATGTACGTACGTATGTATGTACGTATGTATGTGTACGTAACTCGATAACTCTTGATAGAAATATCCGATTTGTTTCAAATTTTGTATTTAGGTACATTCTGATAAGGCGCTTCCCTGATTAGTTTTGGGGGTTTATTAGTTAAGTATAAATGGAGGGGAACGGGGGCTAACCCCCCCCCCCCCCCCCCTTATTTTAGATAACTGGGTTTTTCATGCAGAATTATCCGATTTGCTTCAAATTTGGTATCCAGGTTTATTGTCGATTTCTTTATTTTTCTAGGGGCATTATTCTTTGAAATAAGAGTATAATATACAATTAGTGTGAATAGCCTGTGAGCTCAATACCATCAGTTTAACCGGGCACTTTTCTTTTTATTTTGTTCATTGATTAAATAAGATATTTTAATTTTTTGTGATGTTTGCTTCTATTTTCGATTAATAGGTCAAGTTTCTACGAATTTCGTTCTTTAACACTTTTTCCAAATTTATTTAATCAAGTTTCTGTAACCTTAACACATAATTTAAAATTTAAATATAGATTAAGTTTTGCATACGAAATTTATCGAGACAGAAATAATATTGTTATTGTTACTTATATTATGAGATATTGCTATTGATGATACATTTTGTGAATACACTCAAAATTTCTATCATGGCAAAGGACCAACCAAGAGCCTTCTTTTGTGTGGGATAACCTCTCTCACGCCACTGTTTGGATAGTTGGGGTTGGCCAACTATTCTACTCTGCAAACACACGAAAGTCAAATCGAAAAAAAATCAGGGTAAACTGAACTGTTTTGTGGTCAGTTTTTCTTTCTGAGCAAATATATTGAAGTTCAAGATTTTTAAATATTATTTATTCCTCATTCTTGCTACATCATGAATAAAAGAATGGCTGAAAAAGAACATACTTTCAATTTTATAGGTTTGGCAAAATATTTTCTCGAAAATATTTTTTTTTCATTCTTAAAATTTAACATTTATCGCACGATGAACTGAATTCTAGATTATAACATTCTGTTTGGTAATAAGAAAAGCTATTTCACCATACAACATGTCAGAAATTTACAATTTTTTAAAGGCTTGCTTTTTTTAATTAATGGTGATTTTCTGAAATACTTTATTTCTGTGTCAACTAGTTTGCTGTTCTGCTTGTGCAGATGTGATTATGAGGTAAAAAAAAAAATACACAATGTTTATCCTTCGTCCTCTTTAATTAAACATTTATCACAAAATGTGTCGAATTGTGTATTATAGTGTTCTTTTAATTGGATAAGACAAGCTGTGGTAAATCGTTAATGAATAACAAAATCATCGCTGTTTTTAATTTTTATGTCAACTAACTTACAGCATGATCAGACTTTTTCATGGAGAAAATTGTATCGATGATAATTCAAGTATTACGATATAGAAAAAAAAGACATTTTTACTGAAAATAACAGTGTATTCACCTTTTTTCTCCATCCTAATAGCTTTTTATTTTCAAATGCATAAAAAATGACGTGAAAAAAAAATCTACGAATCCGTTTCATGCAAAGAACTATCTGGCAGAATAGGAGGATGCCTTTTGTGAACACACTTCCAACTTGCTGTCATGGCAACGAAACAGTAGCCCTTTTTTTTGTGAGGGATAACTTCTCTCACGCCACTATTTGGACAGTTGGGTTTGGTCAACTATTCGTCTCTGCAAACACACGAAAGTCAAATCGAAAAAAAAAAAAAAAAAAACCAGGGTAAACGAAACTTGTTTTGTGGTCAGTTTTTCTTTGTGAGCAAAGAGATTGAAGTTTTAGATTTTTAAATATTATTTATTCCCCATTCGTGCTCTGTTGTGAATGAAAGTGTATCTACAAAATAATACAATTTTCTATTGCAGAGTTAGAAAGGTTTTTTTTTTTTCCTGGGAGAATTTTATTTTTCGTTCGCCTTAATTTAAAGTATATTGAAGAAAAAAACAGTTACAATTTTGAGTGTAAATTTCTATGTACAGAAAACTCATTAAGTATGTTATGTTTCATTACAGTGTGAAATCGCAAGTATCGATACATAAATTTCTTGTTTTTCAATTAATTAATAAATTTGAATTTTTGTTACATTTATTTCTGTTTTGGATAAGTGGATCAATTTTTTTTATTAATTACACTCTTTTTTTAATAGCGGTCTTTAATATTTATGTAATGAAACTCTTGTTTTCGTAACCTTGTTCATTATCTGATTACATTTGTACATTATCTCAAATTAAATATACATATATGTAATATATATATATATATATATATATATATATATATATATATATATATATATATATATATATATATATATATATATATATATATATATATGATATATATGTGTACATAATTCCTTAGTTTTATTCTTTATTTTAAATGCATCTATATTCACATTAAGGTTGCTTAGCATTTTTTAGAAACATTCAAGAAGATAGTTTTGTTCAGAATGACTTTTTTCTTTTAGCTACTTTTTGAAAAATGTTAGTATCTATTTCTCGTATCATAAAGATAAATGTAATAACTCTTTATAACAAATATTAAATTACCATTTTAATACGAAAAATTAATTATATTAAACGGGGAAAATGTCTCTTTTATGATTTATGATTACATATCTTTTTGTTAATTTTTTTGTTTAACTCAACTGCAACATACGTATATGAAGTCATTTGACTTCATATGTATCATCTATGACTTCATAAGTCTTAAGTTAATTGACTTCATAAGTCATCAATATATTGTTCTATATTGAATTTAAACCATTTATACACCTGAAAAATTTTATTGCGTAAAACTTCGTTAGAAAAAGAAATTTAACCATTAATCATTTTCTTTAAATGTACGAATGTAAATACTAGTTCAGAAAATACTTATAATCTACTTTATATAGCTAAGTTAAAAAGCTCTCCAACATCGGTATTTTATAAGCCTTATTAATCTTCTTCGTCTTCTTTTTCCTTAAGTTGTGTACAACATCAACTTTTTTTTTCTCTCCTGTCCCAAATTCCCATTAACCTTTTCCGAATCCTTTCTAGTGTCTTCCGAACGTAAGACAAAACCCATTTTGTAGATGAAACGGGGCAAAAGATGTAGTGCTTCATAGAAGGGATATTCTGGTCATCATGGTAATCGTTAGACTTTATTTTCCTTAGAGATTCTACGCATTGTACTGTTTACAACGATTCACTCTTGCCACTTGTCTACAGGTGTTAAAGCTGTTAAAGTCTAGAGAAGTAAAAATAATTAAATGACTATATTAATTTGAAATTGCTTCAATGTTTTTTTTTTTTTTTTCAAATATAACTTTGTTAGAAAAATAAATTCAATCAATAATCATTTTCTTTAAATGTACGATTGAAAATAGTTCAGAAAATACTTATAATCTACTTTATGTAGCTAAGTTAAAAAGCTCTCCAACATCGGTATTTTATAAGCCTCATTTAATCTTCTTTCTCTTTTTTTTTTTATCAAGTTGTGTACAACATCAACTTTTTCTTTCTCTCCTGCCCCAAAGTCCCATTAACTTAGCACCTTTTCCGAATCCCTTCTAGTGTCTTCTGAACGTAAGACAAAACCCATTTTGTAGATGAAACGGGGCAAAAGATGTAGTGCTTCATAGAAGGGGATATTCTGGTCGTCATGGTAATCGCTAGACTTTATTTTCCTTAGAGATTCTACGCATTGTACTATTTACGACGATTCATTCTCTAAACTCTAGAGAAGTAAAAATAATTAAATGACTATATTAATTTGAAATTGCTCCAATGTTTAATTTTTTTTCAATATCATGATGACAATAATTTATTTTACCGTCAGTGTAATATATGACTTTTTGCCCTTAATTGGCTTTTCTCTTTGTCTAACTGAAATTCATAATGTTGATTTGTCGAGAAAGGATTTTTTTTTCTTTTTTTTTTTGCTGTGGAAGACAGAAATATTTGCTGCTATCATCGAGATTAAAATCTCGCACTTTTCACTCATTTCTAGTTGTCTTATATATCCCTTTCATTTTTTTTTTCGCGTTTCTACGACACACATTTATTTTTAACGTTTACTTGCATGAAGTAATGCAAAATTTAGTTCATTACTAGCTGATCCGTTCGACGCTGCCCAGAAATCAGTAACTTTCTTTTACGATTTGGATAAAAATAGTCGTTTGTCGGCGCGCATTCTGTTCTAAACAAACCTCCTTCCGAATGAAACTCCGACACTCGTCTCCGCTGCCTACGACATTGTATTTCAGGCGTGCTACGTACGCGCTGCAATATCATTTAGTTTCAGTTTCTATCGCTAGGGGGTGCGAAATCATCTTACTTAGTTATCTATGTCTTAGTTAGTTCATGTTAAGTTGAATGAACCAATTACCATTGAATAAGATTTAAAAAAAAATAATAATAACAATAACACTTTGGTCGAAATATGAAATTGCCCTATTTCGACCACTTTCAACCACCATATCTCCCACACCCCCACAGCTTTGAGATGCAACATGCAACCACTATAGTGCATGTGACTCGAGGGACCATGGAGACTCGAGGCTACTACCTCAGACTATTGGTATGCGGTGGGTAGTTGTGGCTTCAAAGTGAAATAAAGGGATACACGTCTAAAAAACACGTCGTGAAATACACGTCTACCCAAGTCGACCCCTAGGTCGACCACTTTCAACCATCATATCTCCCACACCCCCACAGCTACCGAGATGCAACCACTTTTATAGATATATAGATTTGCAAATCATATTTGCAAACTATTTATTAAACGTTATTTAATTGATGTATACTGTAGGCTTTTTAAATCATTACATTGAAATACGGAGCAACAAACTACATCATCTACTTTACATTCACACAAATTTAACATTAATGTCGCATCTAGTGTTTTTAAAAGCGATTTTTATCTTCGAAAACACCTATAACTTTATCTGCGCTTGTTTAATAAATTGCTGTTTTGCGTGCTATGGGAAAAGTTAAATCAATCGATGAGAAAAAAAAATTGGATCGGTATATAAACAATTTCGGGATAAAAAAGAATACGAAAAGCAAAATAAATTCAAATATCGTGAAAACATGTTATTGAACATATTAAACAAAATGTATTGAATAAACTTGGCTCTGCCTAATGGAACATTTGTAAATATTTAATTTATCGTTTTGAGGTTACAAATGGTAGTAAAGCTTTGAGTGTATTTAGCTTAAAAGAAACTTTTTGCATTACTTATAAGCTTATTTATTTACGAATTATTGTAAGAACTCATTATCACAATTAACTAGTCGTTCTTTATCACATTTCATTATAGCACAGCAGTCAACATTGCAATGCTGCATCATGAATTCAAATGGCATGCCATTATTCATGTACTTTCCTTGAAATAAGCTAATTAACGAAATCTATTTTATAAAGCAAAAGCATGTCCGTATGTAACATCATATGGACATGCTTTTGCCATGTAACATCATATATGTATGTAACATCATATTGACGTCATATGGACGGTGGCAACACCTAACCAATAAATTTTGCTTTTATTGCATTTTTTTTTCTTCTAAACATCGCACATTTTCAATTTTTACAGCGTCGAATATGAAAAACAATGTTCTTTCACATGCAATTTGTTTGAAAACTGTATCTTAATTTAGCGATTTTTTACTGTTTTTAAAATTATTCTCAATTATGGTTTTTCTTTTTAAATCTATCACGTGCAGCCCGATTACTCAAGATCAATTCATTTGCACTTAAAACATTATAAATAGTTCAACAGTTATTTCTGGCTAATATTTGGATAACAAAATTAAAACTTCATCAATAAATAAATAAATAAAATAAAATAAAATAATACAAATAAAACACAAATTTAAAAGACGTGTAATTGAACTACGCGCTTAAACCACTGAAATAATCAGAATAAAAAAGGCTGCTGTAACTAGCGAAATCTCTGGCGATTTCTTCTGCTATTAACTCCTTACATGCAGCCAATACGAAAATATCGATTTTAATAAGCTTCAAAACTTTATTTGAAAACATATTTGATATTTGTCATTCAAAAATGCTTTTCGATCTTGTTAGTAGGCAATCTAAACAAATATATTAAATGTAAAAAATATATTAAAGTTTTAAATTTTTTTAAAAAAAAGGGGTTTTCACCTACTTTCTGTAGCCCGGGAAGCCCGAGTTGGATCCCCTACTTTTAATAAATCAAATTTCAAATATTTTTTAACTCAACATTTATATAATATTCCCATTTGAATTCACAGAAAAGCTAATTATTGAGTTATTATGTCAGCATGTTAACAGTGTCAGGCGAATTACAATGTCTTGTGCTCATTATTAACTCTTTAATCCCTAATTATGAACTAATGAAAATTTCAAATTGCAACGCTGTTTTTTTTTATTTACGCTGTTTAATGTACAATTCCCATATTTACATTTGTACAATTGCCTTACAAATATAAATATAGGATTTTTTTAGAACTGAAAATTTCTTTTAGTACATTTCCTATATTTATATTTTTACAGTGGCCATAAAAATGTAAAAATAGGAAATTTTCAGAACTGAAATTTTTCTTTAGTGCAATTCCTAATTGTACAATTCTTATATTTATATTTGTACAATGGCCTTAAAAATATAAAAATAGGACATTTTTAGAGCTGAAATTTTCCTTTAGTTCAATTCTTATATTATATTTATACAATGCCCTTAAAAATAGAAATATAGGAATTTTTCAGAATTGAAATTTTTCTTTAGTACAATTACTAAATGTGCAATTCCTATATTTATATTTGTGCAATGTCCTTACAAATATAAATATAGGAAATTTTCAGAATTGAAATTTTCTTTTAGTAAAATTCCTAAATGTACAATCATGGGAATTGCAGAACTGAAATTTTCCTTTTGTGCAATTCCTAAATGTACAATTTCTACATTTATATTTGTACAATAGCCTTAAAAATATAAATATAGGAATTTTTCAGAACTGAAATTTTCCTTTAGTACAATTCCTAAATGCACGATTCCTATATTTATATTTGTACAATGGCCTTACAAATATAAATATAGGAAACATTCAGAACTAAAATTTCTTTTTAGTAAAATTTCTAAATATACAATTCTTATATTTATATTTGTACAATGGCCTTACAAATATAAATATAGAAATTATACATTTAGGAATTGTATTAAAAAAAAAAAATTCAGTTCTGAAAATTTTCAGAACGGAATTTTTCTACCGTACCTTTCAACATCAAGAAAGCTGAAGAGTTTTAATTTTGTACAGCGAATAATGCTTTTGTAACATAATAAAGAAAAATATCTATAACTCATATTAAATTATATTACCACCAATCATTGTGTTAAATGAATTTTATATAATAATAATAATAATAATAATAATAATAATAATAATAATAATAATGCTATATTAAAGTACCGTCGGAGTATAAAAGTTTAAAACTACAAAAACCACCTTACGCGATAAAATATTCAACATATTTTGCAGAAACCTGTAAAAATAAGCTGTGTGTATTATGATTATCAAAAGATAAGTTTTGTGATCTATCTCAATATTATATCCAAACTGTTCGGTTATAGGAACAAATTACGGAAGTAGAGCACGAATGGATAGACAAACTTACAGGTACAAGGACATTATCCAATTTTGATAAAAATAATATGAAGTTATCTATATTACCTAGCATTAAATATATATATATATATGTGCAGAAACCAGATCTTCCATGCCAAAAATATTCATGGACATAGATATAAATTTAGTGCTATCACAGTATTTGAACACAATTTAAAATTTAGGAACGATGATCAAGTAGGATTTTTTATTATTGCCACATTTGGACATACCTACTGTTATTAAATGGGTGCCAGATATTTTAGAAAGGGTATATTTGGAAGCAACATAAAATGAATTATTATTTTTATTGTTGTTGTGCATTGTATTTATTTCTTTTCAAATATTCATAAACATATTATTTTTTGAGTATGACAAAGTGAAATTAAATCGTGAAGTGAACTTTATTCGGTAAACTTGTTTGAAATAGCAAAATTCAACTTTTTTGCTTAATTTTGCCCCTGAGGTATACTTAAAAATATCAATTAAAAATTGTACTTTGCACGACCGTTGTTTTAATGGTTTGTAGCAATACAATAAGCAATACAGTTTCAAGTAATACAGTAATGATAACCCTAACACATATAAAGTAAGTATTCATTCAAAATGGCATGGTGTATTTCTAATATTTATGAAGATATTAAATATCTCGTCATAATAAATCTAAAAAATAATTATTGCAATTCCTTTTCTTGGTGAAAGTATTAGCGTACAAATTAAAAACTGAAGCGATAATATTTATTTAAAAATAATAACAATTGCATACTTCTGCCTTATTTTTTTTTTTAAATATTGCCTATTATTATTTATTGGATCTTTTTTATATCTGTCATCTGTCTTAAGTTTTTATCTTTCGTTAAAATACGTCCTCAGTCGTTTACACGGAATGCATTTTGTATAAAAAACAAAACTTGAAAAAAAAAATTCTATTAAAAAAATAATCTGTCTAATGATATTGATAATTCTAAGAAAACTTGTTAATGGTTTACACATATCTTCTAAAAATACTGTTTTTGACAATTGAAGAGGTAATCGCTTTAAATTCGACTTGTTTAAAATATTTCAGTTTCGTTTTTTTTTCTTTCTATATTTGTTCTCCTCTTAAGTTTTTTCAATACATTTATAAATCTGAGGTTGTGAGTGTATTGATTGGAAAATTAATGAAGTGAAAAACGATCCTGTCACCGTACATTAAATCGTAAAACTTTTAACTTCAATTCTCTCCTTTTTTTTCGCTCTTGATTTGATACCTTCCACTGACTTCATCGTTGTCTTCTTACACAAAAATCCACATTTAAAAAATATCATATAAAAATTCTCCAGGGTATTCTTTGACTTTTATTTGTGGCCCGACTACTTTAACTGTCATCAGCCCCGGGTGTTTCAACTTTATTTTTTGAAAAGCGGGCAAAAAGTCTCTAATAGGATTTTGAATCTGTCCTTTTTGATTATCGGTAAATGCCTTTCATTGCACCAAGCAATTAGGAAAGACTGTCTTCAATTTTTTTATTCAATAATAATTCTCACTTTTTGTTTCTTTTTTTTTAATCTTTGAGTCCTAATTTTCTAGATGACAGGATTCTCTTCTGTGTTGATGAGATTATCACTAGAAATAAGTGAGAAACGCTAACAATATTACCCCCTCCTCGTTAAGGATTTAACATTCGCGCCTCCCTTCATTTACAAGTCAGCCATTACCCTTATGCTAAAACCGAATTCAAATGCTGAGATAGACCAGCGGCAGCCATTTATGGGCTTGTATTTTAGAAAGGTCTGGACGAATTTTTTTACATTTTGTAATAACATTAACTGCATTTTATCATGTCCGTTAAAAAAATCATGGTTAGAGATAGGGAAAAATATATATATGTAATGTATAGATAGATAGATAGATAGATAGATAGATGGAGTGATATACAGACGGAATGTTCGTGAACACAGTTCAACAATAATAGTGTGATGATATTACGCATTAAGACTAAAAATACAGTTTAGGGTCGCATTCTACTATGTTTAGTCACAAATACAGGGTCAAATCTCCAAATCGAATTCTGAATTAATTTTTTATGTAATTTCACTAGTAAAGAAGATATTGCAATGAATGAAAATTTCAACAGGTTGACATTGCTTTTTGGGGAATTTGATGGCATAACGAGAAATACTCGAAGTGCGCAGTAATTCTGTGCGCGACATCGTATGTACTGTAAGACAAATTCCGAAATAACTCATTAGGATCTCATTGGGTATGTTTAAGTCATTAGGAAGGGAATATTGACCACTTGCAATATTTGTTAAGATGCCTTAACATTTCGCATAAAACAAGTTCTATTGAAAATTTCGTTTCAGTATCTTCACTACCTTAAAGCTATGAACGAAAATCCCTGTTCCGATTGGTATTGGGATATCCTATTTTGTTTTGTTTTCTTTTGTCTAACTGAGTAGCACAACCCTTTGTTCTATGGATAATATTATAACCTCAATGCGTACTATCAACCCTCTTTTTTTGTTGGAAAAGTTCCTGTATAGAAAAATAGATACGTACATGCTTATATACGGGCTTGCGTTCTTTATATCTACTACTCGGGGCTTAATTTGTGCCGGAGCCCACCGTAACTCATAAACACTGCGCTCCGGAGCCTAGTGCAATAACACTTCCGAAAAACGAATCCTAAATTACCCTTTCCTTTCCCTACCATCTCCAATCTTTTGCTTCTTTTGTATCAAAACACTTATAAGTGATGTAATGTGTCGCTCACGTAAGAGATGGAGATGAAACAGGCTCGATTTTTATATCAATCTTTGGGTTTGGGCAGGTTCGAGCTCAATCTGTCTTAAATTCAAAATTTTTTTTATTTCCATTTCAAATCATTTTAATGCTATTTTGATCAGAATAAAGAGTAAACAGAAATAACAGAAATAGTCTTTTTCTATTCTGCATAGCTGCAAACCATTAATTTTTTTGTGTTAACACTATTTCCGAATCATAATCCTGAACTTACTTAATCGCAGAATTCTGAGATTAATTAACATTAAGATTAGGAAAGGTTTCTATTTGGAAGTAGTAGTAACTAAAAAGTGAATAGTTGATAGCTAAGTATTCGCAGATAGATATAGTTAAACTTTTTTATTTTGCTAAATAAAAAACAATGCTTTAAATTTTGAAAATAATGTATGAAATATACATATGCAGATTGGAGTGATGTCGGAGGGGGGGGGGGGGGGGGAGGTACGCTAAGGGTGTTAGTACTGCAGATTATTAGGTCTCCTGTACTTTTTTTTCTTAGAAATTAAGCCCTCCTACTACTTAATGTCATTTACGAAGTGACCTTTTAATAGAATATCGTATTATTTATTTGATACTATTTTTATAGCTATTTTAAGTTCTTTTCCTTTGCAAAAACATTTTAAGCATGGAGATATTAAAAACGCTAGCTGTATTTCTGTCACAAAAAGATAATATAAAAATGATATGAATTCCAGTCGAGGGGAACTTATGTTTTCTATGTTTATGTTTTACCCTCTAAGTATGCATAAATAATACTCGGAGAGTTTTATACTCCATATTGTAATTTGTAAAAACTTTGAAATTTATAATAGTAACATTCTATTTTGTGATAATATTTTTAATTTTAAAGTTAATTTTTCTTCAGGGCCCAATTTTGTGTAATATGGATGAAGAGATAACGCTTAGAATTTATAAATATTCCAACTGTTGAGTTCCTAATATTATTTTTACATATATTTGTTTTGTCTTTCGTAGTATGATATCTCCTCCTGCTATGTTTGCTAAGAAACGTAAACAGATTTCACCACATTGGTCTTAGGTACGAAAATGCTAGTTACGAAATCAATATTAAAAATAAATTAAAATAACGAATATTTTTAATGAAATTATAATAGCTCTGTTTAAAATCAAGTCTGTTCCACAGAACAGCTTTTTAATTGTGTTTAGAATACCATGAAAATTCTGATTTAAATGGGAATATAAAAGATAAATTAATTTGATAAAGGGTGTTTGTTAATAATGCAATGTTCAAAAGGTAAAATAGTATATATATATATATTTTTTTATTTTTATTTAAGATAAATGTAATGAGTATAATATCATCGAATCGTATTCGATCTTTACACTGAAAAAGCTATTGTTATGAATAATTATATAAATATATAATGTTAACTTATGTTCAATTCATTGTTTCTGTTTGCGAAAATTATAAAATGAACTTTCGCAATTGCTCTAAAATAATTTTCAAATTAATTTAGAAATTTATTCAATAAATTAAAAAAAAAATCCCTACAAACTAACAAAAACTATTGAAAATAATGAATTTTATATTCTCAGTTAGAATTTTTCAAATGCTACATTTAAAAGTATATATGAGCGTAAATGAAATGCATGTTTAATTTGAATACTGTTTCGGTTTATAACTATATTCTAATTAATTCCATCATTCTGAGTCTTTGTTATTATTAAGCAGTAAAATCCTTGTTTGTTTTATCAAATTATCATTTATGTGCTAATATTTTCTTTGAACCCTGTGAGCGTTAAGAGGGTTAGTCAGTCAGATCTCAAATTCTCCTCGCTAATTTTTAACCTATGGGAGTGAAATGTATTCTTATTTTTAAAATATCCCCAGGAAATTAATATTATTTTTTACTTTTTAGGGTTTCGTTCATCTCACGAAACCCTATTACTCCCGCTGCGTTGTCTGTCTGTCACAGAGCCATTATCAGAAACTATGTAACTTACAGAGATGAAAATTTGTGTACCTACTTGAATACCAGCTATGAAGAGCTCAAAATATTAAAATTTGAAAAATTCGTATTATTTAAGAAAAGTGGAGATAAAAAACCAAAATTCTAACAGCCTTTTCCTGTTAAATTTAAACATTTTTCGTTATAGCAGATGCCAAAAATTAAAAATCCACGATGAAATTCTTTCTACAATAATTAATTTTCTATCAGACGATTTCCACGTGAAAAATGAAAATTAAATAAAAAGTTTCACCAATTGAAAAAAATATTAATATGAAATAAAATTGTATGACGTCATAGTGTCAATAAAGCGGAAAGATTTCTCAATAATTCAAGGAGTATAAATATGTGTATGTACACAAAGCAGATTAATATTACGTCATTAGAGAATTAAAAAGAAAATCTGGCGTCAGATCAGAAGTTTAACGGATTTTTCAAATGTTTCAGAATAATACAAAGAGAGTATCAATATGATTAATAGAGAAAGCAAGTAGAATATGAGTAATAGAGAATAGTAAATATATGAGTTTGAGGAACGTATTGAATCATGATAAAAACCCGATTATGGAAATATTCGCATATTTTAACATTTTGAAGGTGTACAACATGTTTAATTTTGAAATTATTTTTTTTAATATCGCATTTAGTCCACATGACAGATATTATTATGACAGAATATAATAGCGGTCTTCGCCCGCTATGGGGCTGGTTTAGTATTCGAAAAAACGAGAAAAATAGTCTTTTTTTTGGTTGCTAAATGAAATTTATTTGAATTTATTAAAGATAGGGTAAAGTAATTTGAAAGGAATATTAAACGAAACCCTTTGAGCGATCTTCGATCACACTTATCCACTTGTTTCTGTGTACTCTTCTTAAAGTATGTCTAATTTTTTTCTTAGTAGTCAAAATATTTCTAAAATATTATGCTTAATTTAATATTTTATGCGTTAAAATCGCATGAGCTGGGAATAAAATTTTAACACTCCGGATAAAATTGAGCCTATATTTTGACAACTAAAAACAAGAGACATCCTTTAAGAAGAATACACAGGGGAAAAAAAAAAAGAAAAAAAAGAAGTCAAAAATATGAATTTTCTGAGAACATATTTTAAATATAAGAATGCATCCCACTGTCACAGATTCAACATTAGCAAAGGTAATTTGAGATCTAACTGACCAACCCCCTTAAGCCATCTTTTTCCTTCACGCAGTTAACAAATTAAAAGGCTGGTGTAATGAAAGTTTGAAATTTATATTTATTTTTACTGTTGCATAAAAATAAAAAAAAAAATAAAAAAATAATAAAAAAAAAAATAAAAAAAAAACGTAAGACAGGGAAATACCAATTTACATATTAATACTTTGCTTAGATAATATTTAATAAAGCGGCAAAGCGATATGCAAAAATATTGCCCAACGCTCAGAGGGTTAAAAGCAGTCATGTCATATGTAGCCTCGAGGCTTTCTAATGAATTTAAGAAAATTTCAATAAAATATGCGTAAAGTTCTGGAATATTTCAATCAATTCAATATCTTTTGAATTACGTTTAACTACAAGAATAGTTGCAACCTGTTTACTATCATTATCTCTATCGTTGTCTTTATCTTTGTCTTAATTCAGTCACGATGTCCTTATTCGTGGTTAACCAAAACTCTTAATTATTTTCATTTAAATATAAATGATTGATAGTGTTTATTAACGGAGGCACGTTTTTTTTTTCTTTGTAGATATTTAAAGAATTTTTTGGGGGAATTGGTTCGTTTCTGAAACGATTTTTCAGTACATCTTCCAAATATATTGTAGCGGAGTTACCCTCGTTACTCTTCATAAAAGTACTCTAGTGAGCGATTTAAGTTTTGAATGTGTACATGTTGTCTTGCGAAGTAACTTATGTGCGTAAATATGAATCCTATTCTGTCTCATCTTTAAATTTCACAAAGTATGAAAGAACTCGGTGGAATTGAAACATTAAGTTGTAGCTTGTAAATTTATGATAATTAGTGTTTGCACGTGGAAATTGGCTATAAACTGTGAAATTTTCAATAATCGTATGGATTTTTGCACGGACCTTCCCGAAGAGTTTAGGACTCAAGTGCTGTCAATGTAACTTATCTTTTTGGAGTTAATTAGATATTTACCTTGGCTAAAAACGATATCGTAAAGAACGAGGGGAGTATCTTTGTTTCTACGATTAAAAGCCTTGATTAACACCAATAAAGTTATGATTGAAGTCATTGGGGCTCGAGTGTACATTTTTGAGTAGACATTAATCTCTGATATATTTTTGACCTTAACCACCATTAACTGAGATTAACTTTGTTTAGTGTACTGACATTTTTTCAAAGATAGTCTTGTTTCCTACAAGTTTAATTTATTAGTTCGGATTCAGAATTTAAATTGAATACCTTCTTTATTTTCTGGTTAATAAATTGTAAGTAAAAAAGAAAAGCTTGTGTGTGCATTTATAGTTTATAGCCTTCAACAAAACCTCTGCCATTATAATATACATAACAAATGGCAATGTTTAGAAAGGGTTCTAAAAGTCCAAATTTTCCATAATTAGCAAGTTCGTAAGAAAATAAGAAAGTTTTTAAAATATTTATTTTCTCTTTGAAATGTTGTATAAATACTTCTCCAGATAAGGTTAAAAATGACGGAAAAAAAATTAGATCGTTCTACATTTAATTATAAATTTTAAAATAATATAAAGAATAATTATATTTTATTTTTAATGGCACTAAAATTACAGGATTATGATGGCTGTGAACTACTGAATATAAAAGTGTTTTAAAATTATATTTAAAATATAGTTATTTTCTCTTTGAAATGTTGTATAAATACTTCTCCAGATAAGGTTAAAAATGACTGAAAAAAAATAGATCGTTCTACATTTAATTATAAATTTTAAAATAATATAAAGAATAATTATATTTTATTTTTAATGGCACTAAAATTACAGGATTATGATGGCTGTGAACTACTGAATATAAAAGTGTTTTAAAATTATATTTAAATTAAAAAAAAGCAAATCATCAATACAAATAGCGATAATGAGGTAAAGTAATGCTATAATGAAGCAAGTCCCAACAAAAATATTTAACAATATAATGTTATTATTCCAGACAGTAAGCAAAATTTGATCTTTCAGTTCTATTTCAATTATGTTTTATCTTTCAGTTCTATTTCAATTATGTTTTATCTTTCATTTCAGTATGTTTTGAAGATTTACATGATGAACAGCATTAAAAAACATGCGCTTCACATGAATAATATAATTACAATGATCACAGCATTTAATGAAAACTCTCCTATGATATATAAATTTAAATTGCAAAAATAAAATATTACTTATGTGTAAGAATATAAGCTCAGATCTTTTTACCTTCCTTTCAAAATAAATATTCTTCCATTATTGTTGTTTGTGTTGCTGAAATCACTTTTGTAAATGCTATCGTTATAAACATCTTTTGTATTCATTAATTTAAGACAATTATAATAGCTCATATAAAAGAGAAATGTAATTAATTTAAAATATTGTCAAATGCATTTTGTTAACTCGTTAATCATAGAATAATCTGTTTTCCTCTTTTACCTATTACCCAATCAAATATTATACAACTTTTGTTTATTTTTATTTATAAAAGACAAAGCACAAAAGTGCTTTGTCTTTTATCAAATTCAAAATGTGTACAATAGTGTGTCAATTATAAAATACACTGTGTACCAATTTTTTTTTTGTTTCAATACGGAGTGTTCGAATATGTTTTGACCAAGCGTCTATACTAAAATTAAAAAATGCAGCTGAATAGATATTTTCTAATAAAAGAGGTTACAATTAACGAAGAACATTCTCTTCCCACTTCCAAAAACTATTTGTTTTTAGAAAAATTTGTTTGCAGTGGATTCTTTAATAAAATATTTTAGTTTTAAAACTGAACAAATATTTAATCTGTATAGTTAAAGACTTCATATACGCCATTCCTATTAGCTGTTCGAAACATATTTCAGTTTTTATGCATTAAAATAACTTTGCTCCTTTTGTGAATGTAAAAATAAATTAAATTAAAAATTTACAGACCTGTGTAATTCCGCTCTATTTCCTAAGTGAACAAAAATACCTGAAATCTATGTAGAAAATATATACAATAAAATACAATGCATTCACTAATGCATATTTTTTGCATCTTTGTTATGTGAAAACTGCAATCGTGAATAAAATTAAAAAGAAAATTATTCAGTTGTCTGAAGGTATGAAAATTGGCAAAAATATTTTTATTTAAAAATGCCTTTAACAGTCTTGTTAAAATAGCAAAATTTATTCTATGTATATATATATATATATATATATATTGCATATTTCTACGTAATACAATCTATTCCTATTTGTTCATTTTTAATTCATAATTCACTTAATTATTGAAACGATCCTGGACACAATTCCAATTCATATTACTTTATCTAATTTTATTTTTTTTATTTCTTCCAATTCAACGCATCGGAATAAAAATTCACGAGGAATTCATACGTTTGCTGAATATTAAATCTGTTTAGAAATAATTCCAGAACTGAGAAAGCAGAGAAAGAAAATAGCGCATATCATTTCTGTGAGTTTTAATTGTTTTTCATAAGCTGAATAATAATAAAAAAAGCTGTTTTATTCATTCATATTCAGAAGGAAATGTGACTTATATTATTTATAAGTTCATTTTTCAGATCTCTATCGCTGAACAATTCAGCATTTATTTCTTGTCAGATTTCTGATTTTCTTTTCGTCGTGGACATTAATGGTAGTTCCGTTGTGCTCAGAATTTAGAAACAGTTCCATCCGTAATGCATTAGTTCTTCGCCTTTAATCATTAAAAAACAAAAGAAACGTCGCGTAAAAGCGATAACGACATTTGGCCCCTGGGGGAGGGACTCAATTTTTTTTTATTATTATTATTCAGTTACCATTTTTATTGTAATCCCCTCCCGTCAGCACTGATAAGTTTTTTTTTATTATTTTTTTTTCCTTACATCGTTATCTAAAATTATTCTCTGTCTAAATAATTACGAAAAAACGTTGGGAACTCACAAATAAGTGAAGTAAAAAATAAAATTAAAGCAAAAATTCTAAGCTCGTTTGCAGCTCTTCGTCATTAATAAGCAACGTATCTCTCGCTTTTTTTCCCCCTTTTTAACTGTGACTGCATTTTTTTTTATTATTATTCTTTTATTTGTTTCAGTTGGTAGAATAGTGGTATATCAACGCTATTGTCTTCTTTACAAGTAATGGAATTTGGAACAGGTACAGAAGTCATGACGCTGCATAAATAACGTGCAATTACTTGTTCCACTGTGGCTTTGTCATTCAAAATGCCTATAATAATTATGTAAAACTCCGGGCTAAAAAGATGGTATAAATACAAAACGCATCTGACTTATTTTGATGATGATTTTTTTTTTCACAATCCTCTTTCTATCCTGCTTGCTGATTGCTGTTTAGAAATGTTACGTTATAGGTGTAAAATTGAAAAGCATTCACCTTTACCAGATGCATATCAACAATGGATGTTGCTATTCACGGCGTAATAGACAAAAGGATAAAAAATGAATGCATGCGTCATAAAACATGCTTTGTCGCTTATTTTCAAATCGTAGCTACCTGAAGGTGTTGTATTATCTTTTAGTTTTTATTTATGCATTTTTCTCAATAAAATATACATTGTTGTAAAACAAAATTACGTCCTATTTATTTCATGTGTTAAAAAGATTGTTTCCCTCTAAAAGCTGGGCACGAGATTTTTGTCGAAATCGCGTCTTGCCTTGTTATGACTGTGAAATTTAATGTACATTTTAATTTTCTTTTTGAAGTATAATTGAATATTATAAATGTTTATGTTCTCACATCTTCGAGAAAGTGATTACAAACTTTCATCTTTTAAATAGATCTTGTGTTTATTGGGAAATAAAGTATTTTTGCATTATGGTTTTGCAAGACGTTTTCTTAATTTTTGTGAAATTTTATGTTTTGTCAAGCAATCTCGTCTTTCTTAAACTTATTTAAATACTAATTATACATTTTCGTTTTTTTCTTTAATTTTTATTTCTTGCATAGCCAGATTTTTGTTTACAACTTAAGACGATAATATCATTAATTAATTACATTACAGTTTGATCAAGGAAACGCATTCAGAAAAAAAGAGAAAAGGATGTAAACAATCACACTGTTAACCACTGTAACATGGTGGAAAGTAGATTGAGTCATTTTACAGCATTATTATTGAGTGATATTGGGGAGGGGGGGAAGGGGAGATATTTATTTTTTTACATACTTACAAAACCGTGTAAGGTAGTCTGACGCAAAAATTATAAAATTGATAATTTAATTTTTAATACATTTTTTTATTCATGTAGTCAGAATATTTTCCTGAAATTAATTCATATACATAATTATTCCCCCCCCCTTCCCTTTTTCGCATGTACAACTCAGAAAGCTAAAGCTGATAAGCTCAGAAAGCTGATATCGTATTTCAAATTTGCTATGCGTCTAACAATAATACTGCCAATCTTTATCATTCTATTGGAATAATATAGATTCAAATTTATGTAATTTATAATAAACCTTTTGTGTATAATAACCATTAAATCTCATAAAAAATCAACTATATATGCCACCAATATTGCTGACGTAGTTATATTGCCGACAATATAACCATGACATCATACACCATATATATACACCTATGGTAAAAATTGGCTACATGTTTACTCTTAATTTGGAAACGAAATTTTAGGATCGGTATATGTTAAACCCATAGCTTCAGGAAATTACAATAGACATTCGAGACATGGCTCCTAGTAATTTATGGAAGACACAGGAAGTTGAAAAACACAGAAGTTTTAAATACCTCGTGAAACTGTGAATATCGTTTTAATTGCATCTTTATTTAAAACGGAACAAGTCCATCATCTTCTGGGAGAATTTTTAGTAATCGTTATTAATTTACAAGTATTTTAAAAATACATCTTCATACTTTAACTTTAAACACATTAAATACAAATAAACAAGACCATCTTCTTTTACGAGGGAAAGTCATTAAGTAAGTCACAAAAGATAATTAAATAATAACTTACAATGATATTCACCTCAAAACTATTTTTATTTCTGAACATATTCTCCACAAATATTTATGCACTTATATAACCGTTTTATCAGTGCCCCAACACCAGTTGCATAGCATTCTTTGGGTTGCTGTCTCAGCCACATTAGGACTTCAAGTTGAACCTTTTCATCATCTGTGAACATAATCTTGCTTCCAAGATGTTTTTTTAGTGGACTAAACAGATGAAAATCGTTTGGGGCTAAGTCGAAGCTGTATGGTGGATGTTGAAGAAGTTGCCAAACAAACTTTTGAATTGTCTCCTGCGTTCAACTTGAAGTCCTAATGTAGCTGAGACAGCAACCCAAACAATGCTATGCAGCTGATGTTGGGGCACTGATAAAACGGTGATATGAATGCATAAATATTGGTGGAGAATATGTTGAGAAAAAAAATGTTTTGAAGTGAATATCATTGTAAGTTATTATTTAATTATCTTTTGCAACTTACTTAAGGACTTATCCTCGTACTATGGCACAAACAAATTCCGAAACAATGATGTCACTAGCTCTTTAGACAGAGAGAGTAAAGATGAAAAAAGTGGCTTCTGACTCCAGTGCAGGCTGTTTTATTGGCATTGCCAAAAAGGTACATATTACAGGGAAAAAAAAAAAAAAAAAAAAAAAAAAAAAAACGCATTGAGACAAAGGCTCTAATCCAATGAACAGACGCGTCGAAGAACTTATTGGTGGATACATCAAATCACTGCAATTGGGTCCTGAATAAGCGTGGAATAACATTCGAAGTGCCCCTTAGAAATCAAAAAATAGGCTTATGGATCAAATGGAATGTTTTGAAATTGAACGGGCGGGAAAAAAAGTACGAGTGAAAGAAGGGGATATGAAATGAAAAGTATTTTAAGATGGAAAAAAGTAAATTAAATGGGGAAAAATTCAGAAAAATTAAAAATATGTTATAATATATGTATATATATTGTTCTATGATGTTCCTGTGTTGTTATTTAATGGTTATATATCTATACAAAATTTGCCTATTAATTTATTTACAAGAGTTAAAAGGTATCCTTTGCAAAGGTCATCCTTCAAAAGTTTTAAAACATAATTTTTGTTATAAAAAATCACATTCAAGAAAATTAGGATTTAGTTTATCAAAAATTTATTTGATTTCGAAACCATACTCTTAATTTTTATTAGAGTATAATAGCTCGTCAGTCAGAAAACGAATCACTACATATTGTAACTATTCCTCTTAAGGGAAATGTATATGCATATGAATAAGTTTTCTAATTAAAAGAGTAAATATAAAAATAAATTAAATATAAGGAGTGCACGGAAAAAAATTGACTTGGCAAAAATTTGTTTTTATTTTCGAACAAATTTTCTAATGAAATAAACTCATGAGGAATAATAATGATTCAAAAATTTTATATACACAAAGGGTGTCCCATAAATCTGTTCACAATTCACAATTTTTTTTTTTTTTAAATTAACACATTGTCGCATCGGATTGCAGTTTTCACCATGGAACTTGTATAAGAGCCGTATGTTTCGTGGTAAAAGAAAATAAATAATTCAATGAGACCCATAAGCAAGTTCAGATTTCAAATATTCATAAAAATTTAACAGATTGTCTAACTGAAGTGCAATTTGTGTAGCACAAGACTCGTCATAGAAAGGCTTGTTTCGTGGGGAAAAAAAACAGTAGTTAAAAGTATTTCATCAATTATAGCTGCCCACTTTTATGCTTTTCTCCTAACACTGTTTTTACACGGGCAAAATTTATATAACCTAAATTTTGGGCGATTAAAAAAGATTTTTTTTTTCTATTTAAAAACAGTGGTATTATAAGAGCGCAAAAGTTAGCAGCTATTCTATATGTCTATTCATTTTAAAAATTCACAAAAATTTGACAAACCGTCGTAATGGTGGTTTTCACCATAAGACATATGAATTAAGATAAAGCTAGGATAGTCTGCGCACAATTCAAAAGAATAACAATAAAAAATCTAAATATTAATTTTTTGCTAAACTATCCGTGAATAATTTTCACTTCATTTGTTTTTTATGCATTTCCATTGCTATTTTGTTGTTATGTTGTAATTTAATAGAACAGTTGTAATAAAACCAAGAAAGTTATTTTGCGCAATCTGTCCTTACAGGGTTGGTGTGATTGCGCACATGGGTAGGAGAGATTGTTACTAATAATAACTACAATTAAATTGTTAACAATAATAATTACACTTAAATGACATTGTTTTAAGGTTTTTGTGAACAAATATTATTGTATTAGGAGTGAATATTTCAACCTAATGATTAAAGAATCAGAAAAATGAAATAATTTTAAAAACGATTAAAAAAATTGAATTAAAGGGGAAAAAATTAAAGAATCAGAAAAAGCAAGTCCAGATAAGATTACAAAATAACATTAAGTTACTTGAAAACTCGTTTAACTTAAAATTAATCCATTTTCATTTTTCATTTTTTATGCAAATTTACCAATAACCTGCGTAATCTCTCCTAGCATAGAAACTAATGGGAACGACGCGCCATCTCTCCTAAGTAGCAGATGCGAAAACTCTCCAATTTCGGTAGGAGAGATTGCGCGGCCTTTTATTTCAACATGGCCACTACTAAAACGAACCGTTGATGTTCACATTGTTAGTCTAGATTAGTAGCTTATGAGAAATCATTTGTTAAAAATATTTTGTACTATTGACATTGTATAGAAATTCTGACGAATAGCTATGAAAATTCAAGCACTTACTTTGGGAAAACAAAACGAAATAGCAATGCTTTATCTTAGACGCTCAAAACAATCAACGTGCACTTTCAAGTAGACACTCCACTACTGCTGTTGTACAACTACCTGGAGTCGCTGCTCCCTCACTCTACTCCTTCCCACCAAACCTCTATGTGCGCAATCTCTCCGACCGCGCCATCTCTCCTGGCTTTACCTTAGTCGGAATTTTAATGTCAAAAATAGTTCAAAGAATATTTGAAATATTTTTTGCTTTTGCTACAAAAAAAAAAAAAAAAAAAAAAAAAAAAAAAAAAAAAAAAATCACTATTTTTACAAGTCATATTGTGCTAACACCACTTCAGTATAGCGATTTTTTTTAATGAATTTTTAAAATGGGAACGGTCTTACGGGATCACCCTGTATTTTCTATTTTTGCTTGTTGTTTTTGTACTCCCTTTTTTATAGATTATTAATATCTTTTTAATATTTGTGTCTTTATTTTTTATTTTTTATTTTATGTTTTATTAGATTGTTTTGAATATTCATACGGTTTTCTTCTTTCTTTCAGGTATGAAATCATGTTTTCTTAGATATTGCTTGGTAAGAAATTACAGCTTCCTAATCTTGGTGATTCTGTTAAGAAGGGGAAAGGAATATATTTTATATTATCACTATATTCCGCAAGAAAACATGTTTTACAATCAAGTTCTTAATATATATATATATATGATAAAAGTGATTACAGTGCACCAACTCACATATATATAATGACTTAAAAAGGCCTTTTACGAGGGGTTTTCGAAAAGTAAAGATACAATGCTGCATACTCATTCATAAAACTTTTAATTGATAAAATGTCGAATACAAATTACTTACTGGTATAGGCTTTATTTTTCGACATAGTTGCCGTCACTATCTAAACATTTCTTAAGTCTGCATTTGTATCCCATAGTAATAGAAGTTTAACCCCTGTTGTCTAAATCACTTTTAAACGATTTTAATTTCATTATTTTGATTTTTCTTCTACTAGTTTTCTATAAATAGTACGTTCCATATCTAGGTTGGTTTTCATTAATAGTGTATCCAAATAAGGGAGTGTTCAATTCTGTTCAACTTCCAAAAGTAAACTTTTGAATCAGGGTTATTAATCTAAGAAGTTATTAAGTAATATTTATGCTGCCATACAATGAAGATATCGCCCACGTATTTGTGCCATGTACGGAAGGGGAGGGGTATATTCTGTAGGAAGATAATCCAATAGAGCAATATAAACTAAAGTATGAAATACAACTCACGGAAGCTGGTGGAACATATACATATTATACAGACAATATTATACAGGAATAACGAATAGAAAGTTTAAAACGATTATGAAAGAACTTATAACATATATAAAATAAAACAAGAAAACTGCAGCTTTAGCCAAACTACATAGAACCTTTGCAGTTTCATTTTAAAAATAGTAAATTAATTTATCCATCATGATTTTATTCCCATACATTATCCGCGAGTCAATAGAAATCTGTATATGCGTAACGAGAGCTTAACCAATAAATCATTTTTTTTTTATTATTATTATTACCAGGAATTTGACGCGAGATGCTGCAGAAGTTAAATATATATATATATATATATATATATATATATATATATATATATATATATATATATATATATATCATGTTTATGGAAGATCATTTTTGTTAAAACACAATGGCATTAGATGGCGCCCTGTTATCTCGTGATATTTGTTTTTCAAGTGCATAGTTCAAACATCAATTGTATGCAAAAACGTTTTTTTATCATTACAGACCTTGAGAATGTCACTGTTATTGAGAGTACGAAACTAGTAGGTTTGTTTATTAAAAGATTTTTAAGCCTTTTCTTATATACATGTACTGTAATCACTTTTAGCATACGTATGTATTTTATTTTAAGAATAATAAGTGATTTTTCTGATATAATTATATGATGTCATCGAGAGAAGTCCATTCCTTGAACAATTATGATGTATCATATAGTAAAGATTATGAATCATTACATTCAGTAATACAATTCTTCTCTAAAAGCTTAAAAAATCTCCCCTCCCCATGAAATAAAATGATAACTATACGATCGAATTGATAGAGGAATATAACTATATCGTATTGATTGTGGAGTATAATGATATATCGAATTGATAGTGGATCAATAAAACATTTTTTTAAAGCGAATTAAAGCAAAGCATGTTTAATTTCAGTGCAATTGAAAGATTATTTTATGGTCAATACATTCGTGAATGTAAAATAATTTCATACTTTTTAACCTGATTATATATATATTAAACATCTTCATTTATGAATATAGATATGCTTGTGATAACTTAAGTAAAACGTTTTTTTTATTTGCTACAAAATTTCGTAAGTTATGCAATTATTATTTATTTGAAATATACTTTTTTAAATAAAGTGAATCACATAATGAAAAAAAAAATTCTATACTTATTCAAATAATCAGTTGATTGTAACTCAATAAGTATGTATATTTTTTTATGCATTAATTAAAATTTTCTTCTGTAATTGCATTATTCTTAAAAATAATTTATTAAGCATTATGTGTCTGCGCATTAAACAGTTTTCCGTATTTTATTTTATTTATCATCCATTAAAATTATTCTTTTAAACATTTAAATAAGAGAAATAAAATAAGAGAAAAAAACTAGATATTATTTTTTTCTCCAAATTTGAGTAAAGTTATATCTTTTGTAATTTGAGTTTTGAAATTCTTCAAGCATCAAATTACATCTTTTTCATCTTCTTGTTAACTATATCTGTTTCTCTTGAATATTTATTCATTACTGAAATTCTAAACATTTTCTTTGAAAACATTTTCAAAAACCTAATTATTCCAATAAATCAAATTTCAGACAATACAAACAGCTTATCATGATGATGATGATGTTGATGATGATTCATGGTATATTTTTATTTTCGAAAACAAATCATTTAAAAATATGCTTAAAATTAAATTAAACAAGAAAAGCTCGGCAATAATTAAAAATTTAATAATATGCTACAATTAAATTACAATTAAAAGCTCTATCGCATCCACTAATTATGCAACCTTAATTAAAAGTAAAATTTTCTTGGTATCAATACTGTTTTTTCAATCTTTTTTTGTTTTCGCTAATGGTTTCCCCTCCTATTGATAAGTCTATTTGTAACATAACCAGCTTCTCGGAACAGTTTCCAAACATAATAGAATTCTATGAGAGAAGAAATTTTTCTCCAAAAAATAATCTTACAATTAAATGTCGGCGGCGAACCATTAACAGCAGGATGGGGTTAATGATATTGACTAAAACAATGAGCCCTTAAGAGGTGCTCTCTTCTTTATAACGAACCGCTTTCATTACGCTCATTAGGCAAGAAAAATCCGAGATAATTCTGCTCACGCCATTTTGAACCACAAAGAACACTTTTTAATTATCTGAACCTATTTTTGTATTTTCTTATTTACGTATAATTTTGTTTTTCAAATCAAAATATTTAAAAGAAAAAAAAAACCCTTTACCTTTATATATAATAATTCCAATATCAGCACAACACAAGAACAGAAAAAGAAAATGAAATTAATACATATATATTTCTATCGTCATTTGATATCTATATTTCATTTGTTGTTCCAATTTTATCTAGCTTCACAAGTTTTTAAATATGTTTTTGTTTCCTATTGTATTATAATTTCGTAGCAGGTTTTATTCATTGTAATGTTTTGTAATTTTCCTGTGACAAATGTGTGAAATATTACTATATGCCATCTCTAAATTGGAGTTTCGATCATTTTATTGTTCACATCTGTTAGCTTTATAATTTCACGGTGGGTATTCTATATATAAATCAATTACATGCCATTTTTAAATTAGCAATTTTGTCAGACTAATTTAAAAAAAAAAAAAAAAAAAAAAAAAAAAAAAAAAAAAAAACTTGTCCGTTTTCTTTTGGTTTTAAAGGTATTAGATAGATAGATAGATAGATATTTAAACAATCTTTTAAAGGCATTCCATGTTTATCTAAAATATCACATCGAATTTCATGACTGCAATTTATGTTTAAAAAAATTCGTTCTAATACATTAATTTGGCGTGGAGTATTGAAAATCCGCCGTTTTGATTTACGCGTGACAGAAAGCTTAAATGAATTTATAAAAAATATATATATAATTTTTACTCTGTTTCTTTTTAAAGATGTGGCAACAGAAAGGGGAAAAATCATTAAATAAACTATCTGTTTAGGATTTTTAAATTGTTTTCTCAACGTATAGTCATAATTTAATTGATATTAAACTATTAACTGATAATAGAGTATTTAAAAACATTATTACAGTCTTTATTTTTTATTTCTATTTTCTATTTATTAGTGTTTAAAATATTTCTTTGTTGTAGTTTCACAGCCAGTTGGCATATTTTGGCAAGAATAGTTTGTCGCATAATTAACTTCATCACTCTTGTAACTCGTAAACAGTTCTAACCAGAAAGATTATTTGGAGATTTATCAACTGCGCCCATCTAAGGGAAAAAGGCTTTAAAATTAATTTACTAATTTATAAATAACTTCTAAAATGTTAAAATGTTGTATCGTCATCGGAAACACATTTATCTGCATTATGTAAAGCCAGTAAAAAACGAACTACAAAATTTCATCTTTGCATACAAAAAAAAAAAAAAAAAAAAAAAAAAAAAAGAAGAAGAAGAAGAAGAAGAAGAAGAAGTCAGCACGAGAGATATAAAAGGAACGAAGTAAATATTGATTACAACGTGATTGAGAAACGTCATCAGGGGGTGATTCTCATAATGTAAGCCAAAAATGTGAAAATTCTGCCATGTGATTAGGTATTTTAGCTTAATTTCAGTCTCATTCCACCCCATATACCAACCCTACACAGAGAGAGAGAGAGAGAAAGAGAGAGATCAAACTTGAAAAACTTGTTTAAAAAGTGTCTAAATTTCATATTCAGTACCATGGTACATACTTGTATTAAATGTCCTCTTCTATGTCCAAATGTATTGGACATCACATTGGATTAAATATTTTTACTAAAATACAGATATAATTTTAATGTTCATAGCGATTCTCTTCAGCGATGTCGTATTATCGTTTAAATATCGCTTTAAATATTGTTTTTTTTTTTTATCGCTTTTAAATTTAATAATTATTTTAAATATACACATTTTCCGACGAAAAATGTTTTATACATTTATACGAAGGTTTTTATTTTCTTTTGGCATTATATAGTTATACATATAATTAGAATTTTAATAGAAAGCTCTTTTGTTATGTTATTTCTTTTCTTTTAATAGATAAAAATATGACGATATGAAAATATCAAGCTATACTTTTAACGGGTATTTTTTTAATGTAATAATTGTAATAAGAAAGATAATTGCAAAAGAATGTATTCAACAAAATTTAAATAATATCATCATTAAGCATGCTATCTCTTAAACAAAATTACGAGGTAAATGAACCTAGCAAAATCAACACAATGAAGTAGAATTGAACATTGGCTGTGTGCAATCGGAATGTGGTGTCCAGTATCAGTGGACAGTGAACGGAATATGATTAATGTTCAGCGAGAATGTTTCAGTTTACAACAAATATTTTAGTACACACTATTATGCATGCCTGTCTATGTCTCTGTATTATCATGTCTATCTGAGTATTCCATTCGCATCTCTCTTGTTTTGTGTAGCTAAATATTTCATGTACGCTGTGAATGCAAAAGTTCTCTTTTTCTAAATTCGTGTTAGCAACTTTTGTAAATTAATTAAATATATTTAAACATTTATTTGTATAATAAGCTCTTTGTTGTTGTTGTTGTTTAAATAATTTTTATTATAAGCTAGTATCACTTTTATTGTTATTATTGTTATTATTATTATTATTATTATTATTATTATTATTATTATTATTATTATTATTATTATTATTATTATTATTGTTATTATTTATTATTATTATTATTATTATTATTATTATTATTATTATTATTATTTATTGTTATTATTATTAAAATTATTACTATTACTATTATTATTTTATTATTCATTTTGCTAGGAATTTACATTATATTTTTTCGAAGACGTAAAAATAAGGTGACAGATAATTTCGTAAATCTTATAGATACTTCTTTTTACTACTTTCTAGGGTTTTTTTCTTTTTTCATAATAAAAAGTACTTTTTAAACTATAATTACCCCTTTCTTTCATTTTTAATCAAGACACTTCTTTTTTTCTTAGAAAATAGAGTAATAAAAATAAAAACTATAAAGATTTTTTTTTTCTTTTCATTGCAAATAGAAATTTTTTTTAATGTAAACACTGAAAACATTTCTTAAAAAAAAAAAAAAAAAAAAAAAAACCTATATAATTAAATACGAAAGAGATAGACTTTACATTATAGGATATTTATAGGTAATAAGAGGAAATTATTATTATTATTATTATTGCAAATAGAAATTTTTTTAATGTAAACACTGAAAACACTTCTTTTAAAAAAAAATAAAAAAAAACCTATATAATTAAATACGAAACAGATAGACTTTACATTATAGGATATTTATAGGTAATAAGAGGAAATTATTATTATTATTATTATTGCAAATAGAAATTTTTTTTAATGTAAACACTGAAAACATTTCTTTAAAAAAAAAAAAAAAAAAAAAAAAAAAAAAAAAAAAAAAACCTATATAATTAAATACGAAACAGATAGACTTTACATTATAGGATATAAGGTAATAAGAGGAAACAAAGTGACTGGAAAAGAATTTTCTCCAAAAATAATATAATCTTCAGTGATTCATAATGAAATATTTTTAGTTTAAGCTTAGTTTAAGCTTAACCCTCTGACTGCTTATTCCGAGATTTCCAGGGGCAAGACAGTTGTGGAAAAAAATTATATAATACACAATTTTTGAAGCAATTTTGTTTTAAAAATTCCAGAGTGAAAAGGTAAAAATGCAAATGATAAACATACTACATATTTCAAATACATTATGATTTGAAATATGTAATAATAAAGGAAATACTGGTCAATTACATATTGGTCGAAAGGATTTTGAAAAAAAAAAAAAATAAGCAGTCAAAGGAGTGATACTTAATACTGCCAATTATCTTTATTAATACCATGTTATTCTTTTTAAGTTGTGACTGAGCGTAAAATTCATTCAGTATCTAAGGTTTTTAGTTACAAAATTCAATAATAAAACGCAGAATTTTATCATTTAATAAATCATATAATATGATGCAATAATAAAATTCTGAATGTTAAAATTTAAAATTTTATCATTGATCAAAATAAAATATAACCTTAAAATAATAATAATAATAATAATAATAATAATAAATAAAAATACAATTTTAAATTATATATTTGCATTTCATTGTAAAATTTGAATATTTCTACAATTAGGTTAATTGCAGAGTTAATTTACACATAGTGAAAAAATATATAGAAAATGACGTAATTTCTGCTGATTTAAAAGACATGTCTTTTTAAGAAAATTAATTATTCTGACTGAGGTTTAATTGGCTGAGAGTGTACTTATTCGATGCTATTCACATGGATTAAAGCATTTTTGTTTTATTCATTTTTGTTGACTATCATAAATCAATACAACAGACTTACATTAAGTTAGTGAAATTTTCATATTGATGAGGACTTGGGGGTGAGGTGGGGGGATGTGGCTGAGCATTTAGTTAATTTTTTTTTCCCATAATATGTAACCAATATGGCCCTTTTTTTTCTCTATTCCAAAAACAGTCGCATCTTAAGCTAGTGATATAGCCCATTTTTTCTCCGACATTTGACGGGTTCCTTATGAAGCTTTTTGTATTTTGTCATTCAAAACTATAAGGAACCGCCGTGGTCGAAGATTTTTATGCAGAGGCAAATATGTTTCTGTCTCTGCATATATATATTTAGAAGAATAAGACAGAATTTTAAGTAAGTGCAAATAAATCTTTTTAAATATATAAAATCCGTCGTCTTTTCTTGTTATTTTTTCCTGGAAATTTTTTGAATCAAATAAATAGTTTTATTTTCAGATAGTTCGTTTTAAGGACTTCGTGATTTGGAAATCCGTTGTTGAACTTCGATGTTTTTCAACTCAAATTTTAGAACCCTATTCAATTTTCTATTGTCTATTTGAACTTACAAATTTATCAGTTACAGATCTTAAACTGAAACTTGAAGTTGAACAGTGAGGAATGTTGAGAATTAAGGAATCCCAAGCCTTAAAATTAATACATAAGGGCTATAAAAAGAAATTTTTTTTGCAGTCACATTTCGGTATGCTTTGTCTCATTAATTTGTTTTAGAATTTTCATTTATTTTAAAATTTAAAAGCGCCGTCACTGCAAAATAGACATCACAGACTTAAATTCCAACTCAATAAGTGCAATTAATTTCCATCTCATTATGGATAGAATGGAAATTCTATAAAATTACTACTAGGATCATACACGGGTGTAACAGCAAATATTTATTTTTTTCTCGCTTCTTAATAAAAAATAAATAAAAATAAATAAATAAAATAAAAATAAATAAAAATAAATAAATAAAATAAAAATAAATAAAAATAAATAAATAAAATAAAAATAAATAAAAATAAATAAATAAAATAAAAAATAAATAAAAATAAATAAATAAAATAAAAATAAATAAAAATAAATAAATAAAATAAAAATAAATAAAAATAAATAAATAAAATAAAAATAAATACAAATAAAATAAATAAAATAAAAATAAATAAAAATAAATAAATAAAATAAAAATAAATAAATAAAAATAAATAAAATAAAAATAAATAAAAATAAATAAATAAAATAAAAATAAATAACAATAAATAAATAAAATAAAAATAAATAAATAAATGTTACGAAATTCATCTCCAAAAAATCGATAATGATGTATTACTACATTTTTATAGAAAATAAAACTCGCATTCATCGCTCTCAAAATAACCTTCATAAGAAGTTCACTTACATTTTTAAAACCAAAATGAAAATTTCCAAAAATGATCTTCTGATTTCTAAAGATTTAAAAATACAAAAGCATGACAGACAATATCAAGTGCACTCTTGGTGTTACATATTTGCACAAAAAGAGTGTTTGCTCTAATTCCTTTTAAGCTACCTAATTATTAAGTACTCAATTCATACGCTTGTTACAAAAAAAAAAAAAAATACTTTCCGCTTAAATATTAAAAATTTTCTAATGAAAAACATCTTCCCACTTTGTGTCCGAAAATGGCTGAATAATTATTCAGTATTTTAAGAGTCCTTAACGCTCATTAAATAAGCTTTTATGGGAACAGAGAATGCATTAATTGACTTTTTCCCGCGCTTTTCTTTTCAACCCTTTTGTTTGAGGAAGCTTTTTTTCCCCTTTCTCGTCTCTCAGATACATACTCTTTGCAACTTGTTTACTAGGTGACACGCTTGAAACAATAGTCGACACTTAATATCTCCCCCCCCTCCCATTATTTCTTTTCTTTCCCAAAGCCTCTTAATCGCTTAGAATTGAAAAGAAATGCTTTGAAGTCCCGTGTGACTTAGAATAAAATCTGTTTGCCCTTTTTAACGTGGGCGTTAATAGGACGTGATGAAATTAAGATTCTGCATTTTAGCTACGCTGCTTTTGTCCTTTCCCCCACTCAACTCTTTATTTGGAAGAGATTTTAAGCAAGAAAAACGCTACTTATGTTGCATTTCGTTATAATCAGTAAACGTATGAGCAAAAAGTAATAAGTACTTTAATTGAATTTCATGTTGAAAATTAAAATATTGTCAAAAATTTTCTTTGATGTTATATTTTTTATTGTATTGTTTACTTTCCGGAGCTGTAAAGGAAGTTTGATTTTTTCGCTGGTTTACTTGTTTAGTTGTTACTCAATTAGTTTTTAGAGAGTTGTGTTAATGAAAAAGTTGTTATTTTCTCGCTGTAAAAGAAATTAATGGCAGTGTTTTTTTTATGCCTCGTGTTATTTTATGCTGATGGAAGTTTTCAAAGTGTTTATTTCAATTATTTTACAACACTTTGTAATTTAGCAAAATGCTAAAAAAGCAATAAAAACCTTATAACAACTTACCTTTAAATTTGTTTGGCTAACGACTTTTTTTTTTATTTGCTTATAATAAGCTATGTTGCAGTATTTATAAAAAGTGAATTTAAACTTAATGCTTAAAACTGATAAAAATATATAATCGAAATTTTTAGCTAAAAATATTGGTATGGTTTATTAAACAAGTTTTTATTTAAAAAAAAAAACATTATTAGCTCAGGATAAAACACTTATGTATTTTTCATATATATTACACATGATACAAAAACTACTTGTATTGTGTATATTTGAACAAAATAGTAAATTGAAGGCTTCATTATATTTGTTTATTCATTGATTTATTAAAACCAATTACGAGAAGAAATTTATTTTCTTCATTATTGTACAATATGTTTAAGAAAAGCAAGGAATTAAGTAATTAAGAAAAATAGCGAATTTTTAGAGATTTTACAAAAACAACAGTTGTTTAAAGACGATAAAAAATGTTAGGTTTATTGTTCAATTTAAGCACATCTTCTTTTACTTATAAGGCAATAGTTTGGATATTAAATTTTAATGTGAATTATAAAAATTATGTTTTTGAAACGCAAGATTTTTTAATAGTAAACTATTGAGTAATAAACTTAAAAATACTACAAAGAAAAAAAAGATAAAATACGTATTTTTAGATGAACACTATAAACAATTGAAAGTGATCTAGATTAAAGTGAGATGAAATATTTTTTTTTAGAAAATTTTGAAATACGCATTTTTTCCCCATTATTCCTAGAAATTATTTGCTTCGACATTTTTTCACAAACTTGGTGATAAGAAAGGAAAAATGTAACAGTTTACAGAAAAGGAAATTTTTAAGAACCAATAATTAAGTTATACTTAAATTTAAGCGTTGAAAACACACTTTTTATATATATAATTGATTAAACAGATCCTTTGCCGTATTATATGAAACGTTAACGATCTATATCGTTATAAAGAAAAGAGAGAGAGAGAGAGAGAATGTAAGAAAATAAAAGAATAATTTCGTTACTTACCATTTTATGAATCACTTTACAAAATGTGTTCTTTTTATTATTAAGGCTATTTGAACTGACATAAAATAAATTTATTTCATATCATATAAATTTATTCACTTTAATTCTTATTTATTAAAGCAGTTTTATTTAACTCGTTCATAATTATATTTGTGCATTTGTTATAATCAATCGAGAAAATTAACTCAGAGAAGAGATGAAAGTATTAAAATAAAACTAAACAAAAAGAAAATTTGGAAATATCAAAGATTGACTTTAAAACTAGCGTGATAAAGAGAGATTATAAATTGCTTATTTTCTAAATTGTATCTTTTACATTGTGATGCAAACTGTTACTTTTGAACGTTTAAATTTAATTTACATTTCTTGAGCAATTAATGAATAAAAAACTAGTTTTTAATTTGTATGTTCATATTTTATATTACTAAATATAAATACTATATACATCTAAATCTTTAAATGCATATATTAATATATTAATTCTTTATCATGCCGAAAATGAATGTGACTGCCTTTTAAATCTTTTTTTAAGTTAATTCTAAGTAGATGAATGAAGAAAAAAAAATTTTTTTTTATATTTTCTCGATTTATAGAATTATATATATATATATATATATATATATATATATATATATATAACATGTTCTTGAGTAATGTTGACGTCATATCGATGGTGGCAACGGTCTAAGCAATCCATTTCCATTTTTTCACAAATTTAATTACTTCTAAACTTAGCATAATTTAAACTTTTACACCGTCGAATAGGGTATAAAATGTTCTTTCAAAGCAATATGTTTGAAAACTGTATCTCCATTTCCTGATTTTTTTAAAATAGCTTTTAAAGTAACTTTTAAGCATGATTTTTTAAAAACCTATCTCTATCGCGTGCAGTCATAATAAGAAAGATTAACCCGTTTGCACTTAAAACAAAATAAATAGTTTAGCATTTGCTTGCGGCTAAATATTCCATAACGAAACTAAACTTCAGAAATAAAATAATAAAATAATATATATATATATATATATATATATAACACAAATTTAACCGACATGTAGTCGAACTACGTATATAAACATTGAATTCATTTGAATTAAAAAGGCTGCAAAATCGTTGGTGATTCCTTCGGCTCTTAAACTCTGGCATGCGTCTAATACGAAAGTATCGTTTTAAATAAATTTCAAAACTTGATTTGAATACATAATTGATACTTTAGATATAAAAATTATTTTTTGTGTTCATAGTAGGCAATCTAAAAAAAATATATTAAATGTAATATATATGGGTCGCTCAAATGAAAGTGGCACTACAGTTGGTTTGAGAAATGGTTTAATGGTATTAATATATATTAGTATACAAAAGAAAGAAGTAATACAGACGTAACACATAGGCTAGACAAAGTCACCTTGTAGGTTGAAACAAGTGTCCCAGAGGTCAACGAGACGATGGATACCCTGGGTGAAGAATCTCCGGGGTTGGTTTTGGAACCAATTTTCAACGACAGCTTGGACCTCATTATCGTCCGCAAATCGCCGTTTCTTCGGAGCTTTCTTGAGTGGACCGAAGATGTGGTAATCATACGGCGAGAGGTCTAGGCTGTAAGGGGGATGTTCGTGACCTGTCGTCAGTACTGCTTCTTCCACTACGAAAATCCCTACACCATCGGAATACCAATCTGCGTGACATACACTCCGTGACATACACATTTTGCATTAGACGATAGATTTCACTAGCACTCACATTTTCCGCTGTTAAAAATTGCACGACCGCGTGTTGACACCGTTTGGAGGCATCCATGATGCGAACAATGCCTTTTAACGTGCTCCCACGCTATCACACACGCATCTGGCGGGATCTGATGATATCATATGCATTCCCAACACTCTGTGCTCTCTATTCGTCTATAGGAGCATGCGCAGTCATCTTTCTCTTCAAATGGCGGAGTTATTATAGCAATGCCACTTTCATTTGGGCGACCCTATTATATATAACATATATATTAGTTTTCAATTAAAAAAAATGGTTTATATCTATGTTCTGTAACCTAGGAAGCCCGGGTTGGATCTTCCGGTCTTCATAAAATTGATTCATCATTAGTAAAAGGCATATGTCTCTTTTACCAGATTTTTTTTTAACGAATGCCGCGTAGATAAAACAAAGCAAAAGCAAAGAAAGAAATCAATATTTAAAACCGAAATCCGTGTGAAAAAACAGAGATATGTAGATTAATTCACAAAAATGTAGTTTCTAATTTTTATTTACATATTTTGCATATCTATAGATATAATCTAAATCTTCTAATGCAAAAAATTTATTCTTCATTAAGAAAAGTAAGAGGCGTATGACTCTTTTACCAACTTTTTAAACTAATGCCGAGTAGATAGAAAAAAAAAAACAGAAATAGAAAGAAAGAAATCAATATTTAAAACCGAAATCCGTGTGTAAAAACATCGCTTTGTCGAATATGCGGCTGGCAAAATAAACATCACGGCGACTACCATAATCCGTATAAAATGGAATCTCCTGCGTTTTCTTCTGGCAATACCAAAAATTTGCTGGAGTCGGGAAAAATTCCGGAGCTGGCTTTACATCCTCACTCCTTTTTCCGACTTTGTTTATTTTAATTCTCAAAGCTGAGGAGCATGCGAAATTCCAATCAACCGCGCGCACATGCCATACAAATGAGAAAGAGGGAGAGAAATGCCAGATGGTGAAACCTAGTTTTTTTTTCCCTCTATGCTTTTTCTTTAACTTTGTAGCCCCATCTAAAACCTCTCTCTCTCCGAGGGTGGTAGTGCCAAATAAAGGAAAAGTCTCTATTTCTAAGTATTAAAGGAACAGTTTAGTAGTCCACGTAAATATTTAAGGGGTATGCAGGACAGGAATGCGTTTATTTATTTTATTCGTATGTTGGTGGAATTCTTGAGAATTCTCTATATTAAATCGGTAGGAATGTTCTCTGAAAATGAGGAAAAATAGGAACAAGAAAAATTCATTGCTTTTTATTTACTTTTATTCTGTGGGTTGTCACTCTTTTTTTTTCTCTCTCTCTACGTTGGCGTTATAAGTTATTTTGAGTTTAAATGAACATTCGTTTGCAAATGTAAAGTACTGATTTTCGTTTTTTTCATCGTATTCTGAATTTTATTAAATTAAAAAAATAAATATTTAATTTCTAGTATTCAATTAATGTCAAAATAAATGTGTGTGTACTTTTTATCGAATGCGATAATAATGAATTATTTTATTTTATTTTAAGTTATGAAAATATCCCATAAACCAAGAACAAACATAAATAAATGTTGGTGCTCTAAATTATTTTCAGTTTAAATGAACATTCGTTTGGAAATTTAAGGTACTGTACTGACTTCCGTTTTTTTTTTTCAACGTGTTCTAAAATGTGTTAAATTAAAAGTAATTTAATTTCCATATTCAATTAAATGGAGAATAAATCTGTGTGTGTTTTTTATCGAATGTTGTAACAACGGAGTTTTAATTTAATTTAATTTTATTGCATTATGTATAACAAAGAATATATGAAACAAATGAATAAAGATCTATGAACAGTGTTTTTATATCCGTCCTTATTTTTTCTTTTTTTAAATTACATATATATATACAGGGTCATTCATAATTCCCTCCGGGGTTTCGAAACGTTATAGTAAAAAAACGAAGACGAATATGAAAAAAAGAAACATATGAAATTATTCCGAAACTATTCAAGTTTTACTTACATACATTACAGGTGTTCTATGTGTGAACCCTTGGTCACACGGCATACATCCATGCGATAGTCCAGTTCCTGCCATACTCCGTTTCTTTAAATCTGAATCAGTGGTGTCAGTTCAACGGGCCTTTCGTAATAAATATCGAAAACAGGGACCAACTGACAAAACAATTCATGTGTGGTACCGGAAATTTAAAGAAACGGAGTATGGCAGGAACTGGACTATCGCATGGATGTATGTCGTGTGACCAAGGGTTCACACATAGAACACCTGTAATGTATGTAAGTAAAACTTGAATAGTTTCGGAATAATTTCATATGTTTCTTTTTTTCATATTCGTCTTCGTTTTTTTACTATAACGTTTCGAAACCCCGGAGGGAATTATGAATGACCCTGTATATATATATTACCGAATCTTATGCTTTGTATTACTTAAAGTAAAAATCTTTTCGATGTTTCTATATGTGAATTAAGTGTTTACATCATATTTTCTCCAACTCATTTTTCAATTTAAAAAATAGTACTATTTATAAATTACAGTACATTTTTTCTGCTGAAAGTTGCCTTTGTCTGTTCATTAACGATTTTACAGACATCTAAAGTAACATATTATCGTCTAGTATCCATTTTTAAAAATTATTTTCTACAATAGTTATTTTAATTATTATTAGTTATTTTAATAATTATTTAATTATTTTTATAATAGTCTACAATAGTTTAATATATATTTATACATTTAAAAAATGAAATAAGATTTTTATGTGACAACAATAAATATAATTACTTACAATATAATAATGACGTTATAAGAATAAATATATACAACATAAAATAATTTAACTTCATTTTTTAAGCATTAAATGTCAAGACCTTGTTTTCTTCTTTTTGTATTGTAAAATTTCTATAGAAAAATATTCATTTCTATCAAACATAGTTGTAGAATTTCAAAAACAAAAATATCTGAAATATAATTATAATTTTAGATATATCTAGCATAGCACTGCAGGATAATGTTTTTAAAATGTGCCGTGCTATTTTACAAATGCATCTTCCATTTTTAAATAACAGTTTTCGAAGTGCGTCATGTCGGGTGCTACGTACTTTTTTTGAAGTGCGCTCTTCTTATATTTTACTAGAAGAAAGGGTAACATTTGCACACATCATAACTCTCTTTTCAGTTCTCTTTTCTGTTTTTCTATATATATATATATATATATATATATATATATATATATATATATATATATATACGTATATGTACATATAAATCAAAGTAATTAGTACATTAATTTGATATGTCTCTGTATTTAATACGTGTTACATATATCCAGCTACACATACATAACTGTGTGGAAAAAACACAACTCATAACTCAATAAATAGAGAAAAGTAAGGAAAATAAAATAAACAAAAAAGAAAAAAAAAATCTGGGCATGCAAAAATTATTTTTAATTTGGTTGGGTATTCGATAACAACGTTCAGATTGCTAATTTACCCCCCCCCCCTTTCCCCGAATGCACCGTACTATTTTTGAAGTGTGTCATCCTTATTTTTTTTTCTAGAATAAACGTTACCTTAATTGCATCTTTTTTTTCGAATTTTCTTATAAATGTATATTTTTTTTTACAAATCGTACACATATCAAATTAAGCAATATGTTAACTTTGACAAATGCATGAATATAATGTATTATCATGCACAACTATATGAAAAGAACACATCTCAAAACCTCAATAAACAAAAGAAGAAAAAAAAATGGCCATACAAAAATTATTTTCCATCCGGCTGGGTACTCGACAACCACGTTTCAACAGGTTCCCGATAATTAAAAGTAATTAATTTCCTTAAACGAAGCCGGCGGAGTGTTTTAAGCTGCACTCATTAAGCTCTCTTTAAAACAACCACCAAAAACAATGAAATGCGGGAAAAGACAGAAAAAAAAGAGAGAGAGAAGGGGGTAAGCACTAAAAGCGAAAATTAAAACAGAGAAAAAATTAACGGGGGGAGTGTGGTGGAGTCCGCTCATTAAGGCAGTAATTAAAAGCACTTAATGTAGTGGGTGGCGGAGTTGGTGGGGGAGGTTTGAGGCGATGGTGTAAACATGTTCTTCGGCGCTTTTAATTCTCCTTTGTGGCCCTTTTAATCACTCGTCAAATGAGCCGCACACTAATTAGCGTTGCGGAATAAATCACGGCTCTCATTTTTATGCGATTTTTAACTCTTTTCTTCCGTTAACCCCTTCCTTTCCCCCCACGCCGTCTCCATTCCCCCAGAATAAATGGGGGAAGCGTTAATTTTTGTGGCTCTTTTTATTTGTTCCTTTCTTTCTCGGGCGAAAATTTTGTTTAATGTTCAAGTTATTTGTTGGATTGGTTTTGATTGCCTTTTATATATTTGCTTATTGAATTACGCTTGGGAAACATGATTAATATCTAAGGTTATCATGAGGTAAGGAAAGGAATGAAATAATATTTTTTTATGCTATATATGGCGTGTATGTATGTGTATAAACATATATTGATAAGGATAGATTTTTCAGCCTTTTATATTTAGTAATTATTTTTGATTATCTTTATTTGTTTGTTTGTTTGTATGATTATTTTTTATATTAGATAAAGGGTAATAATATATTTTTTTCTCGCTGTATATGTATTTATATATATTTTTGCGTGTCCATGTTTCTAAATTGCATGCTTCTGTGTGTGTATAAGTGTATAAGTAAATATTCATAAGGATAGATTAGAAATATTTATTTACACTTATAAATAAATATCTAAAAAATATCTTAAAGAAGATCTAATATTGTAAATAAATATCTTAATACATATCTAATATCATCGTAAATAAATATCTAAATAAATATATAATATCGTAAATAAATATCTAAAAAATTTAAAGTTGAAAAATATTTAATTTTATTTTTAATAATTTAGTAATTTGTTTATATTTTGTAATTCCTTTTAGTTATCTTTAATTGTTTATTTATCTGTATATATACTTTTAGTATTATCTAAAAGGATAAAAATATTTCTTTTGTTCTCTCTATATATTTGTGTGTGTTTGTGTGTTGGTAAACTGCAAGCTTCTGTATGTATAAATGTGTATAAGTCAATATTAATAAGGATAGATTTTTCAGTCTTATGTTTAGTAATTCTTTTTAGTTATTTTATTTGTTTGTTTGTTTATATATTTACTTTTTATGTTACATAAAAAAGTAATAATATTTCTTTTATCTCTCTCTCTCTATATATATATAATTGTGTATGTGTGTGTGTTTGTAAATTGCAGGATTCTGTGTCTTTATATGTGTATAATTATATAATCATAAGGATAAATTTTTGAGCCTTTTATATTTAGTAATTATCTTTAGTTTTTGTTTGTTTATATATTTACTTTCAGTATTGTGTAAAATGTTATATTATTTCTTATGCTTTATATACATATTTCAGTGTATGGGTGTTTGTAAATTTCAAGCTTATCTGCGTATATATGCGTATAAATAAATATTAATAGGGACAGATTTTGCCACTTTTTATGTTTAATAATTTATTTTAGATTATTTGTTTGTTTGTTTATATATTTACTTTCCATATTATGAACAAAAAGTAATAATATTTCATGTGATTTCTATATATATTTGTATATCAGGTGTGCGTGTAAGTTGCAAGCTTCAGTGTGTATATGTTTGTATAAATAAATATTGATAAGAATTGATTTTTCAGACGTTTACGTTAATATTCTTTTTAGTTATTTTGATTTGTTTGTTTGTTTATATATTTAATTTTTATAAAGTGTAAAATGGAATATTTCTCTATGTATATTTGTGTGGTTGCGTGTGCTTGAAAATTTAAGAGCTCTGCGTGTATAAATATTAATAAATAATGCGTATAAATATTTATAAGAATATAAGGATTAATATAAGGATATATTTTTAGCCTTTTATATTTAGTAATTCTTTTTTATCATTATTTATCTTTATTTATCATTGTGTATATATATATATATATATATATATATATATATATTATTGTGATTAATAATTAATGTAATTAATAAACAATGTGTATAAATATTTATAAGAATATAAAGATTAGTATATATAAGGATAGATTTTTAGCCTTTTATATTTAGTAATTCTTTTTTATCATTATTTATCTCTTTTTATCATTGTATATATATATATATATATATATATATTAAGGAATTTCAGAAAAGAACAAAAATTAAATGTAGACTGCCTTGTATCATAACAGAAAATTGAGAATATTAAATTTACTGTTAGCACTATTTCAGGTTGTCGTCCGGAATGTACTGATTTAATCCCAGCGTGCTTCACTGTTTCCTTCCACGCAAACTGTACTTGGAACAAAAGTTGTTTTACAGGTATTTTAGCCCAATAAAAGCTACTGAAGGGCTTCATAACCAACGAGAATGCTCTAATTTAAGCAAAAATCATAACATTATTATTTTTTTTAAATGTGTTTTGTAATATTATAAAATCTCTTTTATTATAAAACATCCTTATTGTAAAATAAGGAGGTAAATATTATAAGGAAAATTACTCTAAAATATTTTTATATATCCTAGTCATGTTTTCAGTTTATTATTATTCAGCTTCTTAAGGTAATAGGCACTATTATATTTTTCAGGCTTCATACTTTTTTTTTCTATATTTAAAATTACCTGTAAGAATTAATTATAAGTAACTTCTAAGTGTGATAATTCGCGTGCAATCAAATTAAATTTTAAACACGTATAAATTTGCAGAACTTATTGTGTATAATAATGTTCATCTTAAATATCAAAATAGTAAAACAAATTCAAAAGTATTAAAGTAAAATTTACAGGGAGTTTTTTAATAATGTTTTTTCTCCTATTAATACTATTTAAAAGCATTTCTTCGACATAAAGCTTTGTTATTAATCTTTTATAATCCTAATTAATAACGAATAGAAGTAAATACAGATAATGTAAAACTTCAACTATCCAAATTCTAGATAAACTTAAATACAGAGCAACTTTAATTATTTTTATTCGAATCTCAGTTTTGGATTCTTAGTAACTCAGGAATTTTTTTGTTTTTCATATAAAACATTTTTCTCTCATTCTATTACATAAAATAAGTATCATAATTTAATTATGAAGAAAAATAATACTAAATATAGATTTCTCCAATCGATATCTCTAGTTGTCAGCGTTATTATTTCTATAGAAACTTGATTTTGTTATATGCAAATGAACAAATAAGATCATTAGAAATTTTTCTGCAAGCACTTAACTATTGATTGTTTTTTTTTCCTTTTCTCCACTTATTTTAATCAAATTTTGAGTATCTGAAATTGTCTTTACGTATGGTTTCAAGATAATTGCGTTTTTTTTCTATAATTATTTCATGTGTCAGCGCACCATATGCATGTAAGTTCATTAAGAAGAAATCAGATATGTCCACACACATAAAAAAGAAGAAAAATCTGTGTAATGAGAATAAAGTAACAAAATAAATTCTTATGGAAAATGCCGTGATATTTTTATTTTCATTCGGCTGCAATATTTTCTTATAATATTTATAGATATAATTCCCAAATAATTACTAAAAATAAATCAAAGCAAGGTAGAGGGTAAAATTTCTATACCAATGTTATGTTGAAATACCTTCCTAAAATTTTTCTTAAATGTTTAGAGCATTATTATCAAATAAAAATAATATCCGTTAAGAAAAAATCCATGAAAATTCTGTAGAATCGTAAATACGTATGAATCATAAGAATTTTTAAGTTTTGTTGCAAGCGTTTTAAAAGAAGGGTTATCTCTTTTATTGTTTAATTTGAATAAAATTAAATTACGTGAGTGTTTAAGCTTTATATATTTCGCTTAACGTTACCATATTTTCATTCTTCCAGCTTTTCTTTGTATGAAGGTTATTTAAAAACTTTTCTTTTTTTAATTTAAACTTTTGAATACACCGAGTGTGATTTGTATACTTAGAATGTCTCAGGAATCTTTACTAATAATACTTATATCGTATGAAAACATTTGAGAAGTGCATTATTTATTTATTTTCTTTTCTTTTCTTTCCTTCTTTCTTTCTTTTCTTTTTTCTTTTCTTTTCTTTTTTCTTTTTTTTTCTTTTTTCTTTTTTTTTCGTAAAAGAAATTCAAATAATAATTTAATAATAATATTACGTTAAATATATAAACTGAATATATTCAAATAATAAGCTTCAAATAAAAAGGTGAAATGTGTGTATAAATACTTATAAGAATATAAGGATTAGAATATATAAGTATATTTTATAAGAATTTCCTTATATAATATTTACATCCTTATTTTATAATAAGAATGTTTTATAATAAAGAGGATTTTTTAAATTTTCAAATTAAATATTTGCTTAAATTAGAGCATTCTTGTTCATTACGAAACTCTTCGGTAATTTTTATTGGGCTAAATGCCTGTAAAACAACTTTTGTTGCAAGTACAGTTTGCGTGCAAGGAAACCTCGATTACAATAATTTTCCTTTATAATAAAAAAGTGAAATACGTGTATAAATATTTATAAGAATTTCAGGATTAGGATATATAAGTATATTTTATAATAACTTTCCTATATGATATTTACATGCTTATTTTATAATAAGAACGTTTTATAATAAAGTAGATTTTTAATAATTTTCCTATATGATATTTACATCCTTATTTTATAATAAGAACGTTTTATAATAAAGTAGATTTTTTTTTATTTCAAAACATAACATTTCGATTTTTGTTTAAATTGGAGCATTCTCGTTGATTACGAAACTCTTCAGTAATTTCATTGGGCTCAAATGCCTGTAATACAACTTTTCTTACAAGTACAGTTTGTGTACAAGAAAACATCTATTACAATAATTTTCCTATATAATAAAAAGTTGAAATGTATGTATAAATATTTATAAGAATATAAGGATCAGCATATATAGGTATATTTATAATAATTTTTCTATACAATATTTACATCCTTATTTTATGTTAAGATGTTTTATAATAAAGGATTTTTTTTTTTTTTTTTTTTTTCAAAACATAGCGTTTCAATTTTTGCTGAAATTACAGTATTGTCGTTGATTACGAAGCTCTTCGGTAATTTTTATTGGGATAAAATGCCTGTAAAACAACTTCTGTTGCAAGTACACTTTACGTGCAAGGAAACATGGAAGCACGCTGGGATTAAATCGGCATCCTTCCGCACTACATAATTTAGCCCAAACCGTTGAAACGCTTTTTATTTATTTTTATTTTATTTTATTTTATTTTATTTTATTTTTTTACCTGTTTAAGATATGTAAGAAATGAAAATTACAAAAGCGTTCAAAATAAGGCAATAATTAAGTTTATGCTTACAGTATGAAAAAGTCATGCCATTAATTTTTAAAAAGTTACACTTTTTTCCATTTTTATACTGTGCCTGGGTTTTTACGTTATATTCAGAAAAAAAAAATATCTTCATGATCTGACAAGTACAACAGTAAAAATGTAATTCTTCTACGACCAAAATTCACTGAGTTATTATACTTTGAATTTTATGAAATTTTGGAGCTTATCGACACTAAAAACGGATGGTTAAATTTTTAGTGCCCGAAATCTTCAAAATTTCATAAAATTCAAAGTAATATAATAACTAGGTTAGTTTAGGTCATCAAAAATAGAATTTTTACTGTTGTACTTGTTAGGGCATGGATATATATATATATTTTTTTTCTGAATGTAACTTATAGGGGACAAAGGGACCTTATAAAAATTTAGAAAGAAAAAACAGCTTTTTAAAAATCAATGTCAGGACTATTTCACGAACACTATCTTATTTTGAACAGTTTTGTAATTAACAATGCCTACATACCTCCAACTGGTAAGGAATTAAAGCGCCTTTTAATCTTTTTGGTGCACCTTTTATATCATAGTTAATAGTTGCACTATTATTATTTACATATTACTGTATCTTCTTGCATTCCTTAATGCATGCATGTTCATTCAATTGGCGTGATAGTAAATAAACTAAATTTACTTTCAAGCAAAACTTCATAATATTTTTAAATTATTCACGAAAAATATCTTCTGTGAGTGCCGATAAAAATAAACGTTTGTTGAAAATATTTCTGAAAGATTTTAATGCATTTAGTTTAAATTGTTATGAAATACCTATACGAAATACAATTTCATTCAAACAAAGATTAAATCGTGCATTTATTTCTCCAATAACAATTCATTTTGTGTTATCAGTCACTTTTATTTTAGGTTCAGATATTTTTTTTTCCGGATGTCTTTAAACAAAAAGATTAAATCTTTAAATAAATAAATAGTATTCTTTTAAGATTAATTGATGTTCTCTTTAATATAATCCAATGAAACAAAAAATACAGCCCTTTATTTTATCTTTTATTTAAAATAAAAAAAGAACTAAATATTCTTAAATTTCGCAATCAAAGAAGAACCTCTATAATTTGAAAAACAGATGTGTTGCATCATTTACTATTTAATTCAAATAAAATCGAATAATCCTTATATCTTTGTCTAATGTGGGTTACCTTATTTTTATTTTGCTTATTATTACCGTATAGAGATAAATTAAATACTGTATTTAATATAAACATTTTGAAAATGTGAGTCTGATTTTTTGTATCCAGAATTTCTCGGACATTTTTTACTTATAGTGCTTATATAGTCTTTGATAATATTTAAGTGTTACATTATTCTTTGCGCAGAAGAATGTAAAATATGAATCTGTAAGCTTTGTTGAATAGAAAGTACGTTATAGTATTTTTAAGTTATGTTGTAAGCTTTCCTCTTTTATTGTTTAATTCGAATAAAATTAAGTACGTGTGTGTTTAATGATATTTTCATTCTGCCAGCTTTTCTTCGTATGGAGATAATTTATATATTATTTTTAATTTAAACTTTTGAATGTACCGAATGTTATTTATATACTCAGAATTTCACAGGCACCTTTACTAATAATATTTATATTATATAAAAACATTTGTACAGTGCATTATTTATTTATTTTAATTAATTAATTAATTAATTCTTTTTTGTGCAGAAAAAATTCAAATAATAAGCTAAGTATATAAGCTGAATATATTCAATTAATAAGTTAATGGTGATAAGCTTCAAAATGTATATGTTTCATAACAAGGAAAATTTTATTGATACTATAAAATATGTTTTTAAAACATAACGTTTATGTTCTTTCTGGCATTAGAGCATCTTCATTCCTACGGTCATCGGTGTTTTTATTCTGCCTTTAAATCTACTTTTGTCGCAAGAACCGTTTAGTTGCAAGAAAACATGGAAGCATGCAAAGGCTGTACCGATTAATAGATTAATGCTTAGTCCCGATCATTTTTTATTAGAGTTAATCGGTTCGGTTATACAATTAAAATTTTCCAAAATACGATTAATTATTTTAAAAATTTACGATTAATTAAAAATACGATTAATTATTTTTTTTAATTTAGGATTAATTAAAAATACGATTAATTATTTTTCTAAAGTAAAAACTAAAAATATAATTCTGTCTACAAAATATTTGTCTATTATTTCATCAATTAATTGAATTAATTAATTGTATAAATGGCATAAATTAATACAATTAATACAATTAATTAAGTAAATTAATTAAATTAAAATCATGTAAAACAAAATAGAAACCGTTTAAAAATCCGATGAATCGATTAAAAAACTTCAAGTAACAGTTAAATTTTTTTTATCGTTCCCCACCTCTAATCTTTAATATTTACGTTATTATTTACATATTTTAAGTTATTTAAATATTTTATTTATTTTTAAATTATTACATTTGTAGCACTTATTATTAAGCGTATATTGCAAGCATAAAGAAGAACTAAACCTTCGCAAATTTTCATTCGAAATAAAACTTCGTAATAGTTCTAAATTACTTAAGAAAAATGTCTTTTTTGGTGTGTGTGCTATAGAAAAAAATTCTTGTTGCAAATTTTCTTGAAAGATTTTAATGCATTTAACTTAAATGTTTATGAAATACTTTATCCGAAACATACTCCTGTTGTAACAAAGACTAAATCATGCTTTTTATTACTACACAATAAAGATTCGTTTTATTTTGCCAGTTACTTTAATTTGGCTTTTTAAGGATTTTTTTTTTTTTTCCCCCGAAGCTTTAAAACTGGAAGATGTAAATCTTAAAATAAGTAAGCATTATTCTGTTAGGATTAATAGATGTGTTCTGTAATATATAGCAATAAGAAAAAAAAAGCTATTTCTCTTCATTTTGTCTTGTATTTAAATAAATAAAAGTAAAAACTAAAGATTGTATACTTCGCAATAAAAAATAATTCCATAATTTGAATAACATACAGTGTTTTTATTCTTGAGTTTAATGTATTTAATAAGTATCGCTTTGAACATGTATATGTCGCTTGAGATACCATAAACTATTTCTGCCACATTATATATATATATTTTTTTTTATTTGCAACGGAAATTAAATCATTTTTGAACAAGCGGATTCGTTTTGTTTTGTATATTCCGTTATTTCTATACTAGTTTTTATTTACATTGAAAAAAATCGAATAAGGAATTAATTCTTCGTTTATTTTAGATTTTATTACGATCGTTTGTAAGTTCTGCAAAATGTGTTATTTTTATTCAATATAAATGGTAACTATCTCTTTCCTTTCAGCTATATGTGCACTCATTTTTGTTTCAAATTCACTTTAATTTGTAGGAAAATCAAATCATGCTACTATTAATGCATAATCTTTCGTCTGAATTTTAGCTTAGAATTTTCATTTCGAAGTTTTTAAACACGAACATAAAAAGAATATTGAATAATGTAAAAATATTAGTATTAAAAAGCAGTTCAGTATTTAATTTTTAATGTAGTTTTTATGTTAAACTTAAATGACTGCAAAACTACTTTTACTTAAAATATTCTTTTCTTGCAAGAAAAGCTAAAATGGTTTTAAAATAGTGAAAAGTAGTTTCGTTTTATTTCGTTAAGGATTTTATTAAGATTAGCACTGATTTTGCTTGTTTAGTAACTTTTAAATATTTCATATTTTGGCAAATTGTATTCCCAAAATATTGAAATTATTTTTTGAAATGATAGCTGTTATCCACTGATATTTTAATCATCAAAACTAAAGTATATGAAAACAAAATGTGTTTTTATAAGAGTGATTATTGTTAAAATACACTGGATCTAGGTTTTTTTTTTTTTTTTTTTTTTTTTTTATGTAAGGGAAATAAGGCTGTTTAAAGAATGCTGAAATCCATCAAACATTTTATTTATCAAAAACTTGTATGTTATTTATGGGTTTCAGATGTTATAATTTAACCTAAATTCTGAGTTTGTTAGAGAGTAAGAAATTTAGATGTTAAGAATAGCTTATGTACACAAATTTAGGAGGGGGCGGGGTGGGGGAGCTCATATTTTTTACTATGGATATAGAATAATAGTGAAAGAAAATTTTGATGCCAGTTTAACAGTAATTTATTGTTTTAATTTTTCTTGTTCTTGCTTTTTGTAAAAAGGGGGAAAAAAATAGGCTTTATTTGACAGTAAGTGTAAAATTTACAAAGTTTTAGGTTAAATTGATTAAGTTTTTATCTTTCCATTCGGATAGAATTTAATAAAATGAAATAAATTTATATAAAATGTAAAGGAATACATCTTCATAAAGTATCGATGAAATTTTTAAATTAAGTGCATTTTAAATTAAGTGCTGAATTAACAGCTGAATAATTACTGTTCTTTCCCGAACAAATCAGATTGTCTTAATTATCATCCTTTTTATATAAATATTTTCACTTTAATTTGCGAAAAGTCTTTGCATGATCTTTTATCATTTAAACATTTTTTGTTGATGAAATAAGACGAAATTAAAATATCAGGAACCGCAAAATATTCATATTTTTTATAACTTAATAAATATCTTTATTCCTTTTTTTTCTTTCAAATCTCATGAATAAAAAATAAACCGATAAATAAATAAATATTTTTTTTAGCTATTGAATGTAAATCTAATTGTTTTTACTCCTGGAACTAACTGAAAAATTACTGTTCTTTTCTCGACAAATCAGATTGTCTTAATTATTATCCCTTTTATATAAATATCTTCATCTCAATTTTTGAAAAGTCTCGGCTTGATCTTTTATCATTTAAACATTTTCTGCTGAAAAAATAAGAATTACTAAAATATTGGGAACCGCAAAATATTGATTTTTTACATAACTTAATTCATATGAATTCATTTTTTTCTTCGTTCAAATTTCACGAATAAAAAATAAATCGATAAATAAATAAATATCCTTTTTATAGCTATTGAATGTAAATCTAATCGTTTTTATCCCATGAAACTAGCTGAAATATCACTGCTCTCTTCTCGACAAATCAGATTGTTTTAATTATTATCCCTTTTATATAAATATCTTTCTCTTAACTTGCGAAAAGTCTCTGCATGATCTTTTATCATTTAAACATTTTCTGCTGAAAAAATAAGAATTAAAATATTGGGAACTGCAAAATATTGATTTTTTACATAACTTAATTCATATTAATTCATTTTTTTCTTCTTTCAAATCTCACTAATAAAAAATAAATCGATAAATAAATAAATATCACTTTTATAGCTGTTGGATGTAAATCTAATCGTTTTTACCCTTGGAACTAGCTGAAAAATCACTGTTCTTTTCTCGACAAATCAGATTGTCTTAATTATTATCCCTTTTATATAAATATCTTCACCTCAATTTGCGGAAAGCCCCTGCATGATCTACCTTTCTTCTTTTTCCCTTTCCGGGGGGGGGGGGGAGGGGCGAAGACATAAAGCCGGCGTCTCATGTAATCCCATTGGTCAACAGGGCTTTCGGGCAATAAAGACGCGAACAAGTTCCGGCCGCCAATCTGATGGCCAAGATTAAGTAATCCGGGCGCCCAGTGAATCGGCACGGGCTCTAGCTCACTCTCTTAAGAGGATTGGGGTGGAGCTGACTCCTCGGCCACCCCAACACCACGGTGGTAAATGCGGCGCGTAATAGGCAGCACTCTCCCCTTCTCCATCCTTCGCTCTGTCTCTTTCTCGCCTCCTCTAAATCTTTCATTCTCTCGAGCGAGGGTGCTGACTGAATGAGGGCTCAGGTACGATTTTTTTTTCTATCCTCATTCTTCTAATTTGGGAAAGCAATTGTGGCGACCCGTGACGTTTCATTATTTTATATAAAGCGAGAGATATTCTATTTGCTCCCCCTTTTAAGGAATTAAATAATATACTCTTAATATACAATTGTTTGTTCAAAAGCTTGGTTATAATTCTGCTTTAAGTTAAAAAATAAATAAATAAAATCTTTTGAAATTATGTTTCTATTTTGCTAAATAACCCGAAATATTTTCTTCCTTTTAGGTGTGTTGTAATGCACAAAATAAATGCTAATAAAACTCAATTTGAACCCTATTTTAATTAATCTGTTGATCTGTCTCTTCTTGCCTCCTCTAAATCTTTCATTTTCTCAAGCTAGTGGCTGATTAAATAAAGGCTCAGGTACAAGTTCTTTTTTTTTTTTTTTTTTTTTTTTTTTTTTTTTTTTTTTTTTTTACCTGTTCACATATTTCTAATTTATTAAAGCAATCGTGGCCGGCTGGGACGTTTAATTATTTTATATAATGCTCTCCCCCTTAAGATGTTAATTATACTATACTCTTAATATACCCTTGGTTGTTCAAAGGTGAACCATTCAAATTTTATTATAATTCTGTTTCAAATTTGGGGAAAAAAAAAGCTATTTTTGTTTGAGGTATTTTCTTTCCTTAATAAGGGATTTAACTGCACAATATTAATGCTTGTAAAACTTGTCCCATTGTAAATCATGTGTTGATTTCTCTTTTTTTTTTCTCTGTCCTTATTCTTCTGATTTGGGAAAACAATTGTTGCGGACCATGGCGTTCCACTATTTTATATGGTGCAAGAAACATTCTATTTACTCTTTCTTTTAAGGAATTAAATAATATACTCTTAATATAAAATTATTTGTTCAAAAGTTTGGTTATAATTCTGTATCAAATTTGTTTCAAATTGAAAAAATAAAAATATTTTCAAATTCTGCTTGTACTTCCTAAATTATCTGAACTATTTTCTTTCCCTTAAGAGTGATTTAATTGCGCGAAATTAATATTTATGAAATGTAATTTTTAGCCCTATTTTAATCCATCTTTCGTCCTATCTATTTCTCGCCTCCTCTAAATTTTTCATTCTCACTAGCGAGGCTGCTGAGTGAATGGGTGCTCCGCTACCATTTTTCCCCCTCCTCCATCTTCATTCTTCTAATTTGGAAAAGCAATTGTGGCGACCCGTGACGTTTCATATTTAAAGTAATGCAACAGACATTCTACTATTTACTCTTCCTTTTAAGGAATTAAATAATATACAATTAATATACAATTTCTTGTTCAAAGTGAAAATTTAGAGATTACTTATTCTATTTCTAAAAAAAAAAAAAAAAAAAAAAAAAAAACTTTCAATCGAGATATTTTCTTTTTTATAAGTGATTTAACTGCTCATTGCTAAAGCTAATAAAACTTAAGCCTCATTATAAGTCATGTGTTGATCTGTCTCTACTTGCCTCCTTTAAATCTTTCACCATCGCGAGCTAGGGTACTGAGTGAATGATTTTTTCTCTATCCCCATCCCTCTAATTTGAGGAAGCAATTGTGGTGACTCGTGACGTTTAATTATTTTCACTAATGCAAAATACATTCTATTTAACCTTCGTTATATATATATATATATATTCATATTTAATAACAAATTTTTGACTTCCGGTTTTCGACGGATTTATACGTTTTAGAGGTCTTGAACTCGATTTGACTGTTTTTAGAAAATGTCTGCCTTGTGAGTCTGTGACTCTGTCTATATGTCTGTATGTGACAAAAATTTTGTGGGCGCTCTATCTCAAGAACTAATGCACGAAATTTAGTACAACATTATATTCAGCTAGTCCTGATATAAATTGATGCTGATTAGTTTTTGGAGAAAATCGCTCAACAAGTGGCGCTGCTATGCTGCATTTTTTGCGATTTCCACAATAGCTCTATCTCAAGAACTAACGCATTAATTTTCATCAAACTTCAGATTCAGTTAGACTTTAACATAAATAGACGTTGATTGCGTTTTGGTGTAGATATCCCAACAGGTGGCGCTACAATACCACTTTTTCATGATTTTTCCTTTAGCTTTTTCTCAAGAACGAATGAACGAAATTTCATAAAACTTCATATTCTGTTAGACCTTGACATAAATAGATGCTGCTTACGTTTTGGTGTAAATAGCCCAACAGGTGACGATACTATGCTACTTTTTTCATTATTAACACGGTAACTATATCTCAAGAACTAATGCACGGATTTTTTTCAAACTTCAGATTCAGTTAGACGTTGACATAAATTGTTGTTGATTAGGTTTTGGTCTAAATCTCCCAACAGGTGGCACTGCTATGCTGTATTTTGCAGGATTTACATGATCTTAGGAATAGTCATATCTCAAGAGCTAATGCACGGAATTTAATAAAACTTTAGATTCAGTTAGACCTTGATATAAATTAGTGCTGATTTTTTTAGTGTTTGCGAAACCTTTGTGAGATAGAAGAAAGTTTTGGGATTGGCACGTCCGACTAGTTATTTAAATATAGTTGTAGCATGGAGCTGAATTTATTTATTAAACAATAAATTTTAATTGATTCATATATGCATCGCTGCGCAGTGTGGGTTTAAAGTGAAATATTACAGCTTGATTAAAATTCCGTTTTAAATTTGAAAAGGAAAAAAGAATAATGATAAATTTCTATTCTTTCGAAGTATTTCTGTCCTTTAAAATTACTTAACTGAACATAATTAATGCTAATGACTCTTAATTTTAAACTCCATTTTAATTAATCTGTTGATCTGTCTCTGCTTGCCTCGTCTAAATCTTTCATTCTCTCTGGAAAGAGCACTGAGTGAATGAGGGATCGGGTACGATATTTTTTCTCCATACTCATTCTTCTAATTTGAGGAAGCAATTGTGGTTGACCGTGACGTTTCATTATTTTCACTAATGCAAAATATATTCTATTTAACCTTCGTTTATATATATATATATATATATATATATATATATTCATATTTAGTGTTAGATACTTGAAATTTTGAAGAGTAGTTTTTCACTTCATTTTAAAAATTACATAAGGTGCATAGTTTTATTTAAATATAGCTGTAGCATGGAACTGAATTTATTTATTAAGCGTTAAATTTTAATTGATTCATATATGCATCGCTGCGCAGTGTGGGTTTAAAGTGAAATATTACAGCTTGATTAAAATTCCGTTTCAAATTTGCAAAGAAAAAAAATAATGACAAATTTCTATTATTTCGAAATATTTTCATTCCTTTAAAATTACTTAACTGAACATAATTAATGCTAATGAAACTTAATTTTAAACTCCATTTTAATTAATCTGTTGATCTGTCTCTTCCTGCCTCGTCTAAATCTTTCATTCTCTCTGGAAAGAGTGCTGAGTGAATGAGGGCTCGGGTACGATTTTTTTTTCTCCATCCTCATTCTTCTAATTTGAGGAAGCAATTGTGGTGTCCCGTGACATTTCATTATTTTCTCTAATGCAAGAGACATTTTATTTACTCTTCCTTTTAAGAAGTTATATAATAAAAACCTAAAATACACGTTCTTGTTCAAGCAGAAAAATTATACTTTAGGTATAATTTTGTTTAAATTTGAAAAAAAGAAAATATTTTAAATTTATGTTAGTATGTTTTCTAAATCTTCCGAAATGTTTTCTTTAATTTAAAAGTGATTTTATTGTACAAAATTAATACTAATCAAATTTAATGTCTACAAATTCTTAATTCTAACAAGTTAAATTATATTTTTTAACATTACAATTTGATTTTAGTTCTGTAATAATAATAATAATAATAATAATAATATTAATAATAATAGTAATAATAATATAATTTTTCAATTTCTGTTAGCATTTTTTTCTGAATCATCCGAGTTATTTTTTCCCTTAAAAAATGATTTAACTGTATAATATTAATACTAATCAAATTTAATTTTACTCATTATTTTAAGCCACCCGTCGGTATATTTCTTTTTTTTTTAATCTTATCTAAATATCTTACTCTCTCTTGCTAAGTAAATTAAGGCTTAGTTACGATTTTTTTTCTATTGTCATTATTTTATTTTATCTTTCTAATCTGTTAGTATTCTCTTCACATCATACGAGATACATTTCCCCCTCAACATCCTTACAAAAAATCACAAAATTAATCCCACCATAATTTTACTCTAAACATTTATTTACAAGATTAATCACAGCCTGTAAATTACTCTTTATAATATATGTTAATATAATGCTTTTGAACTTTTGTCTAGACTAGATTTATATTAGAAGTAATCTCAATTGCTGGTGTAGCTTCTGATTGCTGATTAAATCTATTTGACTCAAAATAAATCAGGATCAGGATTAATTCAAGGATTTTAGATAGAATCCCGTCGAAAATTAATTTTATTTAAATAAAGAGCCTATACAAATAAAAAAGGATGAATATCAGCTGCGTTTCATTCCTAACATTGCATCAAAACCTTCTGGTAGAAATTTACTAAGATTTTCCAAATATATTTACATTAGTAGGAATAGTAATATCTGAGGTTATATAACAATAAAAGGAAACCAGTTTTCAGATTACATGATAAATAAGGATATTTTTTACATATGAGAATGGCATATATATAAATTTTGCTTTTTTATTTATTGAAGATCACTAAAATAACAAATATTTCTATCCATCATTTTTTAATTAGATTTTCATCGTATTGTAATTTGTATAAAATTAAAGTTGTTTTACTAGTATAGGTGAAAAAACATTTGATGACTTTCTCGGCATATATATCAGAGGGAACTTCTATACTTTAGTTGTTTTTATCAGTTTTTGTCTACCGATATTTAAATTGATTACGCATCGCCGTGCACTGAAGATCTTTAAATTGATTTCAGATAAACAGCTTAATTAAATCAAAAATTTAAAAAAGGCATTTCGCGCATCAAAGCCGCATCTCTATTTTAAAAGGTTTTAGAAGAAAATGAAAAACCTTGATGGAACCGTAATGGCCTTAACATGTGATATATACAAAATGAATCGCGATCAAATTTTATTTTAAGTTATTAGAGGGGAAAAAAAAAAAAAAAAAAAAAAAAGAATCAGATTTTAAATTACTTAAAATAATGCTTTTGAACTTATGTGTCCAGACTGGATTTATATTAGAGTTAGTCTTTCAAACCTTTACGAGTATGTTTCCCTATAATAAGCCTGTAACGTCTCTATACGTCTGTTGTTTTTATCAGTTTTTTGTCTATCGTCTTTTAAATTGATTACGCAGCTCCGTGCACGTAAGATATTTAAATTGATTTCAAATAAAAAGCTTAATTAATATAAAAACAAAAACGAAAAAAAAACTTTAAAAAAAAAATCTTGCTTATCAAAGACATGGATCTCTATTTTAAAAGGTTTTAGAAGAAAATAAATAACCTTGACGGAACCGTGATGGCCCTAACATGTGGTATATACAAAATTAATCTCGATAAAATTTTATTTTAAGTGTGTATTTAAAAAAATAATAATAATATTCTAAATTACTTAACATAATGCTTTTGAACTTTTGTGTCCAGACTGGATTTATATTAGAGGTAGTCTTCCAAACCTTTACTGCTTATGTTTCCCTGTAATAACCCTATAACGTCTCTATACTTCTGTTGTTTTTATCGGTTTTTTGTCTATCGGCTTTTAAATTGATTACGCATCTCCGTGCACGTAAGATATTTAAATTGATTTCAGATAAAAAGCTTAATTAATATAAAAACTAAAAAGAAAAAAAAAAAAGAGCATCTCGCGCATCAAAGCCATTCATCTCTACTTTAAAAGGTTTTAGATGAAAAAAAAAAAAAAAACCCGTGATGGAACCTTTCTTTACCCCCTTTTTATACAAAAGAGCTCACCCGATGACTTCTAACATTGCTCGTAAGGATTTCCTATAACACGAATTATCAACTGCCTCTTCTCGCTCTAATTCTCCCGCGAAATTTCTCCTCTTTTTCTCGCACAGACGAAAGCGTGATGCGGCAACCCTATAACTAACCACCCCACTCCATACTAGACTCAATGTGGCGTGATAGCGCCAGCAAATCCTTTTCAGGGAAAAAGAGAAGGGGGGAGAGAGGATAGAAGGAAAAAATCTATAGGCGTGATTCGAGTTCTTTTCTCTGTGCTCTTTTCTTTGTACCACCAGAGGACGATAAACCCCCTCAACTCCGCACGTCCAGGTCACGTGAGGAAGACCACTGAGGGTGGGGGATGGGGAAAAAAGGGGGCCATTACCCTGCCTCATTATCATCTGATGGATGCTGTCTTCTGCTCCCCCTCTGGAGCAATCGATAACCACCGGGATACAAGACCGTACCTACGCGCACGACCTTTTTCGTATTTTTTATGTTTCTTTTTTTCCCTTTTTTCCCCTTCATACCCTTACTTCTGGGGATCGGTATCTAAAGACGCCAGTGAATTGCAAGATCGCATTTGTGTAGTTTTTAACTCACGTAAATTTATGTTTTATGTCCTGTAAGTCAATGCTCTATCCTCCTGAGACGCAAGATAGTTTCATTTTTTTTGCATCTTAGTCTAAAAGGCAAAATAATTAGTCTGTCTAGTGTTACATTCATTCATTGTGGCTGCCATTAAAAAACAAATCATTTGTTAATCGTCTAAAAGGCACATGTGTTTGATGTACACATATAACATTTCAAAAGTAATATTTTGCGAAACATATTTAGTATTGTGAAGCTTTTAACTCACGTAAATTTATGTTTTATGTGCTGTAAGCCAATGCTATATCCTCCAGAGACATAAGATAGTTTCATTTATTTTGTATCTTAGTCCTAAATGGAAAAATAATTAGTCTGTCTAATGTTACATTCATTCATTGTTGTTACCATTAAAAAACAAATTATTGGTTAATCGTCTAAAAAATATATGTGTTTGATGATAACAGTTCAAAAGCAATATTTTACGAAATATATTTAGGGTATTATGTATATATATATATATATATATATATATATAAACTTAATATAAAATTAAACCATTGAAACATAAGAAATTGACCATACACAATGAAATCACAATAACCAGATAGCAGAGTCAAATTACAAATTAAATTATGTAGTCCTAATAAATGAAATATTATCAATTAAAATGAAAAAAAAAACAAGAGTAAACTATCCAAATTATTCAAAATGCAAGATGACCATACTAGATTGACAGAAAATAAAAACAATGTAAACGGCCAAATTAGCAGATTCAAATGTTATTTAACATAGTAAAAATACAAAAAGTTATGAAATGCAGCAAAGTAAAATGATGTTAATGAAATAAACGAAATACATCATATTATGCTCATAAGCAGCATTAAAATAATGTATTTAACCCTTTCACGCTCAAGGGAAATATTTTTCCCTCCTACAAAAATCGTTATCGATTGTTCAATTATTATTGAATCGATATTTTTTTTTACTGAATGTCAAAATAAAACGTATGTCCAAGGCGGCAAATGTGTTTCTGAACGAATAATAAAAAAAAGAACTGTCAAACTTTATTGCGCCAAAACCAAAACATTCGCGGGCTGAACTAATAATATCTTGAAAGTGTTTTGGACTTGAGAAAATTAGAATACCATAACTAACTATTTATTTTACTTTTCTGATAATTTTTATTATGTTTTTTTTTATTACAAAGCAATAAATAAAATACCGATATAATAAACCTAACTCTTCGTTTATTTACTTTTATGGTCCATAGGGGAAAATATTTCCCATGAAATTATAGGAAACCTATACACCCTGCTATGTTTTTCTGGTAATATTCTCTTACTTTACACCCACAATAGCTAAAATATTGTGTTGTATTGGCATATTTAGTCTTGGACATCTTATGGTCCTGTAACGGTTAATAGTTATTAAATACATTTTGTTAAGACTTTTGTTTAAGAAATTATTCTTTAAATGTCGGAGATCTGTTGGTTTATGGGATTTCTGAAGATAAAGAAACACATTTCGGAATTGTGGGAAACTCAGAAGAGGTTATATTATATTTTTGTAAACATTTTCCTAGTTCAAGACATTTCCTTTTTTTTTTTTTTTTTTTTTTTTTTTTTTTACAGTATGGACTCTCTCTTTCATTCTAGCACGTTATTCTAATATTTAGGGTACTTAATATTAAGTAAATTGTTTAAAGAACTTTACCACACAGGTACCCATGGGCAGCACAGAATTCTATTATTAATTCAATATAATAAAAATAATTATAATTAGTTCGTTGCAGATAGCATACCAGTTTAAAATTTATTTTACTGTATTCTTATAATTTAATCGAAAGCAATATGTTAATCTAAGAATTCAGTGTCGCATACATTTAAATTCCATGTTAATTATCGTTCTTAATGCATTGCGTAAAGTTTGGCTGTACGCGGAGCCCAGCGGGCTAGTTAGGCGGTGGAAAGCACATCATAACTCAGTGCCCATTTTTGGCTTTGAGGTGACTCTGACCAACGACTATAGCTAATGTGATAGGACCACTTTCCTAAAATATCCAGGTCGACACGGAGGCGAGGACGGACTCTGAAGGGCAAGGTGGTATCGATGATAATGATATCGATTAAAAGGATTATTGTTTGTAAAATGTTAAAACTATTTAAATGTGTTTACAATTTTTTCTTAATTTTTCGATACATAAATTATAAAGGAAAAAAAAGGCTTGTTCAGTTAAAGTAATTTAAAGACCCCCCCCCCCCCTTACAAATGAAATTTCAATATAGCCTTCGCTAAGACGGAGTATTATGATATATATATAATAAAAATATTTCGCCCTTTTCCCTTCATTAATTTATTCCAGGTTCTTACGATTCTACTTTTTCCCCTGTCTTTTAAATATATCTTAAATCTAAATTATATTTTTATTCCATATCTTTAATCAATATATTCTTTTAATTATTATTCTAAAAAATCTTAATCTGTTAAAAGCTACACGTATTTATAAAAACTCGTAATTTATTTCTTCTTTTGAAACATTCAATTTTTATTTCTTTAGTACCATTTTTATTTTTATTAATAGTATCATTCGATATCCCATAAATCCTTTCGGTTCGCGCGTCTAACTTGCTCACCTCAAAATTATGCCGTATATAGTAATAAGTTCCATGGCTCTGCAAGCAGCTTATTGGCTATTCTTCACCTGGATTAGCAAATATTCATACGCTCGCTACCTTTAAAACACGGTTACACAGGCTCGGAGAGCAGAATTTGTACGTTTTTCCAACTGCAAAATAAACCTACGTCACCTGGAGGAGAAGTTTTTTCGAATTGGTGTTTTAACTAATCATTTTAACATCTTTATGTTGTTCTTATGTCGTAACACCACTCAGATATGATCTCTGTACTTGTTCATTAGTGGAATTGCCTTTAATTAGTAAAGTGTCAATAAAGGAATTGATACTGATTCACCATCTTATTATTTCTACGGGAAAACTCACCATGTTTTTCTGAACCATCGTCTTGCATTTGGGAACATCGATTGCTAATGCTATGTTTTTTACGGGATCCTCGAGTGCTACAATTAATATATTCATTATGAAATGCCATTCTCTACATCTATATATATATATATATATATATATATATAATGAAATCACATGTGTGAAAAAAACAAACAAAGGAAGAGATATTATAAAAAGCAATGGAAAGGATACTGCAAGTCTTAAACGTAATAAAAAGAAAAATCAAGAATGGATTATTATGAATATCTTATGGATTCTTCAGAGGAGCATCATAAGAATAATTTTTCTGGAATATAAAAGCAACTTTATAATTATCGATGGAAATGATTTTAGTACGCATACTTCAAAATACTGATATGGCTAATTGACTTTTTATACTTACTCTTTTAGTAATTTCTTTGTTTATTGTTCGATCTGTTGTAAGAATCAGAAAAAATATCCAACATTATATAGATACGTTTAAAGGAAGATCAAAATCTAGATTCTATAATGTCTTATTTATAAAAGTATTAAATTTCGGATTATTTCTTTTAAATTGCACATTTTAAACTTGTTTTAGTATATATTTCATACGTTAGAAAACTTTATTTTTTTTTTTAATTTGTAATTTGGCTAAAAATAATAATAATTTTAATAACTATCCTATATATTGAAACGAAAAGGGATATCTGTAAGATTCACAAAAAAATTGAGCTATTTGCGCATGCGTAAAATTAAATCTAGAGCCTATACAGTTTTATCTTACCCTTAGTTATCGATGAAATAAAATGATCTAAACTTTTACCTATATTTTTTATGACCATTGTCAAGAAGATATATTTTTATAACTAAGAAAAGCATGTGATTATTCTCCTTAAAAAAAGAAAAAGAAAAGAAGAGAGGAAAGAAAGAAGCAAAAATATTCATACAAGAAATATAAAGTTATTTTTGCGAAATTTATATTATTGTGAAAATAATTTTTAATAATAATGGAATAATAATTTTTTATTAGTGATTCTCAGAGGCGTCGTTTAGAGAGGTTAATTGCGCCCTCCTTCGCCCTCTGAGATTTAGACTCGTTTTTCTATTATATGTTTCTTTAGTTTCTTATTATTAGTTGAATGTTTTCATTTTCTAACAATATATTAAAAAATTCATTTTAACAGATTAGAACAGTAACAATAATCTTTTGAAAATATGCATTAAAAAGGTGGAAAAAAGTAGTTCAGTTTAAGTGGATAGAAAGGCTGGATTTATTATGTTGAATCAATGAATTTTGCTTCCTCCAAACAAAATCTAAAATTACGCCCCTTGTGATTCTAGACGTTATTTCTTGTGTCACAGATAAAACTAGTCTTTGTATTTCAGGTAAACAATTAGAATAATTTGCATGTTCAATATTTACGTAGTTGATAAAATTTTTCTTTAATTAAATATTGGCTTTATATAACAAAATATTCACTAGCAACTGCCGTAATTTTAGTTTAAAAAAGCATATGTAGTACTGGAAAGAAATTCTTGGTCTTCATTAAATTTTTATTTGTTACATAGATAAAGCACTTACTATTGCTTCTAGGAAATAAAACCTCACGCTTTTTCTGATATTCCTTTGCTTAGATAGATCCGCTCCCTGTTATACGTAACAATATTTCCAAATGCTGATTTTGCCGCAAACGTCGAGCACACTCTTTTGCGCCAGTATTTGTGGATATGGGACCCTTCCCCCTAGAGATATGTGGCTGGAATAAAAAGCATGGAAAGAGGTACAGAGCAGAAAAAAGCAGTAGAGCCAATGTTTGCTTCCATCCCCCCCATCTATTTCTCATTCGGCTTCTTGCTTCAATCCCCGACCTATTTGCTTAAAAACTACGCCACTGGAGAACGCCACTGCCAGTTCGAAATTGAATTACAACGACTTGCTTTCTTAGGGGCTTGATGAAGAAACTTGTTCTTTTTTTTCCTTCTTTTTTCCTCATGGCTCTTCTACTTTACCATATTTCGCTCAGGAAACGGATTTGTAAAATGTTAACCACCTAGTTGGAGAATTGCCTTACTTGGCGCGTAAATCTAGAGCTTCTTTCATGTATTTAAGTGTAAAAGTTAACTTACTTTTTTTTTCTTTCCGTTTAAAGGTATCTTGTTAATTTTCCTGTTATTGGATTATCACGTATGCAGCAAATATTATTTATGATTTTTCTATATTACATAAATTTGTATCATAACTATCGACACTTTTAGATTAATGTATTGAAATTTTGTACTTTAAGCTCTCTCCTCCTCATACACTTTCTCCTCTTATTTTCTTCTTCTGCAGCTTACATAGATGTCTGATATCTGATTTTTCTTTTTAAAAACCTCCAGATGTTTAATTACAGCTTTAATGAAATATATTTAAATATTACATCTTTCAAAAATTAGAATTAAAACTAATAAAATGTATTGCAATTAATGGCAGTTTCAAAAGACGAAAATTTAACTGGATATTTTCCGCTTTCTCTTTTGGAACAGTCGATAAGCAAAGCTATATAAACAAGATACACATGGAAGACATAGATCAAATATTGTTAGTCTACCATCCGCAAGAAATGATAAACTTTCAACTTACAGAGTGTATTTTAATGTATAAGCGACTTTGTTTGCTGTATGTTGACATAATACAAATTTTCTTGCTCCAAAAAAAAAAAAAAAAAAAAAAAAAAAAAAGAAAGAAAGAAAAGAAAAAAAAATAGCAGCATGCAGTATTAGCCTTTCAGTTGTGATACGTGAAATCCTATGAGAAACGTAAAAAAATTCTAGTATAAATTAACTCTTAGGAAATGACAAAAGAAATTTTAGATCTATTTATTAGATTAGCAAAGTAACGAAAAAAATTATCTACGAAGAACAGTAACCGGCCAACATAATTTGAGCACATCAACATTTATGAAATATAATTGCTAAGAAGGAACGCCAATGATAGGTTTTAAACAGAACGAAATGTTGTTTCTGATACAAAATGCTAAAATTGCCTATAAGAAACAAAAAAATACCTGGTATAAATTAACTTTTAAGTAATGTCAAAATAATTTTTAGATCTATTCAGATTAGCAAAGCAGCGAAAAAATATATCTATGAAGGAGATGGACCAGCCACATAATTTGAACTCATTAACATTTATAAAGAACTATTTCTCAGAAGGAATTCCATTGTCTGTTTTAAACTCAAGGAAATTTTGTTTTTGATACAAAATACTAAAATTGCCTTTACTCTCCCACACTCTATCACTGATGTAAAACTAATTTTACAGGCATTTATGAAAAATGAGTATAATCTTTTGGTTTTTAAAGGCCAACATTGGCGAAAAACTTTGCGTTTTTCTTGGCGAATCGTGGACTTGAGCATCACATTTGTCGCCAAATATATAATTAGAATGTTCCAAAAAAAAAAAAAATCTTTTGTGATCCAAATTCCCTTTAGAATTTGGTCCAAAGTCCGTGTAACTGTGATGAAGTCACAAAATTTTAAAGTGAAAGAAAAGGTTTAAATGACATTACCTAAGTAATTATAACGCGTTGATTTCATTTTTAAAGACTGCAAAAACCATTTTTCATTCTGACAGTTTTTTTTTTTTTTTTTTTTTTTTTTTTAACAGATTGCTTCCATGTACAGAGTTTGAATCTCTTGCAATTCTTGTGTTCTAATTGTAGTTTTAAGCTGTTTGTGTGAATTTTGTCATAAGAACTGTATGCCATGATTGCCCAGTATTTGTTGAATACCGCGCATTCGTTGAGTACAACTAGTTGTTAATTTACAGATCTTCTTTCAAGATACTAAAACATGAATACTTCATAACAGTAGTCTCTTAATGTTGGAAAGTGTCTTATAATCTATGTGGGATGTATAATTTATTTCTCTCTCTTTTACTATTTTTTTTTAGACAAATAGAGAGGAGATAGGGCACTACTTTAATAACATCATATATATATTTTTTTGGTAATGAAGAGGTTAATCTTTATTTTTTTGGAAAGAAAGAATGTTGCTTAAATTGTATTAGCAATACTTAAAATAAAAATTCAAGCAAAGCGCCAATGTTGAAATTTAAAAAAAAAAAATCTTCAAAAGTAAGATTACCTTGAAAAACTTTAATTAATTATTGTACCATGTTTTAATATATATATACATGTATTTTTTTTTTTTTTTTTTTTTTTTTTTTTAGGGAAAATCTGTATAGGTTAGATTTTAAACTCCATACATCAATTCAATTTTTTTTTCTGTTTACATCTTTTAAAATGTTCTGACATAACATTTTAAAAGCTTTAAAACAACCCTAAGAACTTTAACACAGCTTTGTTTAAAACAACTTTTTATTTTATAGTACTATTTTTTTTTATATATAATACGTATTATCAAAATACATTTTCGGTAAATACAATAAAGGAGAAGAAAGCTGCTAATATGTTATGCTATCAAGTTTTATAGTCGTCTAAAAATGTATTAACAAGATAACAAGTTGTTCTTTTTATTAAATTTGTCATTCCACAGTTAGGGCCGAGTAAACATATGGTTAGCAAATACAGAAAAAAACGACATTCAACTTCCTTTTTCCCCCCATATAACACTTTTAACTTAATGATGAGATTTTAGAAAAAAAGTAAAAGAAAAAAATATTTTCTTTTTTTTAGGGTTCTTCAAATATTTGTGGAAATTTTTAAAATGGAGAAAAAAAAAATTGCTGTGTATACCTGGAAACTGTTGGAACGGATGTCAATATTTACACGTTTCAAGACTAATTCAACACAAAAAGAAAATTTCTCTAACCCTCCTCACATCCGTTAAACTTTTAGATAAAAAAGTATCTTCCTTGGAGAAAAAAAAAAAAAAAAAAAAGCAAATTTTAAATTTTTGATAACTACAAAAATGGGTAGAAAATTATAGAGAAAAAAAATTAAAAAGTCTATGTCAACGTTATGGCATTTCTAAAAAATACAATTTCATCAAATCAACGTCGACTTAAGACTGGTATTAGTATTAACGCTAGTTTTTCCCCCTTTGTTTGATTTAGAATAAGAAGAACTCGAGCTATAATTGAGCAAATAGGTTGAAAAAATAGAGGAGCAGAAGAAAAAGGGAAAAGATCATATTTTGGGAAATAAGTTCAGTTCATAAAAACAGCTGTCCTGTAAGGATATTGATTTTGATCTTCGTGTTATTTTCGATATATTTTGCACATAATTTTACCGTACATTGTTTGTCTATGAAAAAAACTGGAGATGTAGTTTTTTTTTTGCTTTGTGTAAAGATTGTTTAAAACTAAATTAAGCCTTTAAACTCAACTTAGTAATTTACTTAGTTTAAACTTATTTTAAACTGAAATTAGTATATATTTTTTTTTTCCTTAACGGTAACTTTTTGCTGCGATAGATTTTTTTTATTAATGGAAAATATATTTCAAACTTGATGTTCCAGAAAATTATGCACACATACATACACACGAACATGCACACATAAATGAATGTGTTCATTAATTTTTTGTGAACAGATTAAATTAATTATTATATTTGCCAGTAATTTAATTACGAACTTTTTTCCTCGATAAAAAATTAATATTTACTTCTTTTTGCTAAATTTTTATGTATTTTACAGACTTATATAGTACAATAAAAAAAAATTAAATATATAAACTTGCATAAGTTTTTTTTTAACTGTAAGTTTAATGCAACATTTTTCAATCTCTTTTGTCTCCCGGCACACTTAAATGTACAGTTAAATTTGCACCGCACACTTACATTACAACGGGGGAAAAAAAAAAAAAAAAAAAAAAAACTAGTAGGTTTTTGCCAACAAAAAATTTTCTTCTATATAAATCAATTTCTTCTATTCAAATCGTCTTTAATCAAAATTAAATGACAATCTATGTGTTCTCGAGATATAGCTATCGCGGAAATTGTGAAAAACAGAGCATAGCAGCGACGTCTCTTAGGCGGTAAACATCCAAACTTAATAAAGATTTATTTATGTAAGGATATAATAAGGTATAATAAGAATATAAAGTTTGTTGGAATTCCTCTGATTAGTTCTTGAGCTATATCTATCGCGGAAATCGTGAAAAATACAGCATATCAGCGCCATCTGTTGGGCGATTTATACCAAAACCTAATCAGTACCAATTTATGTCAATTTCTATTGAATCTTAAGTTTGATCAAATCCTTTGCATTAGTTCTTGAGATATAGAGAACCCACAAAATTTATTTCACATACAGACAGACAGTCAGACATACAGACACACTCACTGGCAGGCATTTCCTAAAAACAGTCAAATAGTGTTCAGGACCTTCTAAAATATATATATATCCGTCAAAAACCATAAGCTGGAAATTTTTGGCGAATCCAATACTTTCTCCTTTTAAAGATTAGAAGAAAGTAAAAAAGAAAGAAGGAATGTACTATCGTTATTTAATTTATTAACAATACCAAAATTCATATCACGAACAAAAATTAATTTTTTTAAATGTCAAAGAACATACATAAAATATGTTAAACAACTTATGTTTCGGATTCTGCATAATATATTTAAAGGATTTTGAGGCAAAAATCATTGGTAGAACCAGTAAATATGGAGCCTAAATTAAATAGAAACAGTCATAATACTCTGCCGGGGGCTAAAACCCAATGCTTATCTAACCGTCCATTTTTAAATTTAGATTTTTATTTGTTTCAAAACTTATTTAAGAGCCCTCTTGTCTGGCTCTTTTATTGTGCCCTTCCACGTTTCCTCTTCTAATATATCGTATATCCTTAAAATTTACATTAATTAGAAGAAAGTTATAGAAGTGATTACACTGTAAAATGAAATACATGTGTTTCTTAATTTACGAAAATATTATATAGGATGTGTACGAAAATGTACAATAAACAATTGCGAGTTACCTGCGAATTCGAAAAGCATTATTTATCCTTAGAAATCGCAGAAACCAATATACAGGGGGCGTCATAAAAATGTATACACACTTTGAACTGTCATAGAAAATTTATTTTCCAACTTACCAGGTTAAATTTCAGGGAAAAGTAAGGCTATAGTCCATATTTGAAAAATAAGTGTACTTTCTGGTTAAACTGAATGTTCCAAATGGTTACATTTCTGAGTACGACTCACGACTGATTCCGTACTTCGCAGCAAAGTGTCCAACGGGATTTCTGCACACACCGCTTGAATCTCATCCCAAAGTGTCTCTGTGGTTTACAGCGGTACACCTAAACTTTTACTATGCCTCATAAAATAAAAATAAAAGGCGTAAAGTCTGGTGAGCGTGCAGGAAACTCGATTGGTCCCCTGCGTCCTATCCACTGGCCTGGTACATTTTGATCCGGCTATATTCGCACATCCCTATGATAGCGCGGTGAGGCGCCATCTTGCTGGTAATTGTTGTAGGAAAATAAATTATCTATGACAGTTCAAAATATGTATACATATTTCTGACGCACCTTGTATTATATAGATTTAAAGAAGCTTTTATAAAAACGAAGTTTCTTTTGGTTCCACTGATTTTTGGAAACGTTTCCGAGTTGTTTTTATAGTGTATTAGTTTTCTCAGACGGGAGTATTAGTTTTTAAGATGCTATCAGTTCTCAGTTAAACAATTTCAGGTGCGTAACTGAATTTATACATGCAAGAATAACAAAATAATATTAATTTAAATATTAATGTTAATGGTGCTAATTTACGAAGTTTTTCTGTAAAACATGTTTGTTGAGCATGGAAAAGTTTACTTAGAATTGATAGCATCCGAAAAACCTGGTTGAGGAAACTGAATTATACACTTTAAATACTACTCGGAAATGTTTCCGAAAGTCAATTGCAGCAAAAGAAATTTTTGTTTTATAAATGCTTCTTTTATTCTCGAAAATGTATTAGATTCGGAGCTTCCTAAAGATAAAAACTCTTCTCGGAATCGTGGATAACTTAACTTGGAAAGGGTTATTGTATATTTTCGATTCGGATTACTTTATATTTTTCCAGATTAACAAATATTTGCGTTTTTTTTTTTTGCATTCTAGTATGCATATAGTAATAATACTGAATTACAATAATACTGCAGTTATGGAATAAAATCCAATTCTATATAAGAAAAAAAAAACTTAAAAATAAAGTCTGAAATCTGTGCAGAACAGCATTCGCCAATCTATCAACTATACAAATTCCCTCGATCCAACCCTACTCTTCCATAAGAATCGTGGTAGAGTCAACATTTAATCAGTTAGGGGAGGAAGACATCTGCACTTCCCCTTCTTGCTACAACCACCGCATAAAGTGATTGGGGAATTGGGAACGGCCACAAATGAAGCGCCCCTATGTAAAATCTGGGGCTGAAAATTTCGGGCATGTGCTACCAAGAATTTTGATTGTGTGAGGAGACAAAGGTAATGGCATTGTTTTGAAATGCAAGTGAAGTTCTTTGTGCGGTGAAATAGCTTCTGCTATCTGCTGAATTTGTTGAAGTTATAGAATATGTATGCGTAAATTTCGCTTCTTTTAGAGTGTAAACAACCTTTTAGGTAAAAATAGAAAAATATGTAAGTTTCAAAATTTCAAATGCAAAACATATAGTGAGAAATACACTGTGTAGAATATAATTTCTTATTTTTGTATATTATTTTCTCAATGATAAAAACCAATAAAAAAATAAAAATAATTGGAGATATTGACATTGTAAATAATATTGCGGACCGTAATCAGAATTTATATATGGAAAAAAAATTTAATCCATTGAGGAAAATGTTCTTTCATCATTTTCAGTATACCTTTGGTAATAGAATACAATTCTTTAGAAAACAATTGCGATATAAACATTCAATTTATAAAGGAATATTTAGAATTTACCTATAAATATTTATTATAAGTTATATTATCAGTTGTATTATAAGTCATTTTTTATAATTTATATATATTATTTATTCAATATATAAATTTTTATGTATATTATAATTAATTTCTATTTTAAAATTGTCTGTAATAAAAAAAAATCTCCTTGCAACATTTGATGTATTATAACATCATTACTTTCATTTTTTCATAAAAGTGTTTATATAATTTTTATGTCAAACACAAGGTGTTAAAAACTAAAAACTTTTTTATCAATTTTGTTTAAAATAGGCAAGAAAAAAGTATGCAAATAATTTCAAACCATTTATTATAAAACTCTTTAACAAAACATATTCATTTAGGTTTGCTTCTTAGCCTTGCTGGCGAGCGGGGTGATTTTTAAGATGCATTCACTAAAATGAAGGATTGTATTTTCAGTAATATAAATAGTTTATTTTAAAAAAATATATAATTGTTAACTGTATTTGTTACATATGTCATACATTTTATTTATTTTTTTATTAAACAAAGTGACTTTTTGGAAATCTAATCTTTACAGATATAAATCTAAATTCTAAGAAAAGTATGCAGCAAACGATACTTCAAAATGTTCACAATTGAAGAAGAAGTGTAATTTTAAAATTTTCTTAATTTTTTTTTCTAATTTTTTTTTTAAACAAAATTTTAAATTTTATTACAAAAATTATATATTTGTTTGATTGAACCATTCTTCGTCATAAAATCGTGTAATAATATGTCAATAATATAAATACTCAAATACAAATAATGATAAATATATAGTTTAAAGGGTAGGGTCCCCTTAAAAGAAAAAAAAAGCATATGCTAATTTTTTTTCCTTCAAAAATTTTGAAATTAAAAAAAAAAAAAACTTTAGAGATTGCAATGAAAATAAGAAAAAAATATATATATAGAATATTAAACGATATCTAGTGAGGCGTAAATTAAAAATAAAAATTAAAAAGATGATAAATAAATTAATAATAAGGATAATAATAACCATTTTAGAGCAATATCTACACACTATTTTTTTTAAATTATTTAATCTCCAACCCATAGTAAATTTACACAGAAAAATCAAATTCATAAAAATATTTTAGTATATGTCCTTCATAATAACATACAAAATTAAAAAACAAAAATTCGGACAAATTTCAATTGTTAAACAGAAAAAAAAAAAAAAAAAAAAAAAAAGTTGTCTCATTTGATTGTTTCCTCAAAATTTTTGGAATAGTGAAAGAAAAAAAAAATAGAGCAATCGCAATCGCATAGATGATAACATTTTACATTTATATTCTTGACATGATGATCCGTGAAGTCTTCATTCTACCTCCTTTTTCTCAAGATCAAAATTTTATCCAAAATTTTGCTTTAAAATTGGCAGCTAAGTGACGTGTTATTACAATAAAGCGTTTAAACACAGGACCTAACTGAAAAACCAATCCTAAAACCCACAAAGTAAAATTAGCAATTTAATAGATTTTCACTATTCATACTTATCTTAGGTTCAACTGTAGAGTAGGTCCCCACAGAGTGCTTTAGTTATATTCGGAGAAGTGAATGATATTTTTTGCTACATTAAGTTGCTAGTGTATCTAGAACGCCATGACGAAAAACCTATCTTTCTTTTTGTGCTACAAAAAGGAGTGAAAGAAAAGTGGAACAACTAGTTTCATTTTATTTGAAGATAAAACAATATTTAGTACTTATGATGAGTGTTATGAACTTTATGATGATGATGATATTTTGTACTACATTTTCAACACAGGGGAAAATCAGAAGATATGCTTTTTTTTTTTTTTTTTTTTTTTTAATATTACACCTTGGTACAATTTTCGCTGCTTGTTTATATATAATCATAATCATAATAATATTAATTAATAAAAAAAAATAAATTAACTGCTATATTGAGCTTAAATATAATAATAACACCAATAATAATAATTGTAAAGTACCGTGTACCTTGTTATTTTTTTTAATGTTTATTGTATATATAGGATGAAAATATATAAAAAAATAAAATTTGTTAATCTATTTCTGTATATCACTTTCATAGTAATACACATATTTTAAAAAGTTCAAAAAAAGTTTGTATGATCATTTAACTTTTCACTCAATTTTTTTGCAGAATAAATTTCGATCGTACTAAAAGATGCAAACAATTTAATTTTATATTCTTAAACATTGCTTGATGAGCCATAGAGAAATCTTCATTCTCTTCCCTTTTTTTTTTATTTTCTCTAATACAAGCTGCTCTTTCATATTTTCTCAAGATCAAAATTTAATCGAAACTTTCCTTAAAAATTGGCAGCTAAGTGAAGTATTATTTGACTCAATAAAGCGTTTAAACACATGACCTAACTGAAAAACCAACTCTGGAACCCCACAGAATAAAATTACCAATTTAATAGACTTTCCCTATTCATACTTATCTTTTAGGTTCAATTGTAGAGTAGGTCCTCTCAGAGTCCTGTAGTTTTACACGGAAAAGTGAATGATCCTTCTTGCTACGTTGAGTGTCCTCCAGAGCATCATGAGGGAAAACCCATCTTTTCTTTTGTGCTACAATAAGGAGTGAAAGAAAAACTTCGGGAAAAATACATTGACGCGGAGCGATGTATTGTCGCTCTTGTACGTTTGAAGAGTTCCGAATGGTTTGAAAAAGGATAAATGAATTCCCATTGGGAAATCTCTTTGAGGTATAAAAGCTGGTTATTGAAGATATATAAAGATATGATGAAAGGATGTTGAGAATTCCACATGGATTCCACTAGTTATTTTTTACTTTTTAATTTTTGATTAATACCCACGTTGCAGTATAAATTATTGCAGATTTTATTTCTTTATTTCTTAAGTCTTTTGGTTAACCGTTGATATATTTTACTTAAATTAAAAAATTTTGATATGTTTTGTTTAAATATTAATGCAAAAATATTTTTTATCACATTTAATGTTGGAGTTAGATTAGTTGATTCATGAAATGTTATGCATTGTGTTTATTTTTTAGGTGTCAAATAATTAACAATATGATAAACATATAGTTAATTTTACTGTCAAATATACTTTTAAGTAGTATCAGTTACGTTAAAGGTAGATTATTATTCTAAAAAATAATTACTTAGTTGAAATTACTCCTCCTCTATGGCATCTTTTAATAGCTTTCGTTTCAAAATAGTTGATAAATATTTTTATTTTCTAGTCTGCCTGTTTATTCGTTTCGTTCTAACTTTTTTCGGGTCTCAAGTAAATTTTATTTTGTCATTTAAGTGTACTCTATTTTGTTCCGCGTTGAATGTAATTTCAATAGTGAAGCTGTTTTTTTTTTCTATGCTGCATTAATAAATTTTAATGTATGCTTTTCTATAGGTTGATAATGCTTTATTGTATTTTTATAATGTTATACCCTTTTTAAAGCTCAAAATATTTCATTGTCTTAAGAAAATTTTAATTTATCACTTAAGTAGCTTTCATTATGTTTCCTATTGAGTGTCATATCAGTATTGAAGCTGTTTTTCTATACGCCGCCGCATTAATAAATTTTAATGCACGCTTTTCTACGTGGTAATGATACTGTTTTTATTGTGTTTCTATGATGTTATATCTGTTTAAAATTCAACAAAATTTCATCCTGTCAAGTACATTTTATTTCCTCACTTAAGTGGAATCTATTGTGTTTCCTATTTATTGTAATCTCAATAGTAAAGCTTTTTTTTTTTTTTTTTTTAAAGGCCACATTAATAAATTCTAACGTATGCATTTCTACGGGATGATAATGTTTTTATCGTATTTCTATGATGTTATATCTTTTTAAAATTCAACAAAATTTCATTGTCTCAAATAAATTTTATTTGTCATTTAAGTAGACTTTGGATACGCCTCTGCCGTAGCACTTTATAGAGTTTGGGTATAATAATATTCTTTCTGGCCTATGGTATCCAAAAAGAATATTATTGTTTTTAAATGTCAAGAATAAGCACATATTTTCAAACACTACTCCGTTAACTAAATCGTTGATTTTTTTTTCTATGAAATACAATTATAATAACAAAAAATGGAATATTTTTTTAATTATTATTTACCTATTTATTTTATTTCAATATTACATTCCTCTTCGGAAAAACTTACAATAAAACAGAAAATAAATTTAATTTTACGCGAAAAAGTGGAAAAAATAAGAAAAAATATTCAGCAATAAGTTGTGTACCTATAATTGTGTCTCTTAATTTAGGTAGTGACGATTTTTAAAGAATTCATAATGAAATTCTGATTGTACATGTTAATATTATGCAACAGAAAAATTAATAATATTCAAGAAGGATTTAAGAATATATTTGCCAGCTAATAGTGCTAAAACTCTAAATTAACTTGTCATTTTTACTAAAGCTTTTTTTTTTTTTACATTTTAAAAAGAATTTCCGTATTTTGCCAGTACCATTTTTGTATTTTTACGGACTTTTCTCTTTTAGAAAGTACTAAATTATTTTAACACAAAATGTTACCTTGAAAACTCGGTTGTATCAGGAAACATCCTTTATGGTTTTGCGCATTGCTTTTGTAATCATTGACAATAATTACTATAATTTTATTCTACAATCCAAGTTATTAGTATATACTGTATAAAAAAATCCGTTGATTGTCGGCACAATTTTCGTATATTTATGGAATTTGTTTCTTCAATGAAATGATTTCGTGAATGTGTCAAATATTAGCGAATATGGGATTTAAGCTATGTGGATATTTGTCAGCTAATAATTCTAAAAATCTAGGAATTTGTCTTTATCGCTAAGGATTTTTTTTTTTTTTTAACCGTATTTTTATTTCCGTATTTTGCTAGTACAATTTTTGTATTTTTACGGACTTTTTTTTTTCTTTTAGAAAGTTCTAAATTATTTTAACACAAAATGTCACATTAAAAACTCGGTTATATCAGGAAGCATTCTTTATTAGTGCACTGTTTTTGTAATCATTGACTATATTTTTCTTCTATAATCCAAGTTATTTTACACTGTAAAATGAAATTCTGTTGATTGGTAGTACGATTTTTGTATTTTTATGGAATTTGTTTCTTCGGTGAAATGATTTCATGAATGTGTCAAAAATTAGCGGATATGGATTTAAGAATTTGTCAGATAATAGTGGTAACAGTGTAGTTAATTCGTCGTTTTTACTAAGGCTTTTTTTATATATATATACATTCTTACACTGGAAAAAGAATTGTCGTATTTTGTCAATACAATTTCCGTATTTTTTACGGATTATTTTTTTCCTTTTGCAACGTAGTAATAAAAAAAAAAATCCCACAGTTTTAGAGAAAAAGAAAATTTAGCATCACCTGCCAAAGATATTCTCAAATCCATACTTTTTGATAAATTCTGGAAATCACTTTCATTGGAAAAAAAAAAAATCCATTAAAAAACCGAAGTTGTACTGATAATCAACGATTTTTTTTTTTTTTTTTTCTTCTTCTTCTTTTTTTTTTTTTTTTTTTTTTTTTTTTTCTTTTAACAGTGTTACATTTTTTTATTCACATAAAATTACATCATAAATACAAAAGTTAAAAAGACAATAATATGCTATGTACTTTTTAGACATGAATTTTGTAATTAAAGAGTAATATACGGCTTTTAATCTTAATCGGATTAGCTGTTGCATTAGCGACTGAAACCAGTTAATGCATTAATTGATTTTGAAAATAAAAAGAAAATTGTCTTCATAAATGTAATATTTGAATGAAAGCAGTTTTGTGAGACTGGTCTTTTATTTCGTATTACTTTCGTTATTAACAAATTCGCTGTTATTAAGATTGAAATTTCATATCGATACTAAATAGATTGTTTTTACCAAACGATTTTTTTTTAAACATTTTAATTGATTTTGAAAATTAAAGTAATTTTTTACCGTACTACAAATCTCTCTAACTGGGATAATTACGCAGTTTTTGTTGGAAGAATGAAAATAAAAAAAATTAATTAATTTTAGTATTCTAAGAGGCATTTTTAAAGGCATGGTAGATTAAGTTCCACAAGAGATATTCTTTTTCAGTTGCATGTTTTAAAGTAAAAAGCACATAATAGTTCACAAAAGTCCTCTTTTAGACTTGTATTTAACAAGACATTTTTTTTTTTTAAATCGAAAATAGATGCTTCTTTTTTTTTAATGTCCTTTCTATGAATGAAATGTAGAGTGGGCCTTTTTTTATGGTTCTGTGGGTTTTAAGGAAAAGTTAATGGCCCTTCTTTCTGCTCGAATGGTATTTTCAAGCTGCAATATGACAACCATTTCTTTCTTCTATGTTAGAGTAAGACACAAAGGAAAAACACCGGAAGAAGGATTTATACTTTTCCAAGAAAAAAATATGTGTATTTTATCTTGTATATTTGAAGAGTTTCGAATGATTTTCAAAAAGATAAATGAATTCCTAATGGAAAATATCTTATTAAATGAATTCTTTGCTGCTAAATATAAGGGAAGAATAGGGACAAAAAAAGAAATAAGTATTGATAAACCTTAATAAATAAATCACTTAGAAGCATGAGAGAGCTATTTGTCTGAGTATGCATAAATCGTAAAGTCATTCATAATTTTTTGTTCTTTTTTAATTCAGCTACATATTTTTTTTTTAAGTAAATTTGTAAAATTGTTACTATAGACCAATCTTTTCGATTACCAGTGTTTGATTCACTACTAAAAGTATGTAATTCCTACTAGAAATTTTTTTTGATAATTTGCATGCTAAAAATATAATTTTATTAAAAAAAAAAAACATACTAATTAAAGGATAAGAGACTTTTATAAGACAGATTTTTGTCCCAAAAAATGGTTGAAAAGAAAATATGCTTCACTAACGTAATAAATGTAAATTATCGTTATTTGCGTAAATTATCTTTGAATTAATGAATTAATCGTAAAATTTACATAAATTATCTTTAAATTAATAAATTAATCTTAAAATTTACGGAAATTATCTTTAATTTGAATATTAGTAATTTCAAGTTTAAGAAATATTTTTACCTAATTATATATCACCTATTTCTATATCGTTAAATTATGCAAACTAATGTGTTTTTGTAATTCTTGTTTGTTTTTGCATATTTCTCCGCATTTTTTCTTAAATATTAGCGCAACCACGTAACAAGTTTTCTTCAAATATATTCTTAAGGATAGTACGAAATATAATATATGGAAAAATAAAATATTTCAACACTGCATTGCTATGAAAAACACAACAGAAACAAGTCGTAACTTGTTCATTCGAAACGCCAATCTGCGCATAGCTATGTTTGTTTTAATCCGGTTCGAATGGACCTGAAGTGTGTATGTCGTTAATAATTCTTTATAAATAAGTGTATTAAAGTGTTTAGAAAAACTATAAGTATATATTAAAATAATATTTCTTTTTTTTTTTTTTGGGGGGGGGGGTGGCTTCTGTTTGAAAAGGGTAAAATCAGCAGATGATACACGTGTGACAAATCCTTACGCTGTTCAGTATCTGATTAATAAATGCGTTGATAATCGACGTACAATTTCAACAAGCCTTGGAAGGTATTTCAATTACAATCTCGACATACAACGTCAAAAATATATAATGATTAGATAAAGTATAACAGATGTTCTTCTCCACTAATTTCTTTTTGGTAAAGTAGAAACATATATGGTAAGGAAACATAAATAGTTCCCACGTACCTTCTGTTTTATACTTGAGGCACCAGAAACACGTCGACGAAAGGAAACCTCATAATACTGATTACGACGATTTTATCATAAAGGCTAAGAGCTCCAACGTCAGAAAGTGATAGAAAAAATTAAATTAATGTGTATAAATGTAATTTTGCTACATGCATATTTCTTGGTATGTCACTTAATAAATATGATTTTAAGTAACCGATTTTGAACTGGTTTATTTGTTTCTTATTTCTTGTGACGTTACCTGACACATGCGCAGGTTAAGGACATTAAATAAATCCAAAATCCTACCTAATGGACATTACCCTTTGTTTGTTGATAATATACAAAATTGATTTGATATATATTATATATAATTATAATATCTTTGAATTCAAAATACATCAAACAAGTTCTTGCATCAAACAAGCTCTTCAATTTAAAGATAATATGTGTGTGTGTGTGTGTAATAAAAAGCAGTGTTCGAAATGGTGATAAAAATAATAAAGTAAGACTACTATAATACCATAAATACTAATACTATTATACTAAATATAGTAATACTATTTTTAATTTTGTTCCAAATCCTTAAAAACATTTAAAAAGAATCATGAAAGTATTTTCGAATGACATCTTACGTGTAAGTAAATGTTATGAAAAATTGTTCATCAATAATTATAAACAAATATTAGATGATAAAATACGCAATAAATAAATAAATAAATAAAATAAAATAAATTACGCTTATCGTTACAATTATACCAAGTGATAACAACTATCGTTATGCTTTTTGTAAAAATTTTTAGGGAGAGGCATTTTGTTCTTTTTTTTTTTTTTGATAGTTTTTATTTTCTGTTTCAATTATTGGTATATAATTATCCTTACATCAACTATTATTTGCGCTTATTTCTATCTCCCTCCCCCCTCGTTTTTTATTGGAAAAATACTTTTTAACTGTAATTTTAATTTATCCGAAGAACATCTAGAATATTAATCTATACTTTAGCAGTACAAAATTTTGAAATAATTGTTAATATCTTGTTTTTTCATGTTAATAAAGGCAACAAAATGGCTACGCCATAGGAATTTCTGAGTTTGGTAACATGGAAGACAAATATAACGCAAAAAAATGGTGTTAGAAACAAAAAAAAAGTACATTGCTGTTTAGTGCATCTAAAACTTCATTTATTATTTTAATAAACCTGACAAAAACAATTTTAAATTAATTATTTAAATATTTAAAAAAAAAAGAAAAATAAAAAGAAAGAAAGAAAAATTACCTAGTTTGTCTTTGGTGCAAATAACAGCTGATTGACCCATGTGTGTGCTAGTACAGATATCAATATATGGTATATTAAATTTATTCTGGTACTTTGAAATAAAATATTCTGTTTCAATTAATTTGCCCATTCTATCCGCTACCCTGTCAAGTTTGAAATGTGTAGTGGATCTTTATCGTGTTCTCTGGTCATTATAGAAAAGTGAATGACCCTTCTTCCAACATGAAGTGTCTTTCTAAGCTTTTCAGCGGAAAACTCGTCATCCCTTTGTACTCCAATAAGTCCAGTCGCAGAAAACTTTGGGAGAGATCTTATACCTTTTTAAAGTAGCGATATGCCTTTCCTCTTCTCCGCGCGATGGATGAGTTTCACCTTATCTGATTAACAATGTATGGAACTCTTGTTGGGAAATTTTAAGAAGTTTCTTTTCGGATAAATTATGGCAACTGAAGATTCAGATGCAAATGATGAAAAGCAGGGATATAGATGGAGACCTTTAATTCATTTGCTAGCTATTTCTAATACATAACGCCTTGGAATATTATGAATGTCAAATATTTCTATTTTAGAAACATCTAATATTTTAGTTAGTTGATAAAGTATTTTTTCAAAGAGAAAAAAAATATTCTGACTGTAGAAGAATCCTTAATTTAAATGTATATTTATTGTATATTTATATATTATTATTAGTTTTAATTGAATCAAGCTATTTTAAACATTAACTAATCCTCGATCGACGAGTAAAAACTTAAAAAAAAAATTTTCATTTAAAAAATATAATGTTTTCTTTGTAATTACTCAATAAGAACCTTTAAAAAAAATATTTCAAAAGGCACATTTTAAAGTCATTTCTTAGGACGGGAAAGAACCGCGGACATAAAAAGGGATCAGTTCCCCAATTTTGCTAGAGGACAAAGGAAAAATACCAGAAATTACCAGATATTGTCAGTTGAAAATATTATAAATCTGTCTCATCTGCAGAATTTTATTGTTGCACTAGTTTGAGCGGGCAAGAAATATTTAAAAAACAAATTACAAATTTTTTTTTTTAATAACCTTAGGCACTCTGGCACGTAAATAAAATCTACCAATAACGCAGTTCCTCTGCATTTCTTTTCTTTTTTTTTTCTTTCTTTTTTTTTCTTTTTGTACTTCTTTGTTATAGAGGACTTGCCGTAATTCAGTCTTAAGAAAGTACGATTTCGCGCCAATATTATAAACATTCTCTGGCGGCCAATGAAAAAATTTGTAATCTAATATGGGCTTGTTTATGTTATTTATCTTGTATTACATTATTTTATAGCTTCTTTATGTATAAATATTAAATGGTGTAAATATAAAACAAATTCTTTGTGCATTTTGATACATTGATAGTCATTTCATAAAGAAATAACAATCTGATAACTTTTTAAAATATAAATAAAGATTGCCAGAAAGTGCTTTTGAAAATTTTGCTCTTGTCGCCAAATTCAACATCGCAGTTGTCCTTCTCACGCCAAAGCCCCTATAACAAAGAAGTACCCCTTTTTATTATTATTTCATTTAATGCCTCTTCATTACTTGCAACGTTTTCAGTTTAAATATTTGTAGGTAAGGGGGGATTTTTATCATGTGAAATATAGTGCATAAATATGCAAATAATTAAAAATGCTCCCGAAATAAACACTGGTGTCTGAAGTGAAAAAATTCAGTTTATCTATTACTCATCTTGGTATGAAGCAGGGAGTTCGTTCTTCTTTTATTTCTGTAATCCTCAAGGAAATGTGAATGACTCTTTTGCTTGTCTTCAAGTGTCCCCTGTTCTTTCCGATAGAACAGTCCATTTTCTCTTTTATGTTACAAAAAGTAAAGGAAAAAAAAAAGCCTTTAAAAAGAAGCGTTGCAAGATAATGCTATCACTTTTGAGTATTTGAAGACTAAATAATTTGTAGATTGAAAGTAAAATAAAAATAAAAATAAAAATAACTGATGAATGTTGAAATTAGGTAATCTCAAAATTAATGTGCTATCGCTTGTATTTTTTTTTTTATGACAACACTTCCTAGTTAAGTTATAATGGCTGTAAATATGAAATATAGGGTGCGCCAAAACTCCTTGACATATTGTAGAATTCAATACAAATCAAATAATTTACTTACGAGAGTGTGGTTTGGACGAAAATGCTCAAAAGTTTTGTTTAACCAAGTAAAAAATAGTTCCAAAAATTACCTATAGGTGGCGATATACATTCAAAGTTCTAAAAAAGCATAAAAAACTTAAGATAAGTAGTTATAGCACATTTATTTTGTACAATGTACTACTATATTTCTATGCATGTGAACTTTGTAGCTTACAGCACATCCAAACGGTGCTCATTTTTATTTCACATGTTGAAATATGGCAGCTGCATTATACAAAATAAATCGTCTCTAGCTGCGTATCTTGAATTTTTGAGCTAATGAGTATGGATCGCTCATTTATGGGCGAAATTTTTAAATATTTTGTTTGTTGTTGTTTTGTTTTTTGCATTAAATAAGTCGATTATGACAAGAGTTTTTGTCTTCTCGTAGTCAATTTCATGCCCCCCCCCTTTTTTTTATTTTAAAATTTGTCAAGGTCTACCTAGTATATCAGTTTGTTCTAAGATAACCGAGTACTACCAATCAATGTCATGCATTAAGGAATATGTTTAAAATGTTGGTTTAAATAACAACAATAACATTACCTACATTGTTAAAAATCTGCAGCAAACGTTCAGTGATTTAACCTGTTTTTTATGGAAAACGGTTGCATAACAGTAATTTATCTCTATTCTGACCTATTGCTAAATTTGCAGCAAACTCTCCAGTCATTCAACTGTTTTTAAAGATAACAATTATTTGACCATATTATGAATCATATCTCACCATATTATTGACCATATTGTGATCAGAATAGAGTTAAATTACGGTTATGTAACCGTTTTCTATAAAAACGATCGAATGACTGGATAGCTTGCTGCAAATTTTTAACAGTGATAAGAAAGGCTTCGTAATATAGTCAAGTTACTGTGCTATACATAAAAACTGTTGAATGACTGGACAGTTTGTGGCAGATTTTTAACAGTGTAGAATTAAAATTACGTATTTGTTTTGTTTTTCTTTTAAGCCATAAAAGATCCATAAATGTCAGTATTAATCGTATGGCTATGAATAAACAACAAGGCCTTAGTGGTTGTATTCAATCTACCTATTACGGTTGAATGACTGGACAGTTTGTGGCAGAATTTTAACAGTGTAGAATTAAAATTACGTATTTGTTTTGTTTTTCTTTTAAGCCATAAAAGATCCATAAATGTCAGTATTAATCGTATGGTTATGAATAAACAACAGGGCCTTAGCAGTGCTATTCAATCTACCTATTACTCATTTTAGTATGAAACATGAAGTACATTCTTCTTTTATTCCTGTAGTCCTCAAGGAAATGTGAATGACACTTTTGCTTGTATTCAAGGGCCCTCCTGCTCTTTTGCGACGGAATAGCTCGTTTTCTCTTTTATGTTTCAATAAAATAAAGAAAAACGTCCTGGAAAAGCAGTTTCTGAAGATAATGCTGTCACTTGTGTGAGTTTGAAAACTAAAAGATTTACAAATTCAAAGTATCTATCTATCTATATATATATATATATAGTTATATACATAAAAAGTAATAACAATAACACAGAATAAATGTGAGAAAGAGGTAATTGTTATATATATATTTTTTAAGTTACAATGGCTGTAGAAATAAAATGTATCGATTCGTTATTTATAAGTAAAACAATCCCTTTATTGAAAGAAATAATTAGAGTAATAGTATTCAATTCCAGTCATTAATGAAGAAATTTGTTTAAATAAAATAAAGTTCTTTAATATCTTAGATTCTACATTTTATTGCATAGCTTCTTCTTTTAAGCCATACATAATCCATAAATGTCACAATTAATCTTGTGATAGGAATTAACAATAAGGTAGCGGCTGTAATATTCAATCTATCTATTACTCATCTGGATGTGAAGCATGGAGTACATTCTTCTCTTATTTCTGTAGCCCTCAAGGAAATGCGAATGACACTTTTGCTTGTCGTCAAGGGTCCTCTTGCCCTTTGCGACGGAACAGCTCATTTTCTCTTTTATGTTTCTATAAAATAAAGCAAAACGTCCAAGAAAAGAAGTATGTGACTTTCACTTCTGTGTATTTTAAGACGAAATAATTTTTAAATTCAAAGTAATATTAACAATAAAAACAAATAAATGTTCTAAATAAATAATTGTAAAATAACTTCTTTTAAGATTAGTATTTACTAGTTAAGTGATGATGATTATAAATAGAAAATATGGCGCTTTTTTTTAAAGATGTAGTGATTTCTCACTTATACCCGATGCCCGGTGATTATTTTTTGCTACCAGTAATTCTGAACAGCAATTTTTGCCTTATTTAATAGCAGAATTTATAATACAAATATTACTGTTCAGAAAGAGTGGTACTAAAATAATCACCTCACATCGCGTACAAATGAGATATTAGTATATTTGTAAGTCACATATATCTTGTATTAAAATACAAAGAACAGGATTTCTACCAATATATGGAAGACATTAATGAAGCAATTTGTTGACATGAAAATTCATCCTTTTTTTAAGTATTACCTACATTCTACATTTTATGAAGAGACCCTATAGTTTCTTCTTTCAAGCCGTAACTGATCCATAAATGTCAGAATTAATTCTGCGCTAGGAATAAACAAGGTCTTAGCTGTAGCATTCAATGTATCTAATACTCATCATGGTATGAAACGTGGAGTACATTCTTCTCTTATTCCTGTAGCCCTCAAGGAAATGTGAATGACACTTTTGCTTGCCATCAAGGGTCCTCCTGTTCTTTGCGACGGAACAGCTCGTTTTCTCTTTTATGTTTCAATAAAATAAAGGAAAACGTCCAGGAAAAGAAATTTCTAAAGATTGTGCTGTTACTTGTGTGTGTTTGGAGAGCTCTAAATGACAAACTGACAAAGAGTGCTAAATGTTAACTTTGAGTAAAAAAAAAAAAGAAAAAAGAAAGAAATTAGTTTACAGATATTGAACATACAAAATTATTTGAAAGAATATTATTTGACATTTAAATTATAATGGTTGTAACAGTGAAATACATCGATTTTTTTCAAATATATAGTTGGAAGTCATGTATAGAAACAGGAAGAAAAGGTGTGTTTTTTAGGCTGTAAGTGAGAGCTCTAGATATTTTCCTAATTGAAAATAATCATAATAATAATAAATGGATATATCTTGAAAATACGGAATTGTGTAAATCAATCATAGCTGAGAAAATATTACTTACCAGTTATGATATTTTGCAAACATAAAATATACTGATACATTTTAATATATTTGGAAATCACACATTTTCTATATTAAAATAGAATTCATGTAAAAGCGATCCATGATAAGCACTATTTCAGGATTTATGATCACAATGATAAACTAAAAATTATTAAGCAGTTTTTCAATGAAGCAACCTTTATTAATTATCCTAAAAAAAAATTGCCTTACTTATTTCAAAGATAATTTAGAAGTTTTATTTTTGTCATTTTTCTCTTTTTAGTCTCAGTTATTTTATTTATTTTTACATATACAGAAGATTGTCAGACGCTTCGCAGAAATGGGTCTTTTACTATAAGCCTAATTTGCATATATCTACTTCATATTATGCATGCCAGGGCCATCTATCGGTAATTTTTTTAACCACAACTTTTTTTGTTATTAAAAAAAATCCGATATCCCTCTAATCCAATTCCTGCAAAACGTAATTTTTTGGCATAATTTGTTAATTTTTAATGAATTTTTAAAGTTTTAACGAACTTTTGGCCCACCTGGTATTTCTTCTTTTGCGACTCTTGAGGTGACAGTTTGTTTCTCAGGATTTTTAATTTGGAGTTTAATTTTTGCTGCTTTAATGTTTTATAAAATCAACGAATCAGTCAAGTGGGAATCAGCTAGAAAATTATAAACCGTAAAACGGAGTCTTTATGTAATAATTCCAATATTAGTTAATAATTGTAAATATAACTGTACTTTAAATAATTATGGGAAGTTAAAAATCTAATGCATTTAAAAGAAATTTCTTTATGTATGTGCAGGGGTCTAATCGACTTGTTAGACCTTTTAAAGTTGCTGATTGTTAACTTTATTACATGCAGATTTGAAAAATTAATAAAACATGCAAAATCTACTTTTTTGATAAGAGATAAATTTTTCGTATCAAAGAATATTAATTTATGGAAAAATATTTATTTTACCTTTTGAAAAATTTTCAAAACTACAGTACAGCGCTTCACATATCTACATACTTCAGTTTGAATAATTACTAAATACATCTCTAATTTTACGAAATTTTCGTACTTGAAATATTTATGTCAGAGGATGGCTCGTAGCAACATTTAAGATATTTTCAAATCATGAAAACTCTGCAACTGTTGATTGGAAACAATATAAGTAGCTGTCCATGATGATTTTCTAATAACAATAGTAGCAGCAAGAGAACACCTCAAGCAGGTCAACACTCAAACTACTTCATCATACAAAATATTTATTTCGCTAACTACCCACTTCTGAGAATAAATTAAAGCAAAATGCAACGTGTGTATCTCGGGGAGAGAGACTATTCCCTGCCAGTTCTGTCGCACCAGTCTCTTCAGAGAAAATCAACAAAATCCGCGCTCCTGGAGCTGGATTTCAAGCCTCAATAGGCTTACGGGAAAACGCCTATTAATTGTGAGTTTAGTGAAAAGAGTCTCATGCCCGTTTTGAATCTCAAGAGCATCATTAGGAGATTGGACAATTGTGCGCACGTGACTCTTCAAAACTTTCGGGATTCGTTACTGGAGGGGAGGCCGATGAAGCATGCCATTCGATCGTGACTGGACCCTAGTGTGATGACCAATGTCCGTAAAAATAGAACCTTGCTTTCTTTTGATTTCCAATGCAATGAATTATGTGATAGTGGTGGGAGAGGAAGGGGAAGTTGAGGATAAGACTGGCATCAGCAGCTCGATTTGTTATGATTAATATGGAGAAAGAGTGGAATTATGAACTGTGTTTGGAGTCTGGTCATAATGAAATGGTATTTAAATGCTACGTTGGTCTTGAATGGAAAGATTGTTGGAGTGTTCACGTCCTGTATTATTAAATTAAAACTCGTTTGACCGTAAATATTAATTTTTATTGAAGAAAATTCCTTTTCCGTACCAACTCACATAATTTCACTCTTGTTACTAACAGGCATATTTGAACCACTGTTGTATTTTTCTTTGTTTATAAAATTCATTCGTCTTGCAATGGTTTAGATTTGTACGTTTTGGTAAAAGTAAGTCAACAATATTTCAGTCAAATGTAGGAAAGTTATACGCCATATCCTTCTTTACATATGATTTAATTTTATAATTTTTGTCACTAGTCAAAAGATGTTAGTTTCGAATCCCTCGCGCAATTTTTTGTTGTTGATCGGAAGAGGCGATTAGTTGACTTAGAGTGTCTTTATAAAAGAGTTACGACATATAGGGAATAAAATCTAACTAGTTGATAGGATTTTGGACAAAGACTTGGCGCATTGCTATTTTTTAAACTGGGCAAATCTGCCTTTATCACTATTTGAATGTTGGATTACTTGTCTGATTGGTGTAAGCAAAATTTACTTGGTGATTTTCGCCAAGTTTTGTAATATGGGCTGCAATAGTTTGGACAAAAACATTCAATCTGAACATGTGCATCGCGCGTATGTCACCAGTATAAAAGTACTCTAATCGACATTTTTTTTCTTTTTTTCTTTTAATGTGTGCGTTGATTTGTTGAGAAAAATTGTCAGATTACTATTTTATAATTGATTTTACGTTTTAACCAGTAAAAAGACTGCAGATGCTCTACTTAACGTCAACAGAAAAAAATAATCGAGCTATGCGAAATAAGTTTTATGATATTTAAATTAAAACAATTATTTTTAGCAATTGTCTGTTATCAGAATAATACTAAACTGAATACAGTTTTATAATTGTAAATTTTGTTGAATATCATGTAACGTAATTTGAGATGATGCCAGACACGCGTAACCATATCATGACATTATACAGAATATAACAACATTTTCGATTCCGAAATTCGAAAAAGGGAAGATAAAGCTGCTGGTTGGAGATAGAATTTTTTTGCAATCCGGAATCTGTTTTAATGGAATTTTTTATTTCGAAATTCTTTTTTTTTTTTTTTTAATATACCCCAAATAGTAGGACTTTTTGATATCCGGACTGTTCCCAGAGCACATTAGTCCGGATAATTGGAGTTTTTTTCATGCTGTTTCTGTTTCAAATACTTGATTAGTAGAATTAGTATCTCAGGTTATCACTCTGATTATTGTGATCGCAACAAAAGATTGAAATGACAGATAGAACTGGATGAATGAAATATTGATTTAATTTTAAACTTCCGAAAATTTTGTATTTGCTTGTACATAATACTTGAAACATATGATGAAAACTTACTTTTTTGAAATTCGGAGGAATTTTGTAGTATAAATCTAAACTATTTTTAAGCAATTATGCTGCATTTTTTTTTTTTTATTGGCAACATTATATTTATTTTTATATTCAACTTTAAAAAATCGATGTTCTAAAAAGGATAAGTAATTCACTGTATTTCGATGATCATTTTAATGATAGAATCTACAAAACATTTTGTGAAAATTTGAGATGTATCATAGCTACATACCTTTGCCTTTGAGCATAGAAAATATCGGAATTACTTCACAATTTTTATTTACTTTTTCATTCAATATGCTTATTTTTTAAATTTAAGTGAAAAGCAACTGTTATGCAAAGTTAATATGTTTCAGGATAAACTTACAGTATGTCTTCCAATTTCAGCTTGCCTCATGTTTTCCTATTCCATCAAACATTGCCGTTTTTATTATTGATAAATAAATTTATGCTGATATTGTCTACAAATTGAAAAGAAAAAAAGACGTACAGATAGGTTCTGTCAAAAGTTCATTTTAAGTTAAATTTTAAAGCTTTCTAGATTAAATGCATATGTCTATCTGAAATTTAAAACAAAACTAAGGATTGTTTGCCGAAGTCTAAGCTACACTATCTTTTTTCTTTCTGTTTTTTTTTTTTGTAGAGTAAAATCATCTCAAAAGTCTTCCAGCGTATAACAAAGTAGTTTTCTTTATGAACTATTCCGCCTTACATAGATATCCCAGCGTAGTTTTTGAAATTACTTTGTTTTTATCTTTTTCTTTTTAAGCAGTTGATACTTCAGTTTCTTTACTGACAACAATCTTATCTTAAATCCATCTACCGTCTTGAGATCTGGCGTTTTGTTTTTTCATTTCATTTTTTAAGATTCACTCGAATTTCATCCAATTTGTCTACTGAAATATTAAAACCCCTCTTTTTTCGTTTAGCTCTCTCTCCCTCTCGTATTTTTTCTTTTGTTTTTTCATCTCAATTCCTCTTCCAATTTCCTTATTCTTATTTTAATATTTCACAAAATATGAAAAGCCAAGAAGAATTGATTTCTACTTCTGATTCTTCCAGGCAAAAAATATCATTTACTCTATACGGTTTCCGAGTATAAGGTAAACTATATTTTTATTAGTTCTATGGTAAGGTTTTATCTTTCCAAAATTGATGAGATGGGGGTATATTTATGTATATTACTGTAAACCCAATGATTGGTTCAACATACTATGTAGCACAAAAAGAAATTTCAATCCAAAACGCTTTAAAATCTGTTTACACGCAGTCTTTTCACAAAAAAGAAAAAAAAATCAATAATAAATATGATTTTTACATGTACTTCACAGTTTGACAATCAAAATGTGTAAAGTATTATTTATCTGTTTTTTTTTTTTTTTTTTTTTTTTTTTAAACTACGATAGTTCAAATAAGGAGACATTGTATTTGTAAATCAGATAATTTTACTTGTTTTTTGTGGTGATTCTTTTACAATTTGTTTCATTCATTTTGCACTCTTTCTTTTCTTACGCATTTTTATTTGTATGCAAAGATGAAGGTTTGTAATCAGTTTTTAACCCACTTATTTTATATGCTATCGAGTTATAAAAATAATGTCCTTAAGTGTGTTTCTCATAACAATACAACATTTTAATATTTTCAGAAACTAATTATTACTTTAATTTTAAGGCATTTTTCCATTATTTCGCCACAGGTAATAAATCGCCAAATATTCTCTGTAACTTGTATAATTGTATGGTAGTTAAAATAAGAATGGATTTAATTATGTGCCAATAAATGCACGCGAAAATAGGTCAAATGACTGTAAAACTGCAACAATGAAACATTTTAAATGGTAAAAAGTAGAAATTACAGCCTAAAACAACATAACTAACATAACCACTTCATAATATATTTAACTCATCTTGTTTTTTGTATGTAAAGATCGATTTTTAACTCAATCCCTGATAGGCCAGTTATAAAAATTATGTTCAAAGGTAAGTTTTTGATGACAATACAAAATTTTCATAATTTTAGAATTTAATTATAAATTAATACGTCAATTTTAAAGGGACAAAAAACCTTCAAAATCAGCAAAATCGCTCGAAATTTCAAAAAAAAAAAAAAAAAAAAAAAAAAAAAAAAAAAAAATTATCCCCCCAAAAATCGATCTCTATGTAAGCTTTCATCTCCAAGTTAAATAATTGTAATCGGGTGATTTTCTTGGATTTTATTTACATTTTTATAATTAATTAAACGGGCCTCATGATCAGCTGATGTTTGTTTACAAATGTTTGCAACTGCATTTCTTCTCCTAATTAGCTGTTTATTTTTAATTTTCATTCAATTGCAAGCAATTGATGAATTTTTCGGTTTCATCCTGCGACAGATTACCAAAATTCTCGACCCCCCCCCCCCCATTGAACGACTGAAAATATTAATTTTTTACTGCGACTGACTGATAAATTTTAAGATTTTTCTTCACAACCAATTGCTGAATTTCTGAGTTCCATCTTGCAACAGATTACCAAAATTCTCGATTCACCCCCCCCCCCACTCCCCCTGTTGAGCGACTGAAACAATTGATTTTTTACTGCGATTTGCAACAGATTACCAAAATTCTCGATTCAACCCCCCCCCCCACTCCCCCTGTTGAGCGACTGAAATAATTGATTTTTTACTGGGATTTGCAATAGATTATCAAAATTCTCGATTCAACCCCCCCCCCCCACTCCCCCTGTTGAGCTACTGAAACAATTGATTTTTTACTGCGATTGACGAATAAATATTGAGATTTTCCTTCGCAGCCAATTGATAAATTTCTCGATTTCATCTTGCGAGAGATTACCAAAATTTTCGACTCTGCCCCCCTCCCCTCCCCAGAGAGTAGTCTGTCACAAGATAAAATTCCTAAATTGGTTGTGAAGAAAAATCCTAAAATTTTTCGTCAATCGCAGTAAAGAAGGAATTTTTTCAATCACTCAACAGGGGGTGGGATGGGGTGGGGGGATTAATCGAGAATTTTTTTAATCTGCCGCAGGATGAAAACGAGAAATTTATCAATTGGTTGAGAAGAAAAATCTCAAAATTTATTAGTCAATCGCAGTAAAAAATAAATTTTTTCAGTCACTCAATAGGCGCGTGGGAGGGGGGGGGGGGAGGAGAATCGACAATTTTGGTAATCTGTCGCAAGATGAAACCGAGAAATTCATCAGTTGGTTGCGAAGAAAAATCTCAAAATTTATTAGTCAATCGCAGTAAAATAATGAATTTTTTCAGTCACTCAACAAGGGGAGGGGGGGGGGGGTGATTCGAAAATTTTGGTAACCTGCCTCAAGCTGAAACCGAAAAATTCATCAATTGGTTGCGAAGACCAATCTCAAAATTTATTAGTCAATCGCAGTAAAAAATTAATTTTATTTTTTCATTCACTCAACAGGGGCGAGGGGGGTGGGGGGATAAAAAATTTTGATAATCTGGCGCAAGATGGAACCGAGAAATTCATCAGTTGGTTGCGAAGAAAAATCTCAAAATTTATTAGTCAATCGCAGTAAAAAAAAATTGAATATTTTCAGTCATTCAACAGGGGGTCGGGGGGATCGAGAATTTTGGTAATCTATCGCAGGATGAAACCGAGAAATTCATCAATTCATTGTGAAGAAAATTTCAAAATTTATCAGTCAGTCGCAGTAAAAAATGATATTTTTCAGTCTCTCAACAGGGGTTGGGGGTGGAGTTTATAAAAATAATTATTTTGGTGCAATCATTCAATAAACATGTAGAGGTTTTGCAATTGTATGATTTTAGTCTCTTTTAGAGTATAGCTTATCATATTTTCAATACTATATTTTTAAAATAGCTTTTCTCATTTCGAAAATTTTGTCGGTATCCTTTTTTTCAAAATAGTCCATGCGCATAATCTTTCCTCTGAATGATTTGAAAATTTTTGTAGCTGTTTTTCATTATATATGTCATAAAACTGTAAATGGTCTTTTAAAATTAAATATAATTACAAAAGTTAAAGTTAGTTAATTGCAGCAATATGATGCAAAAATGCGGAAAACTTCAAAAAATTTAGAAAAAAAATATTTTTTTTTTACCTTTATATTCAAATATATGAAATTTGATTCACAGTATTTTTTTTCCTTTTTGTATATATAAACCAAACCTGCATAAAAAATATTGGTGATTTTAATTGATATGGAAACGCATGGGGCATTTTGAAAAATTCTACGTAACGGTTAAAATATTCAGGAAAATTCCTTATTTTTCTCCAAAAAAAATTTTTTTTTCTAATTTCTGGTGTGATAAATGCATGCCATAAACATAATGTACATAGTGTGTCCGTGAATAATATTTAAAGTAAAATTAAAAAATAAATAAATAAATAAATGAGTTTGAAGGTTCTTTGTCCCCTTAAGACATTCTTCCGTTAGCTCGCTAACAGGTGAAAAATCGCCAAATATTCTGTATGGTTATAATTGTGTATGAGTTATAACAACAATGGATTTAATTATACTATAAACCACGCTTGCCAAAAATGGCCATGTGTCTGTGAAATTGCTACAATACAATATTTTAAACACTAAAAAGTAGAAAAAAATAAATTAAAAAAAAGTGTAATAATTAAACAAAGACGCACACTTTTATCAAATAACAGTTTACTATTATTTAAATTATGATCATACGTTTAGGAAACAATTTACAAATTCCTATTAGGTAGTTTAAATAATGCTTTTATTTTTTTTTGTTTCCATATCTTAAAAAGAACAAAAATTATTTTTTAAATACATTCACTCGCTTGCGCTTTCTGCTAAATGTGTTTAAAAAAAAAAAAAAAAAAAAAAAAAACGATGATATTTTTTTTTTTTTTTTTTTTGCAATATCATGAATTGTTGTAGTCATGAAATTAGGCGTGATTTTCAAGATAAACATTGAATGCTTAGAAAAGCTTATATATATGTGTGTGTGTGTATATATAAACTATTTTTGCTTTTATACTTATTTAAAATGGAATTTGGATTTGTTTTTGTCAGACAGAAAATATATACTTTAAAAAAAAAAAACAAAAAAAAAAACATTGACACCATTATTTAAAAATGAGACAAATCTTTCCAAAATTGATGAGATGAAAGCATATAATGAGTATTAGTGTAAATCTTGTGATTCATTCAATATGTATTCATTCATGTAATTCATATATTCCACAGTGCAGGAAGAATTTCTTAATAATTTGTTTAAGTATAGTCACTGAATTAACATGCTAGAACTCGGATAATTTAAGAGAAAGTTAAGCGATTGGCGGTCAAAATGTATCAAACATTATTTCTTTACAACTTTTAAACTACCATAGCTGAAATGTTGGGACATGTGTTGTAAATTATGATAACGTTTACGCCTTTGTAATGATGATTCTTTACACTTAATTATTTTATTCATTTATAATAATTTGGATTTGTTTAATGTAAAGAAAAGGGTATATGTATTCTTAAACACTCTTTTATCAGTTACGCAAACTTTAAAAACTTGAAGAGCAAGTTCTGTTACTTTTCTTTTTCTCCTTTCCTTCTTTCTTTCTTTCTTTCTTTCTTTCTTTAATTTTTTATATCTTCTACAATTTCTGGCACTTATTTATATTTCATTTTCATACCATTTTCCCTGTCTGAACATTTTATTCGATAATGATATTTAATAAAAATAATAATATTTTTTATTCTTTGGAAAAAAAGAAAGAAAGAAAGAAAAGAAAAGAAACCTTTGAACAGCTCTTTTGATTAAAGTAAAAATCTGAAGAACTTCTTCCGATTTCCTCCGAGAAAAAAGTGAATAATCTCGACTAGAGTTTTGTTCAGAACTATTAAAAAATGTTCCCGAGATAGTGAACATGTGTATATATCTGAATAATGGTATTAATCAGTTGTGGAATCCGTGTTTTCTGCAATAAAATGTGTTAGTGTGCAATTAGAAATAAAAGAAGTGAGGGGAAAAAATATTTTAGAAATGAAAAAAGAAGGAAAAATTAGTGAATACCTATCGTTTTATACTAAAATATACTTTGATTTTTTTTTTTTTTTTTTTTTTTTTTTTTTTTAAATTCAGAATAGCATTTATTATCTGTTCCTTAAAATAATGAGTAAAGAGGCAATTTTTAGAAATAAAAGAAAGAGAGAAAAAAATGTGGAAATGAAAAAGAAGGAAAAATTAGCGAATACCTCATACCGTTTTATCATAAAATCTACTTTGAATTTTTTTAATTCATAATTACATTTATTTTCTGTTTTTTTTTTTTTTTTTTTTTTTTTTTTTTTTTTTTTTTTTTAAATAATGAGTGGATAGGCAATTGTATAAATTAAAGGAAGTGAGATAAAAATGTTTTAGAAGCGAAAAATTAGAGAATACGCGTTTTATCATAAAATCTACTTTGATTTTTTTTTTTTTTTTTTTTAAATTCATAATCGCATTTCTTTTCTGTTCCTTAAAATAATGAGTGAAGAACCAATTGTTTCTTGTTAATGATTGTAAATGTTTTCTTGAAACTCCGTAAATGTAAGGCATTGATAGGTTGAACATTCATCAAGAATTTCACATTTTTTATTGGTCAATAATTAGAGTTTTATCGCGAATCTTTCTGATAAATTAATATATATCTTTTTTATGTGTTCACATCTTCAAACAGAATATACACCGTATCAATTCAGAAGTGCAGACGTATTCACTTCTTAGTCTTTAGATAATATACAAGTTTACATAAACTTAAAATCTCTAGATTGTCTGTTAGTTTATTCGTTTGCATTTACACTGTATTAAGATGAAGAAGCTGTTTCACTGTATTATTATTAAATCTCACTGTAATATTGTTACTATTTAAGTTTAGAAAATGCTGCTGTGAATATAAGAACTGTTATCGTGATAATTTTGAAATGCACTAAAATGGAAAGTTTAAAATATATGGAAAAGATAGTACATTTGTTTTAATAATCGTTACATTGTTATTGGGATATTAGGCTTTTAAACAAATTTCACTTAAAGCAAAGTCTGCTGATAATAAAGTGTGATTCATTGCTTTCACTTTTACTTTCTTTCCTTTTTTTCTTTTCTTTTTTTTCCCTTTTCTTTTCCTTTTTTTTTTACATAGGGATTTGAATTTAAGAAAGTATACGCAGTATAGTCTAGCGCAATTTATGGAAAGGTTGCAAAGTGATAGATAAATAGAGATAATAGTCGTAGATATCACTATATTATTAGAAAAGTGTCACCAATTGAAATGGATTAATTCTGATTTAGTGTGTTGGAAATCACTCTGTAGCCTGGTAGAAAAAAATTGTTGAAAATAAAAAGCCTTATTCAGGGTATCAAGGTAAATATCAAGGTAAATTTTTCAAACAGCTCGCATGAACTTTTTTTTCGCTACTTTCCTTTATTAACGAACCGACCATTTATTCTCTGTATTCTTCTGTATTAAAGTGTAATTTTTTCCCCCTTGACTTGCTACCATTTTTCACGTATAAAAAATGTAAAAGTTGATACAAAAATGAAATTATAACGCAATAAAGATAATGAAATGGTAGAATCAAAAGTGAAAAGTATATGAAATACAATTATTCCGAAAATTTCAATGACAGTATGTTCAATACTTATTCTGCATTTCAATAATGCGTCCTTTACTATGAACGAAAATTTACAGAAATACATTTAACTTTTTTTTCCGAAATAGAAGATATTTTTGAATTGGTATTTTGCCAAATATTAGAAAATGTCCGTTTGTTAGAAAACGCCCAAATACCATTCTACAGGAAACTTCAAAGAAATAAATATATCTCAAGACTTTATATCAGGTAACAGTGGTGGCAGATCTATATCTCCACCCCACTCTTGGAGGTAATGATTGAGAAATACATGAACATCAGGCTCCTGCTTCACGTATTCCACAACGATTCCGACTGTATATGAAGCCTTGCAACATTCTGTTGTAACCAATAGAGGTCCATATCGATATCTATGCAAGAAACTGAATCATGTATTAAAAATCACCCAATAGTTTCTCCTACTCCGTAAGCAAATATTAACAATAAATCTTCCAATAATTGTATGCTAACTGTAATAGTAAGTTAGGCATTTTATTACTCAGATTTTCTCAGACTACCAGACTTACCAGCGGCGTTTTTCTTGTGGTAATTCAGATTCTTTCATTTTTTAGGACTTTCTTAGCATGTCTAAAGTTTAGAGGTTAAGCAGGGGATATCGCTGACAGATGGTCAACGCCTCTTTCTTTTGTTGAGACTCCTCTTTCTTTTGTTAATGACCACAAAGTCCTTCGGAAAAAAATGAGAAGTCATATTATTTACGACTCTCTCAGCCAGACTTGCTCATATTGTGAATAAACGCAGCTTAAGAAACAGTTCCGTCCTTCATATAAAGTACTGCACTTTGAGTGCAGCCCCTTCTGCTGGCCCCGGAGGCAGAAGGATCTCTCTCAGCGTTCTTGTTCGATATTTCGTTAACCGCTCTCCCTGTCCATCGATCTCGCCGTAAAACGGTTTTCCGCAGTCGCAAATCGGACAAAAGGCACGCGGCAACTTCCCCTTTTCTCCCCTGCTTTTCGCTACCGCTGTACCTAATGGAAAAGAGACGCTTCGCCCTTTTCCGATTTAAACGAAGCGTGCCCCGAAATATGATCACGTTTTGCTTAATTTCAAGAATGGATAGTTGCCTCTCTGAGATGAAGCTGCTCCAGAGAACATTTCATTGCTGGGGATCTGAGGAATTCTTGTCAATATATATTTCACTTCGCTTTGCCTAGGAGCGAAATCTTTTGCAGCATTTAATTAAGTAACAGAGGTTTCCAAAAATTAGAGATTATTTGCACGATTATGAGAATTGATTAGCAACGTAAAAGTTGGACTTGGAAAGCTTTAAAATATATTTGTAATTCGAAGTATGAAGGCTGCTCCGAGATACAGAATAAAATTTATCTGATTTGATTATGGAATAATTCATGAGATACTGCTGAGCTAAAATTGTAAAATACAATAAAATTATAAGATCTATAAGTTTAAAAGATAAGGGCACAAGCAATGTTTTTAATAGTTATCGATATTTTTACTTCTTTAAGAAAACAATAATTGTATACCAGAATTTTATTATTTTTTTTAAATTTGTCTTTTAAATGATGTGTATCGCAGAATTCAATCACGTGTGCCTAATTTAAAGAATGAATAGTTGGCTCGCTGAGATAATTTGATCCAAATAGAATTTGATTGCTGAGATCTGAAGAATTCTTGCCGATATGTATTTTATTCAGATTTCGCTGCGAGCGAAATCTTTTGTAGCACTTAATTAAGTAACAGCGGTTCTCAAAAATTAGAGATATGCATTATTATCTGAACTGATTAGTGGCATAAAAGCTGAGCACAGAAGACTTTAAATATATTTATAGTTTGAGATTTGTAGCTCTGGAACATGGACTAACATAATAAATATGAATTGATTACAGATAAATATATAAAGCAGTATTTTCACAAATTGTCTTTTGTTGCATATAACAGATATGCTCGAACCAGAAAATTTAACAAACTAACTAGCAAATTTCTTTTTAGCTGGTACACAAAAATATTCCTTTAAATGATCTTACAGCTGTATTTTTTATATGTATTATTAAGTAACGATTCAATTTCTTAAATTTCTTGAATTTTGTTTCTGTTTCATTTTTCATTCTTCGTGATTTTTATTAAGAAAATAAATCTCAAACGAAGTAAATTTAATTCTTTATATTTTATTTTAGGGCAAATATTATATTCTATATCATTTTTTATATTAAATGTTTGTAAGTAAAACTCTTCAGATTTTTCCCTTAAAATTTCTCGTTTGATATCCCTCTGAGAAATCAATAAATAATTTTTATCTTATCATTTAACTATATTTTGTTTGAATGTTTTTGAATACTTGTTATTTACTTAATTATTTGACGTTTGAAATGTGTGGTATGGATACCAACACTTCTGGAAAAATTATTCTTTCAAGTTAAAGATTATTAAAGAATACTTTTTTTTTTTTCAGTGCAAAAATAAACTGTTTTTTTTTTTTTTTCGGTTTCCATTAATTTCATCATGTTTCCACCCCTTTCTTTTTTTTTTTTTTTTAAAGAAAATTGTGCTTTTAAAGTTTTTTTTAACTTAACCAAAATCGTCTGTCATTTCTTCAAGCAACAATTTGTTTCTTCTGAGCATTTACACTCTTAATGCGGAAGAAGTGATTGTACAGGAAAGTAAAGCTACTCGCAGGACTAACGAAAAAAAAATTACTTTTTATGTTTTAACATTTTATAGTTACATATTTCTTTTGTTCTAATTAATATCCTTCCCGCCTCGCACACGCAAATCTGTTTTTTTTTTTTTTTAAATAAAAGGTTAAAAAAACCCAGAATCATCTGTTTTTTCATCAAGTGGCTATATGTTTACTTTTTAGCATTTACATTCTTAATTCTGTACAGATATGTACATCTGTATTCTGTATGCACAGAAAAAAAAATCGTATAATAAAATATCTATTTTTCTTTCTTCATTTTCTAGCACAATTCCCACTCTTTCTCTCACACATACAGACACGCGCGCAAACTTTTTAAAAAAGAAAAGTAAATTGCACTTTTAAAGTTTCTTTCTTTCTTTCTTTTATTTTCTTTTAGTTATTTTCTTTTTTTTAAATAAAAAACATCTGATATTACATCATGCAGCAGTATTTTTTTAAGTGTTTACATTCTTAATGTGGAAGAAGTGGGTGCGCATGAAAGTAAAGCTGTTCGCAGGAACAAATGAAATTATAAGTTAAAACTTTGTTAAAATTATATAATTATGTGTTTTTTTATTTTAGTTTTGATTAGGCTTTATTTCATGACATTCCTTAAAATATTTCTGCAAGCTCTCAGTATCTTTAAGCAATTTTTTTTTTCAATAAAAATTTTAAAATATTTATTTTATTTTTTGGTTTTCATTAATTGCATCACGTTACACTGTATTTAAAAAAAAAAATCAAAAACCTGCTCTTTTCTTTCTTCCTTTCTTTTCTTTTCATTTATTTTTTTAACTTAATCAAAACCACCTGTTATTTTCTCAAGCCACTATATGTTTTCTTCTTAGTGTTTACATTCTCAATGAGGAAGAAGTGGATGTATAGGAAAGCAAAAGCTGTTTTAGATTAACAAGAAAAACTGAAATATGTATTAAAATTTAATAATCGTTAATTACACGTTAGTTTTAGTCTAGTTATCAATAAATAATTTTAATTTAATCATTTTCATCAAAATTCAACAATTGTATCATTAAAATAACAGCATTTAAAAAAATTAAATTTCAATATTTTGTTAAATTTTAACAATTCAACTTTTTTTTTCTAAACACGAGTTTTTTTATCTATGGACGCTGATATTGTAGGAAAAATCATTCTTTCAATTTATTCATAAATTTCAACAAGTTTCCTATCACTCACCTCATTTTTATTTGAAAAACTGTTTGTGCTATTAAAGTTACTTACTTGTTACTTTTAGTTAATCAAAACATTCAGTTTAATTAACCAAAATATTATCCAACTATTTACTTCTTAATACTTACACTCCTCATGCGAAAAAAAAAAAAAAAAAAAAAAAAAAATATATATATATATATAGTTGTCATGTAAACATGAGGAAGTTATGTGTTAATATATATATATTTTTAATATTTTTTATTTGTATAGATATTTTTTTCTGGCTTTTAAAGTTTTAATTTTGTTATTTTGCTCTTTTTTTTATTTAAATTATATCTTTAAATTCCTTTAATACTTCTGTGATACTTCTGTACCTTTGAAGATTTATTTTAATGAAAAAATATTTTTTCTTTCGTTTGTTTTTATTAATTTCATCAATTTTCCAACAAAATCCACCCACGTCACTTTACTTCAATATGAAGCTACACGTGCTATTTCAACTCTTAATGCGGAAGAAGTGGATTTACAGGAAAGTAAAGGTGTTCACATTAACGAAGCTATAAGTTTTCTTCTTGCTATTTAAACTCTTAATGCGGAAGAAGTGGATTTACAGGAAAGTAAAGGTGTTCACATTAACAAACAAAACATAGTTAAATCTATTATTATTATTTTTTTAACTATGCATTTTTGTTCTAGTTTTTCTGTTTAAATTTTATATTTGGATAAAAAAGAAAAAATGTTTCGACAAAACTAATTTTCTATCCGTTTTAATGTAATTTATTAGATACACTAGACCTTATTAGTACCTTTAAAGATTTTTTTAAAATTCAAATATAACTTTTTATTAATTTTCCACAAATTTCATCATTTTTACAACCTAATCCAACTCACGTCACCTTTTCGTTTTAAGAAAATTGTAAAGTTAAAGTTTCTTTTACTTAGCCAAAATCATTCTTTATTTTACATTGCTGCTCTATGTTTTTTTTTTCTTAGTATTTACACTGTTAATGCAGAAGAAGTGGATTTACAGTAAAGTAAAGTTGTTCACCGTATCAAATGAAGAAGTTATATTTTAATAATTTTAATTATATAGTTCTTCTGTTTTAGTTTTTGAGTAAATTTAGTTTTTTTGATAAATAAAAAGTTTTTCTTTTTATCCATTTTAATTTTAATCCGTAGGTTTATTTCATTGAAGACCTTAAATATTTATGCTATAATATATTTTTATATAGAGATTTTTTTTAAATTAGTTGTAACATTCAAAAAATGTTTATCTGACTATACAGTAATTACATTACTCTAATCCTGCTCTGTATAAAAAAATGTTATAATGTATTTTAGAAATCCTCTTTTTTTATTTTCAAGTACATAGATATTAAAACTATTTATTTTACTATAATTTTTTTTTCAAGTTACTAAAATGTTATTAAAGCAAATATCGTTTTAAAATGCAAATTGAAAATGATTAGTTTTATTTGTTTAAAATATTTTAACTACACTATTTTTGCTATTTTTTAATGATAAACCACACAATATTTTATAAAAATTTATAGGTTTGCTTCTTATCATACATACTTTTAAGTACTTTTTATTTGAAGATTTTGTATATGCACAGGAAATCAGAGTCACTCACAGAAACAAAAAAATAAATTACTGTTAATAATTTTAATAGTTTTTAATTAAATTCTTTTGTGCATTTTTCACTGATTAAAATTTGATATATCAATATAGAAATAATATTTCAAACAATGTTTCTCTTTTGTGTTGTTTTTATTTTGTTATCTAGATTTATTTCATGATACTTCTTATATATATATTAAATATTACATTTTGTACTTTTAAAGAGTACTTTTTGTCATTTTTCAAGTCAAACTATAAAATTCTTTTTTTCTGTTTCCACTACTTTTATTGTGTTTTCACTAGTTGTCTCACATTAAAATTGAAAAAAAAGTGCATTTAAAAGTTTAACTAAAAACACTTGTTTATTTTTCAACCTACCATGCGTTTTTCTCTTAGTACTTACACTTTTAATGTGGAAGAAGTGGATATATAGGAAAGTGAAGCTGAAATTAGGAAGTATATTATGTGATAATAAAATTCCTATATATTTTTTAATTATGCATTTTTCTTTCTGCTTTTCCACTTAAGTATTGTTATTTTGATAAAGAAAATATATTCGCGACATTGTTTCTCGTTTTATTGATTTTTATTTTATTCCATAGACTTATTTCTTTAAATACTTTAATATTTCTGCGATAATTTCCCTTTTAGTGCCTTTAAATAACCCTTGCTTTTTTATATGAAAATGTAATTTTTTTCCCGTTTCCATTAATTTCATTATTTGTGAAACCCAACCAAACCTACGCCAATTTTCTTTTGAGAAACTTGCGAATTTAAAGTTTATTTTACTTAATCAAAATCATTCGTTATTTCGCTGCGCAGCTATATATGTTTTCTTCTTACTATTTACACTCTTAATGCGGAAGAAGTGGATGTACAGGAAAGTGAAGCTGAAATTAGGAAGTACATTATGTGACAATAAAATTCCTATATGTTTTTTTTTTTTTTATTATACATTTTTTTCTTGTTTTTCTGCTTAAGTATTGTTATTTTGATAAAGAATATATATTCGCGACATTGTTTCTCGTTTTATTGATTTTTATTTTATTCCATAGACTTATTTCTTTAAATACTTTAATATTTCTGCGATAATTTCCCTTTTAGTGCCTTTAAATAACCCTTGCTTTTTTCTATGAAAATGTAATTTTTTCCCGTTTCCATTAATTTCATTATTTGTGAAACCCAACCAAACCTACGCCAATTTTCTTTTGAGAAACTTGCGAATTTAAAGTTTATTTTACTTAATCAAAATCATTCGTTATTTCGCTGCGCAGCTATATATGTTTTCTTCTTACTATTTACACTCTTAATGCGGAAGAAGTGGATGTATAGGAAAGTGAAGCTGAAATTAGGAAGTACATTATGTGACAATAAAATTCCTATATGTTTTTTTTTAATTATACATGTTTTTCTTGTTTTTCTGCTTAAGTATTGTTATTTTGATAAAGAAAATATATTCGCGACATTGTTTCTCGTTTTATTGATTTTTATTTTATTCCATAGACTTATTTCTTTAAATACTTTAATATTTCTGCGATAATTTCCCTTTTAGTGCCTTGAAATAACCCTTGCTTTTTTCTATGAAAATGTAATTTTTTTTTCTCGTTTCCATTAATTTCATTATTTGTGTAACCCAAACAAACCTACGCCAATTTTCTTTTGAGAAACTTGGGAATTTAAAGTTTATTTTACTTAATCAAAATCATTCGTTATTTCGCTGCGCAGCTATATATGTTTTCTTCTTACTATTTACACTCTTAATGCGGAAGAAGTGGATGTACAGGAAAGTGAAGCTGAAATTAGGAAGTACATTATGTGATAATAAAATTCCTATATGTTTTTTTAATTATACATTTTTTTCTGTTTTTCTGCTTAAGTATTGTTATTTTGATAAAGAAAATATATACGCGACATTGTTTCTCGTTTTATTGATTTTTATTTTATTACATAGACTTATTTCTTTAAATACTTTAATATTTCTGCGATAATTTCCCTTTTAGTGCCTTTAAATAACCCTTGCTTTTTTCTATGAAAATGTAATTTTTTCCCGTTTCCATTAATTTCATTATTTGTGAAACCCAACGAAACCTACGCCAATTTTCTTTTGAGAAACTTGGGAATTTAAAGTTTATTTTACTTAATCAAAATCATTCGTTATTTCGCTGCGCAGCTATATATGTTTTCTTCTTACTATTTACACTCTTAATGCGGAAGAAGTGGATGTACAGGAAAGTGAAGCTGAAATTAGGAAGTACATTATGTGACAATAAAATTCCCATATGTTTTTTTTAATTATACATTTTTTTCTTGTTTTTCTGCTTAAGTATTGTTATTTTGATAAAGAAAATATATTCGCGACATTGTTTCTCGTTTTATTGATTTTTATTTTATTCAATAGACTTATTTCTTTAAATACTTTAATATTTCTGTGATAATTTCCCTTTTAGTGCCTTTAAATAACCCTTGCTTTTTTATATGAAAATGTAATTTTTTTCCCGTTTCCATTAATTTCATTATTTGTGAAACCTAACTAAACCTACGCCAATTTTCTTTTGAGAAACTTGCGAATTTAAAGTTTATTTTACTTAATCAAAATCATTCGTTATTTCGCTGCGCAGCTATATATGTTTTCTTCTTACTATTTACACTCTTAATGCGGAAGAAGTGGATGTGCAGGAAAGTGAAGCTGAAATTAGGAAGTACATTATGTGACAATAAAATTCCTATATGTTTTTTTTAATTATACATTTTTTTCTTGTTTTTCTGCGTAAGTATTGTTATTTTGATAAAGAAAATATATTCGCGACATTGTTTCTCGTTTTATTGATTTTTATTTTATTCCATAGACTTATTTCTTTAAATACTTTAATATTTCTGCGATAATTTCCCTTTTAGTGCCTTTAAATAATCCTTGCTTTTTCAATGAAAATGTAATTTTTTTTCTCGTTTCCATTAATTTCATTACTTGTGTAACCCAAACAAACCTACGCCAATTTTCTTTTGAGAAACTTGCGAATTTAAAGTTTATTTTACTGAATCAAAATCATTCGTTATTTCGCTGCGCAGCTATATATGTTTTCTTCTTACTATTTACACTCTTAATGCGGAAGAAGTGGATGTACAGGAAAGTGAAGCTGAAATTAGGAGGTACATTATGTGACAATAAAATTCCTATATGGTTTTTTTTAATTATACATTTTTTTCTTGTTTTTCTGCTTAAGTATTGTTATTTTGATAAAGAAAATATATTCGCGACATTGTTTCTCGTTTTATTGATTTTTATTTAATTCCATAGACTTATTTCTTTAAATACTTTAATATTTCTGCGATAATTTCCCTTTTAGTGCCTTTAAATAACCCTTGCTTTTTTCTATGAAAATGTAATTTTTTTCCCGTTTCCATTAATTTCATTATTTGTGAAACCCAACCAAACCTACGCCAATTTTCTTTTGAGAAACTTGCGAATTTAAAGTTTATTTTACTTAATCAAAATCATTCGTTATTTCGCTGCGCAGTTATATATGTTTTCTTCTTACTATCTACACTCTTAATGCGCAAGAAGTGGATGTACAGGAAAGTGCTGTTGTTCCAGGAAAAACTGTAGAAATTATGTGTTAAAAATGTTTGATTTTTTTTTTTTTAATATATAATTATACATGTTTTGTTCCAGTTTTTCTGTTTCAATGTTTTTTTCTTTTTTTTTTTTTTTATAAATATACTATGCTTCTGACATTGTTTCTATTTGTATTGATTTTAATTTTAGTCCCTAGTTCTTTAATATTTCTTCGATAATACTTTTTTATACCTTTAAAGATTGTCTTCTTTTTTAAATCAAATAAAAAATACTTCCCGTTTCCAGTAATTTCATAATTTGCCCAACCCAATCCAACCTACTTCACTTTTCCCTTTAAGAAAACTGTGACTTTAAAATATCTTTTACTTAACCAAAATTATTCGTTGTTTCATTATGCAAGCTATACGTTTTCTTCTTTGTATTTACAATATTAATGCGGAAGAATTATATTAACAGGAAAATGAAGTTGTTCACATTAACAAACGAAGACGATTTTGATTTAATTTTTTCAAATTATGCATTTTTCCCCCCTATTTTGTATTTTGATAAAGAAAATATGTTTTCGACTTAGTTGATATTTTTTTTCTGTTTTAATTTTATTTTCTAGATACACTAGATCGTTAACTTCCTTTAAAGATTTTTTAAAATTTAAATATAATTTCTTTATTCCTTTTTCATTAATTTCATCATTTCATCACCTAATCGAACGTACGTCTTTTTCGTTTTAAGAAAATTAATATTATAAATTTTCTTTTACTTAGCCAAAATCATTCCTTATTTCGCGGTGCCCCAGCTGAACGTTTTCTTCTTGGTATTTACACTCTTAATGCAAAAGAAGTGAATTTACAGGAAAGTAAAATTGTTCACAGTAATAAACGAAGATGTTTTATTTTAATAAATTTTAATTATGTTGTTCTTTTGTTCTAGTTTTTCTAGTAAATTTTGTTATTTTGATTAAGAAAAAGTTTTTATCTTTATCAATTTAAATTTCATTCCGTAGGTTTATTTCATTAAAGCCGTTAAATATTTTTACAATACTATATTTTAGTACTATTTAGGGTAATTTTTATTTTTAATTATTTATTTGTATCATCGCTAAGATTTTTTATATGTATCTTGATAAATTACATAACTCTAATCGGGCCCTTCATAAAAAATTATTATAATATATTTTTAAATCCTTTTTTTTTTTTTAAATTTAAAAGTGCATAGATATTAAAACTGTATTCTTTTACTATAATATTTAATTTCTTTCAAGTTAGTAAATTTATCTTTTTTAAAATGCAAACTTAAAATTGTTACTTTTGTTTAAAATATTTTAATTCCATCATTTTTACTTTTTTCTTTTTTTAATGATAGGCCATACAAAATTTTATAAAAATTTATACATTTGCTTCTTATTATATGTACTTTTAAGTACTTTTTCACTGACGATTTTGTATCTGTATTGGAAAACAGAGTTGTTCATTAAAATATAAAATAATAATAATAATAATAATAATATAAAACATAAGAATAATAATATAATTGATAATAATTTTAATAGTTTTAACTATACAGTTCTTTTGTGCCTGTTTCTCTTATTACAATTTGCTATATGAATAAAGAAATTATGTTTTAGACAATATTTTTCCTTTGTGTTATTTTTATTGTATTATCTACATTTATTGCATGATAGTACTTAAATATATCTTAAATAGTACATTTTAGTAAGATTAAATAATGTTTGAGTTTTCAATTCAAAATATAAAATGGTTATTTTTGTCTCGTTCCATTAATTTTATCATGTTTCTGCCCATCTACTACATATTAAAAAAGAGAAAAATGTGCATTTAAAGTTTAACTAAAATCACCTGTTATTTTATCAAGCCACTATACGCTTTATTCTAGACGTTTATGCTCTTAATGGGGAAGAAGTGCATGTACAGGAAAATGAAGCTGGGATAAAGAAATACATTATGAGATAAGAAAATTTATATATATATATATATATATATATTTAATTAAACATTATTTTATTTTGTTATTGGGAAATAAACTCTTGATTGAAAAATTATTTTACTATTCTTGAAATCAATCTGCAACGTTTCTATTCTATGTTTTCTAGCTAAGGCAAAATATTTTTAAAAGTTTTGTGTTATGTTTTTATCACTTTAAACAATAATTACACTTTAATTTAAAGTTAACAAGTGATTTTATTATGTTATATATATTTTTTAATTAGCTATTTTTTATTCTCGGTTTTCTGTTTAATTCTGATAAATTAAAACATATTTCAGAATTTTTCCTTTATATTAATTTTAATTTAATTTAATTTCTTTAAGGTCTCTTAATATGTCTGTAATAACATTGTTTTGTACTTTTAAAGAATGTTTTTTTTTCTTTCTTTTTTTAAATTCAAATAATATCCCTCCCCTCCCCCCCTATGTATACATTTATTTCGTTATTTTCCCAACTCAACCGAAACCATGCCTTTTGTTTTTCTTTTCTTTATAAAGGAAATTTTGAAATTAATATTTATTTCATTTAACTGAAATCATTCGGTTATTTCACTATTCAGCTATATGTTTTCTTCTTAATATTTAAATTTTTAATATGGGGGAAGCGAATGTACCGGAGCCGTTCGCGTTCATATGATAAATAAAGAAATTATATGCTAATAAAATTATTTAATAATTAATTATATGATAATTTTTTATTAATGCATTAGTTTTTTAGTTTTTCTGTTTAAATTTTGTTATTTTGATAAAGAAAATACATTTTAAACATTGTTTCTCTTTTTTATTAATTTGAATTTTATTCGTTATATTTATTATTTTTTTAATCTTATAATATGTCTGTAATAATACATATTTTAGCAACTTTAAAAATAGCTTCTTTTATGAAAAAAAAAAAAAAAAAAAAAAAACAACGGTTTATATTAATTTTGCCTATTGGCCAACCAAATTTATTATTTATTAGTTATTTATTTATTAATTTTGAGTTTATTTTATGCAATCAAAATCATTCGTTATTTCACTATGAAACTATATCTTTTCTTCTTAATAATAACAATTTTAATGCGGAAAAAGTTGATGTACAGCAATACAAACATGTTCACGGGAGCAAATGAAGAATTTATATATTAGTAACATTTATGTATATAAATATATATATATATATATATATATATATATATATATATATATATATGTGTGTGTGTGTGTGTGTGTGTGTGTGTGTGTGTGTGTGTGTGTACGTGTGTGTGTTAATTATATATACATATATGTATTCCTTCTAGTGTTTCAGTTTCAGTTTCGCTATTTTGATAAAGAAAATGTGTATCAGTTCATCAAAGTTTCTCTTTTATCTATTTTAATTTTATTAACTAGCTTTATTTAATAGGAGTCTTGAAATACTTGTAAACTTATACACACATGTAAACTTATACACACTTGAAATACTTATACACACTTGTGTGCGCCGTCCGTCCATCCAAATAATGGTATTTTTCCCTTTCAAATTATTAAAGATTATTAAATCAAATAATTTTTTGTTAGTCTGTAAGAAACATAAAATATTTTAATCTGTTTAAAACCTTCTAATATTATTGTTTTTATAATTAAATAATAATAATAATAATAATAATCGGCTCTCTTAAAACCTTTTTTTTAAAAACCATAATCAGCCGTTATTTCAGTTAAAAACAATTCATGTCAGCTTCTTAGTATTTACACTCTTATTGCGCCATGAAATGGATTTACAGGAAGGTTTGTTAACAATTTTGCTACGTAATGGGGGAATAAAAATAAAATTGAAAAATGAACACAAACCTGTTTGAATAATTTCCAGATAAATGTAGAAGAAAATAATATATATTGGAGGAGAAAAAAGTGGATTAATGAAATATTTGTGTACTGTAGCAGTATCTTTTGGCCCAAGTTATTACAGATACCAGAAAAAATGTACGATTTCATTATATATACAGATATATAAAGGTTTTTAAAGCAAACATTTTAATTATCCGTTTTATAACCCGAACATAAAGTAGTTAATTTTATCTGGTTTAACATATTTTAATATTTACTATTTCTCGCTTACTAAATAATATGTTGAAATAATTTTATAACAAGTTATTCTTTTTATCAAAGTGGCTGATTTTTTTTTTCATAATTGTTATTTTTAATACATTTTACTTTGTTTAATTTCGTCAATAAACGCTAATAAAAATTAAATACAATATCGAATTGTTTTCTATTGGTTATTATTGATATTTTTCTTATTTATAGATTATGCTATTATTTATGGCTTTCTTTTGTCTATTGCATTTTTATTAAATTAAACTATAAACTGTTAAACTTAAAAAATTTATATACCATCTACATATACTTATAAAACGATATATTTTACGAAAAAAATAATCTTATATCTTCCTTGTTTTCAAAGTTTCATTAGTTGACATATGGCTGGCAATCATTTAATGCAACTACACTGTAAAATTTAATCCTATCGCCGCTACCATGTAAAACTCTCTAATGAGAAAAAATGCCTTTATCATTATTTTTAAAATTTGGACGATTGTCAACCATTACATACCAGAAATTTCAAATAGCATTTTTTGCTTTATTCAATAACAGGCATTTCGTGATTACTCAAAGTAATAAAAAAAAAAATACGCTCTGAATTCGGCATTTTTGAATACAATAGAAGGCTAAACTGGCAACCCTGTTCTTCACAAAAAATTATTAGTAGGCGAAGAATTCTAATAAAATTTAGTGGTGACAATCTGCTCATTTTTAAATGTAATGAAAACATTTTTCAATGTAATGAAACATGCATTTTTCCATTTTTGATAGTTTGACATGGTAGCGACGATATGTGCATAGTTTAATAACTTAGTTAGATATTTCTTTATCTAGTGTTTATACACTGAATACGACTCTCGAATTTCAATATGTTATTGGTATACATACTTATATATATATATTATTTAGAAGTATATTTTATTTTTGTTATTCTTTTTTATTTTTTTCGTCAAATGTAAGCAAATGAGACATTATTAAAACAAACTATTGTGCATAGTTTTTTGTTTTAATAGATATCTAGTCTTTCTTAATCGTCCTACTTGGGTGTAAGAACAGTGGTAGAAAAAGATATATCTAAAACTGGTACCCAAACGCAATTAACAAAAATTAAAAAAATATATTTATGAACATGAGATAGGAGCTAAAGTACAATAATACAGTGCAAAAATATGAACTTCATTTGATTATTATCACAGCTATTTTTTTTTAAATTAAAATGAAATGATATTGTTATTGTATATCAACTGTTAACCAATTTCACTGCTCTGTATAGATGTTTTAATTGAATTTTTAAAAATGGGAAGATAATAGTTGAGAAAATAATAAAGTTTGAATACCACTGGCTTATAATTTTTATATTATTCATTTACTTATTTTTGTTGTTAAAGTATCTGAAGGAATCTTAAAAAATATATAGATAGATCGATTGCATTCTATTTGCAGTTACAACTGGCTGAGGCAAATATTGACTAATTTGTAAAGTTTTAGACAATTTCCAATTATCAAAGATCGTCTAAGGAAACTTATTCAGATCTGCTTTGTATGAAATAAAATTATTCAACCTTTATTATAAATTTACAATTAATTGACAGTTCCGAAGAATGTAACGCATTTTCTTTTATTCGTTAATTAATAAGCATCGTCATCGGTGTATCCCTTCTCTTGGATATAAATTATAAATGAAGCGGCTTATTTGTATTAATAAAATTTCATTCCCCCATTATTATTCCTTTAAATGTCAAAGATGCCGTGATTATAGCGATATTTTCAAAATCCCACTACAATATTTTTGTTTCTTGTGTTAGTATAGCAATTATTTCACTCCTCGTGTTGATACTTATTATTTTCATAGCCTTTCAAGACACGTCGAATCACAAGGATTTCTCATCCTCTCCACCACTCCATTGTTTCGACACGGGAGACTCTAAAAGAATGTATTCTGAAGTCCTGCCTTCGTGTTAACTCATTAATTAACTCCTCTTAATTGACGCGAGAAAGATGTAATACAACACGAATCGATAAGCTATCGACCTAGGGGCCCTTTATTAAGGGGGCAAAAAGGTAAGAGTCTTCATTTGGGTTTGAAGCGCTTTTTGAAAGCTTTTAATTAAGGACAGAGATTTGTCGCTCCCTTGTCTTCGCCGGGTAAAAAGAAACACAGTTTGGATCGAAGCCTTCCAGCACAAGCGTTACTTAATGACGCCTCGGATCTTCAGAGTGACAACTTACGGGGTTAAGGCCGACTTCTAATATTGAGGAAACTGACTTGTGCAGAAAAGGACACTTGTGATGCTACAAAAGCATTTTTTAAACCTTAATAAGGGTTTCTAGAAGGTGGTTGTTGGTGAAGTCATTACGGAGAGCCCGCTTTTCTTAGAAAACTTTAATGACATTTACGCGTGCCACTGATGACAGATACACAAGTGCCTCTCTCTACCTCTCTCTCTGAGCTCCTCTTGGAATAATTTTGCGTGTTTTTGCTTATTTCGTAAAACGAGACATTAGATTGGTATGGAGTGGAAGTAAAAATTGAAAATTTCTGACTTAGAGATTATTCGAAGAAATATAAATACATTAATGGGACGTACGGAAAAGACAGTTTTAAGAGCGATGTCAAATGTCATCGTTAAAAAAAGGAAAATGAAGTAGGTTTGGAAATAGCTCTCCATTTTTCATAAAATTATTGTACTGATCACGAATAAAATTACGATAAGGACGATAAAAATTTATATACAAAATTACTGTTTTGATTGTTACAAACAGATATCAGAAATTTATTCTTGTGTCAAGAGCTGCTATTCTGACAAGAATTGTATTTTTATCTTTTGAGAATCTCACGCTTTAAATAATTTAATAAATGTTGCTTTTATGGAAATATTTTTTTTTCTCCTTTACGTATGTATATTTTATGAGCTCATTCACTTAATATAGTGTAAAATTTATTTTATTGTTTAACTTTAATTAATCTATATAAAGCTCTCAAAAATTTGTGTTTGCGATTATTTCTTGATTATTTCAAAATCTATTATTTGGTCGTAGAAATATGTAATGTTTACAATTCTAAAACAGCTTAATAAAATATATCGCTCCCTTAATAATATATTAGAAATACAAATGACAACTGATACTATGATTTTAAGTCATTAGTTTATTGTTCAAATACTGTTCCAATTAAACACATTGAAATTACAACCCATATAAATAGCATGTATGACGATAGAAAAATGAAATAACCTCTTGTTTTTTTTTTTTTTTTTTTTTTTTTTTTTTTTTTTCCATAATTCTATATATAAAATATCTTTTTTATTTTACTTTGAAAAACTCAAAGTCGAAATTCGAAAGTTCGATGTAAGAGGCTTCTGAAAAATCTTCTTGGTTGAAAATGATAATTTGGTAGCACCCTTCAAAAGTTATTCATGAAGGTATTTTTCTTCTTCTTGAAGTAATGAGTTATACCTTACATTTCTTATTATATCTTAGTTTCCTTATTTTTGAGTTAAAAACAATATAAAGTCAAAGAGAGATTGTTACAGTACAGGGATTTTTTAGAGGACAGTACAAGCAGAACCTGTTTCGCAGAACCTGTGAAATTTGTCATGAGTTTGACACAAAAAAGGTAACGACTCTAGAAGCACCAAAATTTCAGGGTATCTTTAGGTGATGTTAAAGTATATTTATTTTTTTTTTAATTTGGATATAATATGATTTTAAAAAAAATCAGGGGATGGGTTTCAAAGTTATAATTAAACTTTTTTGCCCGATGGAGCCCTATCAAAAGAAGGCCAGTGATCCCCTGCATAGAACAACGGATCCCTACATGAAGTAATAAATTTTGTTTGAATTTCAAACCTGCTTGTAAGTAATTTTTTTCCTCTTTTAAAGGGCGTAGTTTTAAACAATATTTGCTTGTGATAAGACTGTGAAATTGAGATTTGAGTTTTAATATAAATTCACTACAAATAACACTGCCACGTTCAAGTCCTTTGGACTGCCTACTATAAGTTCTTAAGAGAGTTAAAATCATTACAAATAATTATCTACAATTTTTAGACATGCAACAACTGTAATACACTAAAATATTATATGACGTTTCTACTCTTAATAACATATGCGATTAATAATAATCTCGTATATAGCTATTACTACTCTCATATATACATTACAAAAGTAGAAAATGCACTATTTTACTAAATCTTACTTAAATTATAGATGATGATATATATTTTTTCTCATTTAAGCAAACAGACTCCTGAAATTACTTTACGGATACATGGGATACCGTGAATCTTCAAGAGTCCCTCAAGCAGAAGGAGAAAAATACACAAACTACATAATTGTTTTACAAGCAATCCTTGACATATCGTATGTTTCTATATAACAGTTAATAGTATGTGAAAAGGGCTACCAGTACACCCATCAGGTGTATTTTACATCCAAATACAAATACAAAAGAAGCGCTTACATTCCTATTCTACAAAAAAGAAAAAAAAAATTCTACAATTCATTTCCATTTTCAGCCTGCGCAATCTATCAATCATACTTCAAAGCCTTCCTTCTCAGAATGATGCGTTTCATAGAAAAATATTTCCGGAAAGAAAAAGTAAAATCCTGGGATGATCCGGTTTAATTCTAGATACCTTGAGTTACATTTTTTCCGTACATTTTTTTTTTTCGTTTTTCCCTTTTTTTTTTTTTTTTCGTTTTCCCATTTTTTTTTTAACTTTATTTTTATTTCATGGTAGATGTTTACATTACTTTCTCCTAGCATCTTATACTACGAATCGGAATAGCCGGAATATCAAATTCCCCAACTGCTTTTTTGTTTGTATGCATTTGGGAATAAAGTAAAAATGAAAGAACAGTGTGGCACATAGGAAATTCCATTGTTTTGGGTGAAAGTTGAAGTTTTTTTTTTTTTAAATATATAAATGTTGTATGCTATGTAACCGCCATTTTTGAACAAATATTTCAAGATGACTGCACAAAATTGAAAATGTAATAGTATTACAGCAACAAAACATGTAATTTAAAAAACATTGCTAAATTGCAATATATACGCAAATCGCATTTTTCTTGAGGCTAGGTTCACAAAGTTAGCCTTTTCATCCTTGAATGAAGCAAACCAACTTCCTTCAGAGTACACGATTCTGCTTTAACTACAAGGTTCTGGTTAACTTTAACTTCGATTTTGAGTATTTTGACGTGATTACTTCTGTAAGTAGTTTAAATTTCATCTTACATGACTATAACGTTTTTATTGTACTGAGGAGGGACTAATATTGTTCCGACATGTCTACAATATTTTAATTGTTTTAATGTATTATTAAATTGTCTGACTGTAGGGTTTAATTCTTTATGTAATGCAAAAATGTAACATGTAACTTTAACCCCTTACGACCGAAATTGTTAATTAAAAAATATACACCCTCAAACATTTTTCTCTATTGTGTTATAAAAGAAGATTAGAAAATTTATACAATAATAATTTAAAGTTAAAAAATAATAATAATTAGAGCTAATAAACTGAATTGGTACTTTTAAGTACCGTCATGGATTTCGCTAGACATTGCAGACACACACGCACAGACACGCGGACAAACTCTTTTCTTTTATTAGTGCTAGGGCATCCAACCCGGGATTCCCGGGATAGAGAATATATGTGAAAAACATTTATTTATTTTTTATTGAAAACTCTAGTAGATATTTTACATTTAATATTTTTTTAGATTGCCTCATTACAACACCAAAGAGCATTTTTATATGAAATATGTCAATTATATATTCAAATAATATTTGGAAATTTATTAAAAGCGATCATTTTGTATTGGCCTCGTGCCAGAAGTTAATAGTCGAAGAAATCGCTAAAAATTTCGTTATCTACAGCAGTTTTTTATTCCAATAATTTCAACGGTTTTAAGCATTTATTTCAATTACATGTCTGTTAAATCTGTGTTTTATTTATACTATTTTTTTATTTCTTAATGAAGTTTTAATTTTGTTACTGAATATTAGCGGGAAACAAATGCGAAACTTTTTATATTGCTTAAAGTGCAAACGGATTAATATTTTGTAATCGTCTGTAAGTGATAGAGATAGATTTAAAAAAATCATGCTTGAAATTTAATTAAAATTCTATAATAAATGAGTAAATTGCGATAGAGATTTCAAACAAATTGCGTATGAAAGTAATTTTATCCCCTATATAACAGTATGAAAATTGAAAATATGCGATGTTTAGAAATTAAAAAAATTGCAGTACCAAAAGTCACAAAACCGAAATTTCGCCGTCAAGTGTTGCCATTCACAAAATCATGTCAGCGTTACGCACGGACACGGTTCTCTTTTATAATATAGATAGATACTAATAAGCACATGAGATTTTCAAGGATCTTTGTAAGATTCAAAATTAACATACGATTTTAAAAATATTGAATTAAGAACTTTTTTTTTTTTGCTATTGTTATCACATTCATGTATGATGTAAAACTTAGAAAGCTGTTAAATATATGATTTTACTATAATCAAGATCGAACAACTTTTGATTATCTGTATTTTTATTCAGTCTGCTGCTATTTTCCTTTCATATTTTTTTAACCGATTTTTACCAATCACTATTTCATTTTTATATTCGAAAAATATATTTCTTACCGACAAAGGCTCTTGAAAAATTTCATTTACTTAAATTCAGAGCTTATTCAAAAAGTGGGGGGGGGGGGGGGGGATGTTTGTTTACACTGCCTTCATGTAGAATTTTATGCCACAAACGGGGAATATAAGGAATATTCAATTCCCCTATTCCCGTTTTTCTTCTTCTTCTTGCCTCCTTACTTTCGTTTCTAGTCTGTGCATGTGGGAATTATAGAAAAATAAAATATTATATGCCACATAGGTTATTTCATAGTTTTGAGAAAAGGGGAATAATAAAAATAAAAAAATTGAAATGTTTGCTTGAACAATTTACCAATAATTTGAAGAAAATATTTTGAAATAACTGCCTAGATACATTACAGATTTATTGCAGAAATGAAACAAACTATTTTCTTTCGTACTTTCAGTTTTGCATCACATGCATTACATGCATTTATTCAAAATAAATATTTAATTTGGTATAATTCAATGGGATATGTTAAAATTACAGAGTTTTACTATGTCTCATAACGTATAGCTAACTTTAAAATAGTTTAAATATCGTTTAGTTTTAAAATATATACAAAATACATACATAAAATAAAATGATTTTATTATTGCAAAATAATTATAAAATAATTATATAAAATAGTTTAAAATATATACATCAACAACAAAAATAAAGATTTGTAAAGATATTTTTCAGAAAAAACGTAACAAATTTTTAATGAATTAATTTTGATATTATGTTTGTATATTTTCTATTTAATAAATTTTCTTTATTATCTTGTCAAATACCAAATTTATTAAATATAAATTTGGCGCAAATACTTATTTGATTCTTTTTTCAATATGAATAACACCATCCATTTTTTTTACGTGTTCTTTTTAATACACATGATTAAAAAACATCGAAGGTGTTTTGAACGTTTCACATTTAAATGTAAATCAATTTTTAATTTACTAAAATCAAAATTTTAATTTTACTGAAAATATGTTTCAATTAAAATGTTGTTTCTTTTCTCCTTTTTTTAAAAGTATGTTTTTTTTTTTTTTTTTCAAAAATGTTAACTAGTTTTTTTTATCGCCCTTATTTTTTTACCTTGAACTATAAAAAGGATTGTTATAAATCTGCCAAAGCAAATTCATAGGCGTGATAGTATTTATAGAAATGGGAAGCATAAATCTTCCAACAATATAAATATTACACATCTATTACATGATAATACTTTAACATTACCTACATTCGTGTCTAATTCAAGTTAAGAGATCAAGAAAATTTTAATCAGTTTAAAATGCTGAAACATCTATTAACAACTGTTTTAGAGCTTTGCGTGCATATGTAAATTAAGTTTGCACTTCGTGCAAGTTACAAGATTTCTAGGATTACATTAACTACTAAACATTTTAATGCTCTAAAAATAGATTTCTTGAGCGTGAAATGATTAAATACATGGTAGTGTTAGTTTTTCTATTAGATAATTTTTAGAACAGGCATTTTTATTCAATGTTTTAATGTTTGTAAATTATGTCTAAGCAATTTCAAATTTTAATGATACATTATAATTTCATCCGTTTCCTACATACATTATAATTACATATTTTAATTTTATATTCATTTTAATGCTAATATTTGTTATTTAATCTTTATCTAGTAGTGGATTATTGGAAATATTATTTTTTTCTCTTAATTTTAATAATTTAAATTTATTTTAAGGCATGTTAAAACAAATACTCCAGTATCTATAAATTAAATGTATCATAATTTTCATTTCATCCTATATTTTTATGATCATGTTAATATATTTTTAGTCATCTGCATTATTTTTTTTTTCAAATAAAAAAATTATATTTTATTACTGAAATTTATATCGAATGGTTTTACACCGTCTAATTAGGTTAAAATCAATTAGTTTTGTCATAGAAATATAAATAAATAGATATATAATGTGATTTGATGGTTATTATTGACAAAAGTTTTATTATATATATATATATATATATATATATATATATATATATATATATATATATATATATATATATACATATATATATAATTGTAATAATACCTTTGAATTTCAAAATACATTAAACAAATATAATATATATATATATATATATATATATATGTGTGTGTGTGTGTGTGTGTGTGTGTGTGTGTGTATGCATAAGTTGTTTACGTGATATTTAACGAAATTAATACACTGTTCATAACTAAATTTAATCCAGTAGAATTAATAGCTTCGTGGAATTAAATGATTTTTAAAATACTTAAAATATGACTAAGCGAGTTTCGTAAATAAATTATGTGAAATAAATTATAAAAATTTATTCATTTTAGTGAATTTTTAGAACAAGTATTTTTATACATTGTATTAATATTTGTAAATTATGTCTTTAATAATTTTACGTTATTGTTATATATTGTAATTTTACACGTTTTCTACGTACATTATAATTGTATCTATTATTTCCATATTAATTTTAACACTAATATTTATATTTTAATTTAATTTTTATTCTGATAATTTTTAGAAGTATTATTTTTTCGTTGATTTTAATGATTTAAAATTTATTTAAATGCATTTTAAAAGAAGTACAAAGAGTTCATAAATTAAATGTATTGTAATTTTCTTTTATCTTATATTTTTGTTTAATAATGATTAGGCTAATATATATTTAATCATCTGCGTATATATATATATATTTTTTTTTTTCAAATGAAGAATGATATTTTATTAGTAAAATACGCATCGAATGGTTTGCTATGTCTAATTAAGTTATAATCATTACTTAAACCATTGAAACTATCAGAATCAAAATGGCTGCTGTTAATAGCAAAATCTTTGGCGATAATTGATATTTTTCATATATAAATTAAAAGAATCGTAATTTTATTTTATCTTATATTTTTATTTAATAATGATTAGGCTTATATAATATTTAGTCATCTGCATACACATATATATATATATTTTTTTTTCTTTTCAAACGAAGAATGATATTTTATTACTAAAATACATATCGAATGGTTTGCTCTTTTTCTGATTAAGTTAAAATCATTACTTAAACCATTGAAACTATGAGAATCAAAATGGCTGCTGTTAATATCAAAATCTTTGGCGATTTCCCCGGCTGTTAACTCCTGGCGTGTGGCTAATACGAAAGTATCGCTTTTAATAAATTTCAAAACTTTATTTGAATACATAGTTGATATTTTTCATATAAAAAAGCTTTTTGGTGCTGTTAGTGTTCAATCTAAATGACTATATTAAATATAAAAAAAATCTATTAGAATTTTCTTAATAATAATAATAATAATAATAATAATAATAATAATAATGTTTTTACCCATGCTCTGTAACCCGGTAAGCCCGGGTTGGATCCCCTAATTATAATAACAAAGAAATAAAAATAATAACAATTGAAGTCGTTTAAGTAATTTACTAGAAAAAAGGTACATCAATACCAGCTGTTTTCCACAAGATTTCGCAACTATCGGGAAAATTGAGTTTATTACTTACTATAAATATACTTTTTTTTAGTCGTAATTTTTTTTAAATATATAATTGTATATAAAAGTGTATCTAAAGATTCATTAGATGTATACAGGACTCAGTTTATTACAGTGACTAATCATTAGCTGACCAAATATGGCGATCATGTTCAATGGGACTGCATTTTTCATTTGGCGGAGGAGCAGTATCGTTGACATTCGATCAGAGAGGGAAATAGAGTTGTCGTATCGATCTTATGGGGAATAGAAAGAAGAATGAAAGGCCGCCATCTCCTGGCTCAACCCATAAAACGTTCGCTGCTGCTCATACCAGTGGAATATATTTTTCCATCTGTTTTCTGTTCCATTCGAACTGTGCACCTAAAATAAATGGTACAGATATAATTCGGACTCTACTTTAAAAACAATTTTAGTTGTTTGTTGTTATTTAATTTATGGCGTGTAAATAGAGTAGTTAAGGTTGTTGTTTTGTTTTAAGACATATATATATATATATATATATATATATATATATATATATATGTATGCATGTAATATGGATATATATATATATATATATATATATATATATATATATATATATATATATATATATATATATATATATATATATATATGTGTGTGTGTGTGTGTGTTTGTGCGCGCGTGTGTGTGTGGGGGGGGGGCTGTGTATCATTTTGTTATCTGTATTAACTGTGTTATTTAATATATACTGTCATCAAATGTTTTCTGTAAATTAAGAAATAGTTTGCTAAGTTATGCTTTGCATTTACTGCAATAATTCTTAAACACTTAAAAAAAACAAGCAAAAATAATTTGTAGTTGAGTTGTCGTTAATTGCTTTTAATTATAAAATTGAGTTTTATTAAATTGAAAATAATATAGTAATTGATGTTTTTATACACAGCAGCTAATGATTCACAAAAAAGCTGAATAACCCCTTTGATAAATACGCAATGTTTTGATTTAACAGTTAGTTTTTATACTAACATGATATTGTTTTTAAGTATTTTCTTTTGATATTAGAAAATTGTATTTAAAAATGTGAAGAAAAATAACTGTTCAAACTTTTTCTCTAGAAGATTTTTATTCCTGTTAAGATTCCCCCCCACCCCAAAAAAAAAAAAAAAATTATGCATGACTAAACTAATCAAAATAGGGCTCTGTTCGAAGGGTATGCTCATGGAACTTATTAATTATTTACATTCGGAGATATAGAGAAAGATATGTGTAGCAAAGGGGGTGGGGGATCTAATACTGTCTGCAAAGTAAATTATAGAAACAAAAGTAGCGTTCTTTCGAAAAAGTGGGATTATCCTAGGATTCTTTCTGTATTCTTAGATCCATATAAATAAAGTAAATTAAGAGGCTTTCCAAAATTTATATTAAAAGAAACAATACATTTTTCAATTCCAGCAAAAATCTTCACACACACACGCACAAAATAAATAAATAAAGATTCCGAAAAATGCCTAAATATATATATATTTACGAATTTTCTATAATAGTGCAAGATATATTCACGGACAAATTCTGATGGCCATCATAAAATGTAAATCCGTTACGGTAATACTCACATTTAATACAAATTTTTGCTGGATAACAAATAAATGGAGATAGAAAAAGCATTAAATAAATGATTTAAAATTCTATCAAACAATCGTGAGAGTTGCAATATTTTTAATGATTTTATTTTAAAATACATTATTTTTTACGACTATTATGTGGTCTTTTAAACTATAGAAATGATACTTTATAAAACACAGTAAATGAAAACACTAGGTAAATGAATAAACTGAAATTTCGTACATGCATTATAACAAACCCTATAAAAATTTAGAGTGAACTTCTATTAAAGTATTAGGAGGTTATAATTCATTTATTTTTTAAATATTAATTTTGTAACATTATGTTTCATACATAATTATATTTGAGATATTTTGTACTAATATTTATATGTATAATATTATATATATGATTAGGAAGCATATATGAATTAACAAAAGTTACTTTAACCTTACAAGTTCAATATTTCTGTACAATTCCTAAATTTCTGCAGCAAATTTTACCCATTAATCGAAATATTGTACCAAATCCGGCATTTTCTAAAATTTGTTTTCTATGCTGATATATAGAAAACCCTCTACAATTTATTTTACCTTAATATTATTATATTTTAGCCTTAATCTTATTTTCGTTCTTACATAAAAATGTATTTATTTACAATTACATACAAACTAATTAAATATATTTAGTGGAAGAAGAAAACGTTTTCTTCATTTTAGAGGAAATGCCTCAATATAAAGATTTCCTAATATTCAAAAAGCTCTATATATCTCATAGATATTTATTTTATCAGAAGTAAGCACGTATTTATTTATAGCAATAAAAAAATATACAATACATTATATACGAAAATTTCAACGGATAACTATTTAAATTTAATACTATTAAGCCCCAATTGACAAGTTTTATTTTTACCGGAAAAAAACGTTATGTGTTTAAATTTTTTTAAGTTTTTATTTTTTATTTTTCCAAGTTTTCCAAATGCACTGTTGTACTTTTTCCTTTCTTTTCTTCTTTACTTCTGCTCTGTTGCTACTCTTAGAAACCTTCTGTCAACACTCTTTTTTTGCTCTCAGAGTATTCTGTAGTCTATATTTCTCCACAATGCTTTGTTGTCTGCATAAACACAAAATTTCGATTCCTTGAATTCTACATACTTTTTTGCTCAATTCTCTTTCTTCGTGACTTCACAGTTATACATGACATTATTCTTTACAGTTATTGAATATTGATCAAATAATAATTATCAATAGCAGTTAAATTCTATAGCTCAGTTATAATCAAAGTAATAACAGCAACAAACAAAAAAAATGTACAATTATAATTCGTATAAAGTTTTTTATAGTCGTATCATATGTAGTTTATTTTATCATAAGAAAGTCACCTATATATTGAGAATTGCACAAACCTTCATTTTTCAAATAGTAACATCGACTTTTGACACTTTATTTGAGTTCCTTAGATCAAAATAGCGTAGAAAAGTATATAGTTTATGCATTTATTTTCTTTAAACCTCTGTAAAGTTATGAAAGAAAACAGTGTTAGCGGTTTATCCATAAATTTAGAGAAATAAACTTAAGATTTTTCACAGAAAATAAAAAGAGCCTTTCGATTACTAACCGAAAATAAAAAGTATAAAGATATAAATATAAAATAAACAAAATTTTTATAAAAGAAAATTTTATACGACTTTTCCGATTCATTTCTAAGATTTTATTTTCCATGGATTCAAACGAAAACGGGAGACCAATTAGACAGCCAAAAAGAAATATTTCTTTATATATCTAAAGCTGAATTATAGAAATGAGCTGTAAATTCACATAGCTCTGTTTCTGACTATGCTAGTTATTATCAGCTTTTTCGCCCTCAATTTACTCTTCACTGAAATTTAACGTTTGAATATGTATTTATTTTAAACCTTTATATATATATATATATATATATTAACCTTATAGACTATGCAAGGTTGCTGAATATTTTAGAACATCATAATGTATCGCTACATTATTTTATAAAGATAAAATGATAAATTTTATAATTACACCAAGAACAGCATCTAGTATTATCATTTAGCATGGTTATTTATCATTATACAGGTGCACTAACATTGCTGCCAACTTCTACACTTTTTCGGCACCATTTTTTCTGAATCTTAACATAATTTAATTGCAGAATATCTGTCATTAAATAAGGAGAACATTTCTTTTTGAAAATAGGGGCGCCAAAAATCTTAGTAGGTGTCAGCTATGCATAAATATACGAATTCAAGAACAAGTAATTCCTCTTGCAAGACTATGATGAATTAAACGAAATAACTCTTAATTTTGTGCAGTAAATATTTTAATTTCACATTTATTATTATTATTATTATTATTATTATTATTATTATTATTATTATTATTATTATTATTTATAGTTTTAAAAAAAATAAAAATATTTGTGTTCTTCTATTTATTTTTCAATTTGTTAAAATCGTTGTAATTTATTTCACTGTTATATCTCATAATGTCCCCTAATAATTGATTTTGTACCTGTTATGTTTAGTTTTCAATATATGTCTATTTTTATTCAATTTTCTTTACTTCAGGCATAGTGCTTGATCGGGCAATTTGAATAAAGTAAATTCGGCTCAAGCTTGTTTACTCAAACAGAAATCAATTACGGTTTACTTATATTTGTGCTATATTGCCCTTGATCACGTGTTTCACAATATAAGTTTCCACTTGCTTCTTGTAATGTTTTTATATTTTGCACATGGATTTTTTCTCCACATATATTTATTTATTTTTTCCACTTATTTCATTTTGAGAATCTTACATTTTTGGATATATGTATTATAATTATCGGTTCATATATTGTCGATTTTTTATGGGATTTAATGGTTATTATACACAAAAGTTTTATCATATATATGTATATATATATATATATATATATATATATATATATATAATGTTTATCATATAACATTTTGAATGAGAAAGATTCGATAGTCTATGTAGATTGTTTTCTTATATAAAATATTGTATGACAAAATCTTAAACTTCAATTTTATCTTTTTCTAAACGCACTGGTGTATCTTTTTTTGTGCTCGGTTGCTCCCCTTTGGAATCCTACTGTCAACATTCTTTTCCTCAAAAAATATTCTACTGTCTATATTTCTTTATCGTTCAATATGTCTTTGTCTATATACACACTTCTCTTCAATTCTTTTAAGTCTATACACGTTTCTACTCAGTCCTATATATTTCTAGACTCGAAACCATACATCATTTTATTTTTTTACCAACAAGAAAGTTTATAACAGCCGCAAAGCATGAAATTATTACTTTGAAAATATTGTTGAAAAATTTTATCAAGATAAGAATGGATTTATATTTAAAATCTTTTATTTAAACTTAAAAATATAGATTTTCAGTCTGATATGTGAAGAGATATAGGTAAAACCAGATAAAAATACTGATTCATTAACAATGAAATAAAAAAATATATATGAAGTATATAGATAAACTAAAATGCTACAACTCGCCGCTTTGCTTAATTCCTTATACGAATGCTTTATGTACATACGTGCACGAAACTGAAATCTACTACTGCAGAATGCTGCTTAAAAATATGTTTATGGCACAAGGATATTATTAGTGATTATGGGGTAAAAAAATTCTTTTGTTTTGGGTTAATAGAAATGCTTGGTAATCAAAACGTCTGAAAGAATGTTTTCTTGCATGTTTACTTGTAATATTTTTATTACTATCTCGCAAAAACTTTTATCTTGCGTTATATGTAAGTCTTTAATATGATATTTAAAATGCCGTTTATTACGTTGTACATGTGATAAAACGAAGTAAAAGATAGATAAAGATGTTAGTTATTTTAGAGTTAGATAAAAAATATTTAAATACGCATAACTGTTTTTTATTACTGCATCTGTATATATCGTATATAATATAGGGTTATACGCATATATGGATAGATATGGATACTCGTACATGAAATTAAAATCTTCCAATATGGAACTGTGTATGAAAATATGATTAGAAGGATAAGAGAAATATCAAAATATTAGAACTAACTAAAAAATGAAAGAAAATAATGAGGCAAAAAATGAATATAATAAGCAACAACTGGCATCTTTTTACATTAATATTATGATAAGAATGATTAATGATGTGAAATATGGTAGAATTTATTTTTGAAATATGATTATTAAAACTTTCGATGAGAATAATTCGCGTTGGTTTGAAAAATGTTTTGTTCAAAATATCTTAGTACGAGAAAAAAAAATATATTTTGCATATTTACACGTGATATACTTATTACGACATAATTAATGTTTTTTATTAACACTTTCTTATTGTTACTAACACTTTTAACATTGGAAAGTAACACTTTTTTATTATTACTTTCCAACATAGTTGAAAAGAGTTTATGAATTCGGTTTGTCTGTGTCTGTCCGTGCTCTAACTCATGTAAATGTACTCAGATTAATGTGTAATTTTTATATTTTAATGAGGTTCACTATAGAATATTCGCGATTCAATATGAAGTGTGTAGTATATATAGCTCGTTTACAGGGACTCACAAAATAATTCTGTTATATTGTGGTGTATGGGAAAAAATCGTTGGAGGTGCATTTTATTTAAATTGCTTATTTATATATCTCATTTCATTGTATGAAAAAAAAAAAATGAAATTTCTTAATAATATTCTGTTAGTATTGTAAAGTGTTTCGTAATCTATGCCAGATGCATAATTTTTTGTTCTTGTTCAAAATATATTATAACCTTTTATTTAATCCTATAAATATAATTTAGTACAAAGTAGAAAGTTTATTTAAAAAACTCTTAGTTTCAACAGTGAGATAAAAGCGTACATATAAATAAATATTATATATATATATATATATAATATTTATTGCAACTCCAATTTATAATTTTTTTTCCCCCTTTCTCTCTATTTCTTTTTTCAATATTCTTTTGGTATGAGTAAAATTTGGCTAATTACCATTGAAGCATCAGCTATGGTAATATTATGTTTGCACATGGTATTTATTAGCTATGTGGTATTCTGTATACACAGTATCATTGATTATCTCTTTGGAGATTTAAGTAGAATAGAACTTGATATGTTTTTTGAAATTCATAGATATTATAATTATTTAACATTCTATAAAATTATGCTGCATTGCGCAAATTGGTATGGAATGGTTTTTACATATTCTTTTCAATATTCTTTTCAACAATTAGCTAGTTAAAATATTGATTTTTATATGATACCATAATTTAGCCTAATTGGCTCACAAATCACTTTGATTAACTTCTGTTTGAAATACATAGTTATTATAGCTGCATTGCGCTTTTAATGGTGTATTTAATAATAATTTAATAATAATAATATTTTAGTATTACTATTATTTCCTGGTATCATTTGTTTATCTATTGAATTTTCAAGGGCATCTTTATAAAATCTTATTCAGGTTCTAATGATTTTTTTTTTTTTTTTTACCAACATTAATTTTGTACTGACTTATGACTGCTAGGGGTTTTTATATTGTTGTCTTTTGATGTTAGTTTGCTTAATGGGACTTTATGTATATATGTAAATAGTTTTATTATATAGCTTTATTATATTTAATCAAGTATTAAACAGTCAATCTTAATATTTTTTTTTTTTATTTTTTTTTTTTTATGGATATTCCAGTAATATTAAGATTGATTCATAACAATTTTTTTTTTTTAAATATGTTATAGATATATTTAATATGTATTTCTTGCAATTTTTATTGCTATCAAACAAATATGGCAGTTATTAGTAAAATGTTAGATACTGGCAATTTAGGCCTTGGTGGATCCAGGACTAATGCTCGGTACAGGAAGATTATTAGGGATCTTCCTGGATCGTTATCAGATAACCTATTCTATTGTCCCAAGCCTGTACTATGTTTTCGAGAGTGTGAATCTAAGCGTTGTCTTACATGTCCATTAGCTGATAAGTCACAGATTTCAAATAATAACAATCTTAATTTGGTAAAATTTTGCAAAGCATACAATGTAATCTATTCATTGAAATGCAATTCGTGTAACATGGAATATATTGGACAGTCTTGTCAAAAATTACATAAGCGGCTAAATTTACATCGTTCTCATATTGATAAATATAAAAATTCTAAATTTCAAACAACTCATAATATTGAATATACTCATTTCAAAAATCATGATTTTAAAAATATTACTATTAAAATACTTAAAATACAAAAAAATTTTACTGAACGACTTTTTCTAGAATCTAAATATATAAGACATTTTAATACTACATATCCTTATGGATTAAATCAATTAGTATACAAAAAATCACATCCTGTATTTTCAGATTTAACTAAATATGAAAATTATAAAAATCTTTATTCCGGATTAAATTTTTCAAACTTAAAAAAAACTTCTAGATCTGGTAGAGGTAAACATAATAACAAAAAATTCACTGATGATATTGTGATTCAACAGGAGCTTGATAATCTTGAGGCACAATTTTGTAATGATTATTGTTGGCTTGCTATAAGAAAACATGTTTTTAGTATAAAAAAGAAATATATAAACCAATATTTCAAGGTATTTAAAAAGAATCAATATTCTCCACATTTTTGTGATATCTTTTATGATATTCTACATTATAGAGCAAACCTATTAAATACAAGTCTTTCTAATAAACCTAAATATAAAACTAATAATACACAATTAATTATAAATTTTTCCAATCATGTATTTAATAATATAAATTTACACAATATAATAAACAACATTAATAATAATTTTCCAATAAAAAATTTTACCATTCACAAGACATATAAATATAATCGCACACTTGGACGTAAAATTTTTAATTACAATTCTTTTGCAAAAAATTTGGTCTCTTCAAAGAATTACCCATGTTATTGTAATGACCCAAAATATCAAAAGTATATAAATACAACACATGGTCATATCATTACTGGTGATCTTAATATTGTAGAACAACCTATTTTACAAAACTTAATGCATAATGGCACAAAATTTCGTCTTCCATATAAGTGTAATATCAAATCCATAATATTGCAGTTTATTCAAGATATTGATTTGTTTATATATAAAATTGCTGTTGATTACAATAAACCAATCGAATATTTCAGTGAATGGAGATTTTCTGTAATTGATAAATTAAAAAATGAAATTATAAAAAATTATCATCATATTACACATGCAGCTTTTAAAAACATAAATAAACATATATCAGAATTACAAAACAAATTTATAATTACTTATGTAGATAAATCTCCAAATAATTATGCTATCATTTGTAAAGAATACTATAAAGTGTTAATTCACAATGCAATCAACACAAGTAATATTTTTAATAAAACTAAATTAAATATTGAAATAAATAACAGAAAATTATTAAATTATCACAAATTACTAAAAATCAAATGTAATAATTTTAATTATCCTTATCTTGTTATAATTCCAAAATTTCATAAAAATCCTATTAAATTTCGCACTGTTACCATCGGTTGTAACACATATAATAAAAATGCAAGCAATTTACTACTTAATATTTTAAAGCAGATATATGATATAACGCTAAAACATAATAACCAACATTGCCTAAAAAATAGTTTTCAACTCATTAATAAAATACATAATATCAATCCGGTAAAATTCATAAAAACATTGGATTTTAATGATTTATTTAATAACATTGATATAAAAGATTTACATAAAACAATGTGTATATTATTCAAAGAATTTAAATCTCAATTAAAATTAAAAGAACATATTTCAGTAAATTTTTTTAAAACTTTACTAAATTTTACATTGCATAATAATTACATTATATATGACAATATTATCTATAAACAATGCCAGGGAATTCCGCAGGGCGGAACCGCATCTAGTATTCTCTCTGACCTTTACTTATATTATTATGAAAGAAATATAAGTCCGAACACTGATTATGTATTTTATCGCTATATTGATGACATTATCATATTTTATTTCAATGAAAAAAATTGCACATCACCACTCAATTTTTATCCTACTCAGCTTAAATTAAGCGAAAATGATTTAATTAATAATAATATAAACTTTCTTGACTTAAAAATTAATATTACTAATAATTATAAATTAATTTTTGATATTTATGATAAGAGATTTGATTTCCCATTTAAAGTAAATATTTTTACCAATTATGCTTCATGTTTACATAAATCTGTTTATAAAAATATAATTATCAATTATCTACATCGTATAAAATACTTATGCTCAGATATAAATAAAAACAAAAATATTAGATATATTCGAGATCAAGCAAAAATATATGGATATCCTATTTTTATGATAAATTCAATCATCAACTCTTTTAAATAACATTTATTATATAATTTAAATATAAACATGGTATGTAATAAATTATTGTTTTAGTGTGCGATAACATATAACAAAAGATATAGAAAATAATAATTATAACATACATTATTACAATTATAACATATTAGGAAATTTAATATTTAATATTTGTTTGAACATTATATACACTTTATGTAGAAAATTACAAATATAACATACATAATTACAATTATAACATATTAGGAAATTTAATATTTGATTGAACATTATTTATACTTTGTATAGTTGTGATTGTGCGTTGCCGATCACCTCTGTTTAAGGTATTATTGATGTGCAGTTTTCATACATTTATAAATTAACTTATACAATAACAAATTAAATTATACAATGATAACATTGGTGATTATAACTCATATATATATATCTATTTGCAATATATATAAAAATAAATATATATAGTTTTTATTTTTGTCTATGAATAATTAAAATTAACAAGTATTTTAATTACTGCATTGCATTAATTTGATTGAAAAACAGTAGTAATACTATTAATTATCAACATTATAAATTTTGAGATATTTTGAATTGTTTATGAATTATTTAATTAGATATTTAAATTAATCTATAAATATAAAATATATTTACAATGTAGTATAAATTAAACATTAATTATTTAAAAACAAGTCTAATATATATTTAAGTAGTAGTAAAAATAAAACATTAATTATTTAATAAATGTCTATAATATCAGTGGATTAACACAGCTGGAAGCAAAAATAATTTGAATTAAAATAATATCTCTTTTACATAATATATTCTTGTTAAGAATATCTGAAATGCTGTGCAAGTTGAATTAATTCTGTGTAGATTTATTCATATAGTAGTATTATATTTTTTTTGAATTTTAAGTAAAATTACAAGTTAGTATTGTTTTTTAAAGTTTATTTATATAAATAAATCTAATGAAGTGAGTATGTAACTAATAAAGTGGATATATAACTAAATATTAATTATGAACTATTATAATACCAATAGATGGCGACACTTTACCTTTCAGGTAGTTGTAGATAATATTGTTAATATTATATTTAATTTAACTATAGAGGGAGCTATTGATTGTATATTAATTTTACTTTCAGGAATTAAAATTGGATGGAGTAATATATATTCACGGATATAAATTTGTTATAAGTGTATTAAAACCAGAATTATTTTGAGTGTTTTTGAATCATTTTGTGATTGGGTGTCATTTATGGGGTTGTGTTTTAAAAAAAGTGTGCTCTCAACTTGTCTTACAAATCATTTCTCTCAACTCGACTTAGTTAACATGTATGATGCATTGCCATGTGGATGTGAATATTATGTAGACGTTGTGACATTTTAAGGATTCTGTATAATTATTGTGAGTAAAATATTTTATCTACACTTTACGAGTTCATATTTCCAATTTTATTATTTCAAAACTGTTATCTCGTGGTAATTTAGTGAGGTGTTAATTGCAGTTTTTTGGATAATCGATGTGAGTGAAATATATTGTATTTTCTTAATGGTTTTTTATTTCCTATTTAAATGTTTCCAAATTTTGGTATTTCCAATTGTTGTCTGGTAATAATTCAGTGTACCTGGATGATTCTACTGATCTTAGCATTATGCCAGTGGAATTATGAAACACTGAATTATTATTTAAAACACATGTGGGTGCATCCAGGCTGATGAGTACATGTGCATGTGTTTTTCCATGTCCAATTCATATTTGATTCTCATGTGGTCCAATTTTCCATTGTGTATGGTTCATATTTAATTTGTTAATCCATTTGTGTTTACTTAGTTGCAACTCCAATTTATAATTTTTTTTTCCCCCTTTCTCTCTATTTCTTTTTTCAATATTCTTTTGGTATGAGTAAAATTTGGCTAATTACCATTGAAGCATCAGCTATGGTAATATTATGTTTGCACATGGTATTTATTAGCTATGTGGTATTCTGTATACACAGTATCATTGATTATCTCTTTGGAGATTTAAGTAGAATAGAACTTGATATGTTTTTTGAAATTCATAAATATTATAATTATATATATATATATATATATATATATATAATTATAATATCTACGAATTTCAAAAAACATATCAAGTTCTTCTTAAATCTCGAAAGAGATAATTAATGATAATGGGATATATATACATACATAATACTATATATATATATACATAATACTGTATATATATATATATATATATATATATATATATATATACAGTATTTTTGGCCAATTACCACTGAAGAAAATGCTATGGTAAAATTATGATTGCACTTGTTAATTTATTAACTATGTGGTATTCTGTCTACACTTTATTACTAATTATCTCTTAGGAGATTTAATTAGAATGTTACAAGAACTTGATATGTTTTTTGAAATTCATAGATATTACAATTATATATATATATATATATATATATATATATAGAGAGAGAGAGAGAGAGAGAGAGAGAGAGAGATGTATTATTTATTTATTTATTTATTTATAATACTGAAATCTATCTTCTTCGTTGTGAGTTATAGGGTTTCTAAATTTATTTATTTTAATTTAAAATATTTTTTTTTTACAGATAAATATTTATGTGATACTGAAACACTTATTAAAAGTCAGATAATTTCCTTAAAGCTGGGGATTTATTAGAAAACAAAGCATACTCATTAGGAATTCATATTATTTTTATATTACCTCTATTTAAATTGTATTTAAATTAATGAATTTACAATTTTTAAATGTTCTTTTCGTCTTCCTGGTCTCATTTTATGCAAAACTTTGAAAGTTCCCCCCACCAGAGGAGGTACTTATTTTAGAATTTTGTCGCTGTTGTAAATACTTTATTTTTTCACTTATTCAGAACATCGATATGCAAAAGTGAGAATACAAAATAACTTATCACTCTCTTCTTGAACAGAATGTTCCTCTAAAAAAGTAAAAAACAGCAAAAAAATATATCCCTTCCTTAGTCCATATTCATGAAGAAATGCGCTTGAATTTATCTGCAGCTGCAGATCCTAAGAAGATATTTATGTTGACGCCGGAAAAATCCAATCCGAGAAAGACACGATGTGCTAATGTGAATACAAGAAAGTGGAGATTTCTTCCTTTTTTTTTTTATTTATTTGGGGGCGTTTCCGCTCCAAAAAAAGGGGGCGGTTCGACATCTATATAGAACATGTTGCGGACCTAACCTTCGATTTTTCTTCTCTTAGAGTAAAGAGAAAAAAAGCTCTCTTCTTCCTCAATATTTTCTGTACTCGGATGGGACTCGCACTGTAATGGATTGCGACAACTTGGGGTATCTAAAGATGAGTATTTGATTTGGCGGATTTATCCAGTCTTTGGCGATAGATCATGGATTGAAGGGAGTTAGAGGGTTCTTTATCAGCCGCACTTTTCTCTATGCTGACAGTAAAAGAATAAAGTAACTCGAAACTAATTGATTCCGCTGTTTGTTAAACATAGAATATTATTAAACCTTAAAATAGTTGTTTTGAACTGCTGTATCCCGGAACAATTGTGAGAGGATCCTGTGTGTGACATTTAAAGTTTTAAAGATCTTTTATTAAATTATTGTCTTTTCATTATTTCTGAAGGTGAAATTTTAAATATTTCACAAAAAAGTATTATTACTTCTATAAAATATTTGTTGCGTTTCAAAATTATATTTGGGTGAAATAAACATTTGTCCAATGTCTAATGAAGACATTTAAAAAACAAATAAGATTGATCACGTCTAGAAATTTTAAGGGAAATTTTAAGAATATGCCTACTTCAAAGTTCAATTCTGCAAATATGATACTCTAAAATAATATGAAGATCAGCCACTTCATTCAATGTTAAAATATAATAAACAAAAGAAAGAATATATATATACTTTTGTGTATAATAACCATTATATATATATATATATATATATATATATATATATTACATTTTTCGATGTATGTCTTTGTATTGTATTATAATTTTCGGTTCATATATTGTCTATTTTTTATGTGATTTAATGGTTATTATCAATTACATTACGGAAATCAATTACATTTTATTTATATTAGTGGAATATTGCCCTGGAGAAAGTATTTCACTATATAAGTTTCCAGTTGCTCCTTGTAATAATTTTCACCTTCTGCACATTGGATTTTTTCTCTACATTTCTTTAAGTATTTTTTCCCCATTTATTTTAATTTTGAGAATCTTACGTTTTCGGATATAAATATATATGTATTATTATAATTATCGGTTTATATATTATCGATTATTTATATGATTTAATGGTTATTATTAACATAAGTTTTATTATATATACATATATTGCTAATTGTTATCTTTTTACTACAAATTATAATAAATGTATTTTTTAAAAATTTTAATATATTTTGTTTGTATAAATAAATGAATCGGAAGGGTATACTTTTTAAAATTTCAAGTGTGCTTTATAAGTAAAATTATAGGCGCAATTGTGCCACGTACGTAAAAAGAAAAAAAAGAGAGAGAGAAGCTTAGCCCGAAAAGTAGGTTAATTTCATTTATCATTGTTATTGTTTTTAAGGAACATACATCAGATTTAATACAAATTAAACAAATTGGTCTCACTCCTTCTAAGCTCGCTATTTTGGCCAGACAGAAAATTTACAAGGATTTTTTTTTAAATTAAGTTTACCAAATTCAACTGAATGAATACGAAGCAATTACATCAGAAATGTTAAAAATTTGTTTAAATCATTGTTTAAAAATCCCTCGCAGGCTGTGTATAACTCAAACCATTCAGTGAATGCCATCGAAAACTTTGTGTGCCAGTGTAAATGAACTGTAAGAGCAACATACTTGATTAACGAATTCATCCAAGAAACTTGCAAGATCTATACACTGCCTCAATTATATTTGAATTGATTTAATATTTCAGACGTTATCGGGATAAAAATTTTACGGTTTTTTTTTTCTGCGAAATTCTTTATTTATTGTACATTTTATTATAAATAAACATTTTTGTCAAAAATGCATATTGTATGTTTCTTTGGTCATTTGGTATATTAAATGAGAAATATTTTATCAAAAACTATTCTTTCGTCCGTATTAGAATTAATACACCTCGATTTTAATTTTTAAACCATTTATTTACATTAATTTCATACCAAAGTTTACACAAACTAACTTATAAATTTAAACAAAATGAATTGTCTGAAATGGTTCTCTAATATTATATTCTAATTATTCAAACAACTGTTATTTATTGTCATCAATGCAATGTTTTCACACACCCATACTACGAAACTGTTTTATCTTTTTGTTATCACCACACATTTCTACTTGCTGCATTGCATCCATCATTGTCTTACTAGATTTCTATCAGCTCTCATTGTTTAGACAAATAAATAACCGTTTCTGTCATCTGAATGAACAGCTAAATTCAGCAGTTCATTCTAAAATATATCTTATTCTATTTTGCCCTTAATTGCATGAAGTAGTGCAAATATAAGTATTCCTATAAGTAGTAGATGTTTATAAATTGCAGAACGTCATTTCATAAGAGAGAGAGAGAGAGAGAGGGGGGGGGGGGGTAGATAAATTGCAGAACGTCATTTCATGAGAGAGAGAGAGAGAGAGATAAATTGCAGAACGTCATTTCATGAGAGAGAGAGAGAGAGAGAGAGATTGAACTATTTTATTATTTTATACAATTTTTCTGGTTATCGAACTATTTTATTATATTATGCAATTTTTCTGATTATGTATTGAATAAATCTTGTAATTCATTCTAGAAAACTGATACACGCGAGACTGTTTAAACGAATGCCTGAAACTGACTGTCTTAAACACATTTAATCTAAAAAAATTTCATTTTTAGGGTACCGTACTTAAAAGTTAAAACGGAACCATTATAAGATCACTCCTGTGCCTGTCTGTCCGTCTGTCAGAGCCGTTTTTCTCGTAAACTATCAGACGGGGAAAGTTTAAACTTGGGAAAGTTATAAAGTCTTTTTACCCACATATTTTCAGAATATTAGCCATTCATTTAGGAAAAAATTAGGGGACTAGTTCAGTTACTTGAAAAAAAAAGTTTTCTTTTTGTATACCGTGAGAGGTATCGTGTGAAAGATCTCGTAATGACAAACTCAAAAATATATTTGTTTTAATTTTAGGTATTGTATTTTCAGAGATATCGCCGAAAATGCACTTCAAAAATATGTCTCCCCCCCCCTCCCCCCGAATTTCCGAATCTACTTAAACTAAAATTATGAAAAACTTAGGTATAGTACAAGTTTATTGAAACCTTGCATGAAAACTATATAGACTTTCCTAGGTAACATAGTTTTTTAGAAAAACGCATTTTTCGGTTACACACAAACTTTACTTTTCTTGCGGTCAACGGGGGATTTGATGTGTGGCAGTGGTATCTATCGACGCAGAATCATCCAAGGATATTTGATAATGATTTTAGAAAAACATTGTTGGTAACTAGCAGAGATATTAATTAAGTTACTTGAAAAACATTTTCTTTTTATATATCGTGTAGGGTATCGTTCGAAAGATCTCGTAACATCGAACTCAAAAAGACATGTGTTTTAATTTTAGGTATTATGTTTTCAGAGATATCGTCGACAGTACTGGAAAAATATGCTCCGCCCGCCTTCTATTTCCGAATATACTGAAACTAAAATTATGATAAAATTAGAGGTAGTAAGAATTTATTAATTAATAAATAGTAATTGTACGGATTCAATGTACGGAACCCTTTGAGCCCGAGTTATGCTCGCATTTAACCAATTTATTTCATATTACAACATGTTTGTGCAATTAATCAGGAATCCGTCCCTGAAAACTATTTTAAATATTTTTTAAGTAAATTGAAAAGCGTTTGTGAGCTCAGTTTGCCTAATTATCGGTACAGCTGCATTCCAATATCATGAAAGAACGACAATTTGTACAGAAATTTCAATAAGTAATTGAAGTTAAATTACTTTATGTTAAGTAAAACTTAATGCTTGATATACAACTTGATATACAAGCTGACAGTAAGAGTTTCAGTATTTTACTGTCAGTACAATATGAAATACGTAAGAGGTGTAACCGTTTATATTGATATAGAAATTAATAAAGTTTCTTCTTTTTTTTTTCAATGCATAGCTGTTGTCTAATAGTTTTGGATTTCACAACATCACTAGTGGCATGCCGCCAAATCTATAGGATGAGACAGAGTTCGTTACTTATATTCGTAGATTGTCTAAAAGCAGAGTTGTTCTAATTTTAATCAGGACGTTGGTCAATACTGGTTTTAACCATCTACAACTGGTCAAAATTAGTTTTAACCACTCAAAAGTAGTTGAAACTTCATTAAATAACTTTAGCTTACATAAATTAACTTTCATATTAAATTGATTTTCATATTAACATAAAGAAAGTAGAGTTAGTGTTACACAATTTTATTCAAAACACAAATTCAAGTGAAGAGTCAAGAATAATAAAGAATGTAAAAAAAGATAATCACAGAGAGTTAGATGATAGTTATTTCTCGTTCTTTATTTTGCAATCTTTTACTTTCATCATTCAGTCGTACTTTTCAAAGGACTTTCATAGTTCCCCTCCCCAACACTTATACCTATCTTCAATTGTTTTTTTTTTTTTTTTTCAAAAAAATTATCTGCATTTTTTCCCCTGTCCAAGATTGCCAAATGATACTGCACCTCTTAAGCTAACAGGTGTCATCTCAATTTTCACAAAATTAGACTATCTCCACCACCCCTCCCGATCCTTGAAATATTAAATCTTAAACGCAGGTTAAAATAGTTTTAGTAGTGTAAATCCTTCATTCGTAGATAAGATCTAGATTAGCTTACCATCAAAAGATTATAATTAGGCCAGGAGTTTTCATTTCTTGATAAAATATTTTTCTCAACAAATATGCTTCTTTATTGGATTTGACTTGATTTCGTTTTGTTAGATAAAGCGTTCGAAATAGAAAAAAAAAAATTTACAAAGTATAAATTGTAAATATTAAAAATCGATATTACTCTATTTCTGTTTCTGTTTTATTGATTTAATATCTTCTAAATTATCAAGTTGTTATTTTCAAATACATCATTATTTTTAAATGTATTTTTCTTTAATCATTATTTTATATACAATATCGGACAAATATTTTATGCATGCTCAACTAACACCTCCCAGTGCATGTAAATACTGCACTGTTTATTTTTTAATTGTTTATAGTACACTTTTTCCTATTTTTAGCATACATTAGGAGTGTTGCCAACTTGGGGGGTTTCTCTCTAAATTTAGGGGGTGGGAAATTTGTCGTTAAAGTTTTTTAGGAGCTAAAACTTTTTAGGGGTTTTTATTAAGGAGGAAATAAAATTCCACTCAGGTAGAAATCCAGTTAGATTTTCGTCTTTATTTGGCTGGTTAAATATCCCCATTATCTTTAAACTGTATATCAAGGTATTTCATCATATGCGAAACTACGATATCGTTTATCGTTTCCGAAGAATATAATTTTTGCCTTATTTTTTAGTTAAAAAAATTGTTTACATATGCTTTACTTTGAAACCAGTTAATACATTACAAACAGCGTCTTGCAGTTACATCCCATTCGCAATTTCTAATCTCACTTATTATCCACTTCTTGAATATATAATGACGGAATGGATAGTGTCAGCAAATTTGTCGGTAAGATTCCAATAGATTTGCTGCCTATATGTCATTAAATGTTACGCGACAGTTCTGGGCGAGAATTAGGAATATGAATTAGGTCTCTTCGTGCAATACAGCGATTATTTAATAACAGGTAATATATTTTTCGGTTTAACTCATACTTTTAGCGCCCCATAATATTGTCGACTTTAATCCATTTTCTCCCAAATTTTGTTAGGTTATTTTTCTGAAAAAAGTAATGCTGAGTAAAAATAAAAGTAACACATGAAAATTTGAAACATAAAATGAAAAATTAAGGTTTTTATTCTATTTTCAAAATTACACTAAGAAGATTAAAATACAATAACAATGGGAAGAATAGCATAAATTTGATAGTTTAATGTTAAACCTTTTTGTATTTAGATTTTTTTGTACAATTTTTCTGGCTATTAAACTATATTATTATTTTATACAATTTTTCTGGTTATTGAACTATTTTATTATTTTATACAAATATATATTCTGATTACGTATTGAATAAATCTTGTAATTCGTTCTAGAAAACTGATACACGCTAAACTGTTTAAAAGAATGTCTAAAACTGACTGCCTTAAACACATTTCATCTAAAAAATAGGCGAACTATCTACTGGATTATAAAACGGATTGAACTTAACTCAGAATAAAATAAATTACTATTTATTCTCTTAAAAAATAATAATGTATACAATTATCGGGAATATCGTTTGTACAACAGCATCAAACTCATTTAACCCCTTCGCGACGAGCGTCCTTTACAGAATTTTTAATCTTTTACTACCGGTTTTTCAAAACAGAAATTTTCGCCTAATTGAATCGCAGAAATGCTATCATTAAATAAGGCAGAGCTTACGATAAAAAGTTACTGGTGGGAATAATCGAGGATTCTGAGAATCTTATGCGTCACGTATATGTGTCGCTCGTACCCAAGGGGTTAAATAATACTCCCTTTCAATAAAGATTAGAAGTTCAGATCTCTAATGCTATCGACCACTTCCTGAATGTGTAATAAAATAAGTTTTACCGTCAACAAATCTATTGGTCAGATAGAGTATTTTATACCAATATGTCGTTACATGTTATGTGACAGCTCAGGGAGTGAGTCATAAATATGTAAGATAATAACATAAATAAGATAGTTGAATGTTACACATTTTTATGTTTATATTTTCTATACAAGTTTTCTGGTTATTGAACTATTTTATTATTTTGTACAATTTTTCTGATGATTTATTGAATAAATCTTGTAATTCGTTCTAATAAACTTATACACGCGAAACTGTGTAAAAGAATGTCTGAAATTGACTGTCTTAAACACATTTAATCTAAAAAAAAAAAAAAAAAAAAAAAAAAAAAAAAAAAAAATTGAAATATATACCCAAAAAGAAAATGGATTGAACTTACTCACTCAAAAAAAAAAAAATATATAAAAAAAATTACTGTTTTGCCTCTTAAAAAAATAATAATTTAAACAATTATCGTGAATGTCGTTTGTACAACGGCATCAACTCCTTTAAATAATACCCCCTTTCGATAAAGATTAAAAGTTCTGATCTGTCATTCTACCGACCACTTCCCGAATTAATGAAAGAAGTTTTACCGCCACCAAATCTGCTGGTCAGATACAGTATTTTATACCAATATGTCGTTACATATTATGTGACAGCTCAGGGAGTGAGTCATAAATATGAATGGTGTAGCCCTGTTCGTCCCGGAAAATTCGGGCACAAATCATTCGTTGCGAAATCTGTTGTCTCGCTTCTTTTCCATGAATTTATTCACATCACAGATGAATATTATAATCGTGAAAAATTTGCCATGTTCTATGAGTGTATACGTAGTAGAAATGTGCCCATATTTCCTTGCAATATGTCGGACTCCGCTTTTGGAATGTATATTCTTTTTTTTTTTTTTTTTTTTTTTTTGAATTTATTGGATTTTCTTCTTTAGTCCAGTTTTTCTTTTATAGGATAAACTATTCTTTTAAAATATTACGTTGTGACAAAACAGCTGGATATATATATATTTTTTAATTTCTTGAATTTAGTTAAGAAGTTTTAACCCTTTGTGACTCAAGAGCCCCGATTGGAAAAATATTTCAGATGTCAGAATGCATCATTTTAAGCATGTAAAAAAGAAAAAAAAAGGGAACATAAAAATAAAAAATTATTGACCAAAAGGTACTTTTTTTTACATCTGCAATAAGCAGAATATTATATACTTCTCATAAATATTTAATTGTAATTTTTTTTCATACAAAATTGTAAAGAATACAAACTAACTTTTGTAAAAAGTCTGTTTTTGGATGTTTTCAGGGTTTTTAATTTTACAAAATTTACGAAGTTCAGTTTAGAAATAACGATGCGAAACTGCTCAAAGGATAAATAAAAATTTGGCATGAAAAATTAACTCAGTATCACCGTCGGTTGAGAATTCTATGAACACTTTTTATTAACTGCTGTGTTGGGAGATCGCAGCAATGAATAAAATCGTCTTTTAAAGCCCACTATATAAATAACATTGACTTTTGGTTATGTTACAGATATGCAACGCGGTGATAGAGATGGTTAATATTAAGTCATGCATTTTAAGAAAAGCAGTTTGTTTTCGGAAAAATAAGATTCTGATTATTTTTCTTCATATGTTCCAGCGTATATCACGCTTTTTTGAAACAAGAAAATTGGTCAAATGTTACAGGTGCTCGTTATACGCTGGGTATAAAAATGAAAGAGTAAAAATTCTGAATAATAATTGAGATTTCTATATTAATTAATAAAAGAAGATGACGGTATTATTTGAATAAAAGAGAATACAGTTCTAAACGCTTTGTGAAGATTCAAGCAGGCAGTCTTGGCAGTAGCGTAGATCCTCACTTTGTATTTGGTTTATTTTCTTTATGTTTGTATTAGTTACTATACTTTCTAATGCTTCTTATTGTGGTTTTATTATTAAAAAAGTAAGCATAAGAATTGAGATTTCTATATTAATGAATAAGAGAAGACGACGTGATTATTTGAATAAAAGAGAGTACGATTCCAAACGCTTTGTGAGGATTTAAGCAGATAGGCTTGGCAGTAGCATAGGTCCTCACTTTGCATTTGTTTATTTTCTTTATGTTTTTATTAGTTACTATACTTTCTAATGCACTTTATTGTATTTCTATTCTACATATATCACGATATCACGAAGATTCTTTGCAAAAAATGTGGTGCACGTAATACGTCTAATATACTTTATATATATATATATATATATATATATATATATCATGAACTTGATATGTTTTTTGAAATTCATAGATATTATAATTATATATATATATATATATATATATATATATATATATATATATATATATATATATATATTAATTATCAATTTTATAAATTTTGAGATATCTTAAATTGTTTATGTATTATTTAATTTGATATTTAAATCAATCTCTGAAATCTAAAATATATTTAGTAGTAGTAAAAATAAAACATTAATTATTTAATAACAAGTCTAACATATATTTAAGTAGTAGTAAAAATAAAACATTAATTATTTAATAATAAGTCTATAATATATATCAGTGGATTAATACAGCTGGTAGCAAATAGCACTTTGTTTTAAAATAATATCTCTTTTACATAATATACTCTCGTTAAGATTATCTAAAATGCTGTGCAGGATATATTAATACTGTGTAGATTTATTCATATCGAAGGATTTTATTCGAATTTAATGTAAAACTACAAGATAGTATGTTTTTTTAAAGTGTATTTATATAATTAAATCTAATGAAGTGAATATGTAACTAATAAAGTGGATTTGTAACTACATATTAATTATGAATAATTATAATACCAACAGATGGCGACACTTTACCTCTCAGGTAGATGAGGATTATATTGTTAATATTATGTTTAATTTAACTATAGAGGGAGCTATTGCTTGTATATTAATTTTACTTTCAGGGTTTAAAATTGAATGTACTAGTTATATATTCACGGATATAATTATGTTATAAGTGTATTATTACCAGAATAATTTTGTGTGATTTTGAATCATTTTGTGTTGGGATGTCATCGATGGGGTTGTGTTTAAAAAAGTGTGCTCTCAACTTGTCTTTCAAATCATTTCTCTCAACTCGACTAAATCAACATGTATGATGCGTGCCATGTGGACATGGATATTATGCAGAAGTTATGATATTTTAAGGATTCTAGATTATTATTGTGAGTTAGGTATTTTATCTACACTTTACGTGTTCTTATTTCCAATTTTATTATTTCAAAACTGTTATCTGGTGGTAATTTCGTGAAGTGATATAAAATTTTTGAGATAATCGATGTGAGTAAAATATTTTATATATTCTTAATGGTTTTTTATTTCCAATTTAAATATTTCCAATTGTTGTCTGGTAATAGTTCAGTATACCTGGATGATTCTACTGTTCTTAGCATTATGCCAGTAGAATTATGAAATACTGAACTATTTTTTAAAACACATGTGGGTGCATCCAGGCTGATGAGTACATCTACATGTGTTTTTTATATCCAATTCATATTTAATATCCACTTCATATTTAATTCTCTTGTGGTCCAATTTTAAATTGTATAAGGTTCATATTTAATTTATTAATCCATTTGTATTTACTTAATAGCAACTCCAATTTATAATTTTTTTTTCCCATTTCTCTCTTTTTCTTTTTAAATATTATTCAGGTATGAGTAAATTTGGCCTATTACCATTGAAGCACGAGCTATGGTAATATTATGATTGCACATGTTAAATATTAGATATGTGGTATTCTGTCTACACAATATCATTAATTATCTCTTTGGAGATTTAAGTAGAATGATAATAGAACTTGATATGTTTTTGAAATTCATACATATTATAATTATATATATATATATATAACCATTAATGAAATATTACCGTAACACCAACATAAACTATGAAATTATATTTTAGTATGTAATAATTGAACATATATATATATATATATATATAACCATTAAATAAACATTACTAACCACCAACAAAAACTGTGAAATTATAAATAAAATTAAAATAACTATTTGACAACAAAACAGTATCCCCTCCCCCAACACACTTATATATATATATATATATATATATATATATATATATATATATATATATATATATATATATATATATACAGAGAGAGAGAGAGAGAGATCGTATGTGCGCGTCATACGCCAGAATATACTGTAATAAAATTTTCTATCAGCAAACTTCTTCTTTTTCTGTGACATTGTTTGAAGAAAAACTTCATTATTATATATATTTTTTTTACTTATAAACACGTTTTTATTCAAAATCTGTTGCTATGACTGAGACCTGTGTGTGTTTTAGCGGCTTATTAAAACAAATATTTTTCGGTAAATTTTAAGTTTCTAAGCAGCTTTTTCCTCTTCGATATAATTTCTGATGTAACCATTATTAACAGTTTTTTTTTCAAGCGTAATGTATTTATGTTGTAACAATGTGTTTATGCTAATATGTTATTTAAACCATTAAAATAAAGTAAATATTTACTGTTGATGGATGTATTCATAATTGATACATTAAATACATTTAATTATATTAAATAAAATTAAGCTGGTAAAAGCTTTTATTTCTTCCATTAGCATGGAAATTCGCCGTTTTCAGAAAACTTTCTTGTGTTTTCCTTAAGTTGGTGTTTACAATTTGGAAATATTTTATTCAAAATATTTACCACTATCTCAGAATAATAATCTTTGCTGTATTTAATAACAGACATTCCTCGATTATATGAAGCGAGAATTACTAACCTTAAAAAGTGATAGATATTTTGGGGGAAAAAAAGAAAAGAAAAGAAATAGCTGGCAACATTGTCCTAAGTAATTTTTGTGCTTTTTTAAGAATATTTTCTGATACAATTCAAAACATAAATTTAAAGCTTTTAAGTAAAAAACAAGTATAAAGACATATAAAATTCAATAAGATATAATCGAGAATACATTGAAGAAATAAAGCATACTTTAAAACATAAAACTTTATTTTAGTATATTTTTATTGGCATATTAGAAATTTTATTAGACTACTAGCCCTAAAAAACTATAAAATATCGGTATTTAATTATTTATTTATGTAATAAAAGATATTTCATACATTAATCTGGATCTCTGCAAGAAAAACAAGGGGAAAAAAAGAAAAAGAAAGAAATAGCCTCAATTTGGCAACATTGTCTTAAGTAATTTCTGTTCTTTTATAAAGAATATTTTCCTATGCAATTCAAAAAATAAATTTAAAACTTTTAAGTAAAAATAAAGTATAAAGACATAAAATTCAATCAAATATAATTTAGAACATTTTTTTAAAAAAATTATTTACATCCAGTTGTTATTTTGTTTTAAAAAGTTTTCATTATAAAGAACAAAATGTCTATTTATCACTGTTATTCAATAACAACGATCTAAAAATATATTTTCCCCTTTCTTTACTCTTTTACTAGAAGTATAATCATATATATACAAACACACGTACAAACGTGAGTCTCTGTGACAAATTTAAAAGATATTTATACGTTTAAAAAAAAAATGACATACATGCCCAAAAGAAAAAAGTAAAAGTATAAACGCATCTAAGCGTCATTCATGCCTATAATGGAAATAGAGGTGTGGCCATCTGGGACAAGCACCCATCGGATTTACGATTTCCTTTAGACTGACGTCCCTTGTCATGCGACGCTCCAGTGGAGTAGGTTATAAATATGAATGGAGTGTCCCGCTGTCCCACCGAATGAGAAAACAAATCATCTGTGCTATCTTTGTCTTCCTCTGTCTGTGTATGTTTTTTCTAACGCGGGTGAACATTGCAATCGAAAAAATATTATACGAATTTACATAGAAATGTGTGTTTGATAACCGATTGATCATAAAATTCTCTACATGTGTTTTGGCGTGTACGAATGTATAAAAAATAGTTGTAACCAAAAGATTGCTTCACAATCTGATGAACGAGTTATTTTCAAATTTTTCAAAGGAATAACATAACCTTATCTTGATACATTTCGAATATCTTGTAAATAGAATTTATTTTCGCTCATGTTAAATTCTCTATACATTTATACAGACGGGTATCTACAATATTATTGTCTCTATTTATATGCTGTATGCTATTGTCTTATCTTTATGCGTTTCAATGTTGAATTCTCCACATACTTCTGCACAAATATTTTTTTTAACAAAATTTATTTTTTTTATATTTTATGTATTTCTATATTATTTTACTTGCAGTTCTTCGTCATTTCTTTTCGTGTAACATTACTCAATCTGTATTCAAACAGTTCTTACGCATTTAATTAGGAATTATTAATAATACATAACAGTTGAGTACTTGATGATACATTATGATACTCTACAGAGTAAGAGTGCTAATATTTCGTATCTTTAAAATGTATTAGATAATTTATACCAATGACAATCTATATCAATTCCAAAATCATCTTGATTTTCCAAAATAAATAAATAAATAAATAAATAAAAAGAAAAAAAAAGAAAAAAAGAATGCTTCAGTTTGAATTTATGTTTTATTGTTTATGTGTTATTTTTTTCGGAGTTACTTTGCATCATTTTTTAGAAATTATTAAACAAAACTCGTGTAAGATACAGTAAATTTCCAAAATGACTTTTTAAAAAAGGCATTGATCTGCGTTAACACCTTATTACCATAAAAACAACCAAAATGATATTGTCACTTTTTATTAATTTTGTAACAGTGGTACAAAGTAATAAATAGGAGCGGGTTACTTAACACCACTTCAAATTTATTATATGTTTGTTTTAGTTCAATTTAAAAACTTGAACACTACAAGTTGGATGTGAGGAAAATTATTTGAATACTGAATCTTATTTTCCATACTGATCGAATTATTTTCTAATGCATTCTTGTTAATTAAATTATTTCATAAGCTTCATCTGAAAAATGTCCTTAGATTATTACGTTTAAGCAGTCCAGTTTTGTATTTTTACATGAAAATACACCACTTGGTAACTTTGTCCCCGTTTCACCGCTACATGGGTATCTCAGCAGTATAAGTAGATTTACAGGTTCAGAGACGCGGCATCGAAAAGCCCATATATGCATTGATATACATACTTTACTTTAACTATAAAAATTTGGAAACTTATTTCCTTTTATATATTTATTCGGCAATTAAAAGCTAGCTTTTTAACACTTTCCAACACACGTGAAAAGTGTTTTTGACTTCGGTTCATTTGTCTGTTCGTGTAAATATACTCGCGTAAATATACTCGGATTGCCTAGAAATCAACATGTGTTATCGATGTATGTTATTGCAGTAATCATCGCATTTGTACGCCTTATTTTGAAATATATATATATATTATTTATTGCATTTAATTAATTTCTTTAGAATAATTATTATAGCTATTTAATAAAATATTTATTAAGTTTCGCGAATTAAATGTGGTGGAATAACAACTGTCATCAGACGTATGTAGTAAACTTTATACACGTACAATATTATCATCTATGGATGTTTTATAAGGCATATTAGGAATGTTAAATCATATTTACATCTTGAAGTTAAAATAGAAATACTTTTACTTAACATTTAATGAAACAGGAAAAGGGATATTTAAATGCCGTAATAATTTAATACTTTATTTTTCCTTAATAATGTATTTTGTTTTCCTTCAAATAAAATTATTTTTCTACACATTTCATTATCAGCATTATATATATATATATATATATATGCGCACAATCTTGTTTGACTGAACTCTGAGTGTAAAGAGAGTGATGTAATTAAAAAAAAAAAAAAAAAAAAAAAAAAAAAACTTGTCTATGCTCTTTTAAAAGATGTAAATTGACTTCAAACAAATTATAGCTATTGTAACTGTGTCATCTCTTATTGGTAAACTATTGATTTTAAGTGTGAAACTTTCATGTTCACATATTAACTGTAATGATTAAAATTACCGCTAAAAACAATTGAAAAAATACTGTTTAAATTTGCCTTTTTTTAAACATATCTTTGTTGTTGTTGTTTCTCTTTTTTCATATTCCATTCCTTCGTTTTTCTATTTTTTCTCCTTTTATTTTTATTTATTTATTTGTTTATTTTAGATAAGTGTAAATTGCGAAGGTGGTTTAAAAATATAGCATGTAATTTACTTTTGCATTTTATCGAATTTTAAAACTCGAATTTGCACATAAAATCACATTTCAATTCATTAGATACGTTAAACATACAATACCATGGATACGACTTTTTTTCAAATCCATATTGCATAAAATTGTATTAAATCACCTTCAACACACCTTTTCACTTTCCAGTTTTCACTTTATTTATTTAAAATTGCATAGAGACATGTACAATTAATAGAACATAACTGTTTCAATAAAATTTTATAAAATTTTATGCATTAGATAAAATTTACAAAAATTTGATGTATAGACGACAGCTTAAGAATTTTTTCCTTTACTAACATTTCTTTATTAAATCCCCCTCGTGCATATACACACGAATACGAATGAGAGAGAGGGGTTAACTTTTTTCGCTCACTTTGAAAACTTCTAAACGTCTTCAGTTTATTTATTTAAAATTGCATAGAGATATGTATAATTAATAGAGGAGAACTGTTTCAATGAAATTTTACAACATTTTATGAATTAGATAAAATCTACACAAGTTTGATGTATAGACGTCAGCTTAAGCTTTTTTTCCCTTCTTTACTAACATTTCTTTATTAAATATCCTGGTACATATACACACGCATACGAATGAGAGGGAGGGGATAACTTTTCTCGCTCACTTTGAAAACTTCTAAACGTCTTCACTTTATTCACTTAAAATTGCGTAGAGACATGAACAATTAATAGCACATATCTGTTTCAATAAAATTTTATAACATTTTATCAATTAGATAAAATCTACAAAAGTTTGATGTATAGACGGCAGCTTAAGATTTTTTTCCCCCCTTTACTAACATTTCTTTACCAAATCCTTTCTACATATACACACGCATACGAATGAGGGGGAAGGGGGATAACTTTTCTCTCTCACTTTGAAAACTCCTAAACGTCCAATGGACTTCAGCCATAAATCAGGAAAATAAGGTACTGTTACAGTATTAAAAAAAAAAAATGAAATAACTAAGTACTCAACTTTTCGAATAATAAAGCCACACAAATTGCTTGGACAAGTTTCTGGTTCCATCAAAGCGTGCTTTCTGCTTTATTTCATTATAGAACAGTTTCATGAACCTTTTCCGGATATCCCTTCATATTGTAGAGGATCGACCCTTTATTCCTTCTCCTCCGATGACTACAAATGGAAAGAAGTAAAAATCATCTTTTCCGCTTTTAGAATTTTAATTGCTATGTCCTCGTTCCTGAAACTTTTAAAATTGCCCTCCGCTAATTCTGTTTTCTTTTGATGCAGCGCGGCAACTTTTCCGGTATGAACAAAGGGGCACAGGAGAGTGAAAAAAAAATATATATGAATCTGTTCAGGGTTCGTATGTTTATCTGGCCATTCATTAGCTTAACTTAATATGTGAATGAAAAATCGAGTCAAAGTATTGAATTAATGAGGCAAAAGAGGTTCACTTTAAACGTTTCGCGTTTCATGTCTGATGTAAAAGGGAGACGAGTTTTAAAAATGCGATATGAATATGAAAAGGCCTTTGCCGTTAAAGTCTCTCGATCTTATGCGGATCGCAGAAAAAGTACATCATAAAGCTATTGATCGCAAAATTTTATTGACATGTTTCAAATATAAAGCGATTCATTTGATGTAACTTGTAAATGAAAAGGCTTTATAATGTGATAAGGATTTTTACTATTTAATTGGACTAAAGTGGGTATTTAAAAATTAATGCAACTGCAGAAAAATGTTAATTTCCTGCCTAGTAATAATGCAGAATATTTTGTATATTTAATTCTCATTTTTAATTAATCATTGCAATATGGCATTTTGTATCACAAATTTTTCTTTTTCAAGGAATTAATTTCGATTTCAAATATCAAAACATTTATAATACAAAGGTTTAAAGAGATAGAAGCGAAATTTTCCCATTTTAAAAAATCAAACATTTTAAAACGAATTATTTTGTTGTTTTTATTTAATATGAATGTTTAATACTCTTTTAAATATAAATAAATCTTATCTTCGATATAATTTTCATGTTGTGCTTTTGCTGTTTGTTCACTTTCATCGTATATTTAACTTTTAATTTATTCAAAAATTAAATATTTTTCATTATTCATTAAATTTGATAAACTTATTAATAATATTAAAATTTCATTTTTGATACCAATTTGAGTTGAAATGATACGCATCAGTTAAGGACATATTGAATGGTCGCACATGTTTACACGTTACGATATTTATTTAAAATGTATATAAATCCTTTACAATGATTATTATTCTATAAACTTTATAAAATATTTATATTTGTATTACTTAAAGACTGATTTATTTATAAGTTTTTTATGTGCATATTTATATATTAAATACTCACGGTGAAATATTTTATTTTTAATATACATATATCTTTAAAAGTATGCCTTATTATTAAGCTTAATTTTTATTTATTAGAAAAAAAATTAACTATTTATTATTGAAAAATGATCAAAACTAAATTATGATAATTTAAAAAATAATCCTATTGAAATACCTTTCACTTTAAACTATCTTACATATATATATTTTTAATTATTTAATATCTTAGTTACATTAGTGGAATGTCTTGAAACAAGTTGTTATGCATTGAAAAGAACAAAATATCTCATAATATGTAGAATGCAAAAAATACAGCAAGAAATTTTTTACTGGCAATTTCAGTGCTATGCTTATAAAAGTAATGAATAATTATAATAAAAAAAGAGGATTAATAATGTAAATGTAATATGCTTTTTGTTTCCATGATTCCTAACAATTTTTATTTTTCATAATTTTTTTATTTTATTTTATTCAATTTTATTTTATTCTTTCATTTTGTGGGAAAATGGCGAATATATAAATTTTTCAATGTTTTGCTTAAAATGTATTTAGACATGTTTAGTATATTCTGGCGAAGTTACGTAAAGATTCGATAATTATAAATATACTAAAAGGTCTTTCTATTCACCCCATTTCCCTTTAAATGATTCAGAGTTACAATCTTTAAATTAATTTTTCTCACTTTTTTAGAAATCTGGTCTTTAGAAGCTTTTGTAAGAAACGTATTAAAACAATGCTGTAAAAAGTTCAAAAAGAAATGTGTTTTTTTTTTTTTTTTTTTAATTTTTCTTAATTATTTTTAAACAAATTAGAAATTTCAAATTTTACTATCAGAATTTCATGTTTATTAAAACATTTTTCTTCATAAAACTATTTAATAACATGTCAGAAAGGTATGATAAAATATTCAAAGAGAAAAAAATTCAAAGGATGCCGAAACCTTTTAAATCAAACAAATGACTGTTTAACAATTACCTAATCTAAAAGAAAATGTTTTAAGGGAACCTTTTTCTTTACTAGCATTTAAGGAATTTTTTTCATCTGAAAGTCATTCGCCAATGCATAAAATCTGTCGCCAAATCATTGCAACCCTTATCAGATATTTCTCTTTAGATTTAAGCCCGAAACCTTGGAAATAATAATCAAAGGATAAAAGGGATGCTAAGCCAGACTGCCTTCTGGGATCAACTGCATGTCGACAAGTGCCATCAGGGGAGAGAAAAGGGGGGAGAGGAATTTCTCTCTCACTCCCCTTTGCTCTTTCTGTCCTGCGGGGTTTATATCACGTTGATTTCCCTGATCCCTGGAGCCGGAAGTATGAACCCTCCAGACCCAAAATAGGTGATTACTGATTAAGATTGCTTTGCTATTGATGACTTCCTGTGGTAATCCGCCTTGTATTGGCCAGACTTCTTGGGAAATCGAATTTCTACCTCAGTTTATTTTTCTTAGAATAATTTATTTCTTGTAACATATTTATTTAATGGGTCTGAAAAAGAAAGGCTTGTTGCAAGATTTCTTTTCTTTTGCGCCTAATATTTCAAGAAGTACGAAGATATATAGAATATTTTCCCACAACATTACAAATTTAAGTGAATAACAAGTATTGAGATTTATATGAACGGAAACTAATAACTACTGAATTTTCAATAGTTATTAACGTATTACATTCATTTTTTTTTTTCTTTTTGTCCTTTGGTTAGTACTACAATTGAAAATGGTAAATCATGGGAATTTATATAACGTTGATCTTCTTGATTCTTGGAGCCTGAATAATGAATATCACCAAACTCCAAAAAAGTTGATTACTTATTAAGGATTACTTTGCCATTGATAACTTATAATCCTTTGTTGGATGGCCAATAAATAGCCTAGGCTTGTATTGACCAGGCTTCTTGGAAAATATAATTTCTACATCAATTTATTTTTTTTGGAATATATATTTTTTGTAACAAATTTTATTTAATGAGTCAAAAAAAAAAGAAGAATGTTGCAAGCTGTTTTTTTTTTTTTTTTTTTTTTTTTTCTTTTAAGAAGTACGAAGGCATATAGAATATTTTCCCACAACTTTAAATGTATATCCAAAATTCCGATTTATGTAAATTAAAGGTGAAAACCACTGTTTTTGTAGCAGTTATTACTTTTTATAAATGGGTTGCTCCAATATCTGTTTCTTTTTCCTGTCTTTTGACTTGTTTTATAAACGTATGTTAAGACTCTGGAGGTTTATATTATGCTAATTTTCCTGATCCCTTGAACCGAAGTACGAACTTTCCAGAGTCAAGATGCAAAAAAGATGATTGCTGATTAAAATTTCTCTCTACTGATGACTTCATGTAATAATACACTTTGCATTGAACATATTTCTTAGGAAAACGAATTTACACATCGGGTATTTTTTCTGGGATTAATTGAGTTTTTTGTAACATTTATTTAATGGGCTGGAAAAGAAAGGTTTGTACAAAGGGCATTTTATTTTCGTTTGAAATTGCAAGAAGTAAGTTGATGTAAAAAAATATCCACAGATCATTTTTCGAATATTCAAGTATATTTACCAACAGTAAGCATTGTTTAAATGAAATGTAGTAATTTCGCCTTTCATAGTTTGGATTAAATAAATAATCCTTGATTAAGATTACTTTAATATTGATAAATTTCAATAGTAATCTTTCTTATATTTAGCAAACCTTTTGATAAAACGAGTCTCAATCTATTTATTTATTTATTTATTTTTCAATAATTTATTTCTTGTAACATATTTGTTTAATTGGTCTGTAAACGAAATGTTTCTTCTAAATTGTTATTTCATTTGCGTCTAAAATTACAAGGAGTATTTGTGATTGATGTCACTGGCCATCTACAGAACATTATATATATTTTTTTCACCATTTTAAATGGGATCACTCAGATTTGTATGTAAGCGAATATGATATCTGCTGTTTTTATTGTAAAAGTTTGGAAAACCAATTCGTATAATATATATTGCGAATGATGCCGCAAAGAAACCTATTAAATTTATGACTAATTTATAAGCATTTTATTCAAATTGCTTTTAAATTGTTTTCAGTTTACAGATAAATAAATATATCTGTGATTTTCAATTTAATTTAAAATTTATGTTCGCTTCAATCGCATAATTTTTTTCTGTTTTAATTTGTCTAGAAGAATAATTTTGACATTTTTACACTCTAAACCATACACTGCATGAATTATCCTTTTAGAAGTATGTTTTATACACTCATATTTATGGTTAGATACCACAAATTTTAAACAGTAATTCTTCGCCGTATTTAATAGCAGAGTTCTGTGATTTCACAAGGCGAATTTTTTTATTTAAATATAGTAGCAGCTACTGAATTTATTTATTAAAGGTTAAACGTTAATATGCATGCTTCACTGAGCAGTGTGCCGTTAATATGTTCCCGTATGAAATGTAACTCCAGAATCAACCATAAGAGAATAAAAATAATAGCCAAATGAAACCGCGATTCCACAACTGACAACCACTTTCTTCTTCTAAAATAGAATTTATCTCAATAGGTTATTAAAACTTAAGATTAATCTGGACTGAAATTTATCAAAATAAAGTTTATAAATTTAAATATGATTTGTTATACACATTATTTCCCATATTTTTATCGCTTCCACGCAACTCCTCAAGGCCTTAAAATTTTAAATAAAAATACATTTTACGCCCTTAATTTATTTAAAATGAATTTCAACATATACTATAAATAAAATTCAACATGCAAAAACTTTTTAACCACAAATTATAGAACAACAATTATTTTGTGTTTATTTATTTTTTGAAATAAATGAATACATTTCAATACTTTTTGAATAATTTTATCTATTCTTTTAACGTATGTACTGGAAAATACGATTTGTAAGGTTTTCAATAGCTAAAGTATTTTAAATATATTTTTAAAGCAGTCAAAACGATGTAATTAACTGTGAGAAAAGTTTAGAAAATTTTAGAAACATGCAAGTAAACTGAGTATAACTTTTAAACTTATCTATGGAGTTTGGTATACGTAGCTCAAATAAATAATAAGAAAAATACTAACAAAACATTGCAGCAAAAGAAGAAGAAAGTAAAGCGGTTTAAGTTATATACAAATAAACTGAGACACAACACGAAGAAACCCAAGAAATCCAGAAATATGGCCATAAAAACGAACAGATGTTATGCGATTAAAATGAATTTAAATAAAAACCACAATATCACAAACAAAAAATGCAAATAAGAGTAATACAAAATTATCTGTAACTAATGTCTACAATGAAAAGACAATCGAAATTAATTGGAGAAAGTCCTGCACAAAGGTTTGCGGCTATATATATTTATACAATATGGTAATTTTAATGTAATGCTTTACTACGATCTGTCAAAACTGATCCTCTGAAGATGTTTTCTGCAAAATACAATTTTCCTTTTTTTTCTTCTTTTTATGCTTAATCTAGATTTTCTATTTTACATTAAATTGGCATTTTCAGTGCTTGTGAGTTAATTTATCTAGTATTACGAGTTAATAAAATTAATTCAGCTTGTGCATTTCCTGAGGTTTTTTTTTTTTTTTTTTTTCAATGTTAAATGGATTATTACATTTATCTAGCTACGTAACCATATAATTTGTATTTTTTTTTTTTTAAATTGTTTGGAAATACTATTAAAATAGATTTGGATATGTACTTATATAACTGGCTGTTTATTTGTGATTTTACTCTATTAGTGCACATGAGAAAGCTTTTTCATCTTACCAAAAATTCGCACGATTTATGTTACATTTTTTAAAAGGTAGAGACTTAAATCAACAAAAAAAAAGTCCCTAAAAGCAACAGAAAAAAGGGAAAAGATCATCTCAAACATGAAGGTTTTCTACCGCGCTTTTTATTTGGCCTTTCCGCACGTAAGTCACGTTCCTTTTCGTTCGCCCTCTCTCTCACTAAGGCCAATTCACCACGCAGAGTTCGCCACGGATGCTCTCATCCCAAAATTTGATTCTGGTCCTAGCCTCTCCCTCCATCTCCTCTCGCCTGATCTAGTTAGGGTCCAATAAGACACCCCTTTGGTATGCCGATCCTGCCCTTGTTCCCATGTCTTTTAGAGCAGTCGTTGATTTTTGTCTCCTTGTCTTTTTGATATCGAATAATTTTTTAAAGCTGAGTTGTATGAGGAACTAAGGTTGTATGCTGTTTAAAGAAGATGGCTTTGGATGTGTGTGTGCTTCTGAAGTTTGTTTGGGTTTCAAAGGAGTTGATTTGAAATCTTGAATGCAAACCGAAATGCTTTAGAGTAAGAGAAACAATAGATTGGAATGATGGATTGAATAGTAAATCAGAAGTTTTCTGGAATGCAGTAAAAATACTCTAAAATCTTTTTTAAATGCTTCAATTTTTTAAGGATGAAAAAGAACCGAATTCTGTACCAAATGTATTTTTGAGTAAGTCTGCATAAATTAAGGCTTATCTGCTCACTCATTTAAAATATAACAAATATTTTTATTGCATTTTGCATTTTATACTGTTTTTGTACCCCAAGTTTGACTCTTAAATATTTATTGATCAGCTTTTCTTAGAAATACGTAAAGAATAAAGCTGTTTTGCGCATTTTTATTGTGTATTTATTTATAAATTCTTTACAATTCTTATAATTGTTTTCAGTATCAATGCAGCATTTCTCATTCCTTTGTAAATTCAAAATGCAGATATTGTAATATCTATTTTCAAGTTCATTTAATAGCTTATCAATTTAATTCTGTACCAATTAAAGATTTGGTCATTTTTGTTATACGAACTTGTTAGATATTTTTTTCGAAGTGGTATTATATATGTATGAATATATATATATATATATATATATATATATATATTACTACTCTTTTTTTAGTTCCCTGCTTAAAAACTCGTATTTATTACGATCTGCATATGACAGAGTAATAATATCTGAAAATTGCAATAAATACACATACAAATTTTAATTTGAATTGTTTCTTATCATTTCTCTAAAAACGTTAAATAAACTTCACAAATTAGGAAACCTTTAAACTGACTCTTCTCTAGTTTTCCTGCAGAATTATGTTTTAAGTGCCGTTTTAAATGGTCCCCATTAATAATGCCTGCTCTTTTTGCATCTATTTTTTAATTTATTTCATTCATTTATTTATTTTGAAAAGGCTATTATTATTTTCTGCTTTATTTATTTATTTATTTATTTTGACATGGGATAATTTCTTTCGGTTGATTATGCTAAATGTTTTTTTTTAACCTCAACCACCCTCCCCCTCTCCAATAGTAGTAGTACGACAGAAATATAAAATAAACGTGTATGATGCCAATAAAATCAGTGTAAAATAAATAAATAATTAAAAATAAGATAGATAAACGTAAAACTTCAAGTCTGATTCTCTTATTCAGGGATTGAATCTCCTGATTGTAGAAAGAAAATGTAAAAAAAAAAAAAAAAAAAAAAAAAAAAAGGAAAAGAAAAAAGAAAGACATTTTACCAAATGTTACTTCTTATAAAATGTTACTTCTATTGAAATTGTCTCTCGTTGATACATCAAAATTTTACAATAAAGTTATCAGCTAGGTGTCAGTAATATCATCCGAGTAACAAAAGAACAGATGAAATTAAAAATATATATATATATATTAAGCATGCATCAGATAAATCTACAAATATATTTTTATAAGTAAAAAGGAAAAAAGAAAATAAAAAGAAACATTATGTCATATGTGCTACTTCAGCAAAATCAGTGTAAAATAAGTAAATAAATAACAGATTTTTAAATGCAAAAATTTAAGACGAACTCTCTTATTCGAGAATTTAATCTTCTCATTTAGTTTTTTGATGATTTGAAAATCCATTAAACATGTACCGGAAAAATCAACAAATACTTCTTTATAAATAAAGAGAGAAAGAAGAAAAAAAAATCAGCATTACGCCATGTATGTTGTAACAGTTAAATCAGTCTAATATAAATTAATAAATAAATAAAAATAAAAGATTGTTAAACGCAAAAAAGTTTAAGTCGAACTCTCTTATTCGAGAATTCAATCTTCTGATTGTGGAAAGTAATAAAAAAGAAAGACATCTTATCAAACGTCACCTTTCATATTAATCTGTTCAAATTTTTTTCACACTATTACACCAAAAATGCATAACAAAGTTATCCGCTAGGTGCAACTAACATCATTCCAGTAACAAAAGAGCGGTTGCAATTAAAAAGTCCATTCTATGTGTACCGGAAAAATCTACAAATACATTTCTATAAATAAACAGAGAAAGAAAAAAATTGAGCATTACGTCATGTATGTCGTAACAGTTAAATCGGTGTAATATAAATAAATAAATAAATAAAAATAAAAGATTGATAAACCCGAAAAAGTTTAAGTCGAACTCGCTTATTCGAGAATTCAATCTTCTGATTGTGGAAAGTAATAAAAAAGAAAGACATCTTATCAAATGTCACCTTTCATATTCATCTGTTCAATTTTTCTCACACCATTACACCAAAAATGCATAACAAAGTTATCCGCTAGGTACAACTAACATCATTGGAGTAACAAAAGAGCGGTTGAAATTAAAAAGTCCATTGTACGTGTACCGGAAAAATCTCCAAATACATTTCTATAAATAAACAGAGAAAGAAAAAAATTGAGCATTACGTCATGTATGTCGTAACAGTTAAATCGGTGTAATATAAATAAATAAATAAATAAAAATAAAAGATTGATAAACCCGAAAAAGTTTAAGTCGAACTCGCTTATTCGAGAATTCAATCTTCTGATTGTGGAAAGTAATAAAAAAGAAAGACATCTTATCAAATGTCACCTTTCATATTCATCTGTTAAATTTTTCTCACACCATTACACCAAAAATGCATAACAAAGTTATCCGCTAGGTACAACTAACATCATTGGAGTAACAAAAGAGCGGTTGAAATTAAAAAGTCCATTGTACGTGTACCGGAAAAATCTACAAATACATTTCTATAAATAAACAGAGAAAGAAAAAAATTGAGCATTACGTCATGTATGTCGTAACAGTTAAATCGGTGTAATATAAATAAATAAATAAATAAAAATAAAAGATTGATAAACCCAAAAAGTTTAAGTCGAACTCTCTTATTTGAGACTTCAATCTTCTGATTGTGGAAAGAAATAAAAAAAGAAAGACATCTTATCAAATGTC